>BRZM01000019.1:159148-759148 GCA_033238685.1 Lates japonicus | reverse complement strand
GATTTTAAGAAAAAACAACCAATTGTACTTTAATGACTATTATTAATATTCTTGTATTTTTGTATTGAGCTTGTTTTCTAATGTTTTCTAATAGGCTGTGATACAGATGAGCAGGCAGGGATCATCTGACAGTATCCTCCCTGTGTACAGGATCAACTGTACAGGTTCGTACAAACCAACGTGTTTGTTTTTCCGACTCGATAACTGCTGAGCTGAAAACACCCACCTCCTTCTTCACGGTGCGCAGCAGCCTCTGACGGGTCTCTGCTTCTACAACACAGAACAAACAGTCCAACACAGGACATTTTTTACAGTTCGTCAAGACTTAACTTACTCTGTATTATCAGAACAACAACAATTTATCTTCCTTTATTTGCTCCCACCTGCCATGATTGTTGCCATGGATCCTGCCTCCTGTCTGCAAGCAGCACCCCTCCCATGGGCTGTGTGCCGCTTGTACACTGCGATGTGCCTCACGACTCCACCTCCCTCTTACACACGCCTCTTAAAGACACACGCAGAGTTTTCATTGGGCAGAAGAGCCTCTTATTCACAGTAATACAGTATATTAGAATTAAATCTGAGTATGTTCTACTTTAGTTATAGCTTCCTGCAACAACAACATTGTCTCACAAGTATGTTGTTATTAACTTAAATTAGATTTAAATTTACATTTCACTTAAAGCTAGTCAATAATAACGTGATCTGCAGTGTAATGGTGTTACCTTTCCACAGAAATCATTTTATCAAGACATTGACAATAGATGGAATATTCCTGAGCTGATACCAGACAGGGACATGTAATACGTGGAGGTTTGAGATTGTGCTTTCTAACTAATAATTTCTCTAACGTGGAAAAGTTTTGTCTTCATGCCATCTTGTGGTCAGAATATAGAAAGGCTGTTGGGGACATAAACCTTATGGAGTACCTGATACTATTTCTGCAAATCCCACACATTTCTTTTTTTAAATCAAAATGTGAATAAGCATCCATTCTGACCCAAACCTTAATACTCTACTGCAAACCATATAGGAGCTGTCATTTTGTCTTCAAGGCACCTGTTGCTTGATATATTCAGGGGAAAAAAATGTCTGGGGTTCGAAACATATTAGGACAAATTTCTGTGTTAACATCAATAGTAAGTAAGAATAAAACATTGTAAATATGTTTTTTAACTTGTAGAAAGCAAAATGATGCTTCCACACATTATGGGTGCTTACAGTACAATCATCGGGTTGTATAAAAGGCACAAATAAATCTTCAAAAGCATTTAATCCTTTTTATGCATAATTGTAATTATTCCTCTAAAGCGGATCAAAACCCTTACACAAAGGTTTAACTCATACTGTCCAGGAGATGGCGACTGTGTCATCTTTGATGCCACTGAACCAGTAAGTCCATAAGGATTATGGTTTTTCAGGTTTTACTCAAACATGGCTACAGTTTACACGCTTATGTGTAGCATATGAGTGTAATCATGTTCAGGAAAAAACACCATCTGAGTCAGAAAATGAGCTGGAGGAAGTCGGTAGGCTTCAGTGCACCAGAGTCTTGGGGCTGTTAAGTCCAGTTTTGCCTGGAGGACTGAGCTGTCAGGTAGATCAGGTGGTGAAAGGATGGAGTGATAACACAAGATGACAGACTGAGAGGAGCAAGGCCCCACAAAGCTCCCTTCATAGTTTCAGTACCAGTGAAATCCCTGGATTCCCTCTGTGGTTAAACACATCAAGATATGATTCCTAGTCCTGGTCCCTAAACCCTGAGAACTAATCACATGTTGAGACCTGTAATCTTACAATGTTACATGATAATACCAGACCAAACAACAGTTACTAGACTATTCAGACATCCGATTGTGATTTGGGGATATTGCAATTTTTAAAATATGAATATAAAATACAAAGCAGCAGTTTATTTATGTGTCTTTGAGCCCCGTTCTTGCAATGCAATACCATTGTAATGGCTGTGCTTTGGTCCCTCTTTTCTCCCTCTTCACACACTCGCCTCTTCAACCCAGGATTCCCTCACTGAGATGACTCACACCTCGCAGTGGCTTTAGATAATATGAACTAATAGCATGCCTTGTTAAATGCCATACCAGGACTTCTGCCTGAGTAAGCAGCACACCAGTGCTCCTCACCAGCTTGCCCTTGCTTAACCAGCAAAAGCAAACCCACACATTACTTGTGTGCGCGTGTACTTGTCTGTTGAGCACTCACAAACAACAGCGTTTACTTACAGCCATGAGACGAATCAACATGACTATTTGAGGTGATGCGCTCACATGTCAGCAGGGGAAAGAAATATCCCAAATTAGGAAGATAAGTCCCTGGTCATTCCTGAGAATCCTGATTATGTGTTATGTTCAGGAGACAATAATGCAAACTGGGACCAATAAAAAGAGGGAAAGAGATTATTACCAAAATTTTCAAAGGTATTTCAAATCAAAACAGCTTCCATTTTAGAAGTAACAATGCTGTGTCATATCCATGTCCGTTTGCCTCTCAGCAGAGTCCCTGGGCAGGGCCGACATGCACATGTCCATGTGTGATTGGAGTCGACGTGCTCTAACAGGCACTCAGGCATGTGATAGAGGCTCCTGTCAGTCTGATGTTCTTCTGCCCATGTGTGCCAATGCAGATTGACAGGATTGTATGTTAGAGAAGGCCAGTGCTATATGATTTCTTGTCATGTTGTTATGCTTTTGGCCCTTGGGGACCCCCCCGCACCTCGGCTGAACAACCACAGCCTCTTTCCCCTGGCTGATTGTTTACTCCTCACCAGCTCTGGGAGTGAGAGGAAATGTTGAATCTGAAGGAATCTGAACTATGAAAGAAGAGCATCTATCTATAATGCACAATAGCAAACGAACCATCAGCAGTTCACCATCGTCCAGCCTCAGCCAGACAACAAGTCATGTGACACCAGGCCAGACAGTTTGGCCGCCACTTTGGCTTTTAAGTGACAATTTTATGATGGCGCTGGACGTCTTTTGTCCCATCTCCATGTCATATCCATTTCCCCAAAGTAACTTCATTTGACGCACTCTCTCTGCTCGCAGGCGTGCGTGACTGCTGCTCTCTGAATATCCAGTTAACGGCCTATTCAAACCGTTCCGTGCTAAAAGCGGTGGATTTGATTACAAAGTCTTTTTATTAGGTTTTCCTAATGAGTGCAGTTAAGCTGCCGTGATTCTATTCTGCTGTCTCCACCAAACTATATTAACATAGGATCAGGAAATCAAGATGACTCAAGGTGCTATTTATAACTCTCTCTATCAAACTTTAGGAGGTTCAAATGGACTGGTCTACTCTGCTCAACAGGGTCTTGACTTTTTTTTTTTTTACTAATTTGACTTTTTCCCAGTTTTGATCCACTTGCTCATTGCCTTTACATTGTTTTATTTCTTTTTATTTTATTTCAGCTCAGCTCACTTATTACTCATTGATTTCTTCTTTGATAGCCAGGGTATCAATTGCTCAAAAAGGTTTGCCAGGTTTTACAGAAGGTCTTTAGGGAACCTCTCAGAGAAAACCTAACCCTCCCAAGCTTGATGTACAGCAGTCTCTCATGAATCCATCCATTATGAGTAGGTGGGGAGGGATGTGTCCATTTAAGGAGAATAAGCCTCCTGGCTAGGAGAGTGGCAAATGCAGCAACTTGTTGTGTGGCTTTGGGTGAGATGGCGATAGAACGGATTCCTAAAAAGACAGTGAGGGAGTCTGTGTCTTTTGTTTTACCTGGTCCCAAATGGTCCTTAGGGATTCTAAGCAAGTTGGGTTGACTTTGAAAATGTAATCATAAATAATTAAAGTCAGCCCCTTTGGCCTAGTTTTAAGAGTCAGTCATAGAGTTAAACATAGAATCTGGAGGGTGGTCAGGAAACTGGAATTGATTTTGCATGAAGAGCCTAATCTGGAAAAAGCTGAACAGGTGAGTATTGTGAGGGTTAAATTTGGCTGCTAAATCTGCGAATGAGGAAAAAAGACCTTTAACATAAAGGTCATGGATGGTCAGCAGACCTTTGATTGACTGGGTCTGGAAAAACAGATCCCAGTTTTCCAGATATTAGTGCTCCAAAGGAGAAGTTTGTTGATGTCACAGGATTAGTAGTATTGGTGGAAATTTGGCAAGGCCAGGCCTCCTTCAGATTTGTAAAGTTGAAGGACGGTTCTCTTGATACATACTCTTTTACTGCTTCATAGGAATGAGTTTATCAGTTGATCTGGTGCTGAAAAAAAAGATGTATTGATGAATATTGGAATATGTTGGAAGTATGCACTTTAATGTAATTGATTTTATTTCATCTGAAAACTAATGTAATGGGGCACACTATAATGTAGTAAAATAGAAATACTCAAGTAAGTATAATGCTTGAGTTAATGTACTTTCCACCTCTGGCTTGTGGAAAGTCTAAAGGCATGATCTTGTAAATGTGACTTGCAGCAACAAAGCTGATTTCAGCAAAATAAAGCACATGATCTGCATCTCTCATTGTCTTTGAAGGGTGATAAACAGCAGATATAAATCTCGGCAGATACTTGCAGAATTTACATCGCTGGACAACCTGTTGCTGATGCTTTAATGTGAATGGACATGATGTTTTTGCCAAAAGCTCATATTTCAACAGATGAAGTGAGTAAAGAAGAGTGAGCAAAGTCCCTGCTGCTGGATAACTCACTGGTTTTAAAGTGAAAAATTTCATTAGTTCAAGCTGCTTCAAAGACTACAAATGCACTATCTATAAAGAGATCCATGATATTGATCAGGCATTGATTTAGAGCCTCTAAACCAGCTTGAACTTCTTAGTTGAAAGAGTGTTAGAAGCTGGATTTAGTAAAAAACCAAACAACCTCTCTGAGTCTGTCTCCACTAACAGGTATCCCCCAAGTGTCCGCTGCAGCTCCACCAACTCCTCCCACTCGGCCCTGTCATCATTATAGGAGAAACATCCTCCTCTTCTCTGTGGAGCTGGTCCTCTGACTGACTTTTCACAGTCCGATGCCCCGACAGGACTCAGCGGTCATGGCCGGCAGTCTGACCCACCACGGCTCCCCGAACCCCGGCTACAGCTCCAACAACGCTGTCCCGGTGCCGGTCATTACACAGACGGACTCCAGGGACAAATGGAGCAAAAAGATGGATTTTCTCTTGTCTGTCATTGGTTTTGCGGTGGATTTGGGAAATGTTTGGAGATTTCCGTACGTATGTTATCAAAACGGCGGTGGTAAGTGGCTTAGAGCTTTTAAACAAGGCCGTTGAGCTTGATTAAGGATTTGTGTAACTTGAAATCTTGTGTGTGGATCCACTTGGCAAACGTAGTATGTTTTCAGAGACTTCAAATCGATTAAATCGTAGAGTTTCTGCTCGAAAAGGTTAAAGATGATTCAGAAAACAGGCTGCTGACGCATCCGGCAGCAGAAACTGTCCATGGTGCTGAAGTGCGCATCTGTAGCCTTCGCACCACCATCAAAGTTCATCAAAAAGTTTTTACACTTTTCTTATGACATATTTATCAATGATTTTTACGATAAGGGAGCTGAGAAATTCCTATCAGGACAGACGATTTATAGCCCATTTATATTCAATATTAATCTTTTTTTCCTGCACACATTGGTCATGATTGGAAGCAAATATGCATTTTATTGGGATTACATTGTACTTTACTCAGTACTTTTACATCAGAAACTAAGGCTCGTTACATTGTAGCTGCAATCAATCGGGTTGTAAGGCAAGGTAATTCAAAGTGCTGCACATAAGATAGAAAATGGCATCAAGACAAGATTTAAAAAGGAACAAAAACTAATTCAAAACAAGTATGTCCAGGACTAAAAAAGCATGAATAGAAGATACAAAAGATTAAATAGAATAATAGATAGATAAATAGAAGACTGTGTAGACTTCATAATTTTATAGTTAGTGTTGCAGAAGTGAGCAAATTTCAGTTGTTTTTTTTTTTTGCCAAAGCCTCATAATATGTCCTTGTCTATAGTTTGTTAAAATACAAAATTAGATTCTCATAAATGCCTCCTTTTGAAATGAAATATTGTGTAAAGCACAGTTAGTTTATCCAGTCTCATAACAAATGTAAAAGTTGATGCCAAGACTCGTTCTGATGTTTTAATTAAAATTTCATATCTAAATCCAGATTTAAGCACTGTTAAGTCCTCATACTTGAGCTGATGAATGTCCTCAGTTTGTCACTGCGAATGTGACAGCACTAGTACAAGTCATGATGACCTTGATGAAAAAAACCCTTCATAGTATGTAACCTCATGCATCTCTGTACAGGTGCTTTCCTCATTCCCTATATTTTGATGGCCATCTTCGGTGGCGTGCCGCTCTTTTACATGGAGCTGGCGCTGGGACAGTTCCACAGAACTGGAGCCATATCCATATGGAAACACATCTGTCCCATTTTCAAAGGTAAGACCTCCCACGGCACTGCTCAACAGCAGATATTCACATCCAGGAATCCAGTTACCTTGGCAAATTTGTGGCTAAAAATCAACTCAGTACAGTGACAGTGTTATTCTTATTCTAATCTTCTATCCCTGTTTTGTCCAAAAGTAAGTTTCAGAACAAGCCAGTGACTCATTATAGTGACATTTCACATGTGACTTCTTCTGTTCTTTCTCAGGTATAGGATACGCCATTTGTATCATCGCTCTGTATGTGTCCTTCTACTACAACACCATCATCGCCTGGGCCCTCTTCTACTTCTACTCCTCTTTCTCCAGCATCTTGCCTTGGACAAACTGCGACAACGTGTGGAATACCCCTGACTGCACCAACTATTTTGGCATGGACAACGTCACCTGGACGAATTCCTCCAGGTCTCCGGCAGAGGAATTTTACACGTAAGTGCATGTAAGTGTGAGTAACAGAAACCACGTATATAAATAGCTTTACAGTAATGCTCTACACAGATACCTGTCAGCTTGTGATTTTGTACAGGAAATGTTGTTTCGACATGATGATTTATGTGTTTTATCCCAACAGGAGGAATGTTCTTGAGATCCACAAGTCATCAGGGCTAAAAAACGTTGGGGGTGTTCGCTGGCAGCTGATGCTCTGCCTTTTTCTCATTTTCACCATAGTATACTTCAGCCTGTGGAAGGGAGTGAAGACGTCAGGGAAGGTAGAAAATTACCTATTTGCTCTGCCACCAAAATAATAACGAAGATTATTCTTCTTTACTTTAATCATCTGATCTCCTCCTGTTTTACCTCTTTCTTCCACATCAGGTAGTGTGGGTGACCGCCACCTTACCCTACATTGTGCTTTTCATCCTCCTAATTCGAGGCGCCACTCTGCCGGGAGCCTGGAGAGGTGTTGTATTTTACCTAAAACCGCAGTGGGGGAAGCTGCTGGAGACCAGTGTGAGTTTTACACAGATGGTCGATCAGAAAAGGACCCATATGTTTGGTCCCTTGAGAATCTTATTTTATACTCTTAATTTCAATTATCCACATCGCCAATTTAAAAGCAATCATTTAGTGAAGAAATACTTTTCCAGCTGGAGAAAAGTTCTATCAAAGAAAAGGGAGAAAAGAATAGAGGAAGAAGAAGAGAGGATAACAAAAAACCCTTAAAAATGTAAATACATATGTACAGACAGATATAAATATACTGAGCAAGCTTGGTTTACTCCAGGTAGTGTGAAAAAGTTCATCACTGCATGTTTATTTAACAGCAAAGAAATGCTGCTTTTTAGTTTCCGTTATTACTTCCATATGCTGAATTTGATTTGATGGATGTGGACATGTTTTTTGGAGCCAATTCTTAGTTATTAAACAGTTACTCTTAATATTCTTAACAGATACTCATCTCTTTTCTCCACCATTTCTCTCAGAGATTTTTCCCAGGTGTACAAATCTATGGTTAATGCAAAATGAAAATTTAATAATATGCTTTATTTCATTTTGTATGACTTCCCAAAAGGAAGCACTCTGGGCATATTATTAAAATAGGTATGAGTTTCTCCACTGTCAACGTTTTGGAGTTGTCCTGATATTTGTCCTGAATATTTTACTTGCTGGACTGGTGTAATGAAATAGCACATCTGGATCTAGCAAGAGTCAGTAGCTTAATATATACCTTCATTCATTTCTACAAACTGCTCCCTTTAGAATCTGCCTATATTTTTTCTCAGATCTATGAAACGTCCTCATCCTCCTCTTCAGCTCGCTGTGGTTGTTTGCTAAACATGTGTGAGTGCTTTGGTTGGAAGGGAATATGGATGAGATGAAATGAGATGCATAAATAAGCCACAGAGCAGGATAATAAGATGCATAATTGGTTTAGATTTTCTGCCCATTAACAAAGGCCTCCCATTCTGTCTCACTCACCGATCCAACGCTGTCCCCTTCTTTTTAATGCCGAATGCGAGCTGCTCTTCAGATCTCCCTGTGTACAGCTGCGCAGTGACTAGATTTCTATACGGCTGACACAACACCTTCTCTGCTTGGTAAATTATAACTGAGGGTTCAGAGCACTGATAAGAAAAACAAGGAAATGATCATTTGATGACGTTAAATCACAGAGAGGAGAGGCAGACACCGGTTCTGATCTGTGTGGAAATGGCTTTATAAATCCATGGCAATCTGAGTTGTACAGTCAGAGTCCCAGATATCATGAGGGCTCTATCTTTTTGTCTTTTTAGGTGTGGGTGGATGCTGCTGCTCAGATATTCTTCTCTCTGGGGCCAGGGTTTGGGGTTCTCCTGGCTCTGTCCAGCTACAACCCTTTCACAAATAACTGCTATCGGTAAGAACTGTGGACCTGTGACATACTAAGTCATGGACATGAATGTTTGTGGCTGAAATACTGCCTGATAAGCAGAGGCCAGTGATGATGTTTACAGTTTCAGTTGGTGGACTCTGCACCAGGAGTTGACAGATGCGCTTGAGATTTTCCACACAGATGCTCATTTATTTATATATTTTGATAAAACCTTTCATATATTGACTAGTTCTGTGGAGCCTTGTCATTGATTGACACTTTTAATTACTCCAAGGCTGTTTACATCTGATAAATATTTGGTGAGATAGTTTTATGTCTCTGATAAACACACATCATACATCCTTCAGCTGAATATCCCTCATTAGTATTGTTGCAGGCTGGTTGCTAACCAGGAGCATCTTCATGTCTCAGAAACATAACAAAGCTGAAAAGAGTATATAAAGGAACCCATTAAACAAAGGTCACAAAGGTCAGCAAAGTGCTGACTGGCTTTCAACACAGACAGCAATACAATGAAATAAAACAAAATCTCTCATAGAAATGAAACATTTTAGGAGTACAAGCAATATCATGCAGCATGTCCCTGAACATGGTCTCATTTCTTCCTCAACAGTGACGCCATCGTGACAAGTTTGGTGAATTGTCTGACCAGCTTTGTGTCGGGGTTTGTAATATTTACGGTGCTGGGCTACATGGCAGAGATGAGGAAGGTGGAGGTCGAAGATGTAGCCAGGGATAAAGGTCAGGAAGTAATAAAAAATAAAATAAAATCACAAAAAGGAAGAACTCAATTACAAAAACCAAACACTCACCCTGATCTCTTGTTGCTTTCCAGGACCAAGTTTACTCTTCATCACGTACCCTGAGGCCATTGCAAACATGATGGGCTCAACCTTTTTCGCAATCATCTTTTTTGTGATGATGATCACGCTGGGACTGGACAGTACTGTACGAGCTGTGAAATCTGAGTGTTCATTTTACGTATTACAGAAAATTATGCAACAACATATTTTATGTCATTAAATACCTACTTTTGATGTTCATAAGTTACAAATCAAATTGCATTACATAGTTTTAAATACTACTAAGGCTGTCTTTTTATTTATTTACAAAACAATGTTATTCTCCTATCTTCATTGACTTCTAATATTCAAATATAGGCTTAGAAGCAGTGCTGCAGTGATGTTAATTTTACTTATATTTGCATTTTCCCCAGACATGAAGTATTCAAAATAATTTCATGGCAGATTTGAATATGTATATGTTGCAGTATAAATCAACTTTTAGTGATTTTCTAACAGTAAGAAATTTTTCTGTGTGTCTCAGTTTGGTGGGCTGGAGGCGATCATCACTGCCGTGTTGGATGAATACCCAGATCATTTCTCCCACAGACGTGAACTCTTCGTTCTGTGCCTGGTTGTCGTCTGCTTTTTGGGTTCTCTAAGCACCCTTACAAATGTAAGTTTTTCCACAATTTAAATATTAGTTAACCAAAGAGAATAAAACTGAACTTGATGGTTCAAACATTGATCTTCAGGCAGATTACACTAAGGTTTAGATGGTTCTAGATTCAGAGTAGTAAAAACAATTGAGATTTGAAATCTGGTGCTCAAATTGAGGGAAATAAGTGATGATTGATGATGCAAATGTAAATGTTATTGACAGGGTGGTGCATATGTGGTAAAGCTGCTGGAGGAATTTGGAGTTGGGTGCTCCATTATTGCTGTGGGTTTCCTTGAGGCCATCGCAGTTTCCTGGTTCTACGGTGAGTGAGAGATTATTATGGATTTACTGGCATTCACTTTATTTTATCTGCAACTTAAATGGATTATCTGCAGAATCAAATATATTGTAGCACATGAAAAAAAAAACATAAACTGTTAGCGATTTTGTTTCATGTTACTTTTGCTGCTTTCAGGCATCAAAAGATTTAGCAGTGATGTTCAGGCCATGTTGGGCAAAGCTCCGGGTTTATTCTGGAAGGTGTGCTGGGTCGCAATCAGTCCAGCATTTCTGGCGGTAAGAGATACAATTTTCTGATCTGGATTCACAGAAAAGACACAACAACTGGGAATATTTTAACTTTTTGCCTTTTCAGTCAAATAAATGTGGTCCAGTTAGGTCATCCAGAGATCAGTGGGCAGTAATAGACCATGATCTGAGTGAAAGCTCAGGGTAAGATTGAAAGAATACTGAACCTGTGGCCTTTGAAGGCTGTAGAGATCTAATAGCTGACCCCTTGTCTGTAGATTAAACCTCCTCTAGATGAAATACCTCCTCAAATTTTTTTCCACGGCATGTATATTGCAAAACACTTGGGCAAATGTCAGTTTCCCTCATCTACATACAGTCTAATATCCTTGGCTCTTATTTGCATCCATCTCCCTGGCTGTGTTCCTGTTGACATTTTGTATTATTACACTATGATGACTTCCTTTACATATCTCTTTTATAATGCATGGAAGTGTGACAGATATATTACACATCCCCAGTATTATTTCTGATGCAAGAATATAAAAGTTACATTAACACATGCAGGAATGTTGCATATTCCAACTCTCCTCAGTATATCATCGTGAGCTCCCTGCTGAAAGCGCCGCCCCTCACACTGTTTGATTACAAGTACCCAGACTGGAGCATCACAGTGGGATATATCATTGGCTTCTCATCCTTCATGTGGATCCCCATCTACATGGTCTACAAGCTGGTGTGGACCCCTGGATCTCTCAAACAGGTCGGTGGATGAAGGGTGGGAGGAAGTAGTGTGCAAAATGATGGAAACATGAATTTTCCCACATGTTTTTCTGCCTTTCCTCCATGACTGTCTTGTTCTCTGCAGAGGTTGGCGGTGTGTCTGAGACCAGAGAGGACCATACCAGACATCCACGCCGACAGCCTCAACATGGCTACTGTGCCATAGAGGGAAAAGAAAACACCTCAACACATGAAAAACACACTTGTAGATGCCCATTCAAACCACAGTTTTAAGTTACTTGTGACTGATTTCGTGACATCATGACTGTTTCCTGCCAATGATGTCGAACATGTCAACTTTCACTGCACATGCACACTCTGTAAAATGGTAAAATGCTGCTAAATTTGTAATTTCAAGAGGAACTGAGATAGCAATACTCACATTTTAGCTGTATGCTCTTTGTTAATCAGATTTACCTGCAGTACATCACCAGGACAGTTTGTAGCTTTCACATATTGCCATTTTCAAGTGTTGCATTCCTGTGGTCGTGGGAGTCAGTAGTAAACTCAATGGTCTGTCTCTTCTCTTAATCAGCTGTGTTCATCTCACAAGAACATAAAGCCAAGGAAAATAAAAACATGTATTTCTGTATGTAACATCAGCACATCATTTGTATTGCATGGGGCCATTTTCTCTATACTTCTATATTTTCTGTACATTGGGAAAGATCCATGAACTCACCTCTGCATGCTCAGCTATAGCAACAATGCAAACACCAGTGTTGCACCTGCAGCAACAGCGTGGTTAACAAAGTTTTTCCCCACTAAACTAATCATTTTGCATATAATTGCATGTAATAAAAAAAACTTTCTTCGATCACCAACATACTGTACAGCATGTTAGATTCGGCAGATGAAGAAGCGACTGTCCAGGGGCAGTCTCCTCTTTATTTTCTGTCAATGCTGTATTTTATATTCATACAATAGATCTGTAATTCATTGCTTGTATAGGATTTCATGCCAGCTGCTGGATATATCTGCTAAAAATGTTTTGTTTTTCCCTACAAGTGTTTGTAATGGAGGTAAGTGAGGCGCTCAGAGAAAGACCACATTAAAATGATAATCTTCTAATTATGATCATAGAGTAGTATTTCACATAGAAAGAAGATGCTGTGTACTTTCATGTGAAATGTAAGAATCGATTGAAATATGTGCAGCTGTTTGTGTATCACTGTAGTTTTTCAAAGTCAAAATGAACTTTTTGGTCTTCATCTGATGGCTTCATTTATCTCCAGATAGCCTGTTTTGCCTTAATTTGCCTAAATATTACACTGTATGTACAATAATTGTAAAGGTTGTATTGATATTTATTGATATTGTGCCTCCCCAGACAATGTTTTCACTCTCTCATTGAAGACTGTTCAAATGTTTTTGCAGATATACAGTATAATATGTCTTAGTCACATGTGTTAACTTATCTAAAAAAGCGCTTTATACTTTGTTTATATTCAGAGAATAATGTGATGAGCAAGGTGATGATTGTTGTGTGATTTCAGTCATGGTTTCTGTAGTAAGATGTGCATAAATTAATAACAGTATAAATTACATATTTCATCTTTGTGCCTCTTTTCATTCCTGGGGATTAAACAAACACACAAAACATACAGATACTGAATTGTAAATGTGCAGGAGACCACATATGAGATTTGCTCTTGTAAATCTCCATATGGTGATTGTCATGTCTTTGTTAAGGCTGTTGGCTGTTGCTGCTCACCTCCATTAGATTTTCTAATTAACAAGCTAATTTGCAATATCCAGAATCCATCAACATACAAGGGAATAGAGCAGCCTCTACCTTCAAATGCTCACAGCGCCCTTTAGATCTTTACTTATTCAACTGTTTTTTTTTTCTGTTTAAGGCCCAACCACTTCAAGGAAGACAGGTATGAACGTATATGAGAGTAGAAAGTGGTTTGAAACATGTGATTTCCCACTGAGCTGCTGGTTGATGGACGTGCAGATCAAAGCCCTTTTGTGTCAGTGACTGCTATTGAAGTAGAGAACAGGCAAGCACAGGAGACTGATAAAAGAGACACTGCTAAATAGATGGTTTCTCCTCTACCTGACATGAACAGCTTGACAAACAGTATATTAAGGGAAAAATTACTACTACTGTAGATGTTTTGACACGATCTGCTGCAGTGAATAGATCAGTTCAGTCGAAATACAATGAAACAGATATTAGTAAGTACAGAGGATACAAAGGACCGAAAAGGAGGAATTACAGGTCTTATGCAGTTTACTTTACATGCTGAGATCAGATTTTTTTGAACCCCACATTTACACCTCCACTTGCAAACAGTTGCCAGGTGTAATTTTTGGTTACTGATCTGTTACAGCACTAACATGCTGGGGCAACATGATCATATTTACCATGAGACAAAACAAATTTGACGGCTGTCAGAGATTTTGGTATCCCTCCTTGGGTGCCTTAAACCACTCTGAGTTATGTTACATGTTACATCAGTGAGCAGGACTGATTTATGCCAATACTGGATCCATATATGTTCTTTGCATCAGTGTTGTGATTTGCCAGGCATTCACAAACACAGTTTCTCATTTGGATTTCTAGAAAAAAAAAAACAGATTATGATAACGAATTTTATCCAACTTCCATGGGTCTCTTGGAGTCTTTGAGGCCCGACAAATGTGTGTGAGCAGTGGAGAGAAACAAAATTACTTGAGAGGACTCTCCATGCAGAAAGGTGGAGGTCACACACACCTTGAAATTAGTACTCTTTTGTGATCAGCTAATCAATTAGGACCTAGGAGCCTACAGTTAGTATGAGTATACAGCAAAAGTATACAGTAAGTATTGGACAAATAAATGCTATGATCTGATACTTTCACTAGAAAGTCATAGGATCACTAAAAAATCATTGATATTGTTATATGTTGACATTGAGATATGGTATATTACTGTAAAACAATGAAACTTCAACTTCAAAGTCACAGGGATTCATTCTGCGGGATGAATGTTTGTGCAAAAATTTCACGTCAGCAGTTGTTATCTCAGATATCTCAGCTTTGACCAAAGTGGTGGACCGACCGACTGGCACTGCCATCACTGGAGTCATGCTGCTGGTAAAAAGGGCATTTAAACCAAAGTCAACAGCAACATTTTACTTTGGATCAATATCTGGTTTAATACAGATAAATTTCCCCACTTTGGGACTAATAAAGGATTATCTTATCTTATCTTACATATTCACCTCAACATGACTCCAGAGGTCGTAATGTTTCCTTATGTCTGCTGTCATGACAATATTCAAATCCAATGATGAATCAACAGGAACAGATTAAAAAAAAGAAGACAGTCACAGATTCATGCACATAATAAGTTTATAACTAAAAAGCGTGTATTTTATTATTAAGCTTATTAAGCCTATCAAGTGTCCATTCAGGTCATAACATATTAAAAACAGTTTAATTCAGTTTAATGCCTTCAATAAACCATATATCCTATTAAAACAGGACCTCAGAGTTCATGCTGTAATGAAATGTTTTCTTGTTGTGATGAAGTTATCCAGGAAGCCTCCAGTTTTAATTTCAGGCCACCGTGAGTGACATTTCCTAATGCTCATTAAGCTTTTCTGGCATATAGGCTAATTAAAAGCTATACATGTTTGTAATGGTGTGCACTCTTAAGTTCTATAGAGGATGAAGCTAAAGGCCATATACATCAGTCATGCAGAGTGATTATATAAGGATATAACCCCAAGGAGCTTGACCTTTCTATCTATTCTTCATTGCTCTTTGACATTTCAGAAATGGGAAATGTGATGGAGGTCTCACACTTGCTTGATGGTTACCAGTAAGAGAAGAGATTTCATATTCTTTGGACTTCCACAGTCAAATTGCCTGGAAACACCTGGAGCTTTCAGCACCCTGGTGCTGTCACAGCTGCAGAAAGCTCCATGCAGTTATATAATAATCTGCCAGCTGGAGATGAGACGATTGATCCATTAATCCATTAAATTGGCAATCATTGTGATAATCCATTTAGTCATTTCTTAAGGAAAAATGCCAAAGAAATTTATATTTCCTGTTTTTCTTAGTCCTCCATCATAGTAAGCTATATATATATACATATATATATACCCAAATATCTTTGGGTTCTTGACTGTTGGTTGGACAAAACAAACAATTTTGCAGGTGTCACTCTGGGCTCTAGGAAAATCTGATGGGAATTATTCTCTTTTTTTCTGATATTTTATAGACTAAATAATCAATCAGTCAACTGAGAATTTTTCACAGCCCTACAACTGGTAATTAAATATGAGTACACACTAACTGTGTAATAAAACGTTTCCTGGAAATATCTACATGATTTTATACTAAATACAGGATTAACAGAGACTGTGTTCACTTGTTGATATTGTAACTGATTCACTCCACCTAAGTGCTACATTAAGAGCAGCTGAAGATGCATAAAAAGTTTAATGTATCAACAAGCAACAATACAATTCAAAATTCATGAATAACAAATGACAAATAAATAGGCTAATGTATATTTAATACAATACTTCCAGAAAAAAAAGGTTAATGAAAGCGTTTCCGAAAACGACTATTCAGAATAACTTTCAGTCTGTTGACAAATCGATTAATCGGCTTCATTACAATTCTGAGAGTCAGTACAATAATCCAACGGCTTTAGGACCCAGATCCTACAGCGGAAGAAGAAACACCTCACGCTCGTCATCATCATCATCACCATCATCCCCCAGCCTCCACCGCTATGATGCTGCATCTCATCCCACAAGCCCTAATAATGTGTTTTAGTGTGCTTGTAAATGGACAAACCGAGGACTCCAAACTGACCGAGAGAGCGTATGTGGTTTTACAGAAACAGAATTTAGGTAAGACTTGATGTTGGACTGATGTCAGGCCTTTCAGAGCAGACACTGATGCTGCTGACACACAGGCTCCTGTGAGGTGTTTACAGACATCTACTTGCTAAAGAAACAGGAGAATTAAACCAGTAGCCTGCCAGCCTGTTTATCTGTCGTTACAGGCTGTGACCAGCTTGTGTTTTCGTCCTCACAGTCACATTAGGGAGTGTCTTCGGTGTCCTGCTGCTGCTCATGATCATCATGGCTGTCTGTGTGTACAAGCCGCTGTCTCGTCGGTGACACTGTCCCGAATCCTGGAGGAGACAAAGACCCACCCGGTGCAAAGTGACACCTGCACCGAGCACCGAGGAGCTCCTCAGATCAGCCCCGGTACAACAGCCACCTCCTGACGGGAGGTGATTGAGAAGAGAGCCGCAAGCTCTGCCACCCACCTGCCAAGAAGTCTCACTGAAAACACCCAGGCTGCACAACTATCCCATATCACCTGGGGTTTATTTAAGTCATAAAATCAGGTCATTTAAAAATGACTGTGTGTTTGAAATGGTTACGCATGTTTTTGATATGCTGCAATTTCTTTGTTTAATTTGAAATGACCTGAGTAATATGCGATTGACAAGCCATAAATTATTTACCTAATTTTACACCCAGTAACATGGGCTATTAGAATATATTACCTGTCACATTTTATTTTGATTTTTTTAAATTAAAATTTCACATTTAAAGGAAATGCTGTAAGTAGGTGTATTTTGTTTTGTTAGCTCATTTGAAGGAAATTTGGTCAATAAACCTGGAGACCCACACTCTTTAAATAAACTGAAGTGGGATTACAAAGTGAGAGTTGTCTTTGCTTAGATCTTCATCAGTTAAACCAGAGTTTACTCATAGTTTTTTCTCTAAATGCAAAAAATTTACTGAAACTGAAATTAACTGCAGCCCTGTTCCTTTCTTTATGTATTTGATCGTATAGCACATTTAAAACAAAGGAGGATGCTGTAGGTAGGTGTAATTTGTTTGCTCATATTGACCTTTTTAAAAGGCAAGTTGTTAACAAGCATGTCCTTCAAGTATTTAAAAAAGGGCTCCTGTTTGTGTTAAAATGAAGAGGTATCATCATCATCATCTCATCATCATCATGCTCTGTAACTGATTAGTCAGATGAGGCAGTTTCTTGCTCTATACTTGATTGTGTGATGAAGGCGGTTTACAAATGAACTGCCATCAGTGATTAGGTTGATTGAACAAACAACAACAACATGAATACACAATAACAGGAGATAGAGGCAGTTAAGAGTAAATTTAGAAATCTTCCCATTGAAATTGCCACCCATTCAAACTCACTATGTAAACAATAGCATCTGTTCTGTTGGCTGCACTGTGTCCTGGACGGTCCATTTGCCCAACAGTAGACACTGGTCACCTGACAATGTAAACCTGTTTCAACAAACTCAACATTTAGTCCTCATGGAAATAAAGTGCTTTTATTTTAGAAACAACATTTTGAAACCAACACAATTTCTTAAAATTTAAACATTAAAAAAAACTTTGCAGCTTGAATGGTGCATTACAAAGATCTGCATTAAATTAACCAAAGCTAGCCTTTTGTTTTTTTTGTTTTTTTAAGTCGACTGTTCAGCAGTTTGGCAATTTGATCATTATAATTAGTAGTTTTTCAGCTGAAGCCCCTGAAAGTCAGAAGCAGCAATGCACAGAGAAACCTTAGATAAGTGGTTGGTTGTCAGTGAAATCAACTATAGTGGTTAATGCATGTTACTCAGCATCACCCTCCTCAGCTTGTCTTTAAGTTACAAAATGTTTAAGAAATCTGTTCAGAAAGTTTAGTCCGAGTGGCACAACATACAACTGTCACCACCCCTTGCTCCCACCAAGCGTTACCGGAGCAAAGCAATCCGTTGGCACATGCTGAAGAAACTAATCCTACATATGGCAGGCATGCTTGACACTTTGAACCTGTGCTGTCTTTTCTTTTGCTCAGAGGTCTAGAGTTGTTCGTGGCTACAAAAGGCAGACTGCCCTTAGGAATCAGTTAAAATCTCTGCAACACTTGGTTGTGCGGCTGCTTCTATGCTGCATGACGGCTGTAAGTCCACAGACAGACTGGTCTCTACTATTGCGTTTTTGAACTGAGGTGATAGTGCTTAAAGTTGCTCGGTGACAGTTAACACAAATATGTCCTTTCTCACCATGAAATCTGAGAAAATGTTCAATTAGAACAGGAAAAAAAAACAGGCCAGGAAATTTAAAGATATTATGCTACCATGCAGCCGATTCAAAGTTTCTCTCGCAGCAACATGTTTTTGTTTACCCATCTGTACATTCACTTGGTACAAGGAACTTGCATTTACTTATGACCTTTTAGACTCAATGATCCCAACTTTCTGAATTAATATTGGTATGGCATAGATGATATGTATGAATACCATTTTGCACCAAAGAAACATTTACCAGGCTACAATTTCCAATAGTTATTACAACTGATTAACAAACTAATTCCAAAGTGAAAATGTGTAAAATTGGAACCCTGAGATTTCTGTTATTCAGTGAGCCCATGGTCCTAAACAAAGTGACTCTACAGGACGACTTCAGTACCAAATCTGAGTGTCAACACTATATGAAGTCTCCTTAAGTAGTCAATTATTTTTGTTCACAGAACCTTAATTACACTGATTCGACCGCACTCCAAGATGACAATACGATCAACACGTGGGTTGCTGCTCTGATTCTGAATTGGAAAAGAAAATAAATAAATAAAAAGTAAAACCCACCAGAAATAATCTCAAAGAGTCCTTGAAACAAGCCTGAGGATGGAGGAGTTATGCTGAGATAGAAATATATAAAGGAGTATGCTCTTACCAAAAATACCTTTTGGAAAATATTGGATACTGAGAGTTTGATATTGCCTGTGCAAGAATGATCTGGTACAGAAAGAAATCTGTGGTTGCATAGATGACTACAGTGGTTAGGAAGGAAAATTGAGGTGTGGTGGTTGCTTCTGGATCTGGAAAAAGTTGTATTATTATTCCCTCTTATTCCTTTTACTTCTCAGTGAGAGACAGCTGCAATATCCTCTCCAGCTCCTCTTCCTCTTGCTTCCTCATCCTCTCCTCTTCCTCCTGAGCTCGTGCCGAGAGCTCCATGGCTAGGCGGAGGTCTGAGTCGGGGCTGGAGGCAGAGATGGAGCTGGCGGGGCTGGAGGTGTCTCCATACTCCACTAGCACCCCCTCTGGGATGCTCCTAGAATGACATTGACGGGAGGGTGAGCTCTACCTCTGTTCTGTGGCTTTTACTGACACATGCAGGCGGTGAACAGATACACAGTGTCATCTAAATCCCTGTGGGACTTGAAAATAGCAAGGACTGTTGCTTTTACCACATGTAATTATGCATATGTCGCTATGCAAGCAACCTTGACCTGTGTTCCTACCTGTCACTCTGTCTACTGGGGATTACATCACTAAATTCTCCATCAGCATCATCCAAGATCCCCTCCTACAATGACACAAGCATAACGATGGGGTTAAATGATGCAATGGACTGCAAAATCAAGAAAAGCATGGGAAAATGGTAAGACCAGATTCGTGTGTGGCAAGGTATTTCCGAGGGAGCTGAGTGATAGCTGTTCTGACCTGGCCTGGGACTCTGCGAGACTCCAGGAGACTCTGATGGATGGCATACTGCAAAAGCTCCTCGTCATTATTGGACATGGGCGTGTGGCGGCTGCCCCCTCGGCGGTGGTAACTGGCAGGCACCACGAACACTGAGGGACACACCTGAAACGGAGGTGGTGCTGGATGGGAGGAAACCAAAAGAAAAAAAAAACAGTGAAAAAAAATCACAGACTTTCAAGTTGTATTGTAATACAGTGGTCAATACACTGGATGCATTCCTACCTGCAGCTTCTTCATCCTCTCCTGAGGATGTTGGCGTGGCTGCTGGCGTTGTGTTCGCTTCTTCTGCAGTACTGCATTTATTTACATTACCAAATGTAATCTTGGCATTCAGTACATGAAATAGGGGAATCTCTGGAAGAGAATAACACGTAAGATGTAAAAACAGACACAAGAGGAATGAAAATGCTAAAGTGCAGTGTCTATGAAAACCTTGCATACCTATTTTAACAGGAAATCCAGGAGGAAACTTTAAGGTCACAAAGTCTCGTAGCCGCGCAAAATGGGAACTTGTCCGGGCCATGAGGTCGATAATGGGGGTTACCTGCTCCACCAGGGATAGGGGATGTTCCTCACTCATCCACAACGTACCTTTGAACCTGTGTGAGAGACGATTACAGAAAATGTATGATACAGATAAAACACAGCTATGAGGAATAAAGTATGAGATTATTGTAACCTTGTAATGGTGTGTCTTACTTCTGTGTACGAATGCTTAGTTCAATGGGTCTGCCGATGTCTCTGTTCCCGAGGTCAAAGTCGGGATCGAAATATTCCTCTGGAGTGATGGCAGTGGGATTGGTAGCAGTTGCATACTCAAGAGTAAGGTCCTATGAAGTCAAGCAGTCAACTGTTAAATCAACTGAACTGCCAGGTGTGAGCAAAATACATTATTTCAATGTAACTCCTGAATACATGTCTTACCCCTTGTGCGCTTATGTGCTGCTCCACAGTCCCCAACAGAGACTCCAGGATGTTCCTCTCACCTTTGAAAAAAAGTGTCTAGCTTTAGTTCTCTCAATCAATCCTGAAATCAATAATTAAATATATATGAACATGAATACATATAAGTAAAGTAACACATGAAGAATATGGTATACTTACTTTTTATCCTGGCTTTCTCCTCGTCTGTAAGATGCTCTGTCCTTGTCCTGATCACAACATTTACATTGTTCACACTGAAAACCTGAGAAAACAACCAGAATCTAATGTCAGATACTAAAAAATAAACTGATTCTCACTGAAGATAAACTTTAATAAAAAAAAAATATAAAATAAAATGTGTAACTTCTGCGAACTTTTGCTTCAAATCCATTGACCACTTCAGTCTTGTCAGTTCTCCAGCCCCATATCCCAGACTTGTTCCTGTGAGAACACAAATTATCATGACAGGCAAAGTTCACCATTATATCCTTCAGTTTGGGATAACGATTAACACAAACATGGCATGCAGCCAGTCACTGATGTTTTATGTATTTGACAAGTCAAAATGTCCTCTGTAAGAAAGGCTTCTTATCAAAGACAACTATCATCACAGTTAGCTGTGGAGTAAAACGGTCACCTGTTTTTCAGGAAGTCATCCGGATGAAGATTAGCAAGACAAAATGATATCAATATAATACCTCATGCTAATTATATGAGAGAGAACTAACACATTAGTTAAATTTACTCACATTGTTAATATCTATTGTATCTTGAAGTTTTAAATTTGTAGGGTTACACAGAATGCTTATTTAAAAAGAGAAGATTGACTGTGAGATACCCTTTGAATGAATAAGTCGGTGTAAATATTGGATTTTAGACGATTAGATAATAGAGTGACACTGAAAACATCATCTAGAGTTCAGTGCAAAATGATGATTCATAAGCCTAATAGAAACACTGTTTACACAGTAACCTCCCTCAGTGAGTGACGACATTAAAACAAGCGTGAAAATGTCTCGAGAGGTCAACTCTCATGCAATACTGGCACTGCGGGGTTTGATCATCCATCCGTCCATTATCTATACTGCTTATCCAAGGACGTTAAATCTGTGCATGTTGTGAGAAATGACAGAAAAAGATGCGACTCTTGCCTCTCAAAAGCAATATCCTTGGTATCCAAGTAGGTGTTGACAATGGGAGTAGTCAGCCTTTTGGCAACTTCCTGCTCAGCTGGCTGCATTGACTCTAGTGTGACATCCTCCATTTCCTGGGAGATGTTGAAGCGTTCAGTGTCCACTACTTCATCATCATGATTCACCTCCATCAACTCCGCACATGAATCTGGAAAACAAAAAAGGAGTCGGGGATAGATATATAACAAAATAAAATAATTCAACACAAATAGTACAAACCCTCAAGAGAGTTTTTTTGTGTGTAAGTTAAAACACACACCATCTCCTCTGAAGATGTAGCTTCTACGTCCTCTGATCCAGGTCATGTTCTCAAAGCCTAGAAGAGTGGCATCCACTCGCAGGCTGGCGCCACTTTTCCAAATGCGACAAACATCACTTGGACAAACCCGGGACAGTAGAGGGACTGTGAAGCAACAACGTGTCAATCTCCCACAATGAAAAGAGATGTACCACACTTGAAAAACAATTTAACATGTTGCTAAACCAAAGCAAATAGTTCACCAAGAGGCAGGTATGTAGTTTTTCCTGTATGACCTGATGCAACCTCTTTGCTGGGAAAAATGTTGTATCTTGTGTAGCTATATGACCTCATAACCAGTCTGTACAGGTTACTGTGCATACACACTTCTACTTTAATTTTATGATATATATCCACACATTTACACACAAGAACTTACTCCAACTGGTGAATTCCCACTTCATTTCCATATAGAAGTCTGGAGACTGTGGATGAGAGAATAGACAATGGACCAATTATTTATTTTGCCAGTTAATGTTTCCATTCACACATGCAGATGAATGACAAGACAATTAGAAAATATATCAAGTAAAAACCTCTCGGATCTTTGACAGCAGCTCAGGCACTCCTCCCAGAGCAGTGGAGGCTTTGAGGTAGTCTCTGCGTTGAAGCACTAACTGAACCATCTCTGGATCTCCGGTGCTGACTGCCTCCTGCAGCACTACACAGAGACAGACGAGTATAAACAAACCACCAAACCTTTTAAGGTAACCGCATCTGTTCCCCAGGAGTGGCAACTATCCATTAAAAAACCTCAACAGTGACGGTAATAACCAAGGAAAGTGAAACTATTTTACTGCAGTCCGAGGAGTGGATACTCATTTTTTACCAGAAACCCCATTAACAGCAGATGATGTGTAGGTTTATGAGCGAAGGGATCTAAGTGATCAAATAACCCATAAATCCTCGGGAAGCATACATGCAAGAAATGTGAGGGGCAAATTCGTGTTTGTTCTGTAGCCAGTTTTATGACTAACCTGTCCAGTTATTGGCATTTTCTTTAGTCACTGCAGCACCGTGTCTCAGAAGGACTCTGACTGACTCCAGGTGTCCAAGTGACACAGCCAAGTGCAGAGGTGTCCGACCTCTGGGATCCACAGCCTCAATGTCATTCTGAGAAAATCAAAGAAAAAAACCCACTTTTATTTGTGTAATAAAATCTAGGCCTCTAGTTAGACTAAATAATGTAGTAAGGACCTGACAACCTGTTACATGAACAAAAGAGCGTGTTGCTAGTAACTGTGGGCTTGAACTCATTTGCATTTAGGTCAACAGTGATAATAATACAAGGTTGCAGCACAGTAGTTGGTACAGTGACGAGACTGAACATCATGTCTGGTCTTCATATGCGTCATGCTGCTGAGGTAAATGTGGTATTGATCAGCATTGTTGGGCAGTAACAATTAGACTGGATCATAGTAACTATACAGCAACAATACACAGCTTTAACTGTGATGAGTTACTGTGAGGAAAACCACGACATTAGAAATGCGTTTGAAAAATGTGTACTTCTTAGTAAAAACCTGTTAGATAAGTCAGTGGCATGTTTGACAGTGTGAGACTGTGAAGATTTAATCACCTTTATAAACACCCGAAGATAATAATGACACTATTCATGTAATAGTCAGGTGCACAATGTACCACAAATGTATCCATTTTATATACATATTTAGGTAAAGCAGTTCTTGGGCTTTAACATTTACTCAGATATACACTGCGTTTGACTAATCGACTAGTTTGTGCTTA
This sequence comes from Lates japonicus, assembly GCA_033238685.1. NCBI lineage: Eukaryota > Metazoa > Chordata > Actinopteri > Centropomidae > Lates > Lates japonicus. Next base: position 734,948 of record BRZM01000019.1, on the reverse strand, counting down.
TAGATTATAACTGGAAACAGACAATCGGTCTGTACTGGAATATGTTTTTTTTAAAGTAAACTTGCAAACCTGTTGATCAGTGAGCAGCTAACCTTTCGTCTTCATAAACATTTCAAACGTTACGTGTGTGTGAGATACTACCGAGCATCTGTCAACACGACTGGCCTACTTTAACCGCACAGCTACAGAGATTTAACAGCTCACTCCTGGCTTCATCTTGCTAGCAAACGTGAGCGTGTCATGTTAGCAGCATGTTCAGTGTATTTACCAACCTGTGGTAGCGTTATTTGTTCTTCCAGTTTCCTGAAATCATTCTCCCACACCGCGGAGTGCAGGGGAAACTTCACTTGGATGTCTTCGCTAACGTTAGCCGTGGACATCTTCCTCTTTACGGAGCCTCTCAGTGCAACGTTAGCCAGCTTCTAATGATTACAGCCATGGGAAAGAACTGCTGCAGCTACACGCTAGTGATGGCAAATGTACTTTAAATGTAATCCATATCCTTAATATCTGACAACAACGACGTCGAAAATATCCAAACCGGTGACCAACTTTCGGCCAAGCCTTCCCCTAAATAAAACTTTTGAACAAGGAAGTGCCAGGAGCAGTGCCCAATAATGGCAGGGGTGTCTCACATGAAAACAGACTCACAATCTTATTAATAACATCTAATTAAGACAGCTTGCCAGGACCCTTCAAAACGGTACTTCATTTATATATACGAACCCTTGTGTGTTTGGTAAATTCACAAAAGCAATATGATTTGTAGATAAAATAATGGCTTTTAGAAAAAACAGAAGGAATAGTCAGTTCCAGTTTGGACGCAACCATTCATCATGGCCGCACGGGGGTTGAAAAACATTTAATCTGAGTGTGGTGCCTGTTTAAACTTGACTCCGGGTCACACTTCGATATGTTTAATAAAGGATTTTTAACGCAACTTTATCCTTCAAACATTAACAGAACAAACGCTGTAAATACTGCATGTTGACATTAAATGATATCTATAACGTCTAAATGAGTTCGACTCTTTTACGGGGAGGTTAGTTACAAATCTAAAACTTTACCGCCAGCGTACTAACGTGTACTGGATGTACATAACGACGCACGGTAGTTTAAAACTATATATACTCCATATTTTTAACCATATAGTCACAGGTTATATTGAATAACCCGTGGTGGTCTATTTTATCGCCGTATTTTTGGTACGAGTTGCTTTTTCACGGGTCTATTATTCTTCCATCCTGTCTTAAGGCTGATCTCAGTTGTGTAATACAATGGACTTATTGATTTCTACAAATTTTATTTAAAGTGCAAGAATGATATTGATGTGGAAGGTGTGTTTTAAAAGGTGACTGCCGGTGGATCGAAATCCAGCGAGTGTCGTCGTCATTATTAACTGTAAATTGTACTTTTTAATAAACTACCGTGTCAAATGGTGCATAGATCGAACTCACCTCCAGCGCCTTTTTTATTCTTTGTATTTAATTACCCTCAGTTAGGTCTGTCAGGGTGTACATCTTCCGAACCCACAGTAAACTCAGCCAAATATATTGTTATGTATAGATTTTATTCTTAACTGTAGCTGTAAAAATCAGTGGTCACACAAGACAAGGAGGGTTTAATACATCCATGGTTATTTCTAGTATGCAATTATTTCTTGACGTATGTTTCCTGAGAGGCTAAACTGAGGGCACAATCTATACCATAGCCACAATAGGTCACAGTGGCAGCAGCTGCCACTGGGTTTGCTGTAGCTCTATGTTGCCCTGCCGTCTACCACAGATAAGAGTAAAATACCAAACGGCCATAGGCTAGTTAGCTAGTCAGGTGCTAAGTCGGCTACGTTGCAGGCGGCAGTGTTGTACCTTACTCCCGTAGGGTAACGTTATAATAGTCATAACGCAAACGCTAGCTCAAAGTTAAATGAAGTAGCCGGTCGTTGTTTGGATTGTTTTTTTTAAATCAGCTAACTTAGGTGTAGCTAACGCGGAAGGTATCCACAAATAGTAATCAATGATTAGCTTAACGGACTCAACCCTCGGCTCATTTTAAAAGGCATTTCTTCCTGAGTTAAGGATGTCTAAACGCCTGCGAAACACTGAGGTCTGCGCTGATTGCAATGTTCCAGGTAAGCAAATTCAGACCATTCCTGCAGGGTTTAGCTGTTAGCCACTATCTATCTACTGACGTTTGGTCCTCCAAGCTCAGTAAAGCCAAAGCCTTGCACTTCACTCTTCTGACTTAAAGCAGATTATCGGTAGTGGCTCACGCTGCTTTCTTATTTGTAGTAATGTAGGCATGCAGTTTACTGTTATTTTGACTGGGCAAGTTGTCAGTGTTGTTGACAGGTCATTAACGTTACAGCTCCCCGGGTTGAGGATGCAATTAGACCTGTAGCAGCTGTCTTTTTTTAACTGTTTCCATCCGGTGTTGCTAGCTACGAAGGTTTGTCACAGGTGTATATGTGTGTTGCGTATGCGACATTCAGAAGTTTCTAGCAAATCTGAAATTGAATCTTCCATTATGACATCTCATCCTAGATCAGCAAGAAACTGCTTTGCAAGCTCTCTGTCATGTTTGAAGTACATCTAGGATGACTGCATCGTTCATAAAAAAGGCGGTGGGTGCTGTGGTCTGCTGGCATGGTGCTTTCTGTACACCACACAGTCATTTTGGTAGTAAAAGAAAGGCGTGTCCCATGGTGAGAAAATGTGTAACTGGATTAAACTAATTGTGTTGATGAGGATTGCCTGTATGAAAGGACTCGTAAAGGAATGGCTTCTTCCTCCACTCCACTACTTGAATTAGAGTCTGCTTTTTAAAACATTGATCGGTGAAAAGATATAACAAAGAATTACATTTTTACATCCTGAATCCAAATCTAAAAATGTTCATCAGATTGAACTGGTATCTATAGTATCTACGTACTATCTGTAGTGATTGGCAGCACTGTGTCCATTATATTCCACCAGAACAATGTTGGCATCGTCTAACAGATCTAAACAGTATCAGGGGTGAGTGAAAAATGGAATTGAGCCTTTACAGTAAAATGTTTCTGTGAAAGCTGAACAAGTAAAAGCTGCATTGTGTCTGAGGTACTTTCAGAAGTCCCATTTATATAGAAGTGACGTGATGTTTTTCAGCAGGCACAGGAAGCAAAACAGGATGCTGAGTGAATTGACCGCATGCTTTCAATGCAGAAGATTTTTTTTTCTACAGTGGCACCACAATGTATTGTAAAAGTGACATACTATGAGAACAGATCATACATTGTTCTTAGAGGTGTATTTCTTTCTTTCTTTCTTTCTTCTTGCATTGTTAACCAATGTAAACATTTCTCGAAAATAATAATATGTGTGCTAAATATTAAGGATTACTCAGGTTTTAGTACCTTGTTTCTCATCATGTCATTCAAACTAGTTAACCCCCCCCCCCAGGTCTCCACAGCAGCTGGCCTGGATTGCCCTTCCACACGACTGTCACCAGTTGTTGGGTGTGAATATATTTAGAGTTTCAAAGATGTGGGATTAAATTTAGCAGCACTTGTTGAAGAAAGGGTAAAAGAGGCATGTCAGCACTAATATTCAGGTCTTGCCGGAGAGTGTGTTAGGAGAAGACTGAAAACGAGGACCAGGTGCCAGAATATGATCAGCAGCTCCTGCAGCTGTTCCTCCTACACCTCAGCTGCTGCTAAGACACTTAACTGTCTTCACTGTCTGTCCTGTCACAGTGCCAGCCACTCGGTCTGCTGAACAGTTTATTGGCTATCGGAGCGGCATATGAATTTACAGTACTTTTGGTCATGAGATGCTTGCTGCCAGATGAGTCTCGGTACAGGCGGAAGACAACACAACTCTGTGACATATGTGTTAGAAGAAGTGTGCTAAATAGGTCAAGGTTAAGTACACATGTTTATTTTGGTCACAGGGTATACTCTATCTTGTAAGTGCACTTGGTCTCAATTTATAACACCACGCAGTACCTGAATATGCAGCACTAAAATTCTTGATAACATATGTCTGTTACTCTTTTACAGTGTTTTGAAAGAGGAAGCTGCGCTGTTACTCAACAATAAAGTTGAGGTGCTTCAGCCTACAACTGCTAGTCTTCACTTCCTTTTTTCACAATGCAAGGCCTCACCTAAACCTAGGGTCAAAAAAACACCTTCTATGCCTATTATGTCCCCTTGTATTACTGCCTGTTGGGGATTTGGCCTTTTGCTTCTGTGTCAGTCTAACCTGTGCCACTCAGTCTAACCTGAATTTCACAGTCTGCAATATTTGCACTCTACTTTGTCTTAACTGTTCATGTCAAATTAGCTTCAATAATGCTTCCATTGATGTGAGCTTGGCACTTAACAGGCTTTAAAGAATAAGACCAGCATCATTCTGTATTATTCTTACTGTCAACAAATCTCATGAAAAGACCAAAACCAACAATTTGTCAGTCCATCCTTGAGGACTTCCCAGGAGTCTTCCCTGTCTGTGGCACTCAACCCCAAGCCCATTTGATCTGTATGGGGATCCCTATAATCTTAAAAATCCTAATGGGTCAAAGTATGAAATTTCATTTAAGGCTCAGTTATTTCCTAGAACAGCTGGACAATGTAGTTTTGTTTTCAATGTAGTTTTTTGTAGTAGCAAATGTTACTCAAGCAGGTATAAATAGTGCATTTGTTAGAGACTATTTTCAGCTGTGGATTAATACACATTTGGTGCTCTAGTGAGTATTTGTGGCAGCAGGGTGGTGTACGTGGGATTGACTAAAAATGAACTACGTCATACTGAAGGAACATAGAACAACAATGTAGCTCACTAATGTCTTTTTAATTACTTTTGGACAATGATCATGGTCCATGGTATAGAACGATATGTGGTATCATGATCACAGACAATACTTGTTTGTAGGACCTGTTAATTGTTGGTTATCCTTTAAGCGTCAATCTGTAATAGTCAGTTTAGAGCATGATTAATAGTAGATTATAGGGGTCCAATGTATTGCTGAGAAAATGGAGAAGTGAGATGTTAAGATCAGCATGTAAGTGATTTGAATAATGGTACTGAATGTGAAGAGAGGAGATGTCTTGTGACACATTTCTCTTTCTCTTCCCTCTCAGAACCTCGCTGGGCCTCTGTGAACAGAGGTGTGTTGATTTGCGATGAGTGCTGCAGTGTTCATCGAAGTCTGGGAAGACATAGCTCCCAGGTCCGTCACCTGACGCACACACCGTGGCCCCCCACACAGCTACAGGTAATAACCCCGCCCAGGAAAAATTTAGATTTAGATTAATATTAACCTTTACTGCATATCTTCTTGTTGTCGGCAACTGTCGCCTGAAATGCCTTAAGGTCATGTTATCCTTGCACACAATCTGTACTGCTGCAGTTTTAAATCCAGCAGCCCTGTCTCCTTGCTCAAGATAAATCTGTTGACAGCAGCTGTGCATCAGATCCCACTGAGGTGTATCGATTTTGTCCAAATATAGAAAGTGTTAGGGAGCTGTTAACAACCAGTCAGCATTGTACAGTCTAAATCAATGAGACACATTTTATGGGGTTCTTTTCGATTCCATCTAGATGGTCCAGACGTTATACAGCAATGGTGCTAATTCAATATGGGAGCACTCCCTTCTGGACCCTGCATCTGTGATGAGTGGAAAACGCAAGGCCAACCCTCAGGACAAACTGCAGTGAGTCATGATTGTTTGAAAATAATTACAGAATACTTTTTGTGTGTGTTCATTTAATAAACACAAAATTGATTGTTGATCTTCCAATGTTAATATGTGCTGCTCTCCGTTTTTTCCTTTTTGAACCTCGATGTTTCATTTTGCCCCAAAAGCCCAAACAAATCAGAGTTTATAAGAGCCAAATATCAAATGCTGGCATTTGTCCACCGCATGCCTTGCCGGGAGGATGACAGCTTGACAGCCAAGGATTTAAGCAAGGTGAAGAAAAATAGCTGCTCTCCATGATTAGGAGAAAACTGAAACATGATTGTTTACAAAGCTTTATTGTTGAATTTGATCAGTTCATACTAATAGTGTTTTTTTTTTTTTTTTTCAGCAACTTCACTCTAGTGTACGCACCGGGAATCTCGAGACTTGTTTGAGGTTGCTATCCCTGGGAGCACAAGCTAATTTTTTTCACCCTGTAAGATTCACCTGCTTTAAATAAAACCTTCATTTTAATCTGTGCTTTGGCCTTTCTGTTGATTTGAGCTCTTCAATCTGCTTCTCCTCCAGGAAAAAGGAAACACTCCCTTGCATGTAGCTGCAAAGGCAGGGCAAGTATCTCAGGCTGAACTATTAACTGTTTACGGGGCCGATCCTGGAGCCCCTGACAGCAATGGCAAAACTCCCATTGACTATGCAAGGTGCGCTATTTTCAGTAATATTTTAAAATTCAAACACAAAATATTATGGGCCCAATTTGAGTAATTCTGTTCTTTTTAAAGTGTTTTTTTTGTGCCTTTGTAGGGAAGCTGGCCACCATGACCTGGCAGATAGACTAGTGGAGATTCAGTATGAACTAACCGATCGACTGGCTTTCTACCTGTGCGGGAGGAAACCAGGTATGCAGTGAGAGAGATCTGCAACTGAAATGAATACGTATTTAAAAGGAAATAGGACAAAGAATACATGCCTGTAATTCAGTATGATTATAAATTCACCTGAAACCTGATGGAAAACTTCCACATCCATGTGGCGCTCAAAACAAATATAAACAACCACGGATAGTATTTAATTTGCCTTGTAAATACTGACTGTGCACTATGCTTAATAAAAAGTGTTTACTCTTCCCATAAGTATCGACAGTGATTTTGGCAGTCATCCAGAACTCTCTTATTGTTCCTTTCAGATCATAAAAACGGCCAGCACTTCATTGTTCCGCAAATGGCCGACAGGTAAGGAAGGCATAAGCTGTAAGTCAGCATGATGTAAGTGATATGTCTTTGTAGTAACGTGCGCCTAAGTGATTGGGTTTAACTTGAATAGAGCCAGCAGAGTTAAGTGCAGCCAGGCAGTTGTTTATGGTTGTATTTTTTTGCCTGTTCTGACACGCTGTTGAGCTCTGTGCAGCATTTATTATCTGAGCTGGAGAGAACAGATCCAGTGAGGTAGTTGATATACCCAGAAGCTCTGTAATTGCTGTGAATAATTCATCATACAACTCCTAATTTTCAACTCGAACTCCAAAGAAGTGTATTGTGGCAGAGCAACCAGTGTTCCTCTTATACTGAAATGTTGACTTTTGGTCTTTTTTATTGCTTTCTTATGATGGATAAGGAATATGTAAGTACTAATCAGAATGAAGTATGCATCATGTTGACCTAACATTTCAACAGCATGTAATTATGAGACTTTTTCCCTGTTTGTAGCAGTTTAGATTTATCAGAACTGGCCAAAGCAGCAAAGAAGAAACTACAGTCTGTGAGTATTGTTGTAGTGTTAAATGCTAGAATTTCATTGTACTGAGCTTTTTCCCTCCCTTGACTAATGTCTGACTAATTTCTTGTAATTTCCTGATTGTAATGCAGCTCAGTAATCATTTATTCGAGGAGCTGGCCATGGATGTGTATGATGAGGTGGACAGACGAGAGACTGATGCAGGTAAAAGTTTTTTTTGTGTCTTATCCTGAGAGCACATTTGTGGCGGTGGTAGCTTACACTGATGCTTTGAAAATAACATTGCAGTTGTTCTTGTGCTAAATTCAGAAATCTGCACTGGACACTATTGATTTCATTGTATTACTTGTAGTGTGGTTGGCCACGCAGAATCACAGCACCCTGGTGACGGAGACAACCGTGGTGCCTTTCCTCCCTGTGAATCCAGAGTATTCGTCGACACGAAACCAGGCACGTTAGCTTTACAGAGCTCCCATGCTAACACTTTATTGTTTCTCTTTGTACATATTCATTTTGACATTAGATTGTTTTTGGTTTTCTTAAATTAGGGACGACAGAAGCTTGCAAGATTTAACGCACATGAGTTTGCAACTCTTGTGATCGACATACTAAGTGATGCAAAGCGCAGACAACAAGGGAATTCAGTAGCCAGTCCCAAAGGTCAGTGTCTAATTGTTACTTTATTCTAAGGTCTTAGTGGACATTTGTTGATTGTGAGCACAGATGTAAGTATTCCACTCTGTTCCTTCATTCCAGACAATGTTGAACTTATCTTGAAGAGTGTGGCTGTCAGGCATTGTAGTGATAGCCAGGACAATGATCAGCCTGACTATGATAGTGTGGCGTCTGATGAGGATACAGATCAAGAGCTGCCCTCGAGAAAAGGAGATAGGACCAAGGTATCGTAGCATCACTTCACACAAATTAAACCCCTGACGAACACCACCCCCCTTCTCTCTAGGTGCCTTTACTGTTTTGTTTTTAACCCCGCAGAGTCTGGACTCTGACCTCTCAGATGGCCCTATTACTGTGCAAGAATACTTGGAGGTGAAAAATGCGCTCTCTGCCTCTGAAGCCAAGATCCAGCAGCTCATGAAAGCCAACAACAACCTGAGCGATGAGCTGAGGCTGATGCAGAAAAAGGTATCCACCGAGCTCCACCAATAAGATCACTAACACCGGGGGGCCGGACTGAGGGGGGGCCACAGCGGGTCGGTCAGCAGAGCTCTTCTCCTGCCTAGTGTGATCGCTCTCTGGTGTGGAGGCCCAGCCTGTGGGTTGTAATGAGGGCCGAGCTACCTGAACAGGGATACTCTGTTGCAAGACGAGGCTGCTGTGACACCCTGCTGGTCCACCCTCTGTTTTGGCCAGCATGTTCAATTTCAAAGCTTGAATGTAAACTGGAGATTTTTTTTTTTTCCTGTTTTGTTTGAGTTGGTTTGTTTTGTAGAGTTGAGAAGAACAAATGCACCCTTGCTCCAGTTAGTAACGAACACAGTTTAGTCACCCTTTTTTTGTTATGTATAAATTATAGTTAAAGCTATGCTGTCTAATGTTACTAACAAGCATGTTTTTAAGCATGACAATTGACAGTGACTTTTAATCCCTTCATAGAACATAGTAACTAACTTAAATTGTATGTGTGTGCCTTGCTTCATCACATATACTGTGTTTACGTCATAGAATGTTTTTAGATGATTTCCAGCTGTTGATTTTGGTAACAACCTTTAGTACATGTGGATTTATCATTTGACATGTTTTCTAAGTGGTCACATTTCATAGAAATTTCATAGAAAGCATACAAACCTGGAATAGTGTTACTCTGCTGACTTATATGATATATTTAAATATTATATATTTTTGGCCATAGAGGTTCTAAACATGTTTTAGCTACTTATTTTGTGAAAATGAACCCCTGACAGTGAGGTTACATTTGTGTTTACTTATGTTTAAAATTGCTTTAATTTTGCTGTTTGGAAGGACGATGCAGATCATTTGTCCCCTCATGTTTTTGGGGGGGTGACTCTCTTGGTTGCACTTGAGGTCACTCTCTCACCCCCCTGCAGGAGACACACAGCACTGTAGCTTATATTGTGTTAACTTATGGATTCTCAACAAAGACCACATTCAGATAAAGGTGTGGTGGAGATAACACGCAGGACCTGCGACTTGTTATGACATATTGTGGAAGTCCTTACCAATCATTTCACAGTACAGATGTACACCATATTTCAAATGCAGCTTTCTGTCATATTTAAAAACACTTTCATGAACAAATCAGCACAGTCTTCACTTTAATCAGAAGCAGAACCTTTAACAAACACCAGCAGATCTTAGTAACTTAACCATTCTACTTCTTAATAGTTTCACTTCCCCACTTTAACAGACCATATACACAAGATCTCCCATTTTCTCTGCATTGAATGCAAGTCGTTGCATTAATTAAGGCCAGTTTATCTTTGACAAAATCTCCTTGATTTTGTTTGTTCTTTAATGCCTCTCAATCTGTCTGTCCTGTAGCTACACCTTTGACTTAAGCTGCACCTGTGTTGCTTACCTGTGCAACAATCTTTTGCTTGCTTATCACTTGCTTTGCATTTTTAGACTCAGGGAAAATTCCCTCTCCCAAAGCAAAATTAATTTGTGTGAATTTGAGTTTCTGTGATGTTAGGTGGTTCAGATGAGACCATGTTTATATGAATTTGTCATCAGGAAAACTGGAGCAACAATCACAAGGATGAACAACTTTGTGAACAACTTCCTTATAGGATAATGTACACAGTTACATTTTCCTATAAGAGCATTCTTAGCTAATACTTGATAAAATATTTCCCTGAAGCTTAAGTAAGCATGCTATAAATACATAGCCAGTAGACCTAAGTCTTGCTGTAATATATTATGATTGAAGTAACTTCAGGTTTTGAAACTTGAAACTTTGTTCTCTGGCTTCTTTTTTGTGAGCACAGTATCCAAATATTGACTACTTTCTATATCATGGGAATAACAAAACAAATGTATATATGTGTGTGTATATCAAAGGATAGGTTTTTAAATTCTTTAATACAGTATCCACAAAGATGTGTTTTATTCCTGCCGAATTCAAACTTTGGCATAATTGAGTGACTTTTAGCATGCTGACAGTGGCAGACAGTATGATATAAATCTTTAGAGGAACAACAGGAGAAAAGTTGAGGTGGTAATGATATGCTGTAAAGGCAGAATAGATCAGGACAGGGAACAAAGCTTGCTTTGCTGAGAGCACCTCTTAGTGTATTGCTGACCGTCTCTTCCAGCTGCAATCTCTGCAAAGCGAGAACACCTCTCTCAGGCGGCAGGTCACAACCAATATCTATCAGATCCCCAGCGGTTCAGACTACCCTGACCCCTCCAGTCCCTCAGCCCTGAAACGCCGGCAGTCTGCGCGGGCCAGTCGGCCCATGTCTATGTATGAGACCGGCTCGGGCCTGAAGCCCTATCTCCCTAAAGGGGAAACTCCCTACCCAGAGGAGGGTATCCCCACCCTGCAACCCTTCCCGCCTCATGTAAGTAAGACCTGTTCCCTGCTCTCCTTTGCCATTTCCTCTCCTCTCCACTGCCCTGTTTCCATGACTTTCCCTCATGTCTTCACCATGTCTGCAAACCTGTTTCTTCTTTTTTCCCCCACATTTTTCCTTACTCTTTTGCCACTGGGTAGTTTTCTGCTGCACCAGAGACGGAGTCATCATAAAGCACAACACCATGCATTTAGATACAGCCAGCCACATCCCTACATTGTCCAGTTTTGAAACATACACAAGACCATTATCTGCATATATCTGTTGTTTACTGGAGTGCTGCTTGTTTGTTAGACAAAACGTAGTTGTACAAGCAAGGAGATGCTGTTATTATGATAAGCGTTGAAGGTTTGTACTGTGTTTTATGTTGATGAAGCATTAAAACTACCATACAAATACTCTGTGTTTTTGTAATGCATGATAAATTCACACACTCACTCCACTCTACCTTCTCATCTGTTTTAATTCTCTCTTTGATTCAGATAATATGTTTACGCAGTTAAACTTGAGCCTCTGAATAATAGTTTTCTGGTATTTTTCTGTTGATGAATTAACTTCCAGGCTCTCCAGTCATGTTTTTCTCCAGGAGGATGATCTGTAAATACAACTAAACTCTTTTAAATTGTCTGCCTAACATTGATTAATCTTACGGTTAACTCTTCTAGAATAATTGAAATTTTTAAATCCTGAACTTCATGGTCATGATATAATTTTCCATTAGCTCTGTTCTCAATATTCAGTGTCTGGTTAAGTCCCAACTGGTTTGAAGAAGCCTGTGGGACATCTGATCTCATCAATCTCGCGTTGTCGTTTGTTTTCTTTTTTCATTTAAGAAATGTTCTTAAAATGTGATTTGAACCCTGTCTTTAGACGGAAAGGGGCGCTTTTGTGACCACCTCTTCATCCCTCCCCTCATTTCCATCCACCCTGTCTTGGTCGAAGGACGAAAGTGGCCAAAAGGTTAAGTACATCCTTGCTCGGTCCGCACCTTGCGGGGGAAACACGGAAAATTCACTCGGAGCCCTTTTACCATTTCTACCTCTTCCTCCTCACTCACCTTCATCTGTCCTCCATATGCCCCCCCCCCCCCTTTTTATCTGCCCTGCTGCATGAGCCAACCCTCCACCGGCTGCCCTCGCCACCAGACACCTGCCTTTCGTCAGCAGCACCATCACTGCGCGGCTGAACAAGCGGGATTGTGTGGTTTTGTGGAGGCAAAACCTCTGCCTGACCGCTGAACGTTGAGCAGAAAGTTGCGCTTGTTGATACAGCATCTGCTAAATCTAACGCTTCCTTTCTTTGCTCCAGAAAACTGCGTAGCAGATGATGCTGAAAAAGTTTGATTGTGCGAGTTTGTTAGTAGCACTTGTTCCATTTTTATTTAGGGAAATTAATTGAGCATTTGGTGAATTGTTAAATGTATATTTCACACATATTAAGTTGTTAAACTCATCATGTTTTTTCATTTCACATACTTTCAGTATAAAGAGAAGTCCTTTTTGCTCTGTTTCTAACAAATGCTTGGCCATTTTGCATTGTCAGCTTCCAACAGCATGCTCTCAACACTGTAAGAAGTTGTTTACAGTCTAAAAGGATTGAACATCTCTTAAGGCAGAGCAAAAACTTGTATGAACAAATCGCTCTCCCCCTGAGGCAAGCTTACACGTGCTGCATTGCGTTTCGTACTACATACAAGCAGAGGGTTTTGTTTAGATTCTTTGGACATGATTGGATTGAAAGGATCTGAACATGTTGTACTGTGTGGCGGCATGAGTGTACTTGTTTGTCTCTGCTTCCTGTTTAGAAATGTAACTTTCGGTCTGAATCTGCATGAAGTTACAATGAACATAGTGAATCCTTATCTTGTAGGAAGATGAGACATCCCTATTCTGTGTGATACACTTAATAGTTGTGCTGAGTGTGATTTCATTTTATTTATGAACTCATCTGAACCATGACGTCCCATCTTCAAATAATGACTCTCTGGGGGTTTAGTTCTCTTTAATCTGTAGAATGAGTAGAACTGGTGTGTCATGGTTCTGATGTAATGTTTCTAGCCTTGTGCTGCTGATTATTAGTCTTTTTGTTTGACTGTTTTGATAATCATCATCCAAGAATCCGCCCTTACTTCAGGAGTTCAAAAGTTTTCACACGCATATTAAGATATTGCCACATTTGATGAAGATCAAGTCAGTTTCAAGCAAGTCAGCATTAAGCCATGAATAATCTGTCTGAACTCCGCATAATCTGTTTTACTAATCCTATAATGAATGCTGTAAATTGATTACTTGCTCTTGCTTCACAGCTTTATCGGCTTGTCTCCGTCATCTGCGTCACTTTTACATGTTTATCTTCCAATTTGACAGTCACACTGTTTGATAAACAAACCAAAATGTCTACATTTACAACATGTTTTTGTTTTTTGTCTGTGAATTTGACATGTAGCATTGAAACTGTGATTTCGCCACAGCTGTCTCTGATTTGTATATCATCAGTGATGTGGGACATCTTGCATGAGACACAATATCAGTTTTTTGTCTTTTCTCTTCCCTCTAGGCCTCAAAGTTAGAGAAGCAAAGCAGCATGCCAGAAAGTGACTATGACAACACGTTTTATCTCTGAGATGGATGATTCAGGGTATGTTTGTACTAGTTGACGAGTGAAAAATAATAACTGTGTTTTCTGGCTCCTAAATACTGTTTAAAAGGGTTTTTAAGTAAAATTATGTGTAGTTTTTTTAAAGACTAAAAACAAAAAGCAGGGGTTTTGGCAGTAGACATACTTGTAATTTCTTTTTTTTTTTTACCCCTGCAGTTTGTGTGTGGAGAGGGAGGCTGAGGAGCAGTGGCTGGCTGGGGAGGGCGGCTCCATCCCTGAGCTGGGATGGGATCTGGAGATGGAGTCAGACCCCACTCTTCCCAGCACAGAGGATCATTCTAAAACTGAGCAGATCACTAAGAATATCCAAGAGCTAAGCAAGAAGCTGCTCAGAGAACAAACATGAGAGGTCAGAGTCTGAAAAGATCTCTTTAAAAAGAAAAAATCTGTTTAGGATTTTGTTTTTAGCTTAGTTTCTTGCTTCCATTTTAAGCCCTAAGTTCTTGCACATTCATCATTATTCTGTTACGCTTAGTTGCGTTTAGCTTCTATCATTTCCCTTTTTGTTTCTGTAATTCCCACTCTTCTTCCCTCATTCTACTTCCACTCTGCCTGCTGTTACCATGTTGTTTCTGGTGTCATGGTGTCCCCCCTCCCTCCCTCACTCCTGTAAGCAGACCATGGAGCGTGAAGGCGTGTGTCGGCTCAGGCACAGCCTGGGATGTTTCAGCACTCATACCCTGGGCTGTAAGGCCCTCCCCCTTCAGCTGCTCAGCCTCCGGTCCTGACCCCACCTCCTGGTACTCTGGCTTCTGTCCCTGCCTCCAGGCACAGTCGGCTTCTCCTCACAGTTTCTGCTTCACCCTTTCCTCTCCTTTCACCCGTTAACGAGCTTTCTTTTCTTTGACATGCTACTGAATGCTTGAATTGTCTCCATTTAAACTACCCTAATTAATTTTTCCTTAAGCATTAATTTTGAATTGGTCATTTAGTTGATGAAAAATTTAAAGTTACATCTATGCAGTAACTTATTGATAGACATAGCTGACAGTTTATTTAATGTAACGGTTTCTTAGGTTGATGTTGTTTACCAAAATTAAAGTTTTTAAATACAAAATTGTACTTACAGTGCTGAAGATGTCTGTTCAACAGCAGTTTTTAGCGTTGATGTTAACTTCCATACAAGATGGTGACGCATGGTGTGTTGTGAACACAATAAGCGCCTTTACTCTGTAAATTTGCCTGCATGTAATTGATATATTGTCAATATTTGTTCTATAATTTTGGTAATTGCGTGACTGTAACATCAGTATGTTGAATTAATCGACAATCTCTGCTCACAGCTTCATAATTGCTCAGAAAGAATATATGTGGTTGTAACAGAAATGATGCCCTCTTCCTGTAAGGTGAGGAAACAACCTTCTATACATTTTGCTTGCAGAAATTCTTTTCAAGGTGAGGCTCAAATATATAATCTTTTGGGTTAAATATATGTTTTAGGTGTACTAAAGAAGAGTTTGTGACCAGGGTCAGTAGCCTCTGGCCAACAGAGGTCAATGGGTTCTAAATGGTCTGCATTAAAACAAATCAGTTGGACTTTTTAAACATTCACTTCCACGTAGTAATAAGATATTTTAACTCTTCCTCTGCAGAGGCCACGCGCCAGAGACCGTGAGAGGCTCTCTTGCGCTGTTGACCCCAGCGCTGCATCGCTTCAGAGCGCAGAAAGCGGTGTTTCGGAGTGGCTGCCCGGACCGGACATGCAGCTGGTCACCAGCAGGTCATCCAATGTGTTTATGACATTGCCAAGGCCGCCAAGCAGCTTGTCACGCTCATCACCATAAAGGAGAATACCAACTAACAGCACTTACGGGCTGCTGCTAGAATCTCAGTTTTATTCTTATATTTTTTAAAATAATTTTGTCATTTTTTTTGTATTTGTGGTATATGCATGCATTTGTTTTTTTAATTATGAATAAGTATTGACAATATTTAAAGCCAACTCTGGACAATGTCAAGGGAAAAGTCAAGAGCTTTTACTTAGGGAGGCTCAGCTGTTGTAATAAAGCACAATTACACTTGGATGTAAAGAACATGCAGCAGCTAGCAAGGCCAGGGAAATATAATGGTTTCTAGATTAATACCAAAAATTTGAGTAATAACCGCCTACTTACAGATAAATCTTTAATCATCCACAAATGTAAATATTTTTCATTGAGAGTAGTTGAATTAAGCACAGTACAGTAAACCCATATGATGACACAGGTAACAGCATTAGGCCAAAGTTGGGCACAGATGCTGAAAAAGCTATAATGATTCATGAGACCACTGGTTGAATGCTATTGTAAACACTCTGTAGCTAAAGGAGCTCTCTCATTTTTTTTTTTTACCCCTGCAGTTTGTGTAGGAGAGGGAGGCTGAGGAGCAGTGGCTGGCTGGGGGAGGGCAGCTCCATCCCTGAGCTGGATGATCTGGAGATGGAGTCAGACCCCACTCTTCCCAGCACAGAGGATGTCATTCGCAAAACTGAGCAGATCACCAAGAATATCCAAGAGCTGCTGCGAGCTGCTCAGGAGAACAAACATGAGAGGTCAGAGTCTGAAAAAGATCTCTTTAAAAAGAAAAAAAATCTGTTTAGGGATTTTGTTTTTAGCTTTCAGTTTCTTGCTTCCATTTTAAGCCCTAAGTTCCTCTTACATTCATCATTATTCTGTTACGCTTAGTTGCGTTTAGCTTCTATCATTTCCCTTTTTGTTTCTGTAATCTTCACTCTTCTTCCCTCATTCTACTTCCACTCTGCTCTGCTGTTATCATGTTGTTTCGGTGTCATGGTGTCCCCCCTCCCTCCCTCACTCCTGTGAGCAGACCATGTGAGCGTGAAGGCGTGCGTCGGCTCAGGCACAGCCTGGGATGTTTCAGCACTCTGGTACCCTGGGCTGAGAAGGCCCCCCCTCCCCTTCAGCCGCTCAGCCTCCGGTCCCCTGACCCCACCTCCTGGTACTCTGGCTTCTGTCCCTGCCTCCCAGGCACAGTTTCATTTTCCTCTCCCTCACAGTTTCTGCTTCACCCTTTTTCCTCTCTCACCTGTTAACGAGCTTTCTCTTTTTCTTTGACATGCTACTGAATGCTTGAATTGTCTCCATTTAAAACTTACCCTAATTTAATTTTTCCTCTTTAAGCATTAATTTTGAATTGGCTTCATTTAGTTGATGAAAAATTTAAAGTTACATCTATGCAGTAACTTGCTTTTGATAGATATAGCTGACAGTTTATTTAATGTAACGTGTTTCTCAGGTTGATGTTGTTTTTACCATGTAACCAAAGTTTTTAAATACAAAATTGTACTTACAGTGCTGAAGATGTCTGTTCAACAGCATGTTTTTAGTTGATGTTAACCTAAGGCTGAAGATGGTGACGCATGGTGTGTTGTGAACACAATAAAGCGCCTTACTCTGTAAATTTGCCTGCATGTAATTGATATATTGTCAATATTTGTTCTATAATTTTGCAATTGTGTGACTGTAACATCAGTATGTTGAACTAATCGACAAATCTCTTCTGCTCACAGCTTCATACCCTGCTCAGAAAGAATACATGTGGCTGTAACAGAAATGGCTGCCCTCTTCCCCAAGGTGAGGAAACAACCTTCTATACATTTTGCTTGCAGAAATTTTCAAGGTGAGGTGCTCCTAAATATATATAATCTTTTGGGTTAAATATACATGTTCTTAGGTGTGTACTAAAAGAAGAGTTTGGTGACCAGGGTCAAAGTAGCCCCTGGCCAACAGAGGTCAATGTGGTTCTAAATGGTCTGCATTAAACAAATCTGTTGACTTTTTAAACATTCACTTCCCACGAGTATCAAGATATTTTAACCTTCCTCTGCAGAGGCCACGCTCAGAGACTGTGAGAGGCTCTCTGCGCTTGTTGACCTCTAGCGCGTACCGGCTTCAGAGCGAGTGCAGAAAGGCGGTGCCTTTGGAGGGCTGCCCGGGACCGGACATGCAGCTGGTCACTCAGCAGGTCATCCAATGTGCTTATGACATTGCCAAGGCCGCCAAGCAGCTTGTCACCATCACCACAAAGGAGAATACCAACTAACAGCACTTACGGGGCTGCTAAGCCGTTAGAATCTCAGTTTTATTCTTATATTTTTTTAAAATAATTTTGTCATTTTTTTGTATTTGTGGTATATGCATGCATTTGTTTTTTTAATTTATGAATAAGTATTGACAATATTTAAAGCCAACTCTGGACAATGTCAAGGGAAAAAGTCAGCAGCTTTACTTAGGGATACTCAGCTGTTGTAATAGCACAATTACACTTGATGTAAAGACAACATGCAGCAGCTAGCAGGCCAGGGAAATATAATGGTTTCTAGATTACGCTTCAAAAATTTGAGTACAACTCGCTCTTACTTACAGATAAATCTTTAATCAGTCCACAATGTAAATATTTTTCATTGAGAGAAGGAATTAAGCACAGTACAGTAAACCTATATGATGACACAGGTAAATGTTATCAGGCCAAAGCTGGGCACAGATGCTGAAAAGCCATAAATGATTCATGAGACCACTGTCATTGAATGCTATTGTAAACACTCTTGTAGCTAAAGGAGCTTCCTCTCATTAATTGCACTGTGCAAGCATCATCATCCTGTAAAGTTTAATCCTCAACAACAAACTTAGTTAACCACCATCAAAATGTTGGGAATGTCATTTATGCACTCTTTGTAGCTCTGCAATGCTAATGTTTTTTTTTTGTTGAGAAAGCTATTTATATGGTTTGTCCCCTGTCCCAGTGTAATCCAGTCTGCAGTGCACCTATTGCAGCTATTTGTATATGTCCATTTGCCAAGTCAGTGAATACAAATAACACTTGTTCAGGGGGCAGGTTATATTTTTCACCAGCACCAAGTGTTGTTGTATTAAGTTGTAATGATTTGGTGTGTTTTTTCAAACAGGCTCCACACTGCACTGTATCCTGTGGTCTTGTGTGCCATTGCAGTGTTGGTGATGTTACATGATATTTAGAGCTAAGAGCCATTCTGTACGTAAGTCCATGTGTTTCGTGCCCTGTTCCGTTGCTGCTAGTTTTGTATTTAATGTGCAACCCATGGGATAGAACTGTAGACATCTCCTGTATTATTGCAACCCCAATGTTCATCTTCACCAAGTGTTTCAGAGTTCATCTGTCATTTTGAAATCTGGTCAAAGTAATGTAGGCGATGCAGCTGTTAAGCTGCACTTTGGAAAAATAATTATTTTCTAAATAAACTTAATTTATAACTATAGCCTGTTGTGGTTTACCAGATTCTGTATTTATCGTGTTCCATTTTTGATGCCTTGATACAAAACACTGAATTGATTTGATTGGAACAGATTTATTGAAAACAGTCCAAAAAATTCAAGATATAAAATAGATTCCTTGAACACCTCTAAAGTGCAAAACAATCTGTCAGTTCCTCTCTACACAAACAAGCACTGAAATATCAAGATGGCAAAATGTATGGCCTCATAACCTACATGAATGCTTCATTTCTTTAAAAGACATTAAAGGATAGATTCATACATTTTTTTATACTCAGATGTCCATATAGTTAATGACAGAGGTAAAGGTTGATGAAATTGCTCATCTTCTTCATACTGGCAATGAAAAGATCCCTGAACAATGTGATTTCTAATGAAAGAGTTCAGGGACAAAATTTACAGTCCTCAATCTGTGTAAAAATTAGTCTTAAAGTGTAACCAACAATAATATCGTGCTTCAGAATTTAGTTGCTTTTTGACATGAAATTCTCTCTATTTTTACACTGAATGAAGACTGTGAATGTTGTTCCCCATCTGTTACATTGCAATCATGTTAGGAAGGAATCTCTTCAGGACCAGTATGGACAGGAGGAACATATGGCTGTGTGAGTATTGTTTTAAGACACATTTGAAAAAATGTTAACCTATCCTTCAAAGCTAATCACATCTAGAAAAATATACATCTCACGATTCTGTTTTGACTTCAGTCTTGCAGGTTGCTCATGTCCAGGCTGATCGAGGTCTGCTGTGAATCTGAAAAGGACGGTTTCAAGCATGTTTTAATACTTTGGGATTTGAGCATTTGGGAACTTGGAATATCAACGTTCAGGATTATCAGTCTCCTGCAGCTTGACTTTCATCCTTTACCTTCTCCTGGTACCCTTTTTTGGCCATCCTCTGCATCTCCAGCCTCAGATCCTCCTCCTGGATTTGAAGAGCCTCCCTCTCCTCCTCCTCCTCCTGCTCTATCCTGCGTTGCTCCTCCCAGTGCTCTTGGCGCTGCTGCTCCACCTACAGTGCATACATGCAAACAGCTTTAGGGCCTGTTATACTATAAAAAGCATATAGTCTGCTGCTGTGCTGTGAGTTCAAATGTCTGACAATTTACAAGTTGTGACCGTGGCAACTTGAAATAACTTTTTCTAAGATCTCAAAGATAAAACACTGCTGCCATGTGCCAACCTGAGCATTTAACTCTTGTATCCGTGCTGTCCTGCGGCCCTCCTCTTGCTCCTTCTCCCGCCGTCTCATCTCGTTCTCCAGCTCCAGCTCCTGGATCAGCTCTTCTCGTCTCCTCAGGGACTCCTCCTGAGCCTCGCGGTTTTTCTGCATCTTCAGCTCCAGCTGCTGCTGTCTCCCTGCAAGCACCTTTCAAAGAAAGAAAAAAAACAAACAGGAAAGCTATTACTCTGCAATCAAATCGTTTAAATTCCACTCAAAAGTGTCAAAGTCATTTGAAACAAATTTACCTCATGCATGAGCCGCTCTCTGGCTTTCCTCTCCTTCTCCCACTGCGCTTCTCGTTTCTCCCACACCTGCTGAGCTTCCTCTCTAAAATGGAAGAGATATGTTGGTTTTTGTTTGAGGAGAAGCAGGAGCCCCCTCCTGCAGAGTCAGAGTTTACATGAATCTTGGTGCCCACCTGTGTAGGATGTCAAACTCTGCCTCCCGTTCCCGCTCCAACTGCAGCTGCTCTTCAATCACTCGTTTCATCCAGGCAGCGTCAGCGATGGCCCTTTCCCTTCGTGCAGTCTCCAACCTTCTGTCCTCCTGCTCTCCTTCCAGCAAGGCTGCCAGGATCTTATGGTCGGCCTCCTGGCGGGCACAGAGGAATTCAAACGTCAAAACCAAAAAAGATGGATTACATCTGGAGTAATACACTCTAGTATCAGCATGGAAAAAGGAGACTTACCAGTTCCTCCTGCACTTGCTGGGCTCTCCTCTTCAGCTGAGCTCGATATTGACGGATCAAGAAATGCCTGGTTGAACACAAATCTGATTAGCCCAGTACCTCACCAGCATCAAGTATCATCTCACTTGTAATCACTGATCTGCAGAGACAGCTTCCCTTACCCCATCTCAGACTTCTTCCGCCTTTCCTCCACCTTCCTCCTGTCCTCTTCTATCTTCTCCAGCTCCCACTGCTGGACCAGCAGAGCCTCTTGCTCCTTCTTAAGACGAGTGGCCTGAGAGAATAAAAAGAGATGAGAAATGCTTAAATCTGCAAGATCATTCCTCAAAGTAGAAAAACTTTGTCCAAGATCTATGTACCTCTTCTTCCCTCAGCTTCAGTTCTTCCATCTGTTTGCGAAGTTCTTCTGCCCTCTGGCGCTCCTCTGCTTTTCTCGTCTCCTCCGCCTGCCTCATCCTCTCCAGAGCCTCTTTTCGAGTTCTTTCATACTCATTTTCGAAGCGCCTCTTCTCCTCCTGCTCTGCCACTTCTTGCTGCATGTTTGAAGAGATGGGTCACTTACAGTAGGTGTCTAAACTTTCTAAATAATGTACCACATCGAGGGAATAACCGGAGTAGATTTCAGACTTGATACTGTGCTCACAGATGACATGAGCACTGTTAAATAAAAAATGGATTTGTTACATTAAAAAAAGTCAAGTAAAAGGACAATGACAAAATTTTTTGATAATCTATGTATCTTCACAGGCTTGAAGGAGGTAATACTTCACAGTGCTGGGGAGTAACTTCTTCACTGTATGGTTTGATTAAATTTGAGAATCGTACACTAACTCCTACAGGTCAAAAAAAAAAATGTGACAGCTGTGATGAATTTCCTACCTGTTTCTTCTCAGATATCTGCTCCTGCCACTGGCTGACAACATGATCTTTATGTAATGCCGACTCGACCTGTGGACAGATTAAAAGGGCGAGTTGTGACACAGACAGAGACAGAGATACCGATGGAACTGAGCCCTAGCGGAAGGGATACCAGAACATTTTATTCTCTTATGTCAACACTGGACTCAGGTTAACAGAAAGTCATGGAATATCTGCATCACAAGCCCTATTCGTTTCCAGATCAGATGGACGTCTTGACAAAAAGACTCTGTTTTCTTTACTTCAGACATACAGGATGGTCACCAGATTCCTTAGGCCATTTATCGCTTCATCAACAGTCAGACTTTGAGGTAAGAGGTTTGGCAACTTGTCTAACTTTTGCATTAATAGTTTAAACTTGGCTACCTCTCGCAAATCTGGGTTGTTTTTCTTCCAGTGCTCTCTCAACAGCTCTTGTGCAAGCTAGGGATAAAAAACAGAAATAACAGGGATTATAAACCGCACACTGTACTGAAAAGGAAATATGCAACTAATTCAGTGCCGCTACCTTTTTTCTTCTTTCCTCTCTTGCTGTACGAAGCTCTTCAGTTTTTTGCACCAGTTGACTTGCCAACGTGCTCCTGTCTGGGACCACTTCCCTGAGCTCCGCCTCCAGCCGGTCTTGCTCCTCTTGAAGCATGGCTCGGAGCCGATTCCTGCGCTGCTCCAGGCTGGCCTTCTTTTCCTCCTTCAGTCTCTGTTTATGGTACGCTGACATACTGACAAAACAATGAAAAAAACAAAAACAAACTTAGGCTGCCTTTTTCTGGTATCTTTGTCTGACTTGTATCTACTGATGAAACTGACAGGCTGTGAACACACTAGAGACAAAGTACTACAAGACTATGCCTTCACAGTGTCTTTATATTATTCACACACACACACATTTTATCATTGCACATTAATGGAGCATAGATTTAAGGGAAGACACTGATATTCTGTATGCCTACAGAGTAATTAACAAGCAACTACATGCTTTAAAAGAGGCAGTGACTTGTGCATTATTACTTTCAGAATATAATTAGTGTTTAAGATATTTTTTAGTGTGAAGATGATCAGCGTTTGTATTTGTCAGTGCACAGTAAATTTTGTTTACACACATGAGTAAGGAAGAGATTGACTGTATTGGGCAGCAATGTTTATAGACATAAAAGGCAGAGAAACCACACTTTAAACAAAATGAACTGTACATCTAAAATTATATTACTTTTAGCTGATTGCATGTATTTAGTGTGTCTCACCACATGTACAGTGTAACTATTTATTCATGGTAAATACCTGAAGATCACTCTTCTGGTGATTTGTTTCACATGAGGGAAAAAAACTGATTTCTTTTCTCTTAAATTAAAAAAATCATTGCCTCTTTTAAAATTGCTTTGTTACCTTCATAATACAGAGACCTTGTGTATATATAGGATGATTACTTACACATTCATCTAAGGAGGGGCAGTGAAAGAGAAACTGTAAAAATAGTGTAGATGGCCCCTACCAATTATATTAATTACAAACATGAAGATTGAAGACAACAGAAAACACCACCAAAAACAATAGAAAGCAATAACTGTCACTTAGTTATTTAAATTCGATTGCATCAGTGGTGGAGGAAGTATTCAGATACCTTTACTTAGGTAAAAGTAATAATTATTCAGTGTAACCAAAAGTGACACTTTCATAATGCTTTGTTTTGTCAAACCAAAAGTCAGACTTATTAAAATCAATCAAAACTTATTGAAGCAGCAAATCCTCATATTTCAGGAGCAGGGACCATGAAATGTTTGGTATTTTTGCACGAAATATTAGTTAAATGATTATCAAAACAGCTGTCAAATTTTCTGCCAGTCAGTTAATTGATTTACTATTTTAGCTGTACTTGTATATATACTGTTGGGCAGTATGCAAAATCTACAATCTTTCCCTCTGAAATGTAGATGAGTGCCTCAGTACTTAAGTACAGTACATGAGTACATGCACTTAGTTACTTTCCACCACTGGACTGCTTTGTCTTTCTCACGATGTTTCACCGATTTCTGAGGTTATTGGAGAAATGATGTGGCAAGTTACCTCTGCTGGTAGGAGTGACGGGAGCTCCACGCCGCCTGTCTCTGGCTGTAGACGTTTTGCTCTCTGAAGTACCGAGCATGCAGCTCCCACTGCTGCCGCCACCGGGCCTCCTGTTCCCGCTGCCGGACCAGCTGTCCAGCCAGCACCCGGGACCGGCTGGGTACATGGGCCGAGAGGGTCGGCAGAGCCATAAACCTGGATCATAAAAAACATACAGCATTGGCAGAAATAACCACGACCTAATCCTGACTAACGTTGCTTGTTTTAGAATTGATTAGTTACCTGGCCAACTTAACACTGCCTTAGCCATTCACCAGCTAATTGTGTGTTAGGTCGACGCTAAAGACCATTCACATTCTGGATACTCTCTGAGTTCATTCACACGAACAGAGAGTATCCAGTTGCCTATACCCTGCTACTAATGTTACATGTGTTGATGTGTATGTAACGTTTTATACTCATTCGCAAATCAAAACCGTATGAACAAAGCGTTGATATACCTCTGACTATCCAGCAACACTCACTTAGTTAAAAACCTCCACAGCTCGATTAATAATACGTACTCACCCTTTCGATAGTGAAGAAAGCTGTCTTCTCTCGATATTTGTGGAATTCAGTGGATGTTTTGCATTTCCGCAGAGAAAACTCGCCTTTATTTAACCCATGAATGTAACCCTCCAATTTGCCTTAGTTACGGATATACTTCCTAGTTACTCCGACGCTACGGAACGAAGCAAGGGTCAAAGTTACTCGTAGACGAAAATGCGAAAACAATTTTCTTATTCTCTCTGTTTTCTTTGTTTTTATGAGCTTCATAAGTCCAAAGTTATTCTGTTAGTATAAGTGTATTGTTGGATAGCGTATATAGCCTGCATTTCCAAAAAACGTCAAGAAAGAGGTGTAGCCGTTATAAGTATACTATAACTATTGATTGAATGTCTATGTACCATTATTAACTTTCGGTGCGACTTTTTGAGTTTATAAGACGTAACGAATGGCTTTAACAATAGTTAAATGTATATAAAATGTACTAATGCTATATATTATTATAAACAAACAACAGGAACAACTTTGGGTTGCCGGATTGTGGTAATCCCTCTTCAAGCGTGACACGTTTGTCTGCAGCTATCCTGCAGCTCTTTTTCAGAGGATACGCCTGTTGGCGGGGTCTCTAAGCTAAGCTAAAAAAGACAAACAAACAACCTGGCACCTAAAGTTGTTCTAATCAATGACTTAAAACTGATCTTTAAAGCGTTAATAATATTAACCATATATAATATTAGAATATAATATAATAATATTAAGCATTAATAAATTACAGCTTATAAACTCTAAATGGTGCCTAATCAGAAAGTGTTTGATACTCTTTTCTCTCTCTTTTTGTGAGCTGTTGTTTTAGAATTATACAATATGATGATAGCCTAATAAAGCTGCATATGTGATTAAACGCAGAGGAAGACTAGTGTCAGCTGATTTGAGACACATCAGGTGCTGTTCTTGTGTTTCTTCTGGACTTCTGTCTAAGCGCCGTTTATCCGCACGTTTACCCGACAGGTGGCGATGACCCGGATCTATCAGTAACAAGTCGATCACATGAGCCGACGGCTGGATATTCCACCATCACCTGGGTTCAGTGTAGGTGACTTGTGTGTGTGTTTGAGAGAGAGAGAGAGAGAGAGAGAGGTTTTGTGTCTTGTGTGTGTGTGCGCGTGTGTGTGTGTGGGCCATACCCTGAGAGGACCAATACACACACACACACACACACACACACCGTTTCTCCTGGTGTCATTGAAAATCTGCAGTGGAGAGTTGACAGCCTGTTGCTATCATTTCAGTGGTAAGAGTGTGTCCGGACTAAAGAGATGGCTCTGCTGATGGAGCACCAGTTCAGACAGCTGCCAGCTGAGCAGACAGGTGGAAACAAGACCGTTTCTGGAGGCTGTGTCATACCTTCCACCATTCTTTGGTAAGTGAAGTTCCCACAGCTGTGACACAGTAGAGACCATGTAGTGACAGTCCTGGATATGCAGTTATGTGGAAATAAATGTGAAAAACCTATTCTCAGATGTCACTGCCTGCAGAGAAATTGTGCTCCTCTATACACAAATTTATTTCTACTCGGCTTATTATGATTGAGTTGTCAGGGCTTATGGTCTGGTATAGGCCAGATTGATGGCACACTGACAAAGTCGTAATTAGTTTCAAGCATGTAGATTTATGGAGCTGTATAATTAAGTGCTGCGGCTGTTAAGTGGCTGAATAGGCACAAAAATGTAAGATTTTATTTTGACTCACTGCAATGAAACATTTTCTACCATTGCCACATTTTTTATGTGGTTGTTCCTTTGATTAATAAACTACCAAAACTTGTTGTGAGGAAATCTGTCACAACACTTTAAAACAATCTTGCTCTTTCAAAGAGATAATCTTTTTTTTTTTTTTTTTTTGGATATATTTCTCTCCATCAAGCTGTCACACAATCCTTTATATACATCGAATTTAATCCTGGCCTGGATTTTAAGTTGTGAAAATTGATTAGTACAGTGTTGAGTTCCCCTTGCCCATTCACTGGTGGCATGGTGCACCAGGGCATCTTTGTGTTGACTTCATTCTGTGATAATATACTTAAAGGTCCTCTATTAGATTTGCCACGTAAGAGCCTTGAGGAAGGGCTTAAGTCTGATGTCGATATTAAAAGCTCACCTCCTTACCATTGTTTTCCTGACCTAAAATTTCCGGCAACTTTCCCTCAAGCCGTAAAGTCCTGCACACACTCATAGTACAGTCACATATTTTCGTGGTTGCCTTTTACCTTCTTCTTTGGTTGTGTGGACGATACTTGATTGTTAACCCTCCCACTATTCTGTTAGTTTTGTTGTACCTATCATAGCAGTCAACATATATTTTTCATGATTGTTTAAGTCCCTGAGGGTTTGGGGACATCAGCAAACTCCCTGTAGTTCTCTCCAGCTTCAGCCTGAGAAGTCTAGTGCAGAATAATTAACAGCTGTGGGTGTGCAGAGGCTGTTCATGGCCAAGAGCTGAACAAATGATGCTGTTTGTTAAAACAAAATTATTCAAGGGCTCATTTGACCTCTAAAGCTTCGACATAATCCATAACAAAAATCTTTTATTTTTGTGAATTAATTGAAATACAGAAAAACCACAGACGATGAGGATGTCTCCCGAAACAAGATATGTTGCCATCAGCATTGCATGGCGATCCATCACATCAACACAACAGAGCAGACTTTGTCATAGTGGTTTTCCTCCAGCTCAGGAGAAAACAACTGTCTGTTGTGTCAGTGGAATTAACCGAGCCGTGTGGTCCAGGACAAGATGTCTCGTGTTCACAGTTCTGTCACCAAATACTCAGATCCTCTGGCAGCCTAATTAAAAGACACCTAATGATAATACTGTGATGAGATGTATTTGGCCTGATAAGGCCTAATAAGGTACTCTGGCTTTACTAGTGCCACTGTAGGCTGCAAGAGTCTGTATCTGATTGGTCTAGCACTTTGCTGCATCCACACCATAAATATGTTGAACAGAATTAAAAGACATCAACTTTGTAACTGCACCTCATCACATTTTGGACATCACTTTATAAATATGCCCATTTAATGTAGCCTGTATGTAAGGTATTTTGGATTTGTTGATGCACTGGAATTTTGATTAAAAAGTTTTTGAACCCACCAAAGAATAATGAAGGAAAGCTATTACAACCGAAAATGTGACACTTTTCAGTAGTGCATCAAAATATGTGTGAGTCAATTACAAGTTTAGATATTTGGCATTTGTCTTGGTCGCAACCTAGTGACAGAAATCCAAAACTTACTCATGATTTCCAACAAAAGCCATGTGTAGATATGGACCTATACTCAAGTCAAGCTCTGACAGTTACTTTGTTCACTTCTGAATTACAGATGGGGGACACATAAAAGGAAAAGAAACTAAAGTGTATTAGTAGTAATGTGATGTTTCTCCACAAGCATTGAACCATCTACAGTGTTCCTTGTCATTAATTCTTCAAATGTGTTTGAACTACCTAGAACCTTTTCATTGACCACTGACACTACGCAGTGACCATTAGAACCTCTATAAGACCCCTAACAACTCTTAGAGGATCTCTAGAACCTCATCACGAACCACTACAACCTCCATAACCTCCCTAAAGAACCCCTAGACCCTTCTTAAACCTTAAACCTTCTAAAGCCTCTTAAAACCCCTTTGCGTAGAACCTCTTCAGTGACTACTTAAATCTAGAAACCCTAGAACAACCTAAAGGACCTCAAGAACCTTCCCATCAACCACCAAAACATCCTAAACGATCCTGTGTACCTCCTCAGTAATCACTAGAACCTTGTAAAGGACCCCAAGAATCTTCTCTAGATTCTGTAAATTATGTACTGATGTGATGAGTGAAGTGTTTTGTCAAACCCGACAAAACATTTGTTAGCAACATTGTTAGAAGAATGCTGATATTCCTAAAATGATAAGTTTTTCTTTACAGTTCTCAGTCATACCCTTTGTAAATATTTCTCCTCAGATTGCCTTGGCTCTACAATTTTTGCACCAATTAAAGCTGACATATGTGGGAACATCACAGTAAGTACGATTGCTTTGTAAAGTGACTTGAGTCAAATATGTCACTCTGCTCTTATAAGACTCATTAATTTTGTAATACTTTGAAATATATTGTTTTAAATACTAGAAAATCAAGGCAGTTTATGATACCAACCCAGGGCGGTTCAAGACACTCCAGCAGATTTTGGAGGCAGAGAAGGAAATGCATGGAGCAGAATGGCCTAAAGTTGGAGCGACATTGGCTCTCATGTGGCTGAAAAGGTTTGAGAAACTTTACATTTGTGGGGTTTATTTTTTTTATTGTTGGCAAGCTGTGTATCTGTATAATCACTCTGCATGTCCTCTTTTCAACAGGGGTCTACGATTTATCCAAGTCTTCCTTCAGAGCCTGGTGGATGGTGAGAAGGATGACAACAACCCAAACCTCATTCGAGTCAATGTCACCAAAGCCTATGAAATAGCCCTGAAGAGGCACCATGGCTGGTTGGTACAACAGCTTTTCAAGGTGAGTTGTCTGACATTTATTTTATCGAGCAGACTCATGGCTTGATTGGTGTAATTTGTAAAAAAAACTAAAAAAATAAAAAATGCAGATAGTGATGTATAAATTTGGCATTTTCGTTTGCTTTTAGGCAGCTCTTTTTGCTGCTCCATACAAGTCAGATTTCCTGAAGGCCCTCTCCAAGGGTCGGGACGTCAGGGAGGAAGAATGCTTGGAGAAAATCAAAAAATTCCTCATCAACTTCACTGCCACTGTCGATGCTATTTATGAGATGTACAATAAGATGAATGCTGACCTTGACTACACAGTGTGACTGCTGGACGCTCCTCTTTTCTCCAGTGATCCACTTAGTTTACAACCTCATCTACATTATGTAGTCTACATTTGTGCAGTCCACATCCTGACTTGACTCCCTTCAGGTCACCTGACAGCTAACTGTGAGAGTGTATTATAATACTCATTGTCATTACACATCAAATGTTTAATTATCTGTGTGCCTGCTCTGATTTCTTGGTATGCCTTTTTCTCACTGTTGTTTTTGATTCTGGGGAAACATTTCCAATGCATCAGCAAATTTAAACATTACATTTTTTATTCTCCATTTGAAGAGTCATGTCTCTTTATAGGACAAACATATATGTTTAAAATAATTGTCAGATATTTAAGAAAGTTATCCAAGAATCAAAATGCTACTTACTGGACAATTTTTTTTAATCCAGCAACAGGACTGTTACAAAAGCATCAAGTACACAAGTGACATGTCTGATGTTGACAGATTTAAGCCTAACCAGCAAAAATATAATCTTTGTTACAGTAGTTGGTACCTTATAGTGATATTGTATCTAACGTTTTTTAATGTTGTATATACTGAAGAAAACATTAACAATGGTACTTTTAAGCAGTGGTTCAAAATTAAAATATCTCACATTAAAATATAGGGCTCTGGCTTATTGTGATAAAAATTTTGAAGAAAGCAAATGAAAATCCAGAACACATCCAACATATTTCAGAGAAGAAGCCATATGTTTCATCTCATGCAACAAATGCTGTTTTGTACAGTTGTTATTACTAAGTTATTACATTGTACTGAGCTAATTATTACCTTTACCACCAGTTGTGCAAAGCATAGCTAGTTTAATCAGTATCATGACCTGTAGTGTTTGATTCCCCTCATCACATGCTGGATAGATTTTTTTTTTTAAACGCCCTACAATACTTAGAGGATGTGTGTGCATTGTTGTAAATGGCTTTTAATATTGCACACCTTAAAGTGGAAGTACAGATCATTAAAGAGACCACATCAGCTTTTCTGCCTTCATATATATTTTTATACACGTCACCTCATGTAAACCAGGTTGGCCAATTAAGAACAAAATGTCAATTATTCCTGAGGGTCTGGTCACGTCATTACAATGCAGGACTTGCTTTACTGTTTGTCCAAAGCAAAGCTCCATCCAGTGTTTTTTTTTTTTTTTTTTCCAGTCCACTCTGCTCTCAGGTGCTTACCTCCTACATGGTTGGACATAGATAGATGGAAAATTTCAGCTGGATATATCTTATGTTGATGGGCCCTGGTTAGTCTGTTCTGTTCTGAGTTCATGCGCTGGAATACATGTCTCTTGTGGCTGAAAAAAATAACAAATCTTGTATTTTCAACTTATGTTAAACCATAATTTGCAATAAAACGTAAGTGCAACAATTCATGTGACCATTCTGCTGTCTAATGAGTGCTTTACTTACTAAATTTAAGAACATTTTGCTGCTAAAACGTCTGCTTGACTAGAATTATAAACTAGACTAAATAAATAAATTATAAATAAATAAAGAATTTTACCTTTAATTGAGTATTTACAGCAATTAACAGGGATACTTATTTTTCTTTTTGTGCCTGCCTCTTCATGCTCTCTTTGCTCATGCTCACCCCGCCCTCCTTCAGGTGATTTATTTATAACAGTACTCTACCTCACTGTGTAATTTTGAATAGCTGAGAAATGGTTCAGTATTTATTCAATATTTCTCTGTAGGCGTGAACGCTCAGCAGTGCAGCCACCAGTGAAGGGCACTCTGGGATAGAGAGCAAGGTCAAGAATTAACCTTAACTCTCAGCTTTTCTTGGTAAAATAAATATATAAATGTGTGTAGGACTCATAGACTATATATAAAGAGGTAGGCTTGGACTACAACTAGGCAAATTGCTACTAAATGGATATTCAGGTGAGAGTTTTTTCTTTTTTAATGACTATACCAACACCCACGAGAAGATGAGAAACATCGTGTTGAGACCTTAATGTTATGTTATGACATGTCACCTGTGCAAACTTGTCTTTCTATTTCCAGGTATAAGCGAGGTCCTTCAAGGTTTTTCTTGGAACCAGCACCTAGCGGCCATACCGGTACTGCGTGTTAAACTTCCGCGTTGACTGCACGCAAGGTAATGAGCTTGTCCCACCCAAAATCAGTGAAAGCATCCGTTGTTCTACTGGACCTAATCGGACACATGAGGCAGAGAGAAGCTGCAGTTTAGTAAAAGCGCTTTGAGTCATCTGGCTGGAGTCACATCAAACCTACAGAGGCAGCAGAGAAGCGCTCAACGACCGAGAGAGAAATTACATTTGAGTTTTAGTTCTTTCAAGAGTTGGAAAAACTGCGCTCCAATTAGACTTTTTTTTTTTTGAAGAATAAGATTCGCTTACTAGATCGAGGTAAGCAACACATCTGATTCCCATCCTTCTTTAGATGCTTTCTTCTTAAAAGTTTGTGTTAAACAAAAATAGTTTGCTGTATCTTACTTTGGTATTAGTTCAATAATTACTGAGAACGAAGTCTGAACTTTTTAATAAGTACTCACGTTTAGGAATACTGCCAAAATTAAGTTTCGTCAGCACGTTTTTAATGTTTAAAGTTTTTCTTTATAACTTTAATATCACTTTGCGTTTTTAAAAGGTTGGCATTATGCTTATTTTTTATTTATGCCCGCTTAATCCATTAATTCATTAAGTCTTTTTAGTAAATCTAGTCTTTTGCCTTTAGAGCCTTAATATCTTATATTTTATGAGAAAAACGTTGCTTTTATCATTCCCAGCAGACACTGGGCTCCATGTAGAGACCCCCAGCCTCTCTGGCAATGGATAATGTCACATCAGCAATGACAGAACAGGAAGTTCCACATCTCCGAGGGGACATTAGATTCATCCACATTTATGAACTTTCTCAAGTGGATTTAAACTTCCTGACCCAAGTGGATAATATGTGAGCTTTGGGTCTACTTGATATTTTATGATCCCATTCTATCACTCTGACAGGTTTAACACACAGCGGGTCCTTTCTCCACTACACAACTTAATCCTTTGCTCTTAGTCTGTTGTAATAGTTTAGCAAGGGCAGCCTCTCTTTGGTCCTCTATCTTTTGACTATCAAATGCCTGTTGAAGTGTAAAGGTATGGTAATCCCATGTGTCAGACAGGGGTATGAGTCATTCCTCTCCCCTTTAGCGGGACCCCAGCTCCACTGTTTGTGTTGCCCCCTTACAGCAGAGTCTGGAAGAGATAAGTTGTCAATGTCATGAACAAAGTCAGGAAAGAGTATAAATTCAAAGGAAGCTGTGGAGAGACATGTGAAGATGTCATGTTGTACTAATTCCCTTGTGATAGCGTGCTGTAGCAGTAAAGTGGCAGTACGCAGAGAGGCTGGAAAATGTATGGCTGTACACCTTGTAATGACTACATGGGTAGGGCATTGATTTAGTTTTTGTGTGTGTCCTGTGTTAAACAGACAGGTGGTGTGATCTGTCTGCTAGAGAAAACACGTCCTTCTGACCAATGAGTGGACAGACTCATATTCACTTTGGCATCAGTCCTTTGCTATGTTTTCCACAGAAACCCCAGAGCTGTTTTTACAACACTTAGAACGTACAGATTGCTTTTGTATATGATGGTTACTCTTTCCTGTTTCCTCAGCGTGCCCACATGCTTCAGCGTCATTTCCAGTTTCCCCTGAAGAGGAATTTGGCACATCATTGTGATATAAGGGATGAATGAGGTACAGAGGGGTTAAATGTCAATTGTACAATTTCCTGGGTCCTTTTGGTGATTCTTGCCTTAAAACGGTTTCTCATTCGCTAAATTGTTTGATTTTTTTGTACTATTTGCTTATCATGGCCATCATCTATAGCAGACACCACACCTTCTGAGTGTGGCTGTTTTTTAGGCTTGAATCTGGATCAGGATCTGGGTGGTTTTCCACCTTAGCTGAATTTTTTTTTGAGCTTATACTTCTCTCTTTTTGAAAACCTCATCTAAAATCTTACCAACAATATAATAACATTAACTCTGAAAGGTAAAGAAGGTATCATAGTTCTTCATACTGAGCTGTTGGTCATATCCTTCAGTACGCAATTTGGCCTTTTGGCAATTACAACCTATTGCACTTCTCATCTCTTATTTGTATATCCTCTCCTGTCCTGCCTATCTCCCTCCTCTATTCTGTACATCCTCCTTCCTCATGTGGCCTGGAGATTGAACATCATCAGGGACATCTCAATTCTCTTAATGCTGCTTAAGCAAGAGCACATACACGAAAGAAAGGATAGAAATGATAAAAATGGGGCTGCATTCTGCTTCTTTTTCCGTTTGTACAAGACTTTCCTAACTACCTAAAGGCCATGCAGCTCACTGAGAAAATGCTGTCATGGTTTTTATTCCAGGGCCGTTCTGCTCTCTTCAGAAGGCGCCACCTTGCCTTGTCCAAGGCCGACACCCTCAGTTCTGATCCTGCCAGAGCTGCTCTCTCTGTGGACGCGGGCGACCCTGCGGCCGCTCAGCCTGAGAGCGAGGCGGCGTTCCCCCTGTCTGAGCTCTCTCACCTGTTCGAGAGCGAGGATGGCTCACCATCAACTCAAGACACAAGTCAGGTTTCAGCCCTGGAGCTGGTACAGCCTGGCCAGCCCACAGACAGCAGACAGAACCTGCGGATGAAGTTCCAGGGCGCTTTCAAGAAGGGCATTTCCAACCCCATGGACCTGCTGGAATCTACCATATATGAGTCAAATGTGGTTCCAGGCCCCAAGAAAGCGCCCATGGACTCCCTCTTTGATTATGGTACCTACGGCAACATGAGCAACCAGAAGAGACGCAGGAAGAAGCTTCCAAGAGGGTGAGAAGGGGCCTCATTGTATCTAAACTATAATTCATCTGTGTTTCCAGGATCTAATAATTTTGTGTTCCTTTACACTTCTTGGTTTAGGGGTTTGCTTTTTTGTCTTAACAGTAGTAAACCTAGACTGGATGTTTTCTTTCCAGGAACAAAAGGGTTGGTTTGGAAAAATGTTGTCATAAAAACAAAAGCCTCCCACAACTGCCACTCTGTATACAGAGGTGTGCCACATAAGGAACTATGTACACACACATAGACACACACACACACACATACTGCAGTCTTTCAGCTCATTCACTGATCTAACAGAGAGCATGTTGTTGGTTCCTCTGCAGCCGTTGAGGTAATATTTAGGCTGCTGCCTGTTTCTGGCTGCCATGTACTGTACACAGAGGTCCATTTATTGAAGCACTGAAGGGCGTGGGTGATGGTTTGTGGATCAAAATGTTCTCTCAATGAAATATCAAAAAAAAAAAAAAAAAATTCCTGGATTAGTGTTTTTGTGTCTCCACAGTAAAGCTGAGACATCATGTGATGACGGCCAGAGCTCAGATCCACCAAAGGTAGTGAAAACATTCAACCGCTCTCTGCTCTTTGACTGCGTGTCACGTGGCGACCTCGGGGCCCTCGAGGGACTGTTGGAGTACCTGCAAAGTCACGAAAAGCGGTTGACTGATGAGGAGTTTAGAGGTGAGACTAAAATGAGTGGAGATATATATATATCTGTATTGTTCTAAACCAACCACAGAAAATTCAGACTACAAGGGAATAAAAAGGGTTTAAGACACTAAAACACTGGTTCAATCCTTGCTCTTTCACCCAGCTCTTAAGTCTCAACTCTGCCTTTGTTCTAAAGCAGACCCTCAGCTTTATCTGGACGGTTTTACCTTTGACCTTTTATTTTCCCCTGCTCCCCTTTCTCTGCAGGCCCAAAGACAGCTTCCTGTCTGTCTGAGGAGTTTTTCCAGGCTTGTAACAGGGAGCAGAGAAAAATCACAGCAAACCGTCGTCTCCCTGATTTAAACGGGGTTTATGGTCTTCGTTTCAAAACTGAGAGACTAAAAATAGTGAGGGGTTGGCCTGACCCCTGTCTTTAACAGTTTGTTTTTAACTGCATTTAACTGCATGCCACAATTCCCCAAATTCTGGCTTATTCTTGTTTTGATATGTACTAATTCACAGTACATTTCGAGGAACACATTTTACATGATAGTAGATCTTAATCAGGGCACCCTTAATTTTCTACAAGTTACCTGGAAAGATTGTGGCGTAGCTCAGCACAAGTTAGCTAAAAGTAGTAGATAATTGAGATACATAAAGCTAATGAATATACAGTTTAAATAACAGATAGCTAAGTAACGACAAACAGTTTGAATATTGCTATAAAATAGCATTAAAAATACTGAATAAATGGTTCAAATAAGCTACAACAACAGCATCCACCTTTCTATAGTTTATTCATATATATAACATCAAAATCAATTCAAATGAACACCTTTGAAACATGAACAGCAGTGTTGATAAGGGTGTACTTGAGTTCATCTGACATGACTGTGAGGGTGTGTCTGAAAAAAAATGTTGGGAACTACTGTAAGACACCAACATAGGACTAAACAAAAAAGTAACTAAACAAGCCTATGTAAATCAAAAATAATCTTTGTTTTTATCAATTTTTTCTACCAGAGCCATCCACAGGTAAGACGTGTCTGTCTAAAGCCCTGATGAACCTTTACGGTGGACAGAACAACACCATCCCGCTGCTGGTTGACATCGCAGAGAAGACTGGAAACCTCAGAGAGTTCATAAACTCTCCCTTCAGGGATCTTTACTACAGAGGTATGGAAATAACCCAAAAATGAAAACATGCAGTTACATAAAACTCATTAGTAATTTAGTCTAGGAGTTGTTTAAAGAAATAAGCTTCTCATTTGAATCGCACAGTTTTATAGAGGACTACAATCCGCTCATCTCTGAGCTGAGTTGAAGCTGACAGAGACAGTGGCGTGTTACTCTGTGCCTGCCGGTGGCAAAGGCCCAGTTACAGGGAGAAGGAATGTATTTGCACCGACTGTATACAGCTCTGATAAACAGCTTTGTTTGGATTTCATTCCTCACGTTCTTGGTTGTGGGATAACAGTGACAGAAGCCCTCTCACCTTATAATAAAAAATGTGAGGTTACTATTTATTGTTAGCTCTATTTGCATATTTCTCAATTTGTGTATTTTTCACAAGTACGTTAGTTTGAAGCAAGTTTTTTTGTTTTTTGCTCATGCAGGAAACGCTTTTTATGTGACAACATAAAAATGTTTAAGTGCTCAGTTTCTGTAGGTGCTGATCCTGTAGACACAACCTGCACATAAATGTAGCCCTAACCCCTCACAGCTTTTACTCCGTTTTTTTATGACCTCCGCCCTGAAGTTCATAATTGGGCAACAGTTTCGCAAAAGAAAAAATTCTGAAAAACACTCTCTCTCTCTCCCTGTTGTATTTGATTACACAATGCCTGTCAACATAATGAATTCCATACAAGTCAGTTTGCTTCTTAGAAAACTGTTTTTTTCATTTGAAGACAGCACACAAAGCAGTGTATGAAATAATGTTTCTGTGCTGTGTTTTGTCAGGCCAGACGGCGCTTCACATTGCTATAGAGCGGCGCTGTAAGCAGTACGTCGAGCTGCTGGTGGAGAAGGGGGCTGATGTTCACGCCCAGGCGAGGGGACGCTTCTTCCAGCCTAAAGACGAGGGGGGCTACTTCTACTTCGGTAATGACCTTTGTCAGGATGTAAATCTTGTTTCTGAACAATAGAATTCATTGTGCTGTATCTATTTATACTCTGACCTTAGGTGATAAAACACACACACACACACACACATTCAGACTTCGAGGTCTGGAAAGCTGTTACTGTATTTTCTGCCTCATGTGGTTGTAATGATGTCTGAGGTTTCTGTGACTTCACTGGTCACTGTTTCAATTTCCACATTGGCTCTAAGTTTCTGCTTCACCCACAAGTGGCTGTTGTGTCTTTTACAGCCCGGAGTTGACATCAAAGTCTTGTAATGTGTACTAGAGCAACTGCCAAGATAAAATAGTTAACGCATGGTACATTTTCCTGGCAGAGAAATCTCAGTTGCCATGCAGAAATGAATTGACATTAGACCCCACCCTTTCTCTTCTTAACGTGGCGGGTTTTGGCTGGACTAATGTAGTCAGGATACTCCTGTGGTCCAGCGGTGAACTCCACCTTACACCCAAATGTTTTCTGAAGTATCGTACGAGAAACCGTCATT
This sequence comes from Lates japonicus, assembly GCA_033238685.1. Taxonomy (NCBI): domain Eukaryota; kingdom Metazoa; phylum Chordata; class Actinopteri; family Centropomidae; genus Lates; species Lates japonicus. The sequence goes on along the minus strand of BRZM01000019.1, from coordinate 697,656 downwards.
AGTAATGCTCCAAAAACACATGAAAAGCAAAGCATTATGTCATATGTTCAAGAGGGGCAACCAGTCAAAGGTGTCTGTGTTCTGCAGTGAAGAAAAGTAAACATCCTCTGCTGGTGGGAAGGACTTCACTGACCTCTAAGACAAGGAGGACAAATAAATCAGAGCCTGTAAACTAAACTCAACACTGCCCTCTGCTGGCGTCTGTCAGGGCCCTACCTCCTCCATCACAGTATACTGTATGGCACCCACAGAAAAATATGTTTTTATTTATAACACCATGTCATCTTAACCTTTTGATGATGATTATAGCAGGTATAATTGATTTTAATGTCACTCTCCAGAAACATTAAAAGAAAGGTAGAAATGGCTTGTTATGGACTCTGTTTTATTTTTTACCCAACCCAATTTTAAGAATTGTTTATTTGATTACATTCAAGTGTTATATTCCTCACCCATCACAGAGGAGATGATTTCTATTTGCACTTAGCACGGTTGTCATTCCCAAATCCCAGCGTGTCCGGGCACAGTGTGAGTAATTTGCCGCGGAGCTTTGCAGTGAGGTGAACAGGAACCTGGCAGGGCTGATGGCTAATGGGATTTAGACTCACGCTAACACTCTGCATGCACCCGTGCAAATCCATGAAGAGGAGCGTTTCTATGTGAGGTGACAAAGTAATCTGTCACCCATGGCAACGGCTCATTTTCAGCAGCTGCTTTTGGCACCCTGGCCCCATTGCGCCCCTCCCTCAAACAACTGCTAATTGTGCTGTTTTCGTAGCGGGGATTTAAGTCAAATCTTTGATCCATGTTTAGCATGCTTTGCAAAAACATACAGACGCCAGCTACAGTTCTTAATTAACCCTCCTGTTGATTTGCTTATTTTTAATCTGAAATGCAGTTCTCTTAATCTCCTGTGAATTCAGTATGAAGTGAGTGCTCTCTCGCTCTCTCTTTCTGTTTGCCCAGGTGAGCTGCCTCTCTCACTGGCTGCATGCACAAACCAGCCTGACATAGTGCACTACCTGACTGAGAATCCGCACAAGAAAGCCGACCTGCGGCGCCAGGATTCACGTGGGAACACGGTGCTGCATGCCCTAGTGCACATCGCGGACAACACCAAGGACAACACACGTTTCCTCACAAAGATGTACGACCTGCTGTTAATCAAGAGCGCCAAGCTCTACCCAGAATGCAGCCTGGAGACAGTGTTCAACAGTGATGGCATGTCACCCCTCATGATGGCCGCCAAATTGGGCAAGATAGGGGTAGGGATAATGATACATCAGTGTGTCAAGCGGCATCAGTGTAATAAAAAGTACTTATCATCACATTTCTGCATAAGGTCAGCTTCTCCATATTCCCCCAGGTTTTTCAGCACATTATCAGACGTGAGATCAAAGACGAGGAAGTTCGTCATCTGTCGCGAAAGTTTAAGGACTGGGCGTACGGTCCAGTGTACTCCTCCCTCTATGATCTGTCTTCATTGGATACATGTGGAGAGGAACCGTCTGTGCTGGAAATCCTTGTCTACAACAGTCGGAATGAGGTGAATATAGACAAACTTGTCATTCCAGCAACTGAAATGAAATTATATGTTTTTCAAGATCAGAGTATCAAGAGCAATATAACACCAGGCTTAATATAAAAAACATCAAAACAAAATATGAAAATGTCTGAAATGTATGGGTGCAATAAAAGCTTCTGTGTGTGTACAAAGACCAGAATTTCTTTATTTTTATTACATTGTATCTCTGTCATGTTTCTGGTCCTGTTGTCAGAACCGCCATGAGATGCTGGCAGTGGAGCCCATAAATGAGCTGCTGAGGGCAAAATGGCAGAAGTTTGGTGCTGTCACCTTTTACATCAGTGTGGTTTCCTACCTCATCACCATGATCATCTTCACCCTGGTGGCCTATTACCACCCAACACAGGGAACGGTGGGCACTGCAATGTAGATTGCTCTCACAGAGTGGCTAGATTGCATGGGAACAAACCAGTGATTCATAATGTGAAATTGTTAAATGTGCCCATGCAGCACTGAATTTTCAATACACCACAGAAGCAGGAATCCAAACTTCAAATAAATTATCCAAAATCCACCTACTATCAATTATAAATGTTTCTAATTAACACATTATATTCTAATAGTTCAATCTGCATGCAAACTGAAATGTGAATATGGATGGAGGGTGACATGCTAATACTAAACTAAGCTAACAGGCAGCTGGCTCCAGCTTTAATCTTAATAGACAAATATTAATAACAGTCTTCTTATCTAACTCTCTGCATGACAGTGAATAGATGTGGTTCCCTAAAAAATTAAACTAATCTGATGATGCATAGTTTGGTTTCATCAACTAATATTATGGTGAATTGTGAGCCTATATAAGCTACAGTAAATTATGTTTTATTGGTAAGAGATTGAGTTGAATCTAAATCAAATGAATGTCATCGCTAAGTCTCGTCTTCTTTCCTTCCAGCCCCCGTACCCCTACAAAACATCCTCAGACTACCTGCGAATGGCAGGGGAGATTGTGACCTTGGCATCAGGAATCTTCTTTTTCCTTACCAATGTGGGTAAACAAGTTCTGACGCATCTTTACAGACTGATCACTGGTTGTTTCACCCCCAGTTCCCAGTCTCTTGCAGCAAACTCTAAACTTTAACGATAGCGTTGTTGTCAGTATGGAAATGTTTCTCCTGCTCTTTGCAGATTAAAGACGTCTTCCTCAAGAAGTGTCCTGGGGTGAGGTCTTTATTTATTGATGGATCCTTTCAGCTGCTGTAGTAAGTCCCCGTCCTCGGTCCTTTCCTCCCCCTCTTCCTCATATCTGCCGCGGCTCTCGCTGACTTTTACCCGAGGCAAATTTTGCATCCTCTTAATTGAGTCATCTAATTAATATCTCAACCCCCTCCCTGGCATGTTTTATAGTTTACATCTTTAATTAAACCCATGATCCAAACAAAGAGCAGAGGATGTTGAGCACCTCTCTGAACCATGTTGATTTAAATCATTAGCAACATGGCTGTGATGTCTATATTCTGTTACAATCGTGCCTTCCTGTTGTCATGTATTACTTCAGTATCACAGACTTTAGCATTGGAGCTGGTTGTTTGACAAAGTTTTTCTCTGTCCTCTCTAGTTTCATCTACTCTGTACTGATTGTAGTCACAGCTGCTCTCTACCTGTCTGGCATTAAAGCCTATGTGTCTGTGATGGTGTTTGCACTTGTCCTGGGCTGGATGAACACACTTTACTTCACCAGAGGCCTGAAGCTCACTGGCACCTACAGCATTATGATACAGAAGGTTAGACACAGGAGGAAACTTAACAGAAAATTAATTAACCTTAAGTATCACCACTCAAGAGTCTTAACACTACTTTTTATTTTTTATTCTCAGATTCTTTTCAAAGACCTTTTCAGATTTCTGCTGGTGTATGTGCTCTTCATGATTGGATATGCATCAGGTAGGCTTACAGGATGTGTTATTACTTACTATTTTACTTAAAGGGATAGTTTTGGGAAAGAGTCAGATTAGGAGATATGTAATAACAAAAACACTCTCATTATCTGTCCATTAATGTAAATATGAAGCTACAGCTCAAAAATAGTTAGCTTAGCTTAGCATAAAGAAACAGGGTGTTTCCACAAGTTCCAGTTTTCATTCTAAGCTAAGCTAAATGTCTAAGTATTATCTTAAAGCTAACAGGGCCCTGTGTTTATGCTAAGCTAGCCATACTTTGGCTCCTAGCCTCGCTTCAAAGGTAAAAGAGAAAATAAACTCTAGTACCTCTAAAGTTGGTGTTATTTCTTTTTGATCCTTACAAAAACTGTGGTGTAAAATGGACAACTTGTGGTTTTATTGGGGTTGTACCTGTGTCTGACAATTTGATCCTGCTTGAAGTCTTCACACCAAGTGTACCGTCTCCAGACTGTAGCTTCATATTTAGTGGACAGATATGAGAGCGTTTGGATTTTATCATGTAACTCTCAGCAAGAAAGTGAATTAGTGTATTTATCTGAGTGTCGTATATTCCTTTAAGTGCTTAGAGATGCGTAACCCAGCCTCCTCTGTTCCCACCCCACAGCCCTGGTGTCCTTGTTGCCGGTGTGTCCCCCATCGGACGCTGTGTGTGATGGGGAGTGCCCCACCTACCCCCATTGCAGGGACCCAGACACTTTTAGTACCTTCCTACTGGACCTTTTCAAGCTGACCATTGGGATGGGAGAGCTTGATATGATCCACAGCGCACAGTATCCAGCAGTCTTCCTCATCCTGTTGGTTACTTATATCATCCTCACTTTTGTGCTGCTCCTCAACATGTTGATCGCTTTGATGGGGGAGACGGTGGGGCAAGTGTCGAAGGAGAGCAAGAAGATCTGGAAGCTTCAGGTGAGCTGGTTGCTTGTGGTGGGCAGTGACTGAGGAGTCAATCCTCAACATCAGCATTTAGTCTGATTCAATACTAAAGGGCCAGTTCACTCTGATTATGAAAAGGGGTTAGTGTTAATGTTAGTGTAGTTAGTCCCATATAAGGAGAATCACATTTCTTTTGTTTTACTTGCAGTTTTGAAAAATGACATTTAAATGAGACTCTAACTAAATGAGTTTACAACCACATTAGTGGCTTTGTGAGACTGCATGCTAACATGTTCAGACAGACAATGATAACATGCTGTTGTTTAGCAGATATAATGTTTATCATGTGTGCCATCTTAGTTTAGCATAACATTAACGCTAACATTAGCTAATTAGCTCTAAACACAAACTGCAAATTGAAATTTCGACCTGATAATGGCGCAGGTTTATCAAAAGTAAGGAATCCCCAAAGTTTTTACAATTAATACTGTGGGTACTGTGAATGTGTACACTGAATTTCCAGGCAATCCATTTAATAGATGTTGAGATACTACCCTCAAAACCACAAATATGAATGTCATGGTGGCACTAGAGGAACAGTCACAGGACCACTGTAGTCATAGGGATTCATTCTGTGGGGACCATGATTTCTGTACAAAATTCCTTTTCATTTTATGTTTTTTTCAGCCATTGCACTGAGCAGTACAAACTCAAAAACAAATTCCATTCACCTCCACTGTATTTTGGGTGGAGGCAGATACCTCATAGCCAGGACAAATAAGAACAAAGCTATCTGTATACCACAAGAGGTTAGTGAGGAGATATGTTTCTGTAGTTTGAGTGGAATAAATACTCTAATTAAACATGTTTAAATAATGTATACTCACAGTGGGCAACGACCATCTTGGACATCGAGCGCTCATTCCCAGTCTGCCTCCGCAAGTCTTTTCGAGCCGGGGAGATAGTGACTGTGGGGAAGAACTGGGATGGCACACCTGACCGACGCTGGTGCTTCAGGTATTTCTGCATGATTCATAGTCACCGTCATTCAGCGGTACCAATGCCACTTCAAAGCAAACTGTCAATCCTGGCGGTGTCTTGTTATATCAGGGTGGATGAGGTTCACTGGTGTCACTGGAATCAGAACCTGGCGATAATCAACGAGGATCCAGGCAAGAGCGAGACCAGCCAAGCCAATGTGTTGCAGCAGGGCGTTGGAGTCTTGAGGAGAGGTGAGATTCTTGCTGTGCTCTCATGAATAAATGCATAGACAAATATGGTGTATATTCATATGGACCACACGCTCATTCAGTTTCACACTGATTAAAGAAATTCCTTCCTCTTTTTATACCCCTCCAGATCGCTGGTCCACAGTGGTCCCGCGAGTGGTGGAGTTAAGTAAGGGACGTGAGGCAGTGATAGAGGTGTGCTGATGCCTGCAGATGACTAGGGCTGTCCTTCTTGTAAAGAGACAGTAGAGAGCCATTAGCATCAGTGACATCACTCTGCTGGGGATAGTTTGGCCAATAAGTGCACTAATTTGCACAAATCTCATGTGCCTTTTGTTCACATAACGTATTGTAAATATTACAGTAAGACAGTCAGTGTAGTAGGTCTGAGCACACACCGAAACACTGGAATGTTCAGTGTCTGGAAAATAACTCAACCCATGGTCTGAAAAACACTAAACAGAGTAAAAAACACCAGCCCTGAGATTTAAAAAAAAAAAGAAAAGAAAAAGAGGAAAAGGTGGCATTAATGACACAGTAAGCTGTAAAATCATTTTTTTACTCACAAAGAATAGGGAACTTGTCATGAAAATGTACTGTATTTCTACATTTCAGGCATCAGAAGCTGATCACTCAGGGATTAAAGAGTCAAAGTATTTCAGCATTTCCAGTCTCATTATAGTCTTACAGAGAAGAGAATCATGGCTTCTCTAATAGCAAGTAGAAGCACAATTACTGTATTATTGCATCGGCAGTGTAAACAAAAGTTTTGATAAAAATGCCATTTATGAATATAATTGCAATAAATATTTATAGAGTTATAGAATAGAATTCAGCTTTTAGTTGCTTGATTAATATTTTAAAAGATCCTCATATGATGTGTTCATAAAGAGTAAACTGTATATGCTGATTTGAATGTTTATTTTTCAGGCTGTTAGGGTTGGGGGAGGGTTAGGGGGAGTGTAAAGAAACAGGATCTATTTTATACAGTATATATTTTCTTTCCATTTTCTATTTTGTATCAATCAAATAGTTTCAAAACTATGAAAGTCTCAGGCTTGGAATGCCAGCTCAGGCAGCACAGCTTTCATTTGAACTGAAACAATGCACTGTGCCAATTTCTGATGTGTGCATTATTATATGAATACAAAGACATTGTTCTGAACAAGATGGGCATGATGAGCAGGTTGTAGTTGTCAAGCAAATGTGCAAATATGAGACAATAGCCTTCCGTGTTATGGTTTGTCTTTGAATTTCTAGAGTTATTGTTCCTTTGCAGCTGGGGTATTTGCATAATCAAGTCTCAGGCCTTGCCATTATGTAGTTCCCTCTATTTGCTGCAGTGTTTTCATTGCAATTGGCTCCTTGCCCTATACAGCGTCTTGTTTATGCGCCTCTACTGTATGTATGCATGTATTTGTGTTATTGCACTACATGACAGGGTTTGATTAAGAGCAGATAGACCATGCAGTCTATTTTCACTGATTCATTGCCGTTGAAGGTCACAGTTCATTGTTCACTATGTTTACATTGCTTTTATAAAGAGACTTGTCTATGCATTTTTATATGGTCTGTACATTTCTGCACAGAATAATAAACACTGAATTTATTTTATAAAGCATAGAGTAGTCTGTCTTGCAGTTCCTGCATAGATTTTTCTCTGCATAAGATGTTTTCCAATCAGTGCTTGAATCACTGATTGAATTATTTTATCTGAGAATATTTGCTACTAATCAACCAGACATGGAGGAGCATACCCATTCTACAATGAACAGGCAGAGTGAAAGAAGGATAAAAGAAAGAACATTTTTATGTTTTTTGTTAATCTGGTTTTGTATGGTGTTTCCGTTGCTTTAACAAGAGTGATAATGGTATAGTTGGACAAGCCTTTTAACATATACAGTTATGGTCATAGCATTTAGCTATCACCACAATTTTGTAATGCTTTGGGTGAAAAACACTAATCTTCTATTACCATACTTACAGTCAAGAATTACATTGTTGGTGGCCAAGCATCTATATAATATTTCCCATAAGATTTTGGTGACATTACATAATTATGTTATTGATTTTCAGTGTATTTCTTGGAAAATGTCCATTCATCAGACTCCACATTTAACCAAATTCTGAAAAACTTTATACAAGCATTTTAAGTTCTGCTCAGTCGTCATCTGTAAACGATGGTTTGCAGTTCCTCTTCTGGCCTGCTGATGGCTGCAGAGGTCTAAATTCCTCTGCTGTGTTTCCTGTACAGATCCCAGATGAGGAAGACAAGTGTTAGCCATGTCAACTTCTGCAGTTGCTGTAGGGCACAAATATTCTTTTTAATTACTGCTGTAAATATTGCATTGTCAGTGCTAACGGTTATTACTATAATAGGTCATAGTTTATAGTATGCAGTCCACTTATGAAACATTTTTTCCTGTGGATCTCAGGTCTTGTTGACCTCGCTGTAACACCTGGCCAGTAATTATGGGCTTTTGCCTTCCTAATGAAACCACAGGCTGGCAACAATTTATGAAGTGCTTCATTGCTTTTCACCTTTCATCATTACACCTCACCTTTTGTTTTCCTCTTTTAAAATGTTACAGTGGTGATTCTCACTCATGATAACTAGAGCCTCACCCTTCACCCCCCCCCCCCCGCCAACCCCCCCGTCTCTGAGGCCAGCAGCGCTGAAGGACACAGGGAATCTCTCGCCACCTCAGAGAAGAGGCTAATCCTCTTTGCCCCAACTTTAACTGGGCCACTAATCCTCCAGGTTTATCTAAGCAGTGAGCACCTAGCGCTGCTGACAACTTGGCCTGCCCTCCTCCCTGCAGCCTGTTAAGTAGGGCAGGGCTCGGTCCTGCAAGTGTCACTGTCAGCAACTCTGGAACCGCACACTTGCACAGGAAGTGTGAGCTGTTAACAAAATGGCTCGCTTGCTTGCAGCATGTGTGTGCTTGCTGCCACAAAATGTGTCTCAACAAACCAAGTGACAGCCAAGCAGGATCATGTTGTAACGCCCCTCATTTAGTAACCGTGCATAAGGGAAAGTTGACAGTCTCAGCCAAAGGCCTTAAGTAAACTAACTAGCTTAGATATTGGCAGTACAAATTGTTCAGCTATTGTCCAGCCCGTTAAGCTTTAAGGTGTTTAGGCTGATGAGTCTCAAGTGGATATTGGGCTGGACTAGGGCCAACTCATTCTTTATTCACTAAACAACACTTCAGACTGTCTGATGGCTTGAAGTGCAACATTCATTGTCTGCCTGAGGTCCAGCAGCCCAACACAGAGGAGGAAACCTGGTTACATATTGGCCACACTCTCACTAATCATCTGACTAACAAATTTTGCAAATATATAGATCAATAGATCACTGAATCTAAAATCGGGTTCTGACCCAAAAGATAAGTCTGGGAGCAGGTTTCTCACAGTTTTAAGTCAGTGCTAATTCCTTGAAATAATTCCTTGAAATTCCTTCCATGATCCCCAGAGAAATATTTCATTAAGGTGTGGTATTTCTAAATGGAACGAGCAATCACTGGAAACACTGGGAGATGAGGAGCCAGAGACATATTGGTTGGGTGGCGTGTGAGATGACCTTTCAGTTCATCTAAGATGAAACGAGGCTGCTGAACCCGAAATGATTCAGAGTGTCTAAACTGACAGGCGAGGGCACGGCCACGGCACAGCGGCAGCCTGCTGCCCCAGCCTCCGTAGGCATCTCTCATGATTTATTGTGAAATTGCCAGGGACTCAATGTGGCGTGCAGGTGAATGAGTTTTGCTAATAAGAGAAGCATTTCTGCTCCACGGAGCTCTTTTTCTGTCTGAGCGAGCGTGTATAAAATCAGTGTGCAGTCTCCCAGTACCACACGCTCTGGTGGAGGCGGCTGGCTCATCAGTCTACGGCTTATCTGATGTTTTAGGTGGGTGGAGAGGTTGGGAGTGGGGAGAGAAAAGGAGGAAGAAAGCATCAATATTGAGTTCTTGAAGGTATCTGTGTTGTTAAACATTTAGATTGGGTGTTGTGTTCCTTTTCTTCAGGAAGTGGATTTGTGGTAAGACCACACCATGCTGGCAAAATCCTACCAATAAAAAAGCAGTTTTTTTTTTTTCTAGAGTTTTACTTTAGAATATTGACTGTCATGATGAAATTAAAATATAATGCAGAAACACTAATGTAGTTTATCAGTGGAGCAAAAGAGTATGAGCTGTAGTAATAGACAAAGATCGGTTGCTGTGCTTTGATTTGTAGCAAATTAGGTTCAGAAAAATTATTATGTGAGACAGCTGATATTCCCTTATTGTGCAGCTTAAACATCCAGACTTCAGAGGAGGACACCTTGACTTGACCACTTTGGTAAATTGCGTGTAAAGAGACTTATCCTGCCTTTGCCTCTGCTTAAGAGCAGTTTCTCCAAATCCTCATCCAGGAAAAAATGTCAATCATTCCTACAGTATAAAAGGCTACTGTCCACTTTTTTTTCTCTTTTTCTTGATTGACTGATTACCCAAGGTGAGCTTTTTTTTCCAATGACAGCACAGAGAACACATCCTTCATAAACTGTGAGGCCTTAGTGATGCAACAACGTACTGCTGCAAAGGTGAAAAAGGTCAAGTGAACAACAGGATTGTGGAGGGCCAGCATATGGCAGTGATGTGCAAAGTGAATCCTGAGACTAATATGCTTACCATCATTACAGTAAGGTCTTAAAAATTGTTTACAGCAAGAAAGAGAGGAGAGGGAAGACAAAGAAAGAAAGAAAGAAAGAAAGAAAGAAAGAACGATGGGTCCACCATGGATGAGTATAGCAACGGGACAGGCATAGAAGTCATCTGCTTTATTTACTTATGTCAAACAATAATACATAAGAGAGGAGAGGTCAAATGAAAACCAACCATCTACATTAAAATAAAGAAATTTCAGTCCTGAGATTGACAAAAAGTAGGGAACAGACAAAATATCTACTGTGGTCGTTGGGATGGAGAGGGGACAGTGGCAGTTTCAGCAAATTGAAGATGATGGTTGTGGGGAGATTAGGGGGAGATTGCAGAACTGCAGAGGGGGTAGAAGGTAAGCAATCACTGGGATGCTTGGCTGTAGGCACATTCAAAAGTTGAAAACCCCACGACTAAAGGATTTTACAGCTTTTTTTTAATATTCAGACTTCTTATTTCGAAATCTAAGACTCATATATTATCATTTTCAAAAAAAAAAGAGAAAAAAAAAAGCAAGGTATCCTTTACATTTTTTCATCCTGAGGAGACAAAATCATTTTTTAAACATAAATACAACACTGCAGGGAGAACAATAAGAGAGATGCTTTATAGATTTCCCATTTCCATATATATTATTTTCTCAAGGTTGCGGCACCCTCAGACTTTGGCAGCGTTGGTGCATTTGAGATCATTCGGGGAAAAAAAAAAAAAAAAAAAAAAACAGCCCTGTTTGTCCACAGGAACATTCTGAGAGCCACACAAACAGTAAAAGGAAACAGGAAGGAGGAAAAAAAAGCAAAATCCCCAGACTTTTGTGTTTAGATTGGATACAGCAATATACCCAACACATAAACTAGATGAATATTTGGAGGCCATAAGCTTTTTCAGCTGAACATACATCGTCGTGACGCTGAGGAAATAAAACGCTGTAAGCTTCTGGAATTACGACCTGCTGCATTGCCTTTTTAGAAAAGGGCTCTGGGGCTGTGCCTTTGGAAAAAGATCCTGATTTATTGTGTGATCTGTGCTGACTTTTTTTAAAACCTTGTGTTGCATTTAATAAATGCTAAAAACAACATTTACATTATATGGTGCTCACATGTGACCCATCCAGTTTTATTCAGTAGCACTAAAGAGGTTGGCAATGTGCTCTAACTGTGTGGCAAAACACAGCAAATCTTTCAACGATATTGTGCAATACAGCTATAAGGCTGGTGGGTTAACTATACAAGCCTCTTCAGGACCATCTGAATTATTGATTAAAGTATTTTCTTGCTAGATAGGAGCCAAATGGAGAGGACTCGCCTCATGACTTTATCTTCCTCTTTGACACTAAGGAGGGATGCTGGGAAGGACTCTGAGATGAGAGCCCCAGGGGTCCAAGGGCAGCCAGGGGACATGACTGAGGTTGACCAAAGCGGTGTGGAGGGGACGCCACCCCCTCCACCCACCCCCCCCCCTGTCATCTGTAGGTTAGAGAAGCAGCGCCAAGACTCTACAGAGCGAGCAGCTGCCTTTATTTTTTCTAACCCTGCCCTCCCCACCCGTCCCTTTCTGTTTTGAGAGTGAAAGCGCTGACCCTGCTTCGTTCTGTCTGCTCTCCTTCTTTCTCAGCGGTCTTTAAGGTGCATAATATGCGACGAGACCTTTGCGCTGGGTTAAGGTCTTCATGGACTTATTGGGATTTACTAAAGGATTTTTACAGCCAGCATAAGTCAATTCCCCTCCACTTTGCTCTCAGGCCTTCCTAGTGAGTGTCTCATTGCCCTTGAAAATGTGTTAACAGTCAATAGTCTGCAGCCACAGAGATAAGTTATAGATCTAAATGGCCTCATTCAGATGGTGTTTGAATGGTGTAATTTATCATTTTCTGGGCAACACAACTTAAAATCTTTCCAAGCATTAAAAACTTAATTACACATGAAGATTTTACTCACTAGAATTTAGTAAACTGAGGCACAATAAGTCAGAGAAAGGTGATTTCTTCAGAGCTTGAATCTGAATCTGAGGCTGCAGAGCCAAAGAGGGGAAGCTGAAACCAGCACCAGGAACATGGCAATTATCCTGATTACTGATGCTTCGAGGCTTCTCTGACCCTGAAATCCCTCCCTGTATCTTTCTCTCTCTTTCCTTTTTTTTTTCTTCCTCTCCCCTCTTTGCTGAGATCTGTCACATTGCACAGGGCCCCTCAGCCAGGCAGGGAGCAACCATGTATAATCCAACAGAAAACAAATCCCCTCGATCAAACACAGCCCAGCTTTTAAAGCAGGCCTCTGAGCCCAGGCGCCATGGTGCGGTGCTGAGGCCCTCTGAGACGCTGTGGAGGCTGTGATTTAGCAACCCCCCACTCCCCCCGCCACCCCACCACTGCCATCACCACCTCCCCGTACAAACCCTGCTGTCCTCTCCCTTCAACGCCAGCCAGCCAGTCCTAACCTTCAGTTTGTTTAAGCACTGCTGAACCCTGTTGGCCTTGGACAGGGGGAGGGTGGGCTTAGATAATGACATGCCATATGCCACTCTGCCTCTGCAGCTGAGTGAGCCCTGCATGGATCAGCTCAGGCACAAATCTATTTGAAATTTAATTCTATTATCCTAATATGGGCTAAGCGTCCATTGTCCAAATCAGGAATAGTGGAATGGACCAGAGATGCAGGGCTAAGATGCATCCCATCAATAGGAGCTCATTAATGCGTGTAAAGGACAGACAGTTTGGAGCCTGTACAGTAGAAAATGTGGCCAAAGAGCAAAGATGCTAAAAGTATCTAAATACCACCTTATATTTAATAAAACTGCTTTGGAAATGGCATTTTCAGAGAAAAATAACTTTATTTTGTGTCATTTTTTCCCCTGTTTTATTCATTTGAATTTGGCTCAAAATGGCCAGATTCCTCTCAGTACCTAATAAGAAATCCCTCGCTATTTGAAAAGGGTTTGATTTCAACCCTCTGAGTGAATGAATACTCTCTACTGGCAGCGTCCAACAGCCAGGCGTCACCCAATATTCCCATTAGCAGGGAGGCCTGGTGCCTCAGACCTCCACTGGTGGGAAAGGCCAGACACCAGAAACTCCACTGCCTCAAGTGTCTCCTCTTCACTTCAACATCATGTGACAGGGTTTAATGCTTGGATGCAGAAGCCAAACGGAGGGGATTTGGGGACGGGATGTATCTGTAAATCTGTCAAAATATTTCTACAAGACAGAAAATATGCTGGAATCAGACTGTGGCTGGGGTATTAAGCTGTTGAAACAACATGAAAAATTTTCACTGGAATGTTAAGGAGGCTTACTGTGCAAATTTAAGCCAAGGGGCTTGGTATTCTTTTGACTGAAATCGTTGTCAGCCTTCATAGACAGTGGCATGTCTACAAACACCATTAGCTCAAAAATTTAAGGCTCATAGTTAAGATTAAGCAAGGGTTATCTCAAGGGAGAAAAATGTCTATTTATGGAGCGCAGATGATCAAAGAAACGTTAATTCCTGCTTCTCCTTTCCTAATTTTTTAAATTATTTTTTAAAAGAAATCCATCACATCCTCAGTATTTGTGAGTAAATCATTTCTTTTTCCAACAATGCTGTCTGTCCTTTATCTTTGGATGGCCAAAGTGTAAACATTTAAAAGATGATCAATTAAAGATATTAGGTTTTCTCAACAGCTGTGTTTTTTCTCGCTGCAGTACAGTACAGGATCTACATCATACATCATGCTCCACTCTGGATCTCACAGCGTCGCTGAAACAAGGGCCCAATTTCCCACTTCCTTCTAGAGGACATTTGTTAAAAAATAATGACAAACTTCAAAGCCAAGATGTGGCTTCTGAATATATTCTTAAAGAAATTTATTTTACACCTCAAAACAAAACAAAAAAAAAAAGAAAAAAAAAAGAAAAAGAAAATGAAAAAAAAAAGAATAGGGATTAGGGATGTGGTACATTGGGAATGTATTGACAACTGTAGTTTACATTTTTTGGTGTAAGCTCAGAGAAAAATGTTAATACAGTCATAATAATTGCACTTCATAAATCTAGACTGATGCCAGTATTTCCCCACAACAAAGCTGCGGCTCTCTCGCTCTCTCTCTCGCTCTCTCTCCAGTTAATAAATTCAATTTACCATTGAAATTTGACTGACAAAAGAAATGCTAATTTAAGACCAGAGGACTGCTGCACTGATCCAATTTTTCTCTTTCACTTGAGTCCCACAAGGCAATGAAACATCGCAGTAATTTAAGTGCAGTACATTCAAGGGAATCTCACAGTCATTATAAATATTTCACTGCTCTGAATCATCAAGTTAAGACTGGCCCAGGCTAAATGCATCCCAACCAGGCGCTGAAATGGACAAGGAAAAGCAGTGAGCATCGTCTCATTTCATCTGACGCCAGAGGACGAGGGCATGATTGTTTTCATTTTGTTTTAGTTTGCAGGATCAGGGGTGAAGAGGACCCCCCAAATTAGGATTTCCATTTATGTCTGCCTCTCTCTGTCATTACGATAACACCTGACAGAGGAAGGAGCCGCAGTAACTGTAACTACAGTTATAAAGGAGTCATGTGAGAACTTGATCTCTGCCAGCTCCAGTGAATATCTAAAGCCTCCAATAAAAGGGAGCAAGATTTGAAAAAAAATTTAAAAAATCTCCTGTACATTACTCAGATATGATGTTTATATGGGACTGGTGAATCAGTTATTTCAGTCTTGGTGGTAGAAATCTTGTAATGACACAATTGGAAAAAAAAAGTCTGAGGATTTTGAAGAACACAAACTAAAATGCACACACGCGCATGCACTCAGCCACATACACACATTAACATACACGTAAGGTTATGTAGATAACCCCCCCCAATCACATTCTTCATTGTAACATTTCTTTTTCTTGTTTTTTTTTTTTTTGCAACATTTTCTTTTTAAATAAGTATTTCAAGATTTATTGTAGATTCCAGTGTTGGTTAGGAAAAAACAGAACTCTCCAACCAGGTTCTTACAGAACCAAAGCAGCGACTGTATGCCTCACACCAGGACATAAGAAACTGCACATCAGCTTGAGGAGGAATTATTAAATCATAAAAACAAAAGTGGGAAAAAAAAGAAAAAAAAAGCATTTGAGACACTTTTCCCCATAGCAGCCAATGCATATAATATACCTACAAATATACAAAACAACAAAAAATAGGTTCAAGTTTTTCAAGTTTCTTAAATATATCATCTCCAAACTACCCAATTCCAAACTTCAAAGTTAACAAGATTCAAGCAGTGCAATTTATGTATCAATTATAACAGCAATAATAACTAATGTTGTACTATCCTTTAAATTCAGCCTTATGATCCTTGTACATAACACCCGAGCACTGCCTATAATCTTCTCATGTACCAGTACAGTTTGTATCTGCATGTCTATGTGTGTGTTTATGTGTAGCACTGTTACAGAGTTTTGGATTTTGAGAGCAGCCCTAAACTTCGGCCCTTTTAAGACCATTTCAGTGACAACCTACACAGTAGCTTCATCCTTAGTATTTGGAAGGGGGATACAAGTGGCATATGCACTTCATGTCAAGCTATGATTCTCATCAAAAAATGTTCAGGCAAATAAACCAAAAAATAAAATAAAACGAAACTGAGGGGAAAAAAAAGTCAATCCAAAATTCCTATTGGCAAACCACACAATGGAACATCTGGAGAATCTTGAAATCCCTTTTCTCTCCCACTGGCAATGACTACCACCTTTCATATTTGGGATTCCCACAGCCTGTCTTGAAACCACCAAACCTATGGTCAAACAGCACAACAACTGCCCTTGTCTAAGCTCCCTCACTAGTTAAAGCAGTGCCACTCGTAACAACTCTGTACCCCAAAAAACATCTTAGTTGTTTAACTTTGATTTTCTTCACAAATTCACAACTCTTGATTCTTTTCCTCCTTTTTTTCCCCCCCTCTATCTGTAAACAGGGAGGCGGATGTGTGCATGCTGGTGGTCTAACAGACGTGGCACAGAAACAGTCTCGTAGCCTTTGCCAAGCATCTGCTCCTTGATGCAGGGTGGGTGGATGTCGTTGATCAGGTACTCCAGAGACTGCAAGCTGCTGCTCAGCACGGACGTGTTGCACAAGCTCTTGCTGGGCAGGCTGCAGCACAAGCCTCCCCCGCTGTCTATAGCGGGGTGGTGATGATGGTGGTGGTAGTGGTGATGGTGGTGGGGGTAGCCCATCTCTCTGTGCCCCGTGGCCGGCCCTCCCGTGGAGGTGCCCAAAAGCTCCTGGGGGTTGTAGCAGTCACTGTCGGGTGTCACCAGCACACTGTTCCATGGTGGGGCAAAGTATTGACCCACTGAGAAATTCCCGTGCATACCCACGCAGTTCAAAGGGGAAGAGCTGACTTTGTCCAGCGCGCCTCCTCCACTCGCACTAGCTGTCAGGTGGTAAGGTCTGGAGGAAGAGGAGGACACTTGGGTGGCCATAATCCCTCCCCCTGGAACACAAGTTTCGGGGGACTTGCTGATGGCGCCCCCTCCTCCGCTACCTCCACTGTACATGCGGAGCACAGCCTGTTGCTGCTGCTGCTGCTGCTGTTGTTGCTGCTGCTGCTTCTGCCAAAGGATATAGTCCATACCATCTGCGTACACTCCGTTTTTCATCACCTCGGCGTTCTGAGCTGGCAGCCCTGGCCCCGTGTATACCATGTTAGCCTGGGGAGCCATTCCTACCACGTAGCCTCCACCTGAGGAGCTAGAGGAGACCCCCATGACAGTTGTTCCCTGCTTGGAGGGGCTGGAATTTGACGGCGCAGTGGCAGCCCCCTGACACACCTGCTGCAGAGCCTGGGCCTGGCAATGCTGGTTGATCTGGTAGATGATGCTCTGGATGGAGGGGAGGTTGGACTGTGCGGGCAGGGCCAGGCCTCGGCCCCCTGTTACAGGAATCACTGAGCCAGCTACAGTGACATTTGGGGGAACTGACAGTCCGGGGCCTTCCGGAGGCTTCGAGGGCCCAGTGTGGTATACCATTTGGCCGTGGCCACTGGCTAAAGTGCTACTACTAGGGGGTGGGTACGGGGCAACAGCTATGTGGGCCGGAGAGAGCTTAGTCCGTCTGCCTTCAGAGTTCTTGAGAACACCTTTCGAAGGGACAAAGGTGGATGTCGACGATGACGAGGAGGAGGAGGAGGCCTTGACAATGGCGAGCAGGCCCTGGTAGCCCCCCGTGTGGAGATGTGGGTAGGGACTGTAGCGTTGCCCTGTGGTGTCATATCCATTCACAGTCCGGTTAAGGTGCTTGTGCTGGGGAACCCTGATGTTGGTGGGGAAGATCTTGATGGACAGAGGGCTATTGGCCGTCTTCTGAGCGTAGGCATCAAGTTCCGCTGCAGTAGGGTAGCGTGGGGAATGTGTGGGCACCAAAAGCTCACCTACGAGACAAACAGGAGAGAAAAGTATGAGTGAAATGAATGATTGAGATAAAAAAAAAATCTAATACACAGATGGCTGTATGTGTAGAAGAAAAGAACAGCAGACCAGGGGTTTAATTACCAGACATATCCAAGGAGCCGACAGCAATGGCAACCACAAAGTCAGATCAATCAATCAATTGCAATAACCACTACTTTGCTGCAACAGTAAAACCTGGCAGCATTACAATGGCTACATCTAAAGCACACTGAAAAATATCAGTGTTTCTACAAGAGCAGGTGAATAAAACCAGATACAAACAGCAGAGCAACCCAAACAGAGTTTGCAAACTGTAAATCAGGGCTGACATTCATTTACGCTCCTTCGCTCCCCTCCTCTATTTGAGCTTTCTTTCCATCTCATTTTCACACCCTCCTGTGGAAGTTCATCCCTAGACAAATGGATCTTTTTAAAAACTCATTCTGTCAAAGCCTGGTACCTTAGGCGCTGTTAAATCAGTGCATTGTGAAATTAATTCGGACTCTCTTTAGCATTGAATTGGGTTAGCCTTGGATACCAGGCAAGGAGGGACGAAGGGGAGGGGATAAAAGCTTGTTTAATTGCAGTGGCACATTTGAGATTTATAAGTGGTATCACTTACTGGGTCTTACCCTTGGCCACAGAATTTCCACATTTATTCAATCCAGGAGTATGTGGAGAGACCCTCTCACACACACACATACAAAAAAAACTAATTAAACATCTATGGGGAATTACTAGCCTGGTTAAGGTGAACTATATCAGAACGGAGACAAGTCAAGAATGCCAGAGTGCTGCTATATGCAAACTTGTACAAGGATAAAACTGAGAAAAAAAATGGTTTGGAGATGAACACATGGTGAAAAGGATTAAACAAGACAGAAGCATATATAACTGTTCACACAAATTAAATCAAATATAAGACACACCAGTGGTTTGCCCTTGTGTGACTATGAAATATTTCAATGATAAACGCAGAGTGGCAGAATAATGTGTTTTGCGCACATGTAATATATGTAGATTGTTACTAAATGTCTTTCATTTAAATGTACAAAATGATACATGATGGAACAGACAAAAGGCAGGTGCACGCCACCATCACAAAGACTTTGCCATTAATGTACATGTAAATGCTCTGTTTCACCATTTGCCATATGAAACCACTCCAATTCCAAAATTCAATTCAGCAGTGAACGTGGCAAGTGAGACTAGCAATAGCCATCGCTCAATGAGCCAAGGCTTGGCCATTGTGAATTGAGGTGGCAAACAGGAAAATGGCAATTTCTAAAAACCCCACCATGTGTCATTGTTTGGGGGCTGGGCATAGAGGTGAGGGGCCGCGGTGAGATTGGATTTAAACGACATTATTCAGGCAATTTCATGGCTACTTAGCTCAGTGCAACAAAAAGGGTGGGGGGTTGGGAAAAGAACTCAATTTACAAGCAATATATCAGCTGCCACAAATGACTTGCAACCCCTTCAAAAATGACATTTTTATGCAAAAGCTAACAAAACGCACAAAAATTAACTGCCATAACTGTGCCGTCAGCAAATGTCCTGGCGACCTAAGGAGTCTGCAGGGTGCAGCCTGTGACTAGGACTCACTCCATTTCCTTTCCTATTGCAAAATCATTTTAAAGGAGACTCCACAGCCAAGTAGTCACAATTCTCATTTCTTTGCTCCCATTACAGATAGCATGGGGAGTTCATTTCAACAACCCTATGGGTCTCCCACTGTGAAAATGATTAAATCTACAAGATCCATATCATAAAAGAAATAAATTGGGAATTAAACAGCAGAGACAAGAGACTGAATTTCCAAAGCCAAATTTAGTGCAAGACCTATTCCAATCAGTTTGGTTCATCCTGAAGACAACATGCTTTCTAATTCAGAAACACTACACGCAAATTAAAAATTTAATTTGTAAAAAAAAACAAAAAACACCTGGCTTTAATGACTTAGTTTTAATCGGAGTGAGAGAACCTGGTGCCATCCTAATGGGCTAGGCTGAGTGTGCCAGGCCAGCCTATCTGAGATCTAACCAACCTTACTGAGGCAAAGCTCTGCTTCCCTGGTGACAGCAGTGCCATTTGCTTTGATGTTCTGACTTGCAGTAGGAAAACTGACAGAAGACTTATTTCATTTGCTCAGAAGAGAAAAACATGCTCATTTCAAAGCACATTGCTGGTCCACATGCAAATGGAATGGCAGCATTTTTTCTGATCTTCTTTACATGAGGGCAGAAAAAAACATCTTTGATCATCACATGGTCTAAATGAGGAAAGATACTTGGCTTTCAGGCATATCAAGGGCCTGTGCCCTGCCGCCCCTACAAGCCCCCAGCTGCAATATGCCCATCATTCCACCTAATTACTGCCACATGAGAAAAAAAAAACTATAAAAACAGCCAGGAAATTCATTAAAGGGTGGCTAATTCTATTCCTTCTCACTGACTGAGTCCATATTTTCCATGCCTGAGCCTGCATTTCTTCTCAGAGAGAGGAGGAAGCCCTCTCCCTCCGTCTTTTCCCAGCTTGGCCCTTGTTTGTCAATAGGCAGAGCCTTTGGCACACCAACCTGGCATCAAAGGGTTTCACACTTCACAGGCCACAGGGATTAGAGGCCTTTCAGGCCTACAAAACCCATCTCAGCTCCACAAAGGCTTCCGGTTATTAGAACCCACAGGCATAAAGGAAGAAGAGGAGGAGGAGGAGGCAAATGAGCATCTGGATGCTTCTGATTCCGGCTTCCTCTTTAAAAAGTTCCATGGTATAAATTTTATAGCAAAGTTGATTACAGTAAGTATGGCCACAGACCGGGGCGTAATTTCACTCTCATACACACACACTGTTATACACACAGTGCGTTTGATGTGCAGGGTCTCCACATCTCTCTCCTCCAGAGCAGTAAGTCTATAAGTGAGGACATGGGGGTTAAAGGAGTGAGTCTCTTTTTAGGCTGACGCTCTGTGACTTATTGGTTTAGGCTACAGTAGATCATAGCTATGAGCAGCAGCATACAGATGGTGCTGGCTGATAAACACCCTCTGAGGCAGCCAGCAATGCCCCCTTTGTGCTCACCCTCACCTCCTCATAAGGTAGGGGGTTTCCTGCACCTGTGCACACTCTCTGGCGTGGATCGTGCATGCAAACACAATGCACAAAAACAAAAAAAGGTGCAAATGTACACATACGCATGCATTCGCTCGCTCTCTCTCTCACACACACACACTCACACAAACCTGCATCTGCAGTTGTGTGTCTCATTTGCCATCAGTGGAGCATGTTGTTATCCTCTGCTCAGCGCTCTCTCATGAAATGTAGGGCAGGGACAACAACAGGTGCCTGTGCGGGCGACAGCCTGCAATGCCTCCTGGGCTAAATGCTTCACACTCGCTTCATTTCGACATGCGACAGCCTTGTAAGGATTAATTATTTCCCCTGGGGATGGAAGAATATGTTTTTTCCCTTCCTGAGAGCAGGAGGCTATGTGCACTCACATGCACATGAAACAGCTTATAGTAAATGAACAGGGAAACCTGGGCTAGCACTGCTTTATTTGCAATAAGCAAGAGAGAAAAAAAAACTTTCACATGAAAGGAATGTAAACAAACCAAGCATATGATTGAACCGCACTGGAGATGAGATAAAAGCTCAGGCAAACACATGCATTAGTTCTGAGAGATCACGCGCAAGGGAGCGGAGATGGCAGGGAGGCAATTAATGGGCTGACCTTCGTCCTTAATCACCCAGTGCCTGGCACACAATGCCCATGTGTCAGAGCAGCACATCTCTAAATGCCACCCCTCATTAGCACGATGCATGCAGTGAGAGAGGCTATCTGTGCAGTGTTACACTCTCCAGCGGTCAGACAGAGATAGCAAGGCTGGGATAGGATAACATGGCAGCACAGAGCCGGACTGAGCTGCAGCAGGGCCATGATATGATCTAGAAATCCCATTTCACTTGGAGGATGGGCACTCTCCTTTCTCTCCATTTTTGATTGGCATGAAACTCCCCAAGCGCAACGTCCTTGGTGTACCCGGTGCTGTCACTGTGATTGTGTGCGTGCTCGTGTGTATGTGTGCATTTGGTGAAGGGGGTACCCAATTCTGAACACTCAATTAACACTCCTTTAATTAGCCAGCAGTACATTTTGAATTCTGATGAACTAATTTTCTTGGGTGGAGGAGGCGGTGGAAGGGGGGGGGGGGTGAGGGGGAGGCCTGGTAAAGATGAGGTCCACTGGGTACAAAACAGCAATAAAGAGGGAACTGGTTAGATTAGACTGTAAAAAATCCATTAAATTCTGTGCACTTCTTCCAAGTGAGAGGTCAAATTGTGTTGATCACAAGAAGCAAAGGCAGACAGAGAGAGTATGAGAGCAGGGAGTTAGGTGAGGTGGAAAGGGGGAGGAGAAGTGGAGGGGAAAAAAGAGAGAGGAGATAGGGAGTCAGAGGCTGTGTGAGAGTGCAGCACCAAATCCAGAAGACCATGAGAATGCTTTGCATTTTAATTAGAGGTTTAAATGAATAAGCAGAGGAAAAAGTCTGAGAGAACCGCCTGAAATGCCCTTGCTCCCATTTATTAGTGTTCCGAGTGTTCTAAAATTATGAGCAGGTTGGAGAAGTTTCTTCTTATTAGTGGAGAAAACGCTCCAACACATCAAAAAGCCCTTGGCGCTTTCTCACTCACTCCTACAAGACTGTATCCCTACTTACCGCACGCTTTGATCCCCCTCTGACCATGTTCGTTGGTGAGCAGGGGAAAAGAGTGCTTGTTTAGATGAAGGGAGAGGAGCGTTTGGTTGAACTGCAATTAAGCTTTCACAGAACAACGAGTGCATAATACACATAAACTTTGGCCAAACAAAGAGAGCAGTCTGTGATGAGGTTAGAGCAAACAACAGGCACTGAGATTACCAGAGAGATGAAAGAAAACAAGAGGTCAGCTTCAGTCCAACGTCAACCGCACTCTCAGAGCCATCTCCCCTGAGAGTGACAGTTCCTGCTAAATGTGTGTGAGTCATTAGCTGCTGCGCTCATCATGTGTCCTTTCGCACGCAGCTATGTATGCTCGGATTGCATGCAACAAAGGATCTCCACGGGATTAAAAAAAAATGGAGATTTTTCAATTATGTGACATGAGTTTAAGACCTCCGTCTTCTACCACATTCCACCACTAATGGACACTTTGCCCTTAACCTCATTGTAATGAAGTTGGTCAAATTAATAATTCATGGCTAAAGCAGTCTTCAAATCGTTCACATCAGAATCCCCCAGCTTGGAAAAAGTCTGACCTGTCACATGCGTTGCAGCCTAGATTCAACAGCATTGTTCCATGGAGGAACCCTTGACCTGTGGCTATTGTTTAGCTCTTAGCAGATAGGATCAGGGTCTATGACATCCTCTCCCCATCTCTGTTAGCCTGCTGTAAAAAGAACAGGCAGGCGGGGTGGGGGGCTAGCCAGAGGCAGCTTCGCGTCCTGAACAATACCTGCCTTGTGCTAATGGAGGTGTCATCTGGCACAGGGCTGATTAGTCAGCGATTACAGCCAGGCCTCAATTGCCGTGACAACTGCTGCAAACACAATGGGCCCTGATAGAGCCAGCTGTTTGGTCCTCTGCAATTAACCCTGCATCCCACTCGTCTCCGGCAGTGCGCAGCCTCTAATTGACTATCGGGCTCACAAAGCAGGGGCTGTCGGCCAGACCCCCTGGACATAGCCCCCCCCAACCCCCAGCCCCCCCCACCGCCCCTCCGCCGAGGTAGAGATGATAATAATAGAGGCGTCCTGTGGACTCAGCCGCCAGTCAATCAAAGCCTCAGTGCCCCACAGGAGCTTCCTGAGGAGAGAGAGAGCAGAGGAAGCACATGTATGAGCCAGTGATCAACAGGGTAGAGCAGCCTTGCGGGGGGCAGACATGTTGAATATGCCCTCAGCCAGAGTACTAATCAATTCAAGTGCACGTGAGGGGAAAGGGAACCCTGCTGCTTGCTTGATATCAGAAAAGCCATTTTTAGGAACACTCATCTCCCTCTGTTCATCTCAAGGCTGATTTTCTGTGCAACAACATGGGTAAGGGGGGGGGGGCACAAAAATCAAGGCAATTATTTGTCAGGCCTTTGCTATCTATAATTGCAAAGATAAAAATCAAACTGCAATGATTTCTCAGAGGATAGAGCTGTCTGAATTCAGGGCTGCTTGTGTCATCATAATCATCAAACGAATGCATATTGCAAGACAGCTGAAAAGAAAATGTGCTCTTTACCTAACTCCTCTCTGTCGCTCTTAATTCTTCATGTTTATTATTGATCAGTTGACTTATTTATAGTAATTTTTCATGTAACTTAGTTAAATCAAAAAATTGCATTTTGCTGTTGAAAGAAACCTCAAACAAGTTATATTCTATAGTTACATGCGGTTACTTCTGAATCAAACATCAGACACTAAATAGCAAGAAAAGTAGGCATTTAATCGAATGAATCACCATGTAAACAAAAGCAGTAGTTGGACAATGTTTTTCAACAGGGGGTGCCATACTGCAATCACATATTGGGCTTTTAACCTGCCAACATGTTTCACAAATAGCAAAGAGGATAATGAGAATGTTAAAGCAATCTGCACACTGATCCTTCACAGGCACGCAGACATGGCACAATGTCAAAAATGGATTTAATCATTAAAAGAGATTTATAAAAAAAAAAAAAACTTGGACAAAACTCCCAAATCTAATCTTTCATTTCATTAAAGCCAATCTCATCTAAGATTTAATCTCTCCATTTCCTGCACAAGCAGATAGAAGAAATACCAAATTGAGAGCCTAATTTTGGCTTCCTCCTCGCTCAGACTGCAGCATGAGGTCATTTAGTGAGCCTGCAGTGAGGCAAGCGCATGCATGTGGTTAATACAATACACTGAAACAGAGATAAGGTCCACAGGTACAGATGAAGGAGCAGAAAGTGTTTGTCTATCAATACTGTGATTCTTTTACAGTCTCACATGTGTGCATAAGGCGATGGTGGACAATGTGCCCTATCAAAACCTGCTAATTAGGTTTCAATTATAAAGGTTTCTTCCCAAGAAATGTGAAATATTATACCACCAGTACACTGTCATGTTTACATTTTCTCGTTAGAATTTATCTCCAAAGCCAGATGTTAGTGAATCAGCCATGAAAATTAATTAGCTGGTTTGATGTGGCAACCTCATGCTCCTTCCAGACAGACCTGGCTTTTATGGGCTGTAGGGGAAATTACTGAGAATTGATTGATCCTGAAGGACTCCTCTGTACACATGGCCTGGCAGACAGACAGACACACACATACACACACAGACACACAAACACACTCACAGACCCCTGCTAACAACAGCTGATTCAAACATTTTACCCTCCAGATGAACCTGACATCCCTTCTCTTTGATAGTTACAACATCTATAACCATTATTTGTCAAAATCCATAAATCTAAACAAGCTGCATACATGTTGTGAATTTCTTACTCCAAAAAGCAGGCGAATGACTATGATATACACTTAAAAATCAGGTCGAGTCAGAAGGACAAATCTAAACCTGTGTTCTCCGACCTCTAAAATACACCACTTTCCGAAACAACAGTTGCACCCTCTGACCCATAAAGCACTGGAATTACAGACGGTTGAATTTCCCTCTACGCGTCCCTTGATCTTTGCACTGCTTTCTCTCTTTTTCATCCTCTTTTTATTTCTTGGTACTCTTCCCTTTGCTTCATCCCCCCTCTCTGTCTCTTCCATCTCCCTCTCTGAGTAAGTGAGTTTCATCTGGGGTGCTTGCCGGGCGAAATCACCTCAGGGCGAACACTTTATTATCTGTAGTCAAAGCGTCACCACAAATACCATTCTACACACACAAGTGTCACTTTCCATTTGTCTGCACTCTGGCTGCATTAGCAGAGCCTAGCCGGCCCAGAGCCTCATCTCAAACACGCCTGGCGGAAGAAAACCAACAGCGTGGGAAAGCACTCGTCCTGCATTCCTGCCCCATTAACACCACTGGCACCACCACAGCAGACCTACTGCCTCTCTGGGGAATTAAAAACATTATCATCAGTGCTAACCTTTCAGAAGATAGCTTATGAAATGCCAAAAGCACAGTCTCACAGTTTTTTGTGTTACGTTTAGTGCAAGAAATCATAACATGTGTGACAGGCAACTAAACATAGCAGCCCCCTTTAATCCAAATCACTGCACGTGTTAATTACTGATGATCTAGCTGAGCGTCCAGCAGAAACAACACCAGTGGGTCGTTTATGTCCCTCTTTGAGCCACAGAGGAATGCAGGCCAGCAGCAGCAGCAGCCATGTTGGGCCTTTTGTGGGACACCCGTGCACCAAACAAACACAGAAAACTGGGGCAACATGTTTACCTCACACTACGCACTGCACTCCATAAACAAAATGGCCAAACAAAAAGAACCGGCTCCATGTTTGTTCCCATGACAGCCACCCCCCTTGCCCCCACCCATCCCTCAAGAAAATAGCCATTTCGATACAAAAATATCAACTTTGAAAATTTCACACTGTGAACAGAGCCCCCTCACAGCCACGACCTCATTTCGGAGTTTCACCAGGCTCTTTCCATTTGCAATAATTTATGGGCCTGGATGGGCAACATAATAGATTATAAACGGAAAAAATAACTATATTCATCACAAAACTGCTCTCTGTTTAATAATCAAGTCTGGCTAAAGGGCTTAGTGGAGTGCACGGGTTCTGTATAGATGAGGGGACCGAGGCCCTGGTTTGTGGGCTGCCTGTGATGAGCCAGCCCTCAGGCCTGCCTGGGCCACCCTCATTGTGCATACAGCATGGTCTAGAAAGCAGAGCTTTATCAGCAAATACCCCGAGTCAGCACAAGCAGCGGGGTGGTTATGCGTTGCGACTGGCACACCAGCCGATATTGTCATGTGCGATTAGGCCTGTGCTCATGAGCCTGTGAACTCATTCCTATGGCATCAAAGTCAACCCCACCCCCTACTCTCCTCCATTTATATCCCTGCCTCTCTGCTGCCCTCTCCTCCTCCTCTAGGTTTTTTTCATTTTACATTCAGCCCTGTCGCTTCACAATATACCCTCAATGAACCTTGTGAAAGGCTGCGCACTGCCGCAAACAGATGCAGAGTGAGAATGAAACAACAGGTTAGACTGGTGTGATTTTCAAAACAAATCTCAGCATGTTAATTAACTCCATCCACAAGGGTCAACCACAACTTAGAGCTAGCCGGTGCGGCGAGAAGCAGCCGGTGCCAGAGTTGTTTTGTCTCAGTGCACCTCTGCAGATGACAAGGCTGATAGAGAGGAACAAAGGGAGGCTCACAGAAGAAAGAAAGATAAACTGTGAGGCTAGTTATGGGGAAACATCACAAAGAGGAAACAGAGATTAAACCAGTCAGTGATGAGGCAAAGAGCATCGCAGGACACAGAGCCAAGAAAGAAACAACAATCCTGACCTGAAAGATTTATGTCAGGCCCTCCCTGTCCTGTCTTTAAGAGAATATGCCGCACTGTGACACTATTTTCTTAAAGGGCTCACATGTACAGCTAAGAGCTAGTAGCATTCATAGTCATGCACAAACTCAAACGGACACGGTAACAACACAAACACACACACACAGGTTTAGAGTAAAGGACCCCAGAGGTAGAGATTGTGAGCGCACACAGAGATAAGAGAAGGAACCAGAGCAGAGAGCAGAGAGGGAGGGAAAAAAGCGGCAGAGAGAGGGAGAGATGAGGGGAGGCTGGAGGCGCCTGGGCAGGCCTGTCAGACCGGAGGAAGTGCTGGTGCACAGGCCTGCAGGTAAATGGAAGAAGAAAGGCGCCTGCAGGCTGCCTGAGGCAAGCCTGGGCCCTTCTGTTCTATCATTTAGGAGACAAGTCCTCCACTGATTCCCAATTAATATTTAACACTGCACAGACAACAAGGCACTCCGCTGCAGTACACATGCCAACG
Source organism: Lates japonicus (assembly GCA_033238685.1). NCBI lineage: Eukaryota > Metazoa > Chordata > Actinopteri > Centropomidae > Lates > Lates japonicus. The sequence goes on along the minus strand of BRZM01000019.1, from coordinate 669,951 downwards.
AGAAGAGAGGAGAGGAGAGGAGAGGAGAGGAGAGGAGAGGAGAGGAGAGGAGAGGAGAGGAGAGGAGAGGAGAGAAGAGAAGGGGGGGGTATGAACTGATTGGGAAAAAAGATGTTTAAATTGGTAAATTTTCAGTAAGATAAAAAACCATTGTGAAAGATTTTATGTCAGTGGAGTTTCAGAGGCTGGGATTTAGCCAAAGCAACATGTTTTAATTTGAGTATTCCTTGAAGGTGAAACCTGTAATGTTTCTTAATTAATATACTATAATTCCATCCATCTATTGGACTGTGGCGAAGACAGTAGATCTGCTCTCCAGATTCTATCACTGGGAGGTGTTTTGGGTTTCTTGGGTCACACCTCACCGGCTAACAGAGCCAACACACACTTTTATCACTTCATTAAGCAATACTTTTGCTTTCAAGTTACCTGGTGGGTCGATAACATTTTCACTGCCTAGCAACAACAGAGAGGTAAAAACAACTTTAGAAATTAGACTCTTGATGCTCCATGATGGAGCTCACAGATACAGGCTTGGGTTTGTAGTGTTTCCTCTAGGGTTAGGGTTGCTGGAAATCTGTTCAAAGGCCTTGAGGTCCAGTGGAAATGAGGATTCAGAGTTGGAACTGGCAGCAAGAGGTCAGAAAAAACACGCCCTAACCCTAAACCTAAAGGCGAATAAAACTCGCCATTTCAGTAAACTAAAATGACGATGCATCCAGTGCATGCGAAGATGGCCCTCATGAGAATGAGCCTGAAGAGCACACCACAGAAACTGTAGTTAAATGTCCCACAGGAGCGATGATTTCAACATTGTGCTGTGGTCAGCCTCCTCTGCCAAAAACCTCTACGCTATTAGAGCAGACTGAAAAACCACAGCCGGGGACGGTTTTAAAATTTGGTGCAAGTTCCCGACCCGCTTGGACTAAAACACCAAACTCTGCTGCTGTCAGCCTTTTGGTTTTTGTTCACACATAACTTTTTGAGATTTTTCCCAGCATTACTGCACCCCACACAGAGGACCTCTAGCAACAACATGCTGATCAATATTCACCTTCTGTGAATTTCAATCATGGCTGAGAGGTTAAAATGTCTGAGCCACTTTACAAGTGGAAATGCACAGATACAGCTATAGCAGATGTAATTCATGTAACCAAAAAAAACGTGTGTAAGATTGTAACCATCTATGACCACAAGTAAATTTGTTCTCTAAAGCACCAAACAAGATTTTTTGGATACTTAAAAAACAACATGATACATTTGTTTAGCAGATAACGATCCATTTAAGTTTAAATGTGCTATAATTAGGTAAAGATTTGGATGGACTGACTGGCCAGAAATAGAGCAATTAAAGGCTGAAAATCTTTTTAAAAATTAGCAACCTGTCTTCCTACTTGTCCAAGTCCAAAATGTTGGACCAAGACTACATTTTCATTTAGAGTTTTATAATGAAGAGCCCACTCAAAAACTCCCCAAATATCCCGCTAGGAGTGTGCAACACCTCCTGAATGCCTTTCTTGGTCAGTCTGTGGTGGGCTCATCTCTGAGATGGCACAGGTTGAGAGTGTCATTTCCTGTGGGACAGCAAGGGACCGCGGACACTCTCTGTACCCCTGCTCACATCCCCCATCCCCCCTACCCCGAGTCTCTGGCAGGCGAAGACAGAGGGTGTCGATGCCTTGCACCTGGGACGCCCAAATGCCAGCTCAGAGGCTTTGGATCCAGGAACCTGTTTTTCAACCCAAGTCCCGCTGTGACCAAAACTAAAGCAGAGCCCCTCTTCCTCAAGCTCACCTCCCAAGGCAATAAGATTGGTTCGCCCCCCCGTGTTCACAGCAGAAGGCAGAGGGCAGAGGGAAGGCATGGCTCTGTGGGATGCCACCAGCCGGAAATGATCCTCTGTGTGCCAGCGCTGAGACGCCAACATGACAGAAGAGGCTGTAGTATGCATGAGGTAAGACTAGTACAACCAATATCACATGGCTTTCTCACTGAAATGCACCTCAACTCTTTTAACACTCTGGATTTTGCAATATAGCAAAGTGATGACAGTGTGAGTGATATATTTTCATGTGGTTATGCAGACCTGACGATCTCCGAAATGAGATTGCATAAGTAGACATCCAGGACGAGGTATGGGGGGCCATGGATAGCTGTCAATCACCTTTCACCATGAAAAATACCTCATGACCTCTGCTTCTCTGCTGCAGACTGTGGAATAATGACAATCTCTGTGGGCACTCTGTGGAATTCCAAATGGGAGTTAGAAACGAGGTAGTTCAATCAGTGGGAAAAGGTCAAGTGCATGCAGATTCTCTTTCCCTCGCTCTGTCTCCATTCCTTTTCCCCCCAGTTCCACTTTATGCCCCCCACCTCCAGGGTACTGAGGCAATCAGGGTAAAGGTTGTTATTTCTGCTGCTGCTCGTGACCACATTTAAATATTCAACTGAAAACTCCCCCCCACCCCACCCTTTTTTCCCCACATAGCAGCCGTTGGAGTATCGTGCTGCAATTTGATACGGCCAGCTAATTCCGCTGTTATGTCTCGCGCCGCCTCAGACAACAGTGGAGGAGAGGTGGCTGGAGGTCATTACCTGAGCATATTCCCTCTCACTGGTGGTGCAGCTTAGGAAGAGAGGCTGCTAAAAGCAAAGCAAACTAATGGCTCTGGCAGCTCTGCCTGCAGAGGCACAGGGCTATTAGGAAAACTACAATCCCCGGGTGAACCTCCATGTCATGTCCTGAGGCTGTGTGTGACAAGGCCAGGTTGTCTCTGTCGATCAAGCTCGAAGAGGGCTGAACCGGGCCTGACATAGCATGAACCTGGGATATCAGGCCTTCTGGGAACTTCTCATCTACACCTGGTTGATTGGCACCACAGGCCTCCTGGGTGGTGTCACAGGGGGTTACAGCTGCAGGTGTTCTTGTGTGTGTGTGTGTGTGTGTGTGTGTGTGTGTGTGTGTGTGTGTGTGTACACGTGCACGACTCTGCTACGAGGCAGATTTGGGGACAAATTCTAGGCTACACACCAGTTGACTGGGGACATTTAACTGGGGACAAAACTGGTTTCCTGGGTTTTGATTTAACCGCAGTTTCATTAATCATGAAGTGAAATTGTTTCTGTCTTAATTAGGGTTACATAAGTTATTGACATGTCACCAAAAGTATGCTAAATAAATGTGGGTGTGTGTTTAAGAGTTACAGCCAGGTACTGCTGGGGTTACAGACATGAGGGAACGCCCAGGTTTAGCCAAAAGTCTGATCCAATCACAGGACAAATATGGGAGTGGCAGTGAGCTGTGTGGTTTACTAAGGCAGAACCTGCAGCAGGTCTGGATAAAGAACACAAACATGCACACCCAGTGTGACAATGGCATTCTTAGAAAATGTCATGCTGGCAGAAATGTAACTGCTAAGTAATGAATAAACAAATGAAAACCTGCTGAAATCTGAAATCTGATATTATGTTGGAAAATAGCCCGGCAGAAATATCCCCATCAACCAGTCAATTGAGGGATTCTGGACCAGTTATTCTTTAGCTGACATGTGGCAAAGTAATTGCTGTCTGGGCCAGGGAGGAGGCAGGGTAGCAGTGGGGGTTGCTGGGCCTCCTGTCCAGCCATCTCAGTGTTACTCATCACCGGACTGGTGCACCTCCTTCTCCCCCTCCAGGAGCGGGGCCGTTACTCTCTCACCCCTGCTCCCCCGGACCTTCAGACACACACAGTGGAGGACGAAGATCAAGGAGAGGGACGGGCAGCGATAGGGAGGTCGCCGCTGGCCGAGGGTGGCCAGGGTCAGTGGCATCCATTCACCCCTCTCCCCCTGCAGGGCCTTTCTCTCTCATCTGTCTGGATGGGTGCCCTCTCTCTGGGGCACAACACGATGAGAGGCCCTGGCTCCACTGCCGTTTCTGCCTTTCATGTCTCCATCTAGGGCAGTGGTAGAGAGACGTGGAGGGGAGGACGAAGGAGGGGGCAAGCTACAAATGTCACCCATAAGGGGGGATTTAATTAAAAATGACAGGGGCTGGCGCTAGAGAGTGCAGCCACATATGCGTGGAATTTGGGCGCAGTGAAAGCAAGTGCCTATGATTTATAATTCAAGTAATGCTCTGCACTCCTTTTAATTCTACGGCCAAAGAAAAAAATATCAAAAGGCCGCCCCTGTGAGGCTAATCCAATATGATATTTTTAAGGGCAGGCGGTCAATGGCTTTTTGAAAAGCCAGCTTCTCTGTCTCCCTTTCTGCTTCTCTCTCTCTCTTCTCCACTTGTCTGTCTTTCCCCATCTCCCACTGCTGCTCCCTCCTTTCTCTCCCCGCTCTACAGTACACCCCCCCCCACCCCGAGCCCCAGACACAGAGCGGGCTGTGATAATGGAAACATCCCGCACTCCGCCTCCCGTTTCTCCCACTAAGCTCTGTGCGCTTGGGGGAAATTGATTGTCTGGCGAGCCGATCTGAACGCTTCCAGCTGATGGTAGAGCCAGTTAAGTCCTTTTTTATTGAGGGTATGAGGGATTTTTAATGGGAGTCGCATCAATGAACTGTGCAGCCACTCGGCATCTGCATGCAGGGGCTTTTTCTAAAACCCTCCTCACCCTCACATCCCTCTCTGCCTGCAATCCCTCTCTCTCTCTCTCTCTCTCTCTCTCTCTGTCTCTCTCTCTCACACACACACACAAACACACACACTACTTCTGCGTGTAAAGGACAGCCCATGCAAATGACACAGCTCACCTCTACCTCACTCCCAGGTAATCCTCCTCCTGTGCTCTCACTCACTCTGTCTCTTTGAGGGGTGTATTCTGGTATTCAAGCCTCCTGTCGAGAGCCCAGGTCACCTTACTCACAACCCCCTTCCACATTGGCACAAACTGGGCCGTGAACAATCAATCACGGGGACCTGCTCAGCACGGCGACCTGAGTGTGCCCACTTCTGCAGCCAGACCCACTGTCTGCCTTTCTGCACCCCTTCTGGGCCTGGACGAACAATTGCCTTATTGAGGCCAAGAGCTGTGCACAGTGGTGGAAATCCAACCGCGCTCCCCCCCCACTTCCACCCCACCCCACAAGGACAGAAAGGAGGCTATTATGTTCAAACATCCTCATTATGAACCTTAAGTCAGTCGCGGTGGTAGTCTCTCAATCAAAGGGTTTAACAGGTGGAGAGGGAGAGGGAGAGGAGAGAGAGGGAGAGTCAGACAGAGATGGTCAGTAAGAGGGAGGGCAAAGGGAAGGCTAGGACTGTTCACTTTTTGTATCCTGACAGTTTGAGTCTGACTCACTGACACTCCTCAATAAAGGACCCTGAGAGGAAGTGGGCTAATCCTGCGAAATTGGAAGGAGGGAATCGATTATGAAGACTGTTGAGGACTCCCTCCATTTCTCTCCCTTCCTCTCCATCTCTACCTTCTCTAATTCCATTTTGCAGAGATTCTCTTTGTCCTCACATTCAGTCTTCACCTCTCTCTGAATCCTCATTAGCGAGCCCAGTTGAACCCCACTCGACTGAAGAGCTGCCCCCTTTCCAGATGCACCCGGAGCTCTGTTTATCACTCTAGTTCCCCGCTCTGTTGCATGCATACTTATACGTGCCTCCATATGAAGCATCCACACAGACCAAAAAAAACAACTCCAGATCTGAGGACGGAGGTAACACCTAGTCACCTTGCTGTTTGTGACTCTCCTCTCCTCTGTAGGAGGTGGCTGGAGTGTGATGTTGAGCTGAGAAGTAGCTAATTGGCCAGTGAGGAACTGAGAAAGAACACAGCCACTGCTTCATTTCTTCACCCAGAGCCAATCAGAGTCTCTTTAAAGCCATTCACTGGGCTGGTTACAGGCCTGATACAATGTCCCACTGATGAAGAAGCACAGTGCTATTCCCAGTAAGCCTCTCTAAGCTGAGGTAAAAACTGCTAGGTTAGTGCTCCCCTGCTCTCCATCCGCCAGTCCTTTTAATCGGCTTGAGGTAGCTCCTAGACCTGCTGTGTAAACAAAGGCCAGTAAAGACTTGAGGAGCAGTTCAATAAGGAGGAAAGACCTTTCTTCCTCTCATCAGAAAACAGACTCTCACTGTATAAGGCTTATCCAAAAGCTTCAACAAAATTAGAGAGAAATTCACCTTCCAGATTCCTGACTGCCGCAGCTCGCTCTAATCCCAAACTGGTTGGAACTAGTTTCACCAGCTCTGTAACAGTTTTCAACCCTGGCTCATCTCTGTCCCTTTACACCATTTTGTGAGTGGACAGAGGGTGGTGCTCTGGGAGCAAACAGAGCAGCTGTCATGCTTTACAGGCGGCCGGCACAGCCAGGGCCAGACACTGTAAATGTTTACAGACCCTCAGGGTCACCCAGGGCCAGCGAGGCACGTTAAACACTGTCTGCTCAGCCCTGTTGCCACGACTGCACAATCAGCACAGCTAAACAGCCCTCCTCACAATAAGTAGCCAAACAACATGGCAATCCAAGGTCTAAGTGCAGAGCGAATGAAACTGTTTAGAATTCCTTGGAGTAGCGAGGGAACACAGAGACAAACAACAGAAACCGGAAAGTCTATTTTCCTTCACTTATTCACAGTCAGGGTTAACTGCTCGTTTCCATCATTCACCATGACCGATAGATTAAATACAAACGACAAACACAAGCCTCTCTCACTCTGTAGCTTTAAGTGAGCTGAACTCCTGACCTTCACCGCTCCCCATCACTTGGTTAACTTACATTTCCGTCCAAGGGCTTGCGGTGGCTCCAGGGTCTTGCTGGCACACACCGGGTGCTGGGGTGGAGGGTTTTGCCTCCTCTGCAGACAGGCCAGCATGGTGAGGTGGGCACAGTACTACAGCCGGGGGAGTTCTGCGGCCAACCTGGAGCAGAAAAAAAGAGCAAGAAAAGGGAGAAAGAGAGGAAACGTTGAGCGAGTTAAGCAGGATGATTCGAGGTCAAAGCTCCACGGCCGTGTCCGGAAAAGCCGGCTGGAGCTGGCTCTGGGCTAGATGGGCTAGGTTTCTCACCCAGGATTTAATTGGGAAAGCATGCCTACAGCTGCCTGCCTCTCAGCTCTGTGTGCTGAATGATAAACACACACCTGCACTGGGGCAGCACGGTTGACACGGGTTCAGAGCACAGTCCAGGCCCAGTCACTCTGCAGCTTCAAACAGCACATCCACACAGCCATTCAACCACATCTCCTGTCTATGAAACCGTCCTCAAAACAAACACACAGGCACACACAGAAAGTAGCAACACTCAGGCACATTCCTTCCAGGGCAGTGTGTACGTGGTGATTGATGGCATTATCTATGGACAGCAAAAAAAATGGTAATGCTGAGAAAACAGCAGTCTGTCTGCTACAACTTAACATGCAACAGCTCTGGGGGACTGTCAGGAAAGGCCTAGGGGACTGAGCGGTGTCTGGATGTATGTGTAGCTGCGTGTTGAACCGTATGGTTGCATGCATGTGTGTGTGTGTGAGGAAATGCGATGGGTTGGGAGGGGGAGACTGCCAACCGTACATCAGGGCTAGTGACGGCACTAATCAATCTCCCTCTAGGCCATAAATCTCCAGCTCTACACTCCCCCTTTTCCCCACAGCCACCTTCACTCAGGAACAGGGAGGCAGTTACTGCTAGTTTCCTCTCAAAAAGCCCATCACAGCCCCAGTGGAAACACAAGACACAGTTATAAATATATATATATATATATATATATATATATAACCCACAGCTCCCTCACTAAGAACCCTAAACAATCGAGTAGCATGGAGGGTATCATTCATCAGCAACATACCAGTGTCACATAGCACAATGATGACTGATTACAAAGTCTTCAACTTGGATTATGTGCCAGATGAGAACAGTTGAGGCAAACCATTTAGGTCCAGAAAGTGTTTTTATATGATAAGGATCAAGATTCACTCCTCCATAGTTCACTTAGCAGATATTGTTTGGTTTCCAGGAAACATGTGCTGTTACTGTACTATGTTTAACACTGCAGAAGCCCACTCTCACCTCAAAAGCGTGGCTGTCTCTGCACAGAGCACCACAACCTTAATCTTGGCTCTGCATGTGTTTGAGACCGTTGTCCAAAATGCATCGATATGAAACACTATCGTTTCCATCTGGGCCGGTCTCCTCCCATATTAAAACAAAGAACAGAGGCAAATATTTCATCTATGCTGTCAGTGCCAGCGTCTCCTGCCATGATGCGTGGCAGATTATTGAAAAATGATTTCTCATGCGCCTGTCACAGGCTTGTCCCCTGTTATTTATTTTCTCAGTGAATCACTAAATGAACATTTAGCCACCTGCCATCAGTCCATTACTTAGTTTTATAGATTATCATTTTAATATGAAAGAAAGCAATTACAATGATTACGAGATGAATTAATGGCAGTTCATAAAGCGCCAGCTCCTGTTCTCGCTCATTTAGGGAATAAAGTAAAATATAGATCACCAGTGGAAAAACATCTAAATATTAAACCACTAATGTGAGCAGTCAATCACAACAACCTTTGCAGATGACAAAATGTTCCCGCAATATTGACCAAGGTTGAAAACCATGATTTAAAAGTAGGATAAGTTTAATATATTTTTATGCAGTGTCAGTGCTGAAAATGAACTGAACCAATGAATCAAGATGATATTTTAATTTCATACATTTAATTCACTGCCTACTTCTCTGACCATGTTAAATCATCTGACCTTGAAAAACAAATCTTATGAAAAATAAATACAATACAGTCTTTGGTTTGAGAAGAAGAGTTATATTGTTGACAGATTTCTTCCCATGAGTTCACTGCCCCAAATATGTTGACTCATAAAAATGTAGATGGGACCATTTAAAATACGAATTAAATCAGAACTGACTTGATTTTCATTAATAGGTGCATTTGTGTAAACTTTAATAGTCCTCCTTACACAGATTCCAACTTTTTAAAACAGAGCTTGGAGGGGTCGATGCATGTTTACTGCCACTGTTTTAGTTGCACAAATTTGTGAAGTAAAACCTGATTAAATGTATGGTATTATTGAGAAATGTAGGAAGGAAGCATGATAGACAAACACAACACATCTTGCTGCCTATAATTAAGGCTGAATGTTTTTCATGGTCTGAATAGTTAAAGATCAGAAGCAGGTGTTAGAGAAAAATGCATCATCCCTGAGAAGAATCTTTCACCCATAAAAAACATTTTTTAATAAAAACATTTTTCACAAGACATTAAATTTGACCTTAGACCCAGAGGCTTGTATAGCACACTTAACACTCCACGTCAAATGTGTATTTTTAAACCTTGTCAGAAGCAGCACAAAACAACACTTTTAGCACAAACCTGACAGTGTGAAAATGCTCACAAAAAATGCTTCTCCTTAATAAATTTTAGTAAATTAATTTTTTTTAGACACAGAATTTCTTTCTAACTCTGCAATTCACCCTCTCTCTCCCTCACCCACCCACACCCACACACACACACGTGCTTACACACAAACACACACATTTGCAGATGGAAGAGAGGGGCCACTCTATTTCTCGCCAGGTGCTTGAGCAAAAAAGGTCGCTTGCAGTGCCATTTCCTCTCACACACAGGCAGGCCTGGCCCAAACACACTGGCACTTTGAGCTCATTACTGGCTATTCACATAATCCTTTCTCTGTGTCCTCTCTGTGAGGATACTAATTTCACAACGAGTCCATCCTCACAGCCCATTTGTTAAAAGATAGTGGTTGAGAGAGAGGAAAGGGACACATGGTGTAGATTGAGACTAAAAGCTAGTCTTAACGGGGGATACCTCCGCAGTTTTCCCCTCTCTGAAATGAAAGACAATCGTGTAACTACCCTCCATTTTTCTCCATTTGCTGTTCACCAAATGTATTCGGAGGCATTATACTTCGCCGAGAGAGACCCGCTTTTTTTCAATTCAATTTGAAGAACCAATTTTCTCCTATTATTGCCTTTAAGAGCGAGGCAGAAGGAGCAAGTCTTTGGCTTGTTTGTCATGTCCCCCTTTCCCCTCATCTCCTCCTATTAGGTTATTGTACTACTTAGCAGATGTCTATCAATGGCAGGAAATTATCTCCAAACCAAAACCCTGTGACCCATCATCCAGCTGCCCTAAAACAGCCCATCATGCCCGGGTCAATCAGTGTGAAGGTGCTGCAGAATGTGAGTGAGCACACACACACACAGAGTTGCTGCCCTCTGTGCCTGCTCGAAAAAACCACCTGCACTTCACTCACTCGTCAAATCCACTCACAGGTCTCCTATTACACCAGTGTGGGGATATCTCAAAAGCCAGGATGTCTATCGGCTCTCTCCCGTTCTGCTAACGCTGCTGCAGGGTTTTGCAATGGGGGCGGAAGATCAGTCCCATGAGATGAGGGAATAAGCCGGAATCAAGAGGCGGTGGGCTTGGCAGAGAGGGCTATTTCTTAGTTAAAAGGTTCTTAAACTCCAGAAGAGATCAGAGGAGATGGCTCCCTGCGCCCAAAGCTGTCTGCCCAGATAAGCATCCTGCCAAGTGCGGGGTGTAACAGGGTGGTCATGGGTGAATAAACGCAGTGCATGTGTGTGTTTTGAGCTATATGCGTTTCAGGTGAAAGAAAGAGCGAGGCTTAACAATATCAAAAACTGTAAAGTGCCGAAACATGGCATTGAATGTGTGGTTAGATTCATAGTACTGGGCGTGTAGCATATCTGATTTCAATACAGGAAACTGCAGTTAATCCTCTGTTACAATGTGAATCTGGTGTTTGCCTTTTAATTAAGCATAATCATAATCTTTTCCTAACTTCTGAACTAAGTCTTTTCACTGCCTAACCCTAACCATACTGTAATTTGCCATAACCATGAGCTTTATTTAACCTTAAAAATACTGGAGTTGCCACGCACAGATGCAACAATGTTAAAACGTTAGCATTAGACGGAAGAAAATATCCTAAATCTTGTAATTTGAGGTTTTGCTGAATCATCCAATACTGATGTTCTTCTCTGGCAACAGAGCTGTTACAAACATGCTAATATTTCTATCAAAAATGTAGAATTTTGGTATTGACACATTGACAAACACTTCCCAGCCTTAGCTAATGTTTTTTTTAACACAAAACCATAGACTGTCTCAGTTAAAGCGTCTCCAGTGAAAATCCCCCTCACAGTGTAGGACCAGCCGTGGTCCGGGAGCCTGGCAGACAGCCTCCACAATGAGCATGGGTGGGGCTTCAGCCTAATTGAATGGTGACCCTGCCGTCTCACTGTGGGACGCCCCATGCAGTGCTTTTAACAAGCTGCTGTGTCTCCCCTCTTAATAAGCCCAAACAAGTTAATCCAATCGACACACTCAAACCCTTTCTTTTTCTTTAACAAGGCACTGCCTCTACCCCCTTAATCCCCCGCCCCCCCCCCCCCCCCCCGTCACCATACCGTCACATGAATGGAGGGAGAGTGAAAGGCTCCATTAGGAAGGACTGGCAGTAAACCCCTTCGGCTCGTCACTTTCCACACATCCGCACTAAATAATTTGCACTCATACTGTATATTCAAAACACACACACACTAATGCTCGCATGTGCCTGATATAAAACTGGTCTATTTGGACATGGCACACAATGAGAGGGTTATGTTCGCCGACCCTGATCCACACACACACAAACACACCAACAATAAACACACAAACAAAAATTCTGAGGGGACGTTTGCCGACAGGCACGCACTCTGGGACATAAAAAAGCCATTGTTAACAAACCCTCCCAGCTCCACAAACAAGAGCCACTGATTCCCTAACAATACAAGCCCCTGGATGCACTCACCCACCAGCTCTGCACAACCTCACACCAGCACAATAAATAACCTGCACAACAAAAGGCCATTGTGTGTAAAAGCCTACAGTTTAGGCATTATTGCCATGATATACTGTGTTGGAATAACATATTGGCAGCTGAGTCTTATATATACGATGCTGCATGTCGCTGTTATTGGGGCTTATACAGCCTTGTATGCCACGCAGTCATATTTATAAGACGTTTCTGTGCAGATGAAGGGCATCTTGGCAAAAACACTCAGCTGTTACTTTTCCATATTCCAGTCAGCTTCAATAGCTTCACCCATGGGATGAAGGGTGAGGAATGTCTGGCAGTCCAATAGCAGCGAGTCGTCTGTCATCTCTAATCAAAACACGCCTGCCTAGACTAATGTCAACCCTGTAATAGCAATGAGGACTAATTGACTTCACAGCCAACTGCTGCATCTTTGTGCTAGGCTAGGTTTCATTAATGGTAAATAACGGGCTCTAAAAGCAGTGAGTCGCTGTGGCTATGTGTGGCAGCCACACTCCAAATGCAGAAAATGCAAAGAGCTGAGGTCCAGCAAATATGAAATTTAGATTTAGATTCACACAGAGGCAGTTTCTGAGTTTGAACCTGCAAACCAAACTCAGGTTGGGTGGATGTGTTACAAATACTGGGATGAGGAATGTTGAAGGTCCTATGAATAATTGATACTGAATACTGAATTAAACCATATATTTTCATCCACTACATGAGCTGCATTCTGACAGTGAAATTTTGAGGGGTTAGAGTTGGCCCGTCAGGCAGTATTTACTTAATGCAGCAAATGATTAAGTGTGGAAGCTCCACCAATCAGGTTTTGTTAGATACTAGCCTACAGGTGGTTAAGGCGGATTGGGCCCTTAGGTACATTTAGCGTCTGTCAGTTCTGGTGAGAGAGACTGGATTATTTTCACAGTAGCGCTCACCTGGTTCTGCTTTTTGCAGCAGCACTGGGGATTCATAACATACTCCTTCCTTCCTTGTACGATTTTGGAATAAATAAAATACACTCAAATATTTGAAACGCTGTAGCAGGCTTGTTTCTCCACTACCATGGCTACCCAAAATAGTGAGGAACACAATGCATCGTCCACTGCAATCCTAGGAAACAACGAGAGTCGCCAATTCTCTGAAGTATTACATGTGCAGCTTTTAGTAGGATTTAGCAAAGCATCAGTTATGTAAGTCTGCGCATACTGCTCTTTTTAGACCTACACTATAGGTGAGCAGTGTATAGAGGGTGCAGCAGGCTAAGCCCTGATCAGCCTGACCTTGACATCAGTCAGACACATGTGAAATTTACATACAAGTGTCTTAACCATGTATATGTTATGTGGCAGTGTAATAAAATGCAGGTTTTCCATGCAACAAAAATTAGTATTTGATATGTTTCTCTGTTGTAACCACTTGTTGCGGACGCTATTGAGTTCTATTTATAAGTAGCTGTAACAAGAAAGACAGTGTTTAATTGAAACCAATGTTAAACTCATAATGCTTTAATCTCAACAACAGGGTACGACACGAGAGCCGAAACAGTAACATTTCTGAGAAAAGGTCAGATTTCTTTTAAAAGTGGCAAACATTTTCATTGGTTCATCAACAAAAGAAAAAAAAAGAGAGCAGGATGTAAAACAGGAGTACCACAAACTAATTACAAAAGTCATGACAGCAAAACCTCGCATCCCTAATTTTGACATTTGTGCACTCATCATCAGCCTCAAACCCAACACATGCCTGTGCTCCCACGCCGGGAGAGTCCCCTCAGTCTGATCTGTTCGTCTCAAGCTCAGCACAACCAAGGTGCTCTTACAGCACGCCTGAGTCTTCTACGCTCCCGCACATGCCAGCGAGGGACTTTGAGCAATGAGAGCGTGGCTTAAGATTGTCAGACAAACCACAGGGGAAACACATCCTCCTCTCTCTCCTTATTGCCGCAGCCTTTTGTTGTATTGTTTTGCACGGCAGCGGCATCAGTTGTCATCTAATACCACTTTCACGCTGAAACCCCACAAATGCTGTGACACACTGAGCAGATGTGAAGGGTAGCTGTGGAGTTCATCACAGATGTTGATCACAGATACACGGCCGCATTAAAAAAAACTAAATTTCCCTCTGAAAAAATAAGATTCTTTTTTAGATTTTTTTTGCAGCAGATGCTGCCTCACCAGGCAGGACTTCCAAACATAAATCACAAAGCCTCCACACTAACTTCAGCCAAATGTGAAAAATGAGCTGTGCTTTCTTGGTTTTCATGCTAGGATTTATATTTTCTCAGTAAACCTTATTACACACCATTTGTAAAGCATTGTTGATATTGCAAAATTTCTTATCCCAATGTGACACAATCCTTTATTGTCCCAGACAGGTCCATTCACGGCTTAACACAACAACAATAAAACAAGGGCTCTTTTTTTTTCCTCTACCCATCCTATGGTGGCTCACTTGAATATTCAAACAGTGTTCATTGTCTTTCTGTGTTTTGTTCATTGTTTGTTGTGCTGTCATTCCTCAGCTTGGCTCCTGAACTTCAAAGAAAGGCTTATGTCAATTTATGATGAAATGGAGTGAGCAGGCGAGAGAAAAGAGGGAGAGAGGGAGCGAGAGAAAACCTTCACGCTAAATGGCCCTGCCTCGAAATGTATGCTTATTAATGGGTGTTCAATAAATCAATGGAATATAATTAAATTCAAACAATGTGATTTCTTCTCTCACTTGCCGAAGCCTGACTCCAAAACACCGCTCTCTGCAGGGCCTAAGGTGACCCCAATTCCCATGGTCCAAAGGACAACTCTGCTGTCTTTCACTGGAGGGTGTCACAGATCCAATAGTCAGTCATGCATAACATTAGTGTGTTGTGAAGCCCACGAGGCAATCAAATAGTGCACCGTTGAAATGTTGACACTGATCTCATTTGATATATTTGAAGTGTGACAAAGCCATTTTTGCTCTGCTGGATATTAAGGACTATAAAAGAGAGGATGACACAACTGCTCACAGCTAAGCTAGCCAGGAAGGAAGGAAGCGGGCATTTTTCTCCACATATTTTCTCCTCGCCACAGTTTTCCATCTCTGAGACTTCAGAATCCTTTCCTTTCACTCCATAATGTTGTGCTATCCAGCTGTTGTCAACCTGCTCCCTCTCGAAGCTGGCCCTGACTGTGCCAGCGCAAGAGAATCCAGTTGGACGGAGTGGGGAGGTGAGGCTGCGGTTGGTAATCACCTGCTGGCTAAAAGGCACAGATGGCACAAACACCAGCAAGATGTTCGTGCAGCGGCAATCCAAGAACTCCCCCCCCACACCCCAACAGACCAACAGACAAACACAGAAACCAGAGAAAACCCAGAGCGAGCTCATGGAATTAGCACATGCAGATTTGATGCAGAAACCTGGCGACCTGGCCAGGAGAGTGAGCTGCCTGAAGAGTTAAAGCATTGATCTCTTGTGTTCACAGGCAAGGTCTTGGTGTCAATCAGTGATTGCGGAGAGCGAAAAAAGCAGGCAGGTTGTAACGATTTAAAATGGTCGCCGCTTTCCATAACAAAAGCGACCCGATAAGGGCCCCCACCGTTATCAGCAGGTTTGTCCAGCCACGGAGAGAATTGAGAAGCGAGGTCATCGTGGAGATAACAGCATATGTGCAGACTGATTATCTCTTCCCCCTCAAGGATTTTTGATACCTTTCCGCTGCTCCTGTGATTTATTTGGTAGAACAAAGACCTGGCTTTCTGTTTCAGGTTTCAGAACTACGCTTCAAGGAGAACACGGCTGGTCTACACCTGTTAAGATTTATTTTGAGCTGCCATGACTTTAAGTCTTCTGACAAGCCGGAGACAGTCAATTTAAGTCTCCACCAGGATTAACAGAAGATATATGCTGATATATTTAACTATAACAGTTTGAGTGAATGTGTGACTGTCACCGAAATCAGGTGCAAAGCCTGTTAGCTTTTCTCTCTGAGCTCTAGATGAAGGAAGTTGGACGAAGCCATTTAGTTTATTGATGTAGCTGGCAGAGATTTTTTTATGGTAGTCAAGGCTCCTGACACTTCAAACATATCAGAGTAAAAATGCCCCGGAGACATCCCTCTTCCCGAAGACTCCCCAGCAGATGAGCTCCTTCTGCTCTGTGTGTTACTGCTCGGTGCCTTGGTTTGTCCTTCACAAGAGACAGGTAACACTGCCAAGACCCAGTAATTAGTGCAGATGGAGACTGTAATACTCTCTTCCCCTCCCTGCAGAAATGCCAAGGGAGGCAATCTATAAATTCCTGCATATTAATGCAATTTAAAACCACTCCAGACACCTTGCTGGAGGCAGGTGATAAAAAGGTGAAAGGCACACAGCTGCTGATATGTCGGTGACATCAGTCCTGTCTCAGCAACTTTCTGACCAGACACTCGCAACACACACGCACACGCACACGCACACACACACACACACACACACACCAAAATAACTTGATAATCTATCTCCTTTCTCGGATTTTGCTCTCCAAATCCTGACCTTAGGTCTCACAACTGGGTCTCTATCAATAATTAAATGGTAATCTAAAAACCCATTTTAGTTGGGTCATCTTTCTGCGCCATTGTCCCTGCTTCTCTTCTTCCTCCATCTATTTTTTTCTCCCCTCTTTCTGTAAGATCTAGTTAGAGATTCCATTAGCATGAGAAAGCAGGCTGGTAATTGTCTTCACCCTACTGAGTGATCCCTGGATAGAGGATTAGGCAGAGAGAAAGCCCTATTTCAACTCGGAGCACAGATGCTGCCCACAGCCACCCACTCCAGATTAGATTAGACTGCAGCGGGATGAAACCCTGGTAACTTCAAGCCACATTAAACATAAAGCGTGGACAGGAGGTAAAAACCAATAAACTTTTGTTCACCTTTCACCACCAACTGTGACCCCCCACCCCCTTGTTTTCTTTTTTCCACTCTTCTTTTTGGAATTTTTCTTTTTAATCTACTAATATGCTTTTCTGATGAAATTAGGGATTGGGGGAAGGCAGCTTACATTTCTCTCTCTCTCTCTCTGATATACACAGAGTATTTAGAGCTGAATCTCCCTAAATCATCCCCCTGGGCCACCCTGTCTGTCACTAATCTGCCCGCCACCGCCCACTCATAAGGAGGTGTCACATTTCTGGCACTCCTCCACGGGATAAGCACTTCAAACACCAGAGCCTCTCCTCTTGACCTTTCCACGGAGATGATCGATTAAGCCCACTGGATTTATTCCATAAACAGGCAACCATTACATCAAAAAGGCAAGGAATATACCTCTGAGGCAGAACTTAAAATCCATATAAGCTTCATGAGGGTTCCATTTTTTTTTTTCAATCCACTTCTCGGAGCACATTAATAACTACAGACCCTTTTCAGAGGCTGTTTTGGTATCTGAATCACAGCAGTTCTCTACCTGTAATTATTGAAGCAAATCACAATGACAACAGAGTGAAATTCACCCGCTATCTGTACTCCTGTGGAGCAGAAAAACTGTTTAGCTCGCTCCCCTGCCTGAGCAGGATAAAGCAGAGAACAAAATGACTGAAAAGTTTTAAAGTTAAACAGCGCAAATATGGTTGCTTTGTTAAAAACAGCACACACACACACACACACAGTGTGGAAAGTCAGACAGGGACGTCTTTACTCCATTTTTCACCTGTTCAGGAAACTCTGTGGGGTAAACCAAGGAGTGGAGTGTCGAGGCCAGTGAAAGGTCTGCCTCTCGCTTGCTGCATGAGCCATTAAGTTACAACACTGCAGGCTTCCTGTTTTCATGCTTGAACACCTTCTACATGCTTTCAGCAAGGACAAGACTAAACAATCTCAAGTGAAACACCAGGGAGCAGAAACCCAAGAAGACAAAGAGCATTTCGACGACTGAATGCTTTAAACCACAACAAATCACATGTCACTTCGAAT
Organism: Lates japonicus; assembly: GCA_033238685.1. Lineage (NCBI taxonomy): Eukaryota > Metazoa > Chordata > Actinopteri > Centropomidae > Lates > Lates japonicus. The sequence continues at coordinate 652,211 of BRZM01000019.1, read as the reverse complement.
CCCATTTGTGAAAGCTGAAACAGGAAATCTAAAACCAGTTTCATTTCACCAGAAAAAGGAGAGCTCTCCCTCTGAGGAGCCCAACTATAGACTCCTCCTGTTTGTGATCACAGTGGCCAGCGAGCTCTGCTTCAGCTCTGAGGGACTCCTGCTCTATGGTAATCATATCCTATTTGAATAATGAGGCAATACCACCACTCCTGCTGCCCATTCCCCCTGCATCCTTGACTGGAGTCTTTGATAGACACTAATTCTAGCTCCATCTATAAAGCTCCTCTCATGCATTTTTAATAGAATCTATTACTTTAGGATTAAATTATAAAAGACTGTCCTCCTTAAATTTTTAATAGTTTGCATAATTGGTATCAGGGCCTGAATGCGAACCATAAAAACCCAGTTTGTACAGGACTGAGCTGCGGAACGAGTCAGACAAAACCACACAGGACCGTTGCACAAAAATGATTCACGTGGAATGACACAATCGCAGATAGGCACACGCTCATGCACGCACACATGAGAGCAGGGGCCATTATAGCTTTAAGGTCCATTGCTAAGGAGAATAAGTTGGTGTGAGCTCAGCACTGTGAATGTAGGGGACAATAAGGTCAGGGACCATGAGAGTGGCTTTTGGCTACCGAGCTCCTGAAGGAGCACAGAGGCAGGAGGAGTCACCTGATGGAAACTGGAGACATAAACCAGGTGTCCACAGACACCTGCTGCCACTGATGTCAACTGCGACCACAACACTTGCCGGGGCAAACAGCAAAAAGTACTTAGCAGGTTTACAGCCTCCCTTTGTCCCTACAGCCACTGATAACTGTGTTCAGTCAGCTTAAATGGAAATATATTTCCCCTCTGTGTTCCCAGTTCCAGGCAGATCAGCCATGAGTTAAATGTCATCTGCTCTCTCTCACTCTCACCCTCTGCATCTCCAGCTCAGCTCTCTCCAATAACAGGCAGAGCATACAGGAGGCCAAATGTGTTTGAGGCATCTCCTATAAACTAGAGCCCCCTTAGAAATCTATGCACGTCACCATCCCCCAAATTAGCACCACAGGGACACCCCCCTCGCCACCCCCGCCTGCTGGCGGCAGCTCTTTGGCATATCTGTACCAGGGAAAATATTTCACACTGTATGAATTATTAAGTGCGGGGCCAGTGCTAAGCAGCGTGGAGATAGACCAGTTATTCACAGCTCTATTGGGACGGATGCGTCGGGAACCCGGGCGGTTCGCCTATCAGATCGTTTGTCATGAGCGATAGACAATTTACAATGAGAGAATTTTTCAATTTATTCATTCTGCTGTCACTGCAGTTTTCTACCTCCACTCATTCCACTCAACAACCCCCTCCTCCTTTAACTGTGTCTCGTCTGGTGAGGGGGCTCCACGCCTGCACCGACCGCCAGCCCTGCTTCTCTGCCAGATACTGTTGCTCCTTTTGTCTTTACTCAGCCTGAGGAGGAAGGTGGAGGTGAAACATGTGCAGGAGACATGAGGAGAGCGATCCTGCTACTTTAATCATCTTAACTGAGGTAAAGGTGTGTTGGGGACATTCTGTGACAGCTGAGGGGTTTGGGCCCCAGCAGCGAAACTGTGGCTCAGTGATAAAGGAAAGGAACAGGAAACGGGGGGGATGAGGGTGCTTGGTTGTGCCTCTTCAGGACTAAGCTCCTGGCAAGAGTAAGACCCCCCATTAGATGGAAACAAAAGAAAGAGAGCTGAATTAAACTGCAGCTGACTTATTTATACTGTCAAAAGCAAGTTAAGGCATGGGAGAGAGAAAAGAAGCTTATAAAAGCCTAGACATGATAAAAATTCTATGTGCAACTATTTGGAACTGTATTGCAATATAAGAATGCATTTCCAAAAACAAAATCATCCCCAACGCAGGTTTTTCTTTTAGCTGATGGGAATTTTATTCAGGAGAAAGAAAAGGATCCCAGAGGGCAGGATCCTGCTTATTTTCACTTAAGAGGAAATGCCAAATAACAACTCCCACGCAGATAGACAGAGGACCTCAGCACAAATGTCTGGCAGACTGCAATTTCAACATTAATTACTGAAGGTGAACCAGCTGTCAAAACAGCCACAGATTTTGTTTTTGTTCACAAATAACCCTCTGTTAAAGAGGACGAACCACAGACCAGACCAGCCTCAAAAGCCCAAAGCAGCACTCTATACCACCGTTTCAAGAGACAGGAACTCAAATTCACGAGAGACAAAACGCGGATAATGTTTTCAAAAGGTTTTTTTTCTTTTTTCTTTTTAAGCTGAATATACAAGAGAAATAGAAAATGACATCAGCAGCTTTGTTGGTCTAAACGCTCAGTGAGAGCAGTTTGACCTGTAAAGCAGCCCAGAGTGTTTCTCTATCTGTGGTGTCCTTTGAAAGCCTGATGCAGAAGGGTTGCACTGAATAGGCCTTGATGTGAAAGGCAGAGATGTTAGATAAATGTCCTCACAGCCAAGGCCTCTGCCCTCTTCCTGATGATGCATTCTTATAGTCAAATACCCACTCCCCCCTTACACACATGCACGCACGCACACACACACTTGGAAACACAGACACACAGTGCCAACAATCCCACTGAGGGCAGCATTTGTTTGGGGACAAGGTGACCCTGTTGCCTAGGGGCCTGTGAACAGGCACAATGAAGGCCTCTCATCCTGCACACACCCAGCCGGCTGTGTTGGGCCGATGACGGGTGGAGGGGAGAGAAGGGTGGGCTGCGAGGGCCATCACAACACCCTGCTACTGCCGTTTTTAAAACCCTATTCAGGAAGCCCCCTGAGATAGCTCCTTTCACACCCTGCACAGACGGAGCAAAATCCCCGCTTGTAACCCAGAGTCACGCAGTCAACAGATGGAGCCGCTATTGAGTGAAGGATCGCGCCGGCAGAGGCGGCTCCCCATCCATCCCCGCTGGAAACAATGGGGCAGCAGGTCAAGAGTGCTGTCTGTCGGAGGAGGGGTCAGGGAGGAGGGGGCATGCTTCGGCACAGTCGAGCTATGCAAGCGCTTTGAAACCGGAGGAACTGAGGGAATCTTTTTGGGATGACGGGCGGAGGGGTGGAGGCTCACGGCTGCATGTGAGGCGCCCGTGCTGGTTGGTGGGGGATCAGACTCAGGTGGAGGGGTTCTTGTGCGTAAATCTGGGACAGCAGTGTTTGTGTTTAACCTGAGCAAACAAGAACGAAAAGACAAGCCTGCGCGTACGCATTTGCATGTTCAGAGGAAACGCATACTCGCAGTGTAACGCGCATTTCAAGGACCAACTGTTACAGACACTCGCTCGTCTTTGTGCACAAGAAACTGCACGTAAAAGCACAGACAACATCACTGTTGATAAAAAGCACTGCAGTGAGGCTATATACACAGAGAGGAGATAAAACCTTTACCACTGCGAAACAGTTGCAGTGCCCCGAGGACATTTTTCCATAAAAAACTGGTGTCAAATATTACAAAACTAGGCTGCGATTCTTTCTAGTTATTAAAGCACATAATTAAAAAACAAATGCTTTGCCTCAACGTTTCCTTACTGTTCAAACTCTCAATATTCTCTCAGCAGCATCATCTGAGATTACAGAGAAGTGCCAGACTTAAGCTTATATAAATAGTGGTGTAATACTGTTCTGAAGTCGTTATTAATGGATTGATTTCCTGTGTTTTCAAAGTGGAGGAGCAACTGTGAGCCACAGTGGATGAACAACTATGAATAGCTGCATGCGGGTGTGCATGCACGGGTGTGTGATCACACAGATGATCACAAAGCAGTCGTAGCTCTCTGTAGGGGAAAGTATATCCATTTCCATTGACCAGCAGTCTTGCTATCATGTGGCCCTGACCTAGGAGTCAATTAGTCATCTAGGCTGCCCTGCCGCCTGACTGGGTTTTCCATGGCCAGAGAGGAGACAAAGACACAAAGAAGGTATGCAATAATCCTATAACTTCTATCTTTATAAACATCCCCATTACAGAGATGCCAAATACTGCCGCCACATGTTCCCTGTCCTTGAAAGGTTTGGTTTATGGGGCTATTCTGCACAGGAAGGCACTCATTACAAAGCAGAAGGTGTCAAGAGCATTGCAGCAATTCTCCATTAACAACCACTTGACAAGAAAGTAGAGACTCAAAAAAGACTTCCTTCCACTTGGGAAATATTCACAAATCACACCTAATTAAACGCAAAAGCCTAGTCCATGATATCAGAGTTTAGAAAGCCTTTTCAAGACAGGGCTGAGATAGGTTTTTCAGGGTTGTAAGAAATATACATTTGTGCAAGGATGCCGTTATTTCATTCATGTTTTGTGTCTCTGTCAAACAAATTGTCAGCTAAGTACAGAGTGACAAAGGCTTGAGCTGTTATTCTTCCCTCTCTAGGTCACATCACAAGATATCAATGGTTTGCCATTTCAAAACATGCTGCTGTTATGCTCTTTGAGCCCAGAAATTGAAAAAAAAAAGCCTATTCCATCCACGCTGAAAGGGATCAATAAGTGCACAGAAAAAGAAAATGGCCATAAACAGAGAAGCTTTTATTCAGAGTGCCACGATGCAGATGAAAGCACAGAATGCACCTGGAGAGCAAAGCTGAGAGCGGCGGAAGACAAGAAAGCCCACAAAGTTATCAGGTGGGGCCAGAAAGCGCCGGTTATATTCAGACCTCAGCACCATCTATCTCTACAGGAGCTAGAGCACAGCAGATTTCTAATATTGTTGGTTTTAAGGTGGCTCGGCTTTCCTGCCACAATGAGACAGATTCAGGCCCAGTTGCCCCCTTCTCCTTTTCAGTGTGGTCTCACAAGGTCCTCTCGGGTTTTCTGCAAACAATACTGCTGGGCTGTGGCCCTTATTTAAAAGATTAATAGGATGCCGTCTTGGCAGAGAAGCAATCAGTGAGGTTTCTGTGACAGCAGAAAAAGTGCGAAAACAAGGCAAAGAGGGGAGACCATTGTCACGGTTACCAACTGGCTGCCGCAACTCAATTGAGATAGCTGTGGCTTTCAAGCCCAGCTGTCAATCACAGTAGCAAGCATCAATGGAGCAAATTTGAATGATAAAACGATAAGTCATGAGCAGGCGATTTCCCTGTCATCAGGACAGGGGCTGTTTGAGTGTAACTCACTATGGGTGGAGAGATTTCACTGCAGCCATATGGAATTTGGTTTTGCCTCAAGTTGCTGGCTGCACCCCTCAATCATGACAGAATGTGTAATCACCAAATGTCTTCCTCTCAAACCCTGTTACAATTGGCAGCACAGTGCTGTCACTAGAGATGGGGGAACAAAATGGAAAGCTGACTAAAAGACAAGCTTTAAGTGACACTTAATTTGAGATACCCAGGCATTCTCTCAGCTCCAGTAAACAGGATCCATCAAACTTCGCCCAGAGCCTGTATGAGTCTGCAGCTGTCTGTAGGGAGAGGCACAGTATGCCTGAGAGGCCCTCAGTTATCAAGAGGACTGATGAAGAAATCAAGTCCTTCAATAGTTCCTAAAAAACACCCAAGAAGAGGCACAGGAATGATTATAACACCTGGAAAGTGCAAATTTCCATTTCATCCATGTCTACAGCAACACTCAAAGCATTTCTTCCCTTAAAGACAAACCCACCCAAAAAAAAGAAGCACAACAGGAGCTAATGACAGCCTCAGAGAAGACGACAAAGAGGGTAAAACACACACACACACACACACACACAAGTGAGCTGGTGAAGAAGTAAGAGAATAACTCTGAACAGCTGCTTTCTCCCCTCTTCCCTTTGCTCATCCCAGGAGAGAGTCCCATGCGATCTCCCTGATCCTAGTTTGTGGCTGACAGAGGGGACCGCAGCACTGCTCATCTCCCCACTCACAGGGCTGTGTGTCCCCCCCTTCCCTCCCACTGTCGCCCGCCCCGCTGTCGCTCCACTGCCAGGAGGAAAAGATGGTGGGGAGGGGGAGCTGGGATGTGGGGGGGCTACATCAAGGAAAGACTCTCCCAGTGGGTTCTCGTCAGTTCCAGGCCATTGCACCTTGCTCGCTGGGATTTTGTTTACACACACACACACACACACAGACATATCCATGCAGAGGCAGATGGCTATTAATGGATACGATAATGTGGTGTGTTTTTCATTTTTTTGTTTTTTTTGGGGGGGGCTGTACAGTCACATGCTTTGTTTTTAAAAAGTGTTGCGATAATATGAGTCGCTTCTGTAACAGATCGCTGTTAAGTTGGTGACAAAAAAAGTAACTGTTTGATGCCTCGCAGAGCTTATTTAAGTGGCACAGGAGCAGATAACGTTCAATCAAAACCCAGTGATACGGTTGACGTGGTCAGTGATAATGTGCAGCCAAAAGGCCTGACACACTTCTGCGGTCTTTGGGGACGAGCAGAGAATGGCAGGCTGCCCTTGTGCGTTCAGTCTCTACAGATGTTGCTTTGGAGAGCGGCTGACTGGCTGGCTGCAGTGACAGCTGGACAGCTGTTCTTATAGACGCAGCCACAGAAGCATGCCATGGAGATGGGGGTGGGTGGGGGTTGGGGGAATGGTGCTGTATGTTTAGTTTATCTGTATGAAGTTCCCACGACGTGCAGAGCTGTCACTTTTACCAATGGTGCATGAGCCTGGATAAGGAAAGATGGCACTGAACAGGATATGGAGAGAGAGCACAGATGGGTAAATATCAGACACGGCTGACATTATTTAAAGAAGCTCCAATAACAAAACAGATTTTTTTTTTTTTTTTTGCAAATTGTAATTTGTCTATCCAAAAATGAACAGTCTAATGCACCAACTGGCTACACTGGCATAAGTCAGAACATTTAATTTGATTCATGAGGTCTGTTTGAGCAGCCGTGACTTTTTATCATCAAAAACAAGTAAAAGTTTAATATGAACTTCACAGGGAATTTCAAGTTATTTTTTCTTTACTTCTTCATTAAAGAGGGGAGGAAAAAAATCTATTTTCAAAAGCAGAGAGGATAATTGGCTGAGCATTAAAACCACTCTGGACTTTGTGCCAACATCAGTGACTGCTGGTGATGAAAGGCACTTTAAATTGGGGTCATGTTCAGATATTATACCTTTATCCTGCCACTTAAAAACACAGTTACCTAAAATTATAGAGACCTGCAGGAGAACAGAACAAATTAAAGACAGCCTACAGATTAATATCCTGACTCACAACTGAGATATGGAGAGAGAGGGAAAAAAAAACAGTTGAAAAAGAATTGAAATGTTGGAAAACACTCAGCAGTATTAAATGTTTTCACCTGCTGAATAAACACACTGCAAATCATGAGTTAAACAGTTTGGATTGACGCCAGTCACTTCTGCCAAAACTCCCATTTTTCCCAAGCGGGCCGGGCTATTCATTATGCCACAAAAGGTCAGCAATTTGTTCAACTCAATAAAAATGTTAATAAAACTAAGAGCTCACAAGAAGAAGCACTCATAGCCTCTGGTCGCCAAACATAACGTGAATATGTGGATGTGTGCGCCTGTGTGGCTGCATCTCTTTGAGTAGTGTTGCCACTGCTGCATTACGTAGGTCAAAGGTTGTACAGCGGCAGCTATCTAGCAGGAAATATAGCTTTGGCCTATAGTCGTAATCCCGGTCAAACTCCACCAACTGCCCAACACGAAGCAGATACAAACACATGCTGACAAACAAGTACACAAATGCACATAACCTACAATACAAGAGTTGATAGGCGGCACCCCCCCCCGACCCACCCACCCAAACCCAGCTCGCACCCTCAACCCACTCTGCTAAATAAATGAAAAGACCCATTAGGCAGATTTCAAAGGCCAGCAGTGGGCTTATAATTATATATGAAATCTTTTAGAGGAAAAAAGTGATTACTCTGGATGCAAGTCTGGAAGTGGGTGGGGGTGGGTTATTGCTAAGCAACCAGTCATTATCCTCCAGAGTGGAGCGAGGTGACCGGCCATCCATCTAACTCCGGTGGCTTGCCTGGCTCCTGTGCCCCCCCCCCCCCCACCACCACCACCTTCCCCTTCTCTCTCTCCTATACTCTCCCACTCTCTCTCTCTCCCCTCTTCCTCGCTCCCTCGCTCTCTCTCAGTCGCTCTCTCTCTGCCGTCTCCCCGTCCGAATACAAACAGAGATAAAGAACGCTGCAATCGCTCTTGACACACAAATAGGTTAACACAATAAAGCCGGCTTTGCCTGGCTCACTCGAGGGAGGAAAGCAACTCCAGCAGCAGGCAGGAGGTAATAAAACAGGGCTAGGAGTGTGTGGGTGTGTAGTGTGTGTGTGTCTGTGTGAGTGTGTATGTCCACACACATGTCCTCATGTCAGTATTCCTATGTTTTTGTATGTGAGTGGAGGCAGGCACACAGAAGCTCTTTGGCCTCCGGGCCTAATATCCCACGGATTTTCAACCTTTTCTTGACACAAATAATAACACGGGAGAAAATGACAGAAATTCCAGGCTACCCCTCCATTTAGATTAAGGAAATAGTGGCTTTATACTAACAATATAGCTGACCCGCACGAACCCTATACAAACACATAAACGCCTCCCTATGGGTCATATGCCGGCTCTCTTGTAAATGGTCTCCGGCGTGGTTAAAATTCAACAAGTAAATTGAATGAGTTTTATCTGTGCAAGCCTCAGCTTACTCTCCCTGATGCGGCTGCCAGTGCTGGCAATAAATGATAAAAATCTCCAGAGTTTTATTAAATCGTGTTGCATTCACGCTGAACTCGGGAAAATGGTGAGGTGGCTTCTGCAATTACAATCCAGTCCAGACAACATTGTTTTCTCCAGTCAGTGGAAATTTCATTACCTTACAGCAACCGCCTTAGAATTGGGTAATAGCCTCTTTTTGTCAGAGACACAAACCGTCTGTGGGAGGTGTGACACCCCATAAGTGTTATCCATTTGCAACAATATGCATCCAGTCCAGTCACAGTCCGGATGCCGGTCAGCATAATGCGCGCCGTTACTCAGTGATATGGAGGAGCTGAATGGAGAAAACAGCAGTCAATAGCTAATTCCTGGATTGACTGTAGTGTAATCAAACGCATTGAACCTTGATACATCCATGCGGCTAACGTATCTTTCCTCAGGCTATTATAGACAGATGACGTAGGTCACACATGGCTCCATTTTTCGCATGTCAATAAACAGAAAGAGTGCTAGCACGTTTTCCCGTGGAAGGACCGAACTGTGAAGAAACCCCAATTAAAGCTTGTGGAAAAGTTTCACACGTTTAGGTCATGCAGGATAGCCATTTGTAAGTGTCAATCAACCCTGCTTTTTATTCGCTCTTCCTTCAGCCAGGTAATCAAACAGCAGAGATGTAAAGTGTTGGCCATTGTCAACAGGGAATAAATTACCAAAGCATGAAGAGAAAACATCTTATCTGTCTGATGTATTTCCTGCTTCTGCAGAAAGCTACAAAGCCCGAGGGAAAGCAGTCAACCAAAATGCAGGGAGATGGAGATTAGGATGATGTGCAGTTCCTTGTTCCATTAAAGTTTGATCTTCCTCAATAGCCGAGGAGAATCAGATATCTCCCATTCAAGATTAAAGTACACCAGCATAGAGGGAGAGATTAATCAGAGGCCTGCATGAGATAAAAACAGCCTTGCTTCTGGCATGGAAAACAGTGGCAATAAAGAGTTCAGCTGATAATGTGAAACATGGCGAGGCACAATAGCAAATCAAACAGCATGTACGGGCCTCCAAAACAAATCAAAGCGCCGACTAGTCTGCGATACAGTGGCTGAAGAAGTGCAGCGGGGGCTGATCTGATAGTAACCAAGGCCTTCATTTTATTACTGGTTAAGGTTGGAGAGGGCACGCTGAGGATTTTCCCATGTTGCTCACTGTCGCCAGGCTCTCATTCCCTCTCCTCCTCCTCCTCTCCTTGAGATCAATGGTGCTGGGGTGATTTCACAGCAGCCTGCACTGTCACCCAGAACAAATCAATGTGACCATGAGGAAGGCAAGAGCGGCATTGTTTTTAAGGAGAGCAAATTCGCTGTTGGAGAGCTTGTCAGATTTGCTTTATTCTCTTTCTTCCCCCAAGAACACTTTGGAAGGAGCATGCCTCCCCTCACTTTTCTGGCTGGGTTATGGAGCAAACTATAAACTGCTCAGCACTCAGGCTCAGCATACTAGTGTACTCATTAACCACATATAAACTGCACAGTTCCTGCTGACTATATTTCACATGCACAAGAGCATTTTCAAACCAAAAAGAAGTGGACTAACTGCCCTAACCTTTCCAAATTAAAGGCTATACATTAACCTCAAGGCCTGGCGAGACGTGACTTCCATTCAACCTGACAAGAGGGCGAGAGGGGAAGCGAGGGAGGAGGTCGGAGGATCATCGCTGTCCGTCACACGCTAAGTAGCTGCAGATAAACCCTGATGAAGAGGTGCCAAACGTTTGCCATCGCAGTGGGTGAGATCACACGAGCAGAGGTGTGGTCAGGTAAAAACCTTTTACCGCAGCCAGAATAAGAGGAAATCATCTGTGGAGAAACGAGCAGAGAACCACACAGGGTCTCACTAATGTAACCGCTCATCAGAGACACTGCAGGGGTGCATGCAATCACATGCCTGCAGTCTGTTTTAGTGTAGCTGCTTCACATCAAACAAATACATGCTTGAGCTCTGGCTTATAAAATAAGATAAGGCTATACTGTATTTTAAGTTGCTGACAACTACTCATGAAAATGCTGTGATTTAGTTCATGTGCACAAGGTCAATATCATTGGAAAAGCAGTTTTTTCTCACACTGTTTATAGCTAACCTGAGAACCAGTCTTTTACCAGGAGTGACCCTGAACCATTTACACGAGTCTGTGCTTGAGTATTTGACCCTGACATGGTGGAAGGATCAAGAGACTGGAGAGAAATTGAGAGCTGCTCCTTTGACTTTGTCAGTACAGTTAGTAAGCTAAAATAAATGTAATATGCAGCTTGATGTATTGGAGCAGCCAAGTATACAATAATGAGGCAAAATGTGAAGAATAAAGCACTGGTAATGTTACCTGCAAGTACAGATACAATAACAGAACCATCCCTGCTGACCCCGCCTGTGCATTTACTGCCAAATCTCATCAACACCATCATCTCCACTGGAAAGTGAACATTGCTTTCACCTCTCTTTATTCACTCTGACTGGCTGAAGGGTGTGTTTGTTTCTCCACAATCATTTGTGTGTAATGCTTTTTTTGTTTTATGTTGCTTTTCATGCTGTCTCCGCATCCTGGGTGCTGATGTGAAAGACAAATCTCGCTGCAGGGACAAGAGAGTTTATATTAAATCATGTAATATTGCAAGAAAGTACAAGAAAGGGCACGTCTTTTTTTTTTTTTTTTTTGCCTTCACATGAAGAGTGTTAAAACAAAGACTGTTAAGACTTTTCCTGATATGAAACACTTTGATCAGGTGCTTAATGAGCTGCTGCTGACATGGCTTTGAGAGAAAACGTTCATGTTCCTTAAAGTGTCCGACGATATTTCCAAGGAAGAAGCCTTGCGCTTTTCTAGGACATCAGCTGATCTAGGCTGGGTTGTCTTTTCTTTTCATTGACAGGAGAAGAAATTATTTTTCAGGTTTATTTAGATCTGCAGTATGTTATTCTATAAATGGAGTCTGTGGACAGTTAATCTGTTTTAAAAACGTTATTTCGTTTGTGTAAGTAAAAAGCAGCACTTTCAGTAATAAAGTCCACAAGAATGGACATGCAAAGCTTAAGACACTTCAGGGGGGTGGGCAGATCTTTAGTAAAACGCACACATACACACACATGTGTATCTACTATTTTAGTCATCTTAAGTGCCAAAATGAGTTTTGCTGCCTCTGGGTAAGTGTTGAGACAATCAAGCCATGCAGGGATTAAAAAAGATTAATACACAGCGCAGGAAATTAAACTTCAGTGACTTTAACGATATTCATGAGTGGAGCTCGCTTATTCACTTCAGGCAGGCACTTTAATAAGCAAAGAATACAGTAAGGAACCCAAACGCTATCAATCAATCAAACTGATATGCAATTTGAGTTGCAAATTGATAAAATGCCAGGCTTCTCTTAGTGTATTACTTTTGTTAATACGATGCTAAAATATGTTCCCCACTTTCCAACTGTTGGCAGCATTTAAATGAGTACAGCAGATCAGATTTTACTTCAGTAATTTAGGTTTTCTTAATTTCATCAGCGAGGAAGGAAGAGTCGAATTAATTGGCCGTGTGATTAACATTTATGCAACACTGAGACACAAGTTTTAATAAGTGTTGTGGACTTTTTGCCTTTGTTAGACAGCTGATATTAGAGAGCAACAGGAAACATGGCGAAAGCAGGAGGAATGATATGTGAGTAAAGTCTTGAGCCTGCAGAAGGACACTTGAAGTTCCAGTGTTACAGGAGAAAAAAAGATCTAACAGCAAGCCAGAAAATAAAGAGGCAAAACAAGAGCTACAAACTCCAAAAGGTAATTCAGTGACCTAGATATTAAAGCTTTTCTGCCATTTCGTTCTCCCCTGCCTTGTCCAACCATCATGTTGAGTTAAGGCAAGCATTATGCTGGGAAGACTATTTGTTTAGGTGAGGAGCAGCCGCAGAGCTAATATGAGCACAATTTGCTCAGCAGGTCATAGGCGCAGAGTGGAGGAAGTAAATGAGGCAGTTCTGCCCCCTCGGGTGCAGCCCCTGCCTCATACATCACTGGATGTTTTATTCAATACAACCAGGAAGGCTCTATGGCAGGTGCCCTGACTGTGGGGGCGCCTGCCCTGCTGTAGGGGCCCATATTACATTCAGCGAGCCTGCCTGCCTGTCTGTCTGTCTGTCTGCGGGGCTGCCGGAGAGAGAATGACTGGAGCCAGTGAGGAAGATAAATTTTGAGGATGCTTGTAGTCTAATGATAAAACATACTGTGTGCAGCTTTTTCAGTGCACAGTCAGCATAAGGCGCCGGCTCATTTAGGTGCAGCCTGAGCGATGAAGCTACTAAACGCTGCAAAGCAACCTCAGCAACCTACAGGGTTCAAAGTTCACAGGAGTCGGTGACAGCCTGAAACTTTTATCAGCCAACATTCATATTCAAATACGACATGAACTTCAGTTACACTCGAGATAATCTATTTGCATTCGAGGCTGGGGCCGCAGAGGACAAATTTGCTGAAGAATTCACAGGACAATGACAAATTGCCTCCAGACCTCAATGCAGCACACAGCATCATCCATGTCGCCGAGCACGAAGTGAAAAGTTTTACAGCGTTACGCACACATCTCCGTGAATTTTATGAGTTCCTTGATTTAAAGAATAAAAAGAAGAAGAAGACAGACAGAAAAAGGCGCTCACAATATGCAGGCACACCATAAAAAAGAGATTGTATATCATTAACACTCCAGGCTGAAAAATCACTAATTGCAGCAGACACTACAGTCACCCTCCCCACACGCAGTGACGCACGGGGGCGTACAGATGAGAAATTCGCACCTTTTGCTCTGAGTCGCAACTCCTCTAGTGCCACATATTCCTGCCTGCGGTGCCTGCGGTGCAATACCCTCGACAATACACTTAATTGCTACCCACACTTGAAAAGACCAATATTACACATCAAAGCAGTTCCTAAAGCCATTCGGGAGCGGCTCTCTAACAAGTCGATTTTTACAACACTTCCTTTATTGTGGGTCACGCATGGAAACAAAGGGTTTAAATCTGAGACATCGTTATGTGAGCAGCATCCTGGGAAAAATGGAGCATTTACAAACATTCATTATTTTCTGCTGTTCCCCCTATTTACCATCCCAAAAGGATTCAGTGAGGCTCTGACAGAAACTACGTTAATGGTTGATAAGGATGACCCGAAACATTCAAAAAATCTTACTTAAAAGACTTAGTCAAAGAGAAATGTGAAATATATTTACCATAAATTGCTCCGTAGTGCTGACTAGAACTCCATGCAGATTGTAGCATTCACTGAGCAATCTGCCTAATACTTCTGTGGTCCAAATTAAAAAGGATTCATTCTGTTCTCCAAAATCCAGCAGCCGCTTTGTCGATGTCAAATGCTGATTAAGTTTATCCTCTTCCGATGGTATGCAAATATACCGGTAACCCTGCGAATTAGATTCCACACTCAGCTTCTAGCATGCAAAGTTAATAAGCTTTGCCTTTTTTCTCGACTCGGCTGCCAATTTTTGTCGAGGGCAAAAGCGCAGGTCGGCAATTTCAGGAGCGTCCTCAGTAGAATTGCGCACCGAGTGCGCTTCGGGTTTTCAACGTTTAGCCTCCGGAACAAAGTAAAAGGTCCTGGGTGCTCCTCTTTTCGCTTGTAGATATTTCCAAATAACAAGAGCTCTTAATCGAAAGACTGGGTGGTTGAACTGCTACGCAGTATTCCAAAATCCTCCGCTGTTACGCATGGGTTTAAAGTGGTCCGCCTGCTCACTATAAACGACCTTATGTGAAATGTATCATGCAAATGTCAGTAATATTATCTAGGCAATATTGTGTGAAGGTACCCTGAAAGAAATCAAGGCTGGGCCAAAGCAGCTGCCTGATATATCCTAAACTGATGCGATGCGATGTAAAAATAAAAAAATAAAAAAAAAATCCCGGTGATCAGGCTCTGCTCCGTCCGTCACTTTCTCCGTGGTGTCGGCAGCCTCTCTGAGATGTCTTGCCTCCCGATTCAGACTCAGATTTCCAGCTGAGGCTGTGGAGTAACCTCGATAGCAAAGCTCCGAGATGCTCTCTTTGGTGTATTAACCAAATAAGAAATGGTGAAGTCTGAATAAAGAGCTAGCTGCTTCAGGCAGCTCCGGGATACGGTCCTGCCCTTGTGCCGAGCTGCCGAGACTGACAATAACCCGGAACGCTGCAGACTGTCAGGCTGCACAGACCGCCCACCGACCAATCACTGTACTGAGGGAATAGAAACATTCCCACGGGTTGGCCAATCATCGGTAATTGAGGACTGTTACCATAGAGATGCTCGGCGTCCAAGCGTCTGAAACCACGTTGTTTATTCGCGGAAAAAGAAAAAAAAACCCCTCTGATATAAATTGCCGTGGCAGAATGCAGATTGAGATCTTTAATCATTCTTTTATCCTTAACAGCGTTTGAGCCTCTTTTTTTCAGGCAGCCTAGTTAAAGGTTAAAGACACCTGGGCTCAAACCAGCAGGCAGAGAAGTGCCCTTGAGCAACAAACTGAATCAGTTCAGGCTGCAGGAATGCTGCTCTGCAGCTGGTCTGCAGGGAGAAATAAAGTATTATTATGCAACCTGAATAAAATTAAATGTGATTAGCATGCTAAATGAATCTACTGTTTATGAATTGGTGACCTGAAAATGCTATTTAACTTAATTGGTTTGAAATTCCTATAGGACAAATAT
This sequence comes from Lates japonicus, assembly GCA_033238685.1. Taxonomy (NCBI): domain Eukaryota; kingdom Metazoa; phylum Chordata; class Actinopteri; family Centropomidae; genus Lates; species Lates japonicus. The sequence continues at coordinate 636,836 of BRZM01000019.1, read as the reverse complement.
CCCATATACAGATGATAAGCCTTGCAATAATCAGTTTATGATATGAAAAGTCTGGCTGCTGCATGATCATCAAGAGGCAACCTCAGAGACACAAAGTTTGTTGTACTTTATGGGCTCAGATTTATTCAGTGATATATTAAGACGCACTTTTGGCACTTTTATCTAAAATTATAATGAGTGCAATGTTCATGAACACTGATCATTTCTTGCAGATGCATATGGTCACTCACACATACTTGTCTGCCGACTACCTCCAGTGATAAATTAAACATATTTCAGACAGACATTCTGGTAAGATGTATGACATATCTGTGGCTACTTAATGATGCAGAATTCCATCACTGACACCTCCAGCTTAGATGAGTCACAGGAAACCTTGCTAAACACCTGTTTTTGCAAAACGTCATTACAACAGTGAGGAAGTGGAGGCTGTACTTTGACAGAGGCCCTTAGTATTCTTCTTCCCCCTACTTCTTCTTCTTGCCAAGTGTGTCCGGTGAACACAGACCCCGGGACACACAAAGGCGGTACAAGCAATCACACATCATGGACTCTCATAATAAGCTGACGCTGGGAAGTGGGTGATGCAGCACTCAGCTTATGCCAGTGCTGATAAGAGCCTGAAAGTATTACCTCGGTCTGGCAGCCCGCTCCAAGAAATCCATCCTGAGCCAGGTCATCAATTCTGCCCTATCTGATTGCTCACCAATCCCTGGCAGCTCCATGTCGCTGTCCTGGCTTCTGCCTTTGAAATACTCTCTATGACTTGCACTTTCATGCTAGTTCTTTCACAGAAAAATAGGCACATACTGTATGTGCATGTAGGGTCTTTTATGTGGTCTCACGCCTACATGACAAATAATAAAATGGTGAACGCTGGCTCTCAGAGAGGTAAAATTTCCAGAACAATGGAGCGCTTGACTTAGTCAGTCCCTTAAATGTATTAGCTTCAATCACATCTCCCCCTCACTGCTGCTGTACTGTGGACCTATAGAACATACATTAAAAGCCTGCTGAGTTCAACCATATCACCTACGCCATGTGGCTGCATAGTCAGTCAAACAGATGAACAATTAATTGAAAAATACTCAACCAGAGCTGTGTTGTGCTCCTGTGAGGCAGGCAGGCAGGCAAATAAGCCATTTGATTAGCTGATAAGCAGATGACTCAACAAACATTCGAGGCATGTTTACTGTGGTTTGATTAGAGTACGCCCAATACGCAGAAGATTGGACACAAATACGTTGTGAAAACACTCAGCTGTTCCAATCCCCAAGGCAGCATGAGGGCACATAAAAACAATGAATTATTTATGGGGGAGACTGGTGAAATATCACAGTGGATAATTTTCTGTGGGCTATATTAAATGTAGTTTTCAAAATAATATGTCTGGGTCTGTGCATTTCCCAGAAATCATTCCCAGTGACAGGATCTAGAGCCTGGAGATTGGATGTGAAATCATATTAGATATTTCCCTGCCAAGAAACCTATGAGCGTTTAACTAAAACACCAAAGCAAGGGTTATTCACATGCTAATTGGGCCTCCTTCGTTCTTGGTAAATATGATCAAAGGATATTTGCTTTGTTTCTGTTTTAGGATATCAGCTCTGGTTCAAAATGAAAGACCACACTATCAAGGCGAGCCTTTGGCATGCTTCATCTGAAAGAGGATTCACAATGCCAATAAATTCAGGTTCAGTAAAAACCACTGTAGCTTCTGTTTGACTGGGGCATCTCATAAATAAAGCTCTTGTACACCCCGATCCAGAGCTAACATTAGTGACTGTCTCCGAGCTGAAAGCCTTACGCTGTTACAATTTGTTCCTGGAAGTGGACTCAGTTTAATTGAGCAAAGTTTAAGTCTCCACAAACAGCAAAGTAACAGAAAAAAAAATCGATGGCAGCAGAGGCATGGAAAAAAGAGATAGCATTGATTTATCTGCCATTGATTCGTGAGGATCGCTGCATTGTGCCCTCCGGGTGAAATGCACGCTGTCTGCCAACTGATGGGGGATGAATCTGAAAAGGTGTCAAGTGGTTAGAGGACACAGAGGTGGAGGATGAGATCGGGGGGGCAGCCAGAGGTGGCAGGGGGAGGAAGGAGTAGACTGGAGTGGGAGCGAGGGCACAAAGTATCAAATAGAAGAAGGCAGTAGACGAAAGGCTTGATAACAGAGGATAATGTTGCAAGGATGACACCACCACTGCGCGGGGTTGAGTCTCCATAGTGTTGCGTTAAATGTCTTTGACAGAAGCAAGAAGAGATCAACATGAAAGCAGAGTGCTTAGTGAGAGCGCAAAAGGCCTGTAGCTATAACCATCACACAAACCAAGACACCAGCAAAAACCAAGACTTCTCCGTCCTGTTGACAATATCAATACTTTAAATGAATATAACTTAGCTGACCCCTATTTTAACTGCTGTAAGCACGGCACAACAGTCAGCCGTCTTCAGCTTATTCAGTGTGAAGTCAAAGGCTGTTGGCTACAATAATACTGTACGAGTAAGCATATATCAAGTCCCGCTGTTGCAACTACTTGACAAGACAAGCATCTTTTGCAATATTTTAAGTCTCAGCAATTGGCAAATGGATGTCTCCCCAGAGGCCTTATACTGACAGCCAAATGTTGTTGAGAAGAGGGGAAGCCAGGACAGAGATCAGAGGCCAATGCAGCCACACAGACCCAGATGAAGAAGTGTTACTCCTGAACTTTGCTATCTTTACAACATCCCTCTGTCTCCTCTGTGGCTGTTGGCAATCACATGTCTACAATGAAACTGAAGGAGAACTACGGCTTTGCTATTGTGGTCCCAGCTGTGAAGAAACCTTCAAGAAAGACACTGTTTTTCCCTGTGGCCTTGCTATTATGAGATGAGGACGGTGATATTTCACCCACTTTTTCTAAGTGTGGTTTATTTTCTTCTTTAATTTAACTTTGTCAGGTTCTCTGTATTGCTGTTTTGTTTTCAAGGTGTAAATGTAGTGACTGTCACTTGTTTATGTTTTAAAAGGACAAGGTGTTCCTGAACAGTTTTAGTCAAGAGTGACTCTGTGTTTTGTAACCTTGTTTTTTTTATTTGTTTTTTTTTATTCAAGGTGCAGTTTAAGTGAAGCTGACTTGACTTGACATAAAGATTGTCACTTGTTTATGTCTTAGCAGGCTGTTTTCTGGAGCTGTGTTTTCGTTCAACCCTCGAAAGCATCTGGTTTCCTGTGTGCGACCAGTCAGAGATGTCTTCATGAGACACACATGAGTACACACAGGAAGCTGTTTGCAGACAGGTTGAGCTGGGGTTATGTGGTGCCCTGACTGTTTTGGACGACTGTGCTTTTGGGTGGTGACTGTTATTGCTATTCACGAGGCCCAAAGTACATTAAAAAAACAGCAAAATCAAATTACAGCCACTGAGTGAGTGTTTGAGAAGCAGAAACTGAGATGGGAATGAGAAATGTTCATTTCCACATTTTTAATATAATGGAGACACTTCTGACGAATCACACAGATGGTCAGAGATGAAATGTTTATTTCACATTGTCAAGTCTTTACATGTCTCCATTAAACAGACGCATAAAAGTGTTTGAGTGTGGGAAGGTCAGGTACAGCGTGACCCCTTGTCACACCTGTTAAAACTCACAGCAGCTCTCTCTTCCTCATAAAAACTGAAGACGCACAAGAGGAGATGCACAGTCTATCTGAATTTGCTACATCTAATGTAAGAGGTTATGTTTCAGTAATTGGAAAGCTTTGAAGCAGCAGTTCTTACACCTAGCTGTCACTACCCTGAGAGAAAATAAAACAGTTTTTAACACCTTTCATGGCGTTTGTCAGCACCTTTGTGCTAGCTGCAGCTCTCGTCAGCACATTAACAAAAGACAAATTTACCCATATTCTTTTATTTATTAAGTAACACAAATGTGCTGAAGATAAATCACATTTTACACCAAATTAAAGTGTTTGCATCATAATATCAAAATAAAAAAGCACCCAACAAGATTTAATTGATGCTGCTCACATTGTGTATCTATGCTGTTGTTTTTCTCCTGACAGCAGCTGGTTAAGGCAGGTCTGCCAAGAACACAGGTATTCTTCCTGTTGTTTGAGAGCTTCACATGTTGCATCTCCCCTCTCTCCATACAATGTAGAGTCAGCTCAGCACTGGTGTCTGTGACAGGTGAGGGCCCACTTTGTTTTAGTTAAGATCTACTTTAAAGAGATGCACCAGAGAGAACAGCGTAAACACGGGCAATCACGTACAATCAATGTGCGTAAAACAATTGTGACTTGGAGCAAAGTCCATTTTAAATCAGATTTTTACTCGTGCTCTGTTCTTATTCCTCTCTGCTCAGTGATGAAGGATTGTGATGATCTCTGCTCTAATTAGATACCTTAATCTTCTGAAAATGTGACTGTAATCTCAATAGAAATTGATTAACATGCTTCACTATGTCCTACTTTCTTTCATACTTCTTACTTTCTAACCACATTTCAAGTATGTAGTGTGTTCACAAAAGTGATAAAACTAAGCATACTCGCAGCTTATGGAGTATGTTGCTGAAACAAACTGAATTACTTGATTCTTGAGAGTGGCGTCGAAAGACACTTTGTCTCACAATGTGATGCAAACTGGAGGAACTGAAAAAAAAAAGAAACACATGGTGTGGACAGCAGTGAGACAGCAACAAGATCATTTAAAGAAACAAACAAAGAAACATTAAAACTGTGGGGAAATGGTTTGACAAAACCATCCCAACTCAAGACCCACTTACTAATCTGTTTGACATATCAGTCTTCAGCTTGACAAAGGACTCCCAACTCAAGAGCCAGCTATTAGCTTCCCCCAGAGCTCTGAACCATAGGATATGGTTTTCATTATCACTTTAGGAAAATATTTTGCTTTCTCTCTGTTAAAGTATAACTCCAGTATTTTTGAACCTCTGCCTTATTTTCCCATGCTTCAGGGTATGTGTTTTAAGTTCTATGTGTGAAATTGGCAGCAGCTTTTCGAAATCATAGTTTAGTCATTTCCACATATACTTTATTTTATTTTATACTAACTGCAAACAATATATTATCAACATTACTGTAGTATTTACTGTATAGTATTAGTATGTTGTTTGGGATCAGCCTTCCACCTGATTACTAAATTCCCACTAACAAAATATTCTAAAGGAATAGACATTTTGAGTAACATGCTTTCCTGCCAAGAGTTAGTTGAGCAGATCAATACCACGCACATGTTTAATAAGAAGCTACAGCCAGGAACCAGTTAGCTTAGCTTAGCATAAAAACTGGAGACAGTGAAACAGCTATTCCTGCTCCATCTGAAAGAAACAAATTCTGCGTACCAGCACCTCTGAAGCTCACTTTTTAAAACTTTATATCTTGTTTATATAAAAACTGAAGTGTGAAGACAAGTTGTGGTTTTATTTGAGGGTTATGTGCTGGACTATTTTTTTACGCAAAGCTAGACAATCTATCAGTATGAAGTGAATATGGGTATTTTTTTTAAATTTCAAAATATTGTTTTAATGTTATAGGTAGGCTATTGTAAAGTAGCGGTAGTAGCCTTATAGCTGCAGAGTCAGTCATTTGCATTCGTCGTCCCTGTTGCCAGTTTCTATATTCTGAATTCCTCGTGTTGCATTTTGAATTGCTTAGGCTTGTTCATTTCAAGTTGTGAAGGCAGCTGGTTGAACACTTTCCATGTCTCTCCATCTCAGTCAGTCAGGCTCCAGTGGACAGAGGGACCATCATCCTCTGCTTTGCGCAGTGCTCAGCTCTGCCCAATTTTGCACCTCCGCTCACAAGTGATAGAGCACTATCAGTTCTGACAGCTCCCCAGAGCCACTGGGATTTGAGTGCTCCCTCCTTTCACCCACCCTGCACCCCCAAAACACACACACACACACACACACACACACACACACACATACAGTACACAATCACACGCATTCACCTCCTCTCTACTGTCTGTCTCTTAAAAGGACAAGAGCTGGAAATGAAAGGCGGAACAAAAGCTGTCAAAGTAAAGAAGGAAACAGAGAAGTGAGGATATCTGTAGGGATGCTGAGGACAATGGGATACTTTGTCCCTAGTTTCATTATTGGCTTGTGTTTAATTTGAAACAGACAGCTAATCACATTAGAGACAACCTCTCCACAACACTTGAGCACCGCTGTCTCCTGGAAGCAATCACCACGCTGAAACTCTCATTGGATTCTTGGTCCAATTACTTAACTCCATACAAATTGTCCTCAATGCAACTGAATTGAGAAGCTGAAATGATTACAACAACATTTATGGTTTTAAGTGAGCAGGATGCATAAACATGATGATAATGACAATGACGACAATTATTACAATAATGATGACCATGATGATGTTAAGCTTTCCTAGCTTGTTATTTTTAGCCTTGATGTATGCATTTGCCTGTTTTTTTATTTAGAGCAAGGAGAAATAACACAGTCTTCCTCTAACAAATAAAAAGTACAGTTTATGAGCCATCAAATACACCTTATTTCAATAGGGGTTATCACCAGTAGCTTATGGTGGCTGATGATAGCTAATATTAGCGAACTTAAGATAGATATTATTATGTAACTCACATTACTAAGTCAGTTGGGTAACTAACAGCTCATCTCTATTACCATCACATTGTCTGACTTTAAACCAACTTGACCATTTTTGTTTGTTTGTTGTTGTTTTTTTTGCTAATTTGGGGGCAGTAGGAATAAGCTACAAACACATATTAACTTTTGAGTTAAACAGTTGCTTATTTACATACAGCAGTTACATTAGCCTTAATACCAGGTTATGTTTCTGGCCACCTGATAAGCGTAAGTCTAGCATTTCCTCTGCTTTTAGCTCCACCAACTCCTGAAGGAAATATCTGACTCTTGAGCTGCTGAATGCTCCTCTGTGTTCACCAGCTAGTTCCTAACCTCACCTGTCTGCTGCTTGGCGTTGGGCGTGTTGTGTTGTGACATTTTTGATGAGAGCAGTGAGAGTGAACTAAAACAGTAAATTCGCAGGTTGTAGAACTAACACAATGAGCTGAGAGACACTTTTTTAAAAATGCTCTGTAATGCTAAATGAAAAAGCAGATTGTAGTGATAATCATCTGTGGGCTTATCAATAAGAACACCTTTCACATAAAAAAGTCGTAGCCATTGTTGATATAAAAATATTGACTAGAGATGCTTTAAAAAATTCACAGTCCAACTCTGTTGAGGGGCTGTTACTGCTACTGTTGTCTGACAAAAATAAGCTGAAAGAAAAGACGCTGTAGAAAATAAAGGACTTGGACATTACCATGAATGAGAGAGCAGGTTAAAAGTCTGTGTTGGAAGCTAGTTAACAATCCCAGCATGACATCTTAGCTCAAAGCACAAAGTATGAATGAGATCAGAGAAAAATCTAAAACCGAGGTCCTGGGAGCAGAAAGCCAACGCAGGGAAGAAACATGCAGTTAACTCACAAGGGAAGAGAAACCAGCCGAAATAAGCAGCATGCAATTAGCTGGAGTTAGAGGTTGCTTTGTAAAAATTAAATAGTCCATTTCCCATTTCACCATGACATAATTGACTTTCAGAGCGATTTGTATTCGTTCAGCTAAAATTACTCTGTAAGAAACTGGATCCAAAGAAGCTTTCAGGAATCCAGGTGTTCATTTACATGTCTGTTTCCAGCTTCATGTCTGCATGTCAGTCGCGGGTTAAAATGTGCACAGACAGAGGTGAACGCTCAAGCTAGATGGTTGGTGCTGGATGTGGATTATAATAACACCTTGACCTCTGTCCAGCACCACACACTCTTCTTTCTCCAGCTGTTCTGTCTCCACTACGCTTCAGTTCCTTCACAGATTTTTCTCCTACACCCACCTGACTCATTTCTATCTTTCTCCACAACTGCTTCTAACCTTTGACTCTTTCTACTACTCTTAATCCCTTTTTTGTTTCAAGGAAGGATCTTGGCTGCATTATTCAGTATTCATATTTCCATCTTCATCAGTCCTCCTCACTCAACTCTGACCTCAAAAAAGCTGCCTTTCTTTCGCTTGGTGAATTATTATCCCATCTTCTGTGAGACCTTGCCAATCTATTAATCTAACTTGCCATTTACTGTCTTTTCTCTCCAGCTCTGCTAAAGGTTGGCTGCCTCTCCTCTCACTCTATCTGTCAGTCAGTCTTTGTGTGCAAATCCCACATCTTTCTCCCCCAGACTGAATTATTCAATTTAGATGCCATTTGTTTCACAGTTGGCAATAGGGACTGTGTGCACTCTCCTCTACATAAACTGTGGCTTTAATCGCCAACTGCACGCACCCACCTCGCCCCTTCGACTGTTAATATTCTCTCGCAATGCAACCCCATTTCTATTTCACATTCATTTTCTGTCCTTTCCTCTGAATTAGCAGCATATATGTGTGAAGAGGGTTTTAGGAGCTGTTGTCTCCGGGGACAACTCTCTGTTTCACACATGGAAATCAATTTGTTGAGACAAGCGTTTCACTGAAAGGTGCCTTTAGGATTTGCTAATATCAGTGGGGAAGGGGCCGAGGTGTCTGCACCCATGACCTTACCCCTTTTAAATGGGTTCCTGCAAAGAGACCACACCTAAAAAAAAGTTTTCTTGGTGATGTACAGAAAGATCTAAATTTAAATGATCATTACTGGTATTTTTTTTAATTTAACAAAAAGAACAGAGGCAAAACACACGATATTAGTGTTGGATTACTGCATGCAAAAGCATGCTTACTTTAAACTTTACCCATTTTCACAGAGAAAATTTGACATACACGTCATTACTATAGACAGAAACGCATACTCAGAAACTCAGATTTCCCCTTATTCTCTTTTCAGATATACGTGTTAACCAATAAATACAGTTCCAAGTCATACCTTAATCATGCTTGTTGCTCAGGACAAAAACTGACTAAAATGAAATAGAGAAAAAAAATCTTAAAAGGGCTACAATTATGGCCACTCCAAGTCCATTACAGCTCTTTATGGCTCCCAGCAGGAATTTAGATAGAACCGGCTAAGCAGGAACACAGAGTCTTCAGCTGTCCATTAGGCAAACAATTCCTACAACAATATTTGGACATAGCCACATTTAAGTATGATAGTAATCGTCATGTCAGTCACATCATTTGGGATACTTGCAATTTACTCATATAATTCTTAACTTTAATGTCACAGATTTCACATGAATAATCGGCTAAATTCACCAGTTTACACCATTTAAAGTAAAAGGTATCGACATGTCTATTCAAATGTAAATGTCTGCACTGATCCCTACAGGCTACAATGGTCAAAAGTTGACCTAATGCACCGATAATACTTCAAAGATTCTCTCGTCCAAAGCCATATTTCAAATGCGAATCGATGATAGTGGCTCTTTCTGGTGCCAGTAATGCACTCTACTACCTTAGCTCTGACAAACATGTATCCTTTGGGCCCATCTAATCTCTGATGCCATGGTTTCCAACTCCTCTAGTAACACCTCTGCTCCAACTGCAAATGGAGGCAATCCGTTGCCCGGGCAACAAACTTCTCTCCTGGCTTCTGTCATGCAAATCCCTCTGAAGAAAGGGCAAAAAGTTAAGGAAGCCGATCCAGCCACTTTGCAGAGTGGTATGACAGAGACAGGATTCAGTGAAGGTGGAGAGACTCCTCTCTCAATAGAGCTGCAGGGTTGTCTCGCTCTCATTCTCTCCTCTCCAATGTTCCCATCTCCTCTGGAAAGATGGTCAATATAGCATGGAAATATTACAGTCCAAATTGCTTATTGGCTCACACAGATACATGAATCCAAAAGCTACTTTTGTCGGGTACATTTAAATTTTTTCAAAACCAAAATGCATTGTTCTTTCATTAAAGAAAAAAAAATATGAAGACGGCTGAGGTAATAACATTCAAAAGCTCTAATAATACAAAGAGGAAAAGGGAATGACTAGTCTGGTAAATTAAATCTACGAGAGCCTCTGTGTACCCAGAGACCCTCACAGGGGCATTTTCTCCTCGGTGGCCTTAGAGCACCCTTCCTCCTAATGGAAGGGAAGCAGAACAGATGGGACACAAATTGCACTTTCATACACCTCAAGGTTCAAGGCAATTTCCCCTCTGTGCCTGTGAAGTTCTCGGATTGCCTCTCCATCCTTTGAGCCTTTCACTCTTCAAAGGGGTTTGGGTTTGTTCAGTGCCCTGACTCATACACACACACTAAAACATACTCTAACACTGACATGTGAACACACACACACGCACTAACGTAAAGGCACTTTTTCCCACTGGTCACCCTGCATCTTTCATCATCACACAGTCATTTGTGGGAGTCATTTTAATGACATAATCTAGAGATCACTGATCAGAGTGATATCCTTTATGATGTAGCTTACTTTTTTTTAAAAGTCATTACATGTAGCAGGGATTTTTGCAGTCTGTAATGGCCTCAGTATTGTTGGATATATTACAATATCATCATGTTAGGTCACTATCAGTCTCTGTTTCCCATTCTCACTCTGCATGAGAGCCAAAAGAAATGCAATTTATCAGAGCAAGTAGATTTCCTCTCTTTCATTTGATGTTGGGTGAACAGTGTGCTGCTGAATAGCCCAGGTGCTAGCAGAGCTGCTGAGGAGGTAATAAAAGACTTCAAGCAGTATTGTTTACTGCTCCATTAACAAACAAACATTAGGGCCCATTTGACTAAATACTGCTGACAGAGAATATGGTGATCAATCACCATGGCAACCACCCCCATTAATTAATATTGCACTAGGAGATTTAGCAATGCTTGGATGATGAGGACGGAGCGTACACAGGATTTTTTTTGTCTTCAGGAGTGGGGGGCTTGGATTTCGTGGACGGAGGTTTCCACTGCACCATCTTTCATTTCTGGCCTTTGTCTGACGCTGGTAGAGTAGCCTTGCTCTGCATACCAACCAAGGGGTTAACTGTGTCCCCAAAGCAATTACAGCCAATTGTGGAGCTAGTTACCAATTAGTGGATTAAATGTAATGAGTCTGCCGTTGCCACGGCGACGGAATTTTTCAATGATACTTGTCAAAATGAAGAGCCCTTTAAAAAAAAAAAAAAAAAGGCTGTGGTTTTAACAGATGAAGGCAGATAGGTCCGGTCCATTTAGTGTGATCATCACTTTAGTTTGTTATTGAATGTAATTAGTTGTTTTCATGTGAACCTTAAAATGAAAAAAAAAAAAGAAAAGCAAAAAAACATTGCAATTAACCCGCAACCAGTAAAGAAGGGTATGCATGAGATGAACCCTTATCTGTGGATAAGAGCACCTGCTGTGGGCGGTTTAAAAGCTGTAAAAACTGCAAACTCATTTTCAAGGTCTCCAACTGGTTTATTGTGTTTTTTGAGCTTCTTTGTATGATATACCAAATGAGCTGCAATAAGCCAGATTTTGATGTATATACGTTAAGACTAATACCGAGGCAGGTTTGTATTTTGAACAAGTTGCGTGCGCTCAGCTCGTATGTTGTTCACTCTGCTGTCAACCATAGTTATTAGACTGTTCAGTCATATGCATATTGCACATATACAGTACCATCTGTGCTTTTGTCCCTTCAGGGCCAGAGCTGACATATTACAGTGAGAAGACTCTTATTGAGTAGTATAATGGATTCCAAACTACAGCATTTCATATCCCGTGTAATTTGATCGCTATTTAGTCTGGATATCTGATGCCCATTCCTCTCCCTTTATGAAACCGTCTGTGCAAACGGGGCCAGAATCCAAAAATGATTTATGACAGATTCATGAAGAGAGGCCAAGGGGAGAGAAACAGATTAGGTAGAAATCTGGAGAGATAAAGATGAGACGTCTGTCTGCTGCTGAGGGCAGCGAGACAAGCCCTGTCTGTATCAAGCTCAGGGAAATGTGCTCAGGGCCCTGACAGACAGCATCGAACCATCTCAGAGCTGACACAGACATCATCTTTCTTTTCTTTTCCTAGGGCAAGGGGAGAACTGTGACATTTCCAATTATAGAGTCCTTAGGTGGCCATCTTGTACTTTATTTAGCTGTTTCTGTGAATAAGACCCTGATGAAGGCTCTTGTAGACTTTTCTTCTCAATAAACATGTCATCGTGTTTCCAGCCAGGTAGTGACACGGGAGAATGGTATATCATGCCCACAAGTGTGTGCAGTTGAAGCATCTGATAGCAGCTGGAAAGGAGAGGTCTGATCCTGTCAGCCGAGCACATAAGGAGCGGACAGCATGATTTATCCAGTGTGCTCCTCTGCTCTACTCAGCTGCTAATGCTGTGGCAGCAACTGAAATCAACAGCAGCAACTCTGAGTGTTTTCAGATAGCTCACAGATACCCCTGTTAAAACAGCAAACAGCCACTGCCTGGCATTCAAAAAACCCTTATCATTCAGGGACTGTCTGTTCAAGTCATATCACTATTACATCACCCAGAGCGCAGGGGTCGGGCGGACTATGACATCCGATCACGCTGAAAGTGTTGATGTTTTCTCACTGTGTAAACTGGCATTTGTGCTGACAAATCAACAGTAAAAACCGGGCTGATTCAGCCCATTTCTACAGTTTTCAACCTCCAGCTCCTTTTCATTTCTCCCCTCCTCTCAGGTATGATGACTGTCAGCCATAATGCTGGTCAGCGTGAGCCCGGGCTGCAGTTGAGCAGAGTGCTGGAAGGCCTGTGGGCGATTACCCCTGCCCCCCTGCTGTGAGCACTGCAGCGGTGGAGGGACTGAGAGGGAGAGTGGTGAGCTTTTAATACCAAGCACAATAGGGCACCTCAACCCCAGACAGGCACCATATTTACACTGAGCTAAGGCTCTCCCTGAGCCTTATGACAGAGCAGGCGGAATGATCACCCCTCGCCTTGCAGCCAGGGATCCATAATTCATGAGAAGAGGTGGATGGGGTGCAAACAGGGCATGCTTACAGAGGAGGGGGGTGCGCCGCCTGAGGAGTGTGTCCTGAGCCCTGTGTGTCTAAGTAATTAAATGGGATTAGGTATGCGCTGAACCCATTTTCAGAGAGATTGGCTGGCAATGCCATTATTATTGGAAAGGATCAGAGGGGCTTATAGGCATTGGGGAGAAAGGTAACTGAAGAGAGAGGTTTGAGGAGATTTATTAAAAGAAAAAAACTACTCTCTCAAATGTGGGTGGCAGGTTGGAGACAATCATCTTTTACGTTCCTCTTCCCCTCTTTGAGGGAGAAAAAGGTGAGAGAGATTTGGTCTCGCGGTTGAGCTTCCTGTGGAGGTGTGAGGAGAGACATGAACACGTCAAAGAAACCAGGGCTAACTATGTCCACAGACTCTGCACCTCTGCTCTGCCCAAAACATCCGTTTCTAATTTGTGTGACAATGCCAGTGCGGATGGCACCTGATTTGCAAGAGGGTGCCCGGAGCAGAACTCATTTGAATAAGCACACATCCGAGTTATCAGGGATCAGGAGGAAGAGCTCACAGACAGACAGGGTGCTACCTCTTTCCTCAGTAGCTCAACACCTCTACGCACTCAGCTAACAATGTGTCTCTGTGTGCACCTGGACTGTAATCCTACCAATACAGCTAACAAAAAGGTCCATACACAATCATGTATTGTAACCCAAACATCTTATTCTTAATCTGAATGGTAAATCCCAGCTAGTGTGCCCTACTGAGGGATGATTTCCTCTTGCCAGAAGAGCTGAAGCAACTTCTTGTTTGTGCCTCCTTTTTCCCTTACAGAGAGAACCTTTTGGCGACAGCAACCCTGGGAGAGATGCAGAAAGCACGTCCCCTGGGGAGAAAAGCTGCCTCAGGCTTCAGAGAGCCTATTTACAACAAGCTGTGCTTGTTACTTTCATCAAAATAGAGCACTGAGCTTTTCTCCTGCCTTGTTTTTTTGTGCTTTTGGCAGGAGGTTGTTATTGTAAAGCACTGACTCCATTGTGCTCAGCGGTGCGGGGAAAGTCTAGCTGTCCACGGCCATGGAGAAGACAAGAGAGGGGAGATGGTTGGACGGAAGGAAGAGACCATTTTTCCTCGAGACCCCGAGCTGTTTTATAGACTTTGAAGGAGTGTCTTTGGGAGGAGTAGAGAAACCTGCTATGTCACCGAATTTTCCCAACCTTTGATCCTCAGCTGTACTCCATCAAGTTCAATTAGAGGATCGGTGGTCTCTGGCGGGCACGTTTGTCATAATCTATTGGGTATGGCGCATTCCAGATATTGAAGGAGAGGACAGAAAATCAATAAACTGGATTGGGCTGCCAGGCCCAGAGGGAGGTCTCCTTACCCTGGCTTGTGTGGCTCAGGCTCAACTCTCCTCCATCAAGCCTCTCTTTTTACTGCTGTTTGGGCCATCAAATTGAATTTCATCAAAAGGTCTCAACAAAAAAGGGAAGATATATAGCATAAGGCCTTTGTATTCCACAGACTCTCCATTTGTCCTCCAGACAAATATGCAATCACATATACTCAATGTTCAGGAAGGGCTGCTGTTTGCTTTTGATTTTATAAAAAGCAAACACCATCTGAGTTATCACTCCGGTAGACTTTACCCACCAGTAGAGTATAGACCCTCAGTTTTGTTTGTTATCATCAAACACAGACACACAACTGCACAGTGTGTGTAAAATTTGGAAATATTTCAAATGTGTGTTACATGTTAAATGCGCGCAGTGAGACACGTGTGCTGATCTGATGCATCTTATGATCCTGCTCTTTTCTTGTTTGCGCTTATCAACCATGAGCAGAGGGAACATAGAGGAACTCAGGGAGGAATCAAGGTCAATGACTCCTTGACAACCGTTCCATCTGTGAGGTATTATCATTTCATTACCTGCCCACGTCAATAGCCACTGCTGTTTTCTTTTTGACTCCATTTCCATAGTAACTACTGATTCATTGTTTGTAAGGGGCCAATCATTCTTGGACAATTGCCTCTTAATGGTGCAATATCAGTGGCAGTGTTCAGCTGTCTGAAAACTGTCTGTCTGTGTCGGTGTGTGTGTGTTAGAAGGACAAGGCTAAAGGTGATGCATACTGTCTATTGTTCCTGGGAGGTAATAATCATTGAAACTGTACGCCATTCTCCCACAAGGCGGAGATTTTCATATACATGACTGACTGTGTAGCTGATCTGGTTATTGTCACTGCCACCATCAACCCCTGTGCTCGCACCCACTCTTACACCTCTCCACCCTTTCTCTCTCTTTACCTCAAGTATGTAGAACAAAAGAGAAAAGAAATATCACCCAAAGGAGGTGGTCCACCTACAAAATCTATAAAGTCCTCCATCAAAATCAGCTCCCTCGCTTTATGAGGACATTAATCTGCTGCTGCAGTGCTCTGCTCTTCAAAGCACCTTGACAGTGTGATTGTCCTTTTTTTTCTTCGTGGCTGCTGTTTCTTGTGTGCTTTGTTATACAAAATCTCAAAAGTTTATCAAACGGAGGGGAGGCTGTAAGAAAGAGACAGCGCCTCAGAGAGAAATAAAGGATGGAGATGAAGAGAGGACAGAGATAGATAGAGAGGAAGAGAGGAGGGAGGAAAGAGCAGCACTTCTGAGTAACAGCCCTGCCAAAATAAATCCTCCACGGGAAAAACAAAACATCCTGTGAAATAAAACTCTAGCATCCCCTTCCAAAAATGCTGCAACCTTCATCTATTACTCTCAAGTGTCAGATAAATGTCTGGAAGAGATGGAGAAGTTGTCCTTGCAGTTGTGCTTTCTCTGCCTAAACTCTGCATGCGCCCTCTCCCCCACCAATACACTATACACACACACACACACACACACACACACACCTGCATACTGTAGCTGGCTCAGTGGAGTGAGAGCATCTAGGTTAGACTGTATACCAATTTAATTGGCTGTCTGTAGGTGGGGAATGAGTGATATCTGTCAAGCTAGTGAGCACGAAGATGAGACAAAGTTAAAGATCCATCATTCCTGCCGGATTCTATTGTCTTCACATTGGTCATGATAAATGCAGCTCACGATAACTCCCCATCCGCTATTACAATCTGATTCATCTCTGGCTGTGCGCTCAGTGGCCCCAGCAAAGTCTGCCATGGATATTATTTATGACACACACGGAAAGCACTGCTCTGTTCTTTAAAGCAGCCCTGCCGTGTGGAGAGTGTTACCGGGAACATGAGCGGCACTGCCTGTTTAGTAAATAAATTAAGTGAGTAAATGAGGGCAGTGAGCGGCAAGAGTGGGACCTCACTCCTGTTAATTACGGCCTCGGCTGCAGCTCTGGGACCCCTGAGCTAACAGGTAGGGGGTGGGATAGCATAGTTTCCAGGTGGGGCTGTCAGCAAGCCCCACATGGAGTGTCGGGGGGTCTTCAGAAAGGATGTCAGGTTATACCAAATGAGTAAAATGTAATGTAAAGTTATAGGCTGTCGATTGGAGAGAAGGCAAATAAAAAGCGCAGAATAAATCACTAAGGAGGCTCCACCAGTCGCTTCATTTAACAGCCTGTCCTTTTTTTAAGATTCACTTTAATCACAGATGAGATGTGCACATCAAACAAAGATTTAGCGACTTTGGTCTACACAGCTGCCTTATAAAGCAAACAAGCTATAAATAAAAAGAGAATTTATGAGGTTGCCGCTCTGTCGGGCATGGGTTGAAAGGAGGGAGCAGTAAGAAGCAGGAAAGGAAGGAAATGCAGATCTGCGAGATATCAGAGACCACAGTACGATAATACCTATTATGAACACAATGTGATGCTATTTAAAATGTGATGGTAGGAACAGGTTACGAGGGTGGCTGGTGTCACAGCTCGTAAATGAGATCCTTTGATGTGGGCAGATAAGGGGGAACTGAATAAGAGAGAGGGCCCTGGGGAGAGAGGTGAGGACACCGACCACTGCCACCGCAGCTGCAGCAGAGGAGAGAAAAGGAAAAGAGGAACAGTGGGTGGGGCAGGAAGCAGCCAGACAGGACATAAAGGGTTTTAAGCTCTTTCACACTGGACACAAACCCACTAACACCCACTAACATCTGGCTTTTGTCTTCAGTGGAAAAAGGTACAATTGGTATTCATTCTCGAGAAGTCACTGTATTTATCAAATTCCTGTTTGATCGACAGTGATAAAACATGATGCTCAGGGTGGGCAGGCTAATTTCATCCCTTTCTGGCATCGGCAAACCAATCAGAGCCCCAACATCATTATTAACTATCAAGTGAGCCATTAAAGTCTTGACGCCTCTGGCCGGGTAATCTCTGCGACTCTCTCGCCATTCCTCCTCAGCCACAACATCGGGTCTCTGCTCAAGCTGTGGTCAAACATTGTCCGTAATCAAACAGTTTGAAAAAGGATATTTAAAACGCTTCCCACCATAACACAGCCACTGGTTCCTCATGCTGCTCCTCTACCGTTTACTAACCCAGTTTTGAAAAACGCTCAGAATATAGAAACATACAAAAAATGAAACATAATGCTACAAACCTAAGAGCATAAGTACGTAACGTACTAGCCTAGGTGTATGGAGTGTAAATTTCTACATTCACATTCAATAAAAGTAGAACAGAGCTGCTTAAGTAGAGATAGTAACGCCCAGCACCGCCTTCCACATGCTATATGCTACCATAAAGGCTTTTGATTTGAACCTATAATCCATAAAGCCTAGTTTGCTAATGGTGACCTAAATAATGTTGAAGTTGTAGGTGGTAAGCTAACTAGTTAGTTGCTGTTAGTTAGCTGACATGTTAACATTTGCTGCTCAGGTTAGAGCATATAACACTACTTAATCTGCCTTACACCCCTGCTTATCTTTGATTCATGAATGAATAAACAAACACATCCTGTATCAAACATTATGCAGTGCTCCAGCAACTCTGATCGTTTGTTTGTGTTCAACATGCAGAGTACACGCATGCACACGCTAAGCTGGCTGACTCTTAAGAGTGCCGCTACCACCCAGGTGTTCCGGGTCGCTTCTGCCACACAGAAATCTGCACTGCTGTCCAGCGAGCCTCGCTCGCCTTTATATTTCTGACAGAAATCAATCAGGCCGTCATGTCATCGCCAGTTTTGCATTTATGTGTTTGAGCCGCGACAATCTACTGTAAGAATATAAAATGCATGCACCACAGTCACACACAAAACAAACAGAAGCCTGAAAACAACACAGGCCTTTGATGTTTTTTGATGGCAACAAAGTGCAATGACAGAGAGGAATAATTTGATGAGAGGAATGACAGTGTATCTGAGGCCTTGTACTTTTGGATAATTCCGCGAAAGAGGCATGCTATTAGCTTACTTTAGTTGCAAGTAGAACAATAACTGCCTGTTTCTGAAAACACAGAGGAATCTCAGCACAAGATGTTCTTTCTGATTGAAAACAAATGGTTTTATTACCAATGTCACCATGTTCTTACATACCAAGAGGCATAGGTGGTCTTTGATTTTGGGAATGCATGAACACAGGCTGCTTTCATCTCTAAGAAGTTTGTTTTCCCAACTGCTTGACTGTTGTGCTTTAGATGATTTGTCAGTATCTTGAGCCACTGGCCTTTGTTTCATCTCACCACTGTGCCAGTGTGGGGTTATCGTGAGGTTGGTTGCCCAACAGAGTTTGCAATCTGGCTACGCAGACTTGCGGGCCTTTCAAACATCGTGAATCAATTATCAGCCTTGCAAAATAATCAGGGCGATCTCTCCCATTGTTCCACGCAGACAGTCCAGCGCCCAAACAAAGGATAATAATTCATCGAGCTGTTGCTTTGTAATGCAACAAATAAGAAAAAGTTCAGGAAGACTGTGAATACCATAAGGTGAAATAACATGAAAGGGCGTGAAGGGAAAGTCAAACCCCCATTGTGTGGTGTAGACAACAGTAGGATTTACAGTCAACGCTCGATGAGCGCGTTTCACCTGGAGACCCATAAGCCGCAGGATCATCAGCAATAACTGCCACAACCTGGCGGTGTGTCTGGGTGTCACACCTCACTCTTTGTGCCCTCGTGTTCGTTGGCAGGCAAATGACTGGGCAAACATTCACATTTACACACCAGAGGTTACGTGGCCTTTATTTCACATGAGGAGCGCCCATGGAAATCTAACTCAAGACTGGAAGAAGTAGCTGTGATTTACAAACTGTGTTGGTGATATCAATACAATAAATATAAACTATTTTTATTATTGTGTGGTTTTCATCAAATCAGCTCAGTTTTCAAGTCGTCGTCACTACTCTCTTAAGTATAATTTCTCTGAAAATATCACCAACCCAATATTATCAGACTACAAGCTTAATGTACAGTTAAGGGTGATATTACAGATGGGGCTTTTGTTGAGGCATTGAAGGTATGGATGGTCCAATAATAAATAGATGATCTCATTAAAGAAATTAATAGTAGTATTTTCTCCAGCTGATAGTCAATTGATATTAAATATTTAAGCATAGTTTTCTGATTATTATTATTTCGAATTTCGTTGTTCTTTCCAAGAGTTAGAGGAAAAGATTGATGCAACTGTTTGTACACTAACTATAATAAAGCTGCAGGCAATTAGCAAAGTTTCAAAGACTGAAAATAGTCCTGTTATGTCCAAAGGTTTAAAATATGCATCAATGCCTAACGCTGTTGATAAATATATTTGTTTGTTCTCTGTACCTGTACAAAACTACTTTGTAAAAACGATGTTGTGGCTTTACTGCACGGAGAGTTACTGACCAGGTACATGTACTTCCTTTGTGGCTTCAATTTTAGAGCAAGGTTTTGGATTAAACTATTGAGATATAAACTGTCTGCTGGTAGAGATTTTTTTACCTTTGTTTCATGTATCCAGGCTAAGCTGTATAGTTAACATGCAACCAAGACACTGGTATTTATCTTCTCATCTACCTCTTGCTAAGAAATCCAATCAACGTATTTCCCAAAATTCAAGCTAATCCTTCCTGTTTGACATATAAGAGGTAAGCAGGGGGATGTAGCCTGGCTTTCTCAAAGTTAGAAAAACATTCATTTTAACACAAATTAACACTTTCTTACTTGGTGAATCTGTATAATCATAAATTTAAAACAGCAAATAATTTGTGCTGTTAGGATAGACATGCCTTTCCAGCCTTAATGCTAAGCTAGGCTAACACCGAGTCCAAACTTTTATGCCATATAAATGGAATAATATCTGCTTTCATTCTTCACTATATGATTCGCTAACTTTACTCTATGTTGCCTTTGTATGAAGAATTGTATAAACATATTTTCAGTATTGGAAGAAAGTTGAAAATTTATCACTAAAATGTTCCGCTATCAGACACTATGCTAACACTGTAAAGCATCACTTAGGGTAATGGAACTTTTGGTCTTAGTTTCTCATGTCAGTACTTTGTTGCTCTATGCAAGTTGCTCATGTTTTATCACTGGGCTGTAAACACCACTGAAAACCTGCAGCAGGAGTCACTGGGTCATGGTGGGGGTGGGGAGAGGCTCCAGCTGTGAAGCCCAATTTACCCACAGGCTTCGCTTATGAGGCTGCTTTGGTGCCAAGTTTCACCTTCCTGCCCTCCATCCTGACAGCAGGAGAGACTTTCAAATCTTCCTTCAACAAAACCTCTCCTGGTGGCCCAGGTTTCCACCCGGCAGCTGTGACCAGAGCTCTCTGCACCACCACATGGTGGAGGAGGTTACACCGAGGAGAGCATGGCATGGTTGGTCTCTGTAATGTAGTCTATTTTGCACATTCACTCTTTGATACTATCAGTTTTGCATTTTTCAGAAATGTCACTGATAAGGATTCTCTAATGTTGAAACCCATTTAAGTTTAAATTATGGGACTTGACAACATCATACATATTACGTGGCATATGTTTGATATTACAAAAATAGTTCCCTTCACATATGTAAAAATGGTCCTAAAGTAGACATGCATACATTGTTTTTTTCAAATATGAAAGTGTTGCCTACATACCTACATAACTGCAATATATCATGACATGTGCATATGTGCAGGTGTGTTTCAGTAAGTGTACACGCTACTACTAACCCAGAAAGAAAAAAGCTGATCAAAGCATTTGTGCATAATTGTTTGTCATTAACATATCAAAAAGAGTCAAAATTAAAGTATACCAATATGCAGGTTTAATCTGAGAAACTTCTAATAAGCTTAATACTGCACCTTTTTTATTTCAATCCAATGTAATGCAAACAATTAGGACAACGTTTTAGCAACTTACCATAACTGGTTCATGGTTGATGGTATTCCAAAAATCTATCAAGAATGTTTAATATACATTATATATAATAATAGATATTAGAAAGTAATCACTTCTTGGAAACACTAACCAGTGCAATTTGTCAATAGTTTATGAACAACCAGCAGAAACTTGTCTGCTCTGTCTTTTCATAAGTGTTTTGAGTTGATGACCTCTACTAGATTTTACTGTGGTGAGGTGAAACAAGCTCCTCCAATTCCTACCGATCAACAGAGGGCAGAACATGCTCCTTTCTGGTCCAGTGGGGCTGCACCTATGAATTTTGTCTATACATGAAAGGGCACAGAAAAAATCAGATATTTCATCAGAATGATTGTTTTGTTTACATGGAGAGCAAGTGGCCTGTAAATCATTACTAATCAGACACCAGAAAGAAAAATTAAATCGCTGGAGAACCAATGGTCTTGGATCGATGGGTGTAAAGGACAGCTGATTTGGCCCCAGAGATGTGGAATTCCAGAGGCCATACAGAGGGCACGGATCGGTTTCCACTTTATAGCCACAGCTGTCAGGAGCTCATTCCCTGGCCAAGGCAGACCACTGCTTTCTGAAGGTTGCAGTCAGCTGGGCTTAACGAAACAAAACCTTGGAGGGCAGAATAATCTGGGCAGAACGGTCTGATGGAATCTGACGGATAGAGAGAAGATTAAGGTAAGATTCCCTGTCTGTCTCTGGCCTCGCTGTCTCCTTCTCTCTCTCTGCTCTTCCTCTGAAATGGATGGATATACAGTCTGCAGATGTGCAACAGATGGCTTCAAGTTCTATAATGGCTCATTTCACATCTTTTAAGGTCACAGACAACTGCTTTACTAACACCAAGTGCAAACATTTTATAACCATGAATGACCCCATATAATTGTAATAAAACATAATTTAGACAGATTGGTATGGTATCTTGGCTATGCTAAGCATAATATGATTAAAATAATAATTCATCCTCCATCCACCCATTCCTGCTTCTATCCACTAATCATCCAGCCATCTATCCTCCCATCTGTTTTGATTTTAATTTTTACCTACCAGCAGTGTGGTTTCTGTGTTGGTCTGGTTGTCTGTCGGTTTGTCCAACAATTTGGTCCAGAGTTTGCAACTAGTTACCTATTTGATGGATTGCTATCAAATTTGTACAGATATCTGTGGTGAAAACCAATAACTTTGGTGATCCATTGACTTTCATTTAGTGGCATGAAGAGGTTGAGGTTTAGGATGAACTGCCCTGAATTCTGGCATTGGCTATATTCATGTTCCCGAGGATGAATAATATGATTCTGATGATTTGCTGACTTTTCATCTGATGTCATCAATAGGTCAAATTTTAATTTGTGCAATACTTTGTTTTCTGACCAAATATGAATAAATTGTACCTTATTAATAATAATTTCCACCCGCTTTTACTTTGTGTTTAGTTTTAATTAGCAAGGGCAGCATATTCAATGCAGGAATTAAGATGATGACACATAACATTATAGCCGACATGCATGTAGTAGTACATGTAGTTCAGAGCACAAGTACAGCCTCCTTGCAGAACTGTTTTATTCAGCTTTCAGTTGATGTATGTGCCATCTTAAATTCAGTGAACTACATGTTTCTGTAATGCAATGTGAACTATACATTCAGTAAATGATATATTCACTGAACATAAACATAACTTAAGTGATATTACAAGCTTAAGCATCATAACAATTCAGACTTACAACGGTTTAGGAATTCCTACTTAATTAGAAAATACATGGACCCAGTGTTGACAATGAAAAGGATATTACATCAAGTAAAAGATACTGACAATAATCACCTCCTTTAAGACCTGTGTGTCTGACCAACTATAGAGAATGATGTTGACTCCTTACATGACATCTCATACAGCGCCGTTTCTATTTGCATGTTTCATAAAATATAGTTGTGAATTTCCACAGATGTTTCACCCTTGTTAGAAGCTTACAATTACTGCACAGACCCCTGAGGCAAACCTAATCTCAAAGTGAAGGGAAATCTTCTATCATATCAAGTGAAATTACTGTGAGCTTTTCTCAGCCTATTCCGATAAGATACCGATCAGCTGGATTGGCTTTTCCATTATCTGCAGAGAGATCTTGGAAGGCATTGGGTAGATAATTTGCTAAGTTTCCTGTGACCTCCCCAGATTTAAATTATGTCTTTGGCTATCAACTCAATCCTTCTGTTTACCAGGGAGCAAGCACTCAAAGAGCCATTAATATTCACTGCAACATAACTGTCTTTTCACATATTTCTCTGCATTTACAGACTCAAAGGAAAGTGGACCTATGCTACTTGAATAAGAAGTGATTGAGCTGGCTGATGTTTACAGACCTTTGTGGGTGTTCAGAAAAGAAATGACAGAGCCAGAGAAAAGAGGAAAAAATAGAAGAGAAGAAGACGCAAGCATAGGGGAATAATAATACAATTTAGAAAGTAGAAAAATCACCTTAGTTGCCTCTAGATGTTGCAGAAAACTAGGCTACTGAAGTCCAACTATTTCAATGACCAACAGAAATCCACTGTATTCCTGCATTTTGAAGTTAGTAATTATTCTAGGTCTAATTAATAAATGTAATGAGTCAGTTTTGACGTGGAATTACAGAAATGAACATGGTAAAATAATTTAATAATAGGTTACATTGTCCTTTCTCATTAAAACTGTTAATTCCATGCTTGTTTTTTTTCCTTCTTTTATCGCAAATACACGGCAGTGCTCCAAAACAAGAAGGAGGTTAGCAGCTTAATGTTGCTCATAAACAATTCAGTTTCATTAAAATATGCAAACATGTACACATAAAAGCCAGGGTTGCTTTGTTTTGTCATGTTCAATTGCTGCACTCCAATTTCATAATCAAATGATGTGAAAAGACTGCAAAGGATTAAATTAAACTACCATTCAGCATGTAGTCAGTAAAATTCACCACATAGACATTTTGTATCAGATCAGTAGTCTGTGTTATAAGAGCAGTATGACCTGCTATTGTTATGGAGTTGCAACTGCAGCAGCAGCTCAGCTACTGGGAGTGAATAAACCAGCCCCTGGTAGAGCATGTTCTCTGCTCCTATAATGACACATTCTCTCTACCACTAAACAAATCAACCTTGATTATAACAAAGCCTTCCCCAGTGGAAACTTGTCAAAACATCACGAGTCAGTGTGATCATTAAAAGGACTTGAATTTAAGTCTCAGCAGGAAAATGAAAGTATCGTGACGACGAGCACATAAAGTGCCGCATTGTCACAAACCTTATCAAAACTGGCCCGATAATGACTCGAATGACAGCTCAGATTCAGCTGAGTTGTATTATTATACAGCAAAGAAAAGGAACGGGCTAACTAAAGAGAAATGAGGCAACCGCCATTTCATCCTACAATCATATATTTTGAAACCTTGCTCAAATTTTCATTTAGCCCAGCACCACCCTCCTTCTGGAGTTATTAAATCAGTTTGGAAGCAGCGGCTCTGTCACACACAGTATTAGAACCATCCCTCCTATTACCAGGTGCAGCCCTGTGATTTAAAAGCTTGATTCTGTTCAAATGACAACAAGGTGAGCCCAGAGCGACGCCCTAATTCATCATTCCCTGCTTGATAAGAGCGGATTAATGCTTTGCACGCGACGGTCGCAGGCAATCATTCATTTTAAAGCTGGGCTCCCCTGAGTATGCAGCTAAAAAGGGAAAACACCTGAAACACAGGGTAGGGAGAGGGCTTATCACAGGGATATGCTGAGCTCCATAAGGCTCTTTATAGAGCCCGAGATGGAAGTTACCTCTTAGCTAACAGAACCTGCCCGTGGCCTTGGCCTACATCCCAGGAGCAGATGGTTGCAAGACCTGGTAAAGTCTGACCTAAATGCTGAAATCCAAAAATTCAAAAACACCAGAATTGCCCTCTCAGAATCCATCGCCCCATATCCTCTCCCTTGCCAGAGCCAATTTAGATGAGGTTGTGAGATAGAGTCCTGACCATTTATGACCAGTGCAAAAAACCACCGTATTTAGGACATGTTTTCTCTGCCTTAATAGCTCATTATGTATCTACTCCATGCTTAATTTAACATCTGCTGACCCTCCACCCTTGCTCTATACTCCCTAACTTAAGTAAACGCATGGGAGATGGAATGAAAATGATCCAATATCCACATGTGTCTGGGCAGAGTGAGCTCATCCAGCTGCTTTCAATGAGCTGCGATCTCTGGCTTACTACGCTTCTGAACTGTCTCCAAAACCAAACCACTCATGATGAGAAGGCAACTGATCTTGACACAGAAATAGACTAGGTGAAACCTCAATTGTCTCTCACCATGCATCCCCTTCTCACTTCAACTATTAACGCAAACCAAACAGCAAATGTTTGAGAAAAGTCTGTCTGTGTCTGCCTCTTCCAATAAGATCTGTCATTCATTTACACAGTATATAATTTAGGAAACAAATCTATATATGTGCAATAAAGGGTGTCTTCCAAATATGTTTTATACAGATTGAGGAAACAATAATGAGAAACAGGTCTCCTCCTCCTCAGATGTTCCCTTTACCTGAGCCTCCCAAGAATGATAAACAAGTTAGGAGGCAGGAGGGGGACAAAATGCTCAGACTAATGTGAATTCTATGTGGTACACAACAAAAAATGTTGCTTGTTGTAAAATGGAAAACAATGTCCAAAAATTAGACATGCTAACTAGGGACAACTCTCAGATTATGAAATTGCTTTCATCTCAAACAATGCTTTTTTTCTTACATTTCATTATTTTTGCTCCATATGTCAGCATTCATACGACAAGTAATAAAGAAATGTGTTGTTTTGGTAGTTTATTTATTTATATATTTGAAAAGAAAATAGAATCAAAAGTACAGACATATGATAAGCGTTGGATCCTGATGAATATGGAATATAAGATTTTCTCTGAGACCAGCCAAAAATGCTAAACACAATAACTAAGTTCTGAAATACATTTGAATAAATGTATTGAATATATTTGATGGGATTCAAACTTGAATCATATATTGTGCTTCAACTCAACTGAAATGTTGGTTATTCAGTTAGATTAAAGATTCAAACTGTGATTTACCATAGACAGTCGGTATGGTTCCTATCTGTTAAGTGTTATTTGCTCATTATAAAGGAGGAACAACATTCGTTTCACCTAACACCAGTCTGCTGTGTTCACTGATTCAATTTATTGTAATTTGTTTACACCTGTTTTTTGTTGTTGCAAAGACAAATTACCCATAGGGAATTAGGAAAATATGCCTTTATTATGGAATTAAATCTCTATATTTCTGGGAACATATTACTCAGTGTCAGCTTCTGTCCTGTCATTAAATTGATGTATTTTTAAAATAAATATTAAGGCAAAAAGCCCAAAATTAAAATCTGGACAAATATATGATGACACCTATATGGACTTAATTCTCGATATAAAACACACACCTGGGCCAGTTATCACTATCCCTGTAATATTTTTCTTTATTAATGGGTCACCCTCAGCATTATGGTGTCCGGCTACAGATGTTTTGTTGGTTTCAAATAAATTTCAAAGGAGGATCCATAGCTGATGTGACCGCAACCTGTAGAGCGGAGGCAGGAGATGGCACAGGTAAGTTTGGTCGACACCAGCAGCTCAGAGCCCAACATTGGTGTGTAAGTCAGTCATCCATTTTATTCCGCAGTTGCACAAAGATACACTTTTGCTCGAGCCACCGACACGCCCGAGATGCAAGCGGCATTTAGGATTAGATTATCTTAAAGGAAGACAGAGTCAGGCAATGAGGATGACTTCATGATCACAGTTTGTGTGTAACTGGCTCACAGGAAAAAGTGACCTTAGATAAATCAAGTGAGAAGTTCATTTTACTAATGTCCCTCGCTCATTTGTAATTGAGGCCAGTCGGTCTGCATATTTTCCTGATGTATAGTCCATCAAAAATTACACAAGAGTAAAACACAGAACAAGAGCCATCATCTACATTTGCTTATAGGTAATTCACTGATATTCTTTTTAAATTGTACATCATCATCATTTGAAAGACTGGTATGTGTTTGAGAATTAAGTACTGTGTCTAGGGAACAACCTACATAGCGATCACACTTCAGCCAATCATGTGCTGCAGGCCCAAACCTGTGAGTTGTGATGTTTCACATTATCCTTAGCCACATCGACAACACAGCAGGCTGCTTTAATTACTCTCCATCAGTAGGGGAGCCAAAGCTACCAGAGTATACACTCTAATCCTCTCCCTTCTTTTTTTCTCTGCAGGGTACTGTCTCCTAAATATCATTTCCCTGAGCTCTATGCACACTATTGGATTAAATGAAGTTTTGCTGAAGGTGAGGGGTGGACAAGAAGGGTATTTGGTATTGAGCTAGCCCGAGGACCAGGTTTTGTCTCTAAAATAGCATTTTAGTTGCATCTGTCTGCTCACAGAGGAGACGCGACTCGCCACTGTCTTCAGTTAGCCCCACAGACAGATTATGGCCCTTTGTACACAAACAATCATTATTAAGCTCTTCACATTTTAACCTCACAGTGTATTTCAGTTCAGCAACAACATTTACTGTAGGCTACTTCACCTAGTATGACCAATAGGGTTATATGGAAAATAGGTGATACAACAGCAGGAAAAGAGCTTTTAATATGTAATTCATGAGTTAAAAGTGGGGAATAAAGATTGCAGTTGACAGGACATACTGTAAATGTGAATGCAAGACAGGCAGTTAAATGTCACGTCCACCAACCACCATCGCCAAGTTTTTAGCCAAGTTAGTGCTCATGTTGCACGGTTATCAATATGTCCAGCGCTAAAACGCAACATCATCTGGGTACTTGGATGCATATGTTAGAACTAAAGCAATACTCACTGATCCTCTTGGTTTGAAAGGTGATTTCTAAAAATTTAGTTTGCTGCCTCATGATTACTGCCACTTTTCAAGCCTATAGGGGTGAGGTTTGATAATTAAAACACACATTTTGGGCAGATTATCGCCTAGTTTTGCATCAAACTGTCCACTGTTACTGCTCAAGCACTGTAGAACTGTGTACAAGTAAGGCAGTATGTGCTGTAAATATACTCGTGTAAGTCTAATGAGGACACTAGTAAAAGGCTAACCATGTAAGCTCCAGATTTAATCACTGCAGATCCCACATACCGTCTGGGTTGAGGCACCACTAACCCTGTGATTAGCGGACAACCCGCTTCTACCTCCTGGATCCAGGCCACACACCGGATATTATACACAGAGGATAGTACAGAGCCACTCAAGAGCACAGGTGGCACATATCAGTCTAAGTGCTCCAGTCTGGGTGATGCTCCGCACATTTCATATACACTCTTTTCAAACCCTGGTCAGGTGAACTGACAAATATGACTATAAAGAGCTTGAAAGTGGAGAAGTAATAAATGTAGATATTTGTGAGGTCACTGTTTCGATTGATTAGTATGACAATAATGTGAACTATGTGATACTGAAGATTTTGGACTAACATGTTAGTGAGCACTTCCACCATCTTCATCAAAACACCAAAATGAGGGAATAGCTTTTGAAATGGATTTAAGATCCATGGATGCTGAGTGGCTGGCACTACAGGATTCAGAAAGGACAATATCAGCGATGCTGAGTAGTCACTTGATATTAAGTTTGTATGGACACTGGCATCTCCAAAGAGTTAACTCAAAGATTTAAATTGTAGACAAAGCAGATAAACTATTTTCCACTGTTAGGCTTTTTTACTTAAGATATTTTGACATGTCACATGAAATCAATGATGGTTGAATTCCATTAGCTGCTTAAGTTTTGTCCTCAGACAGACTGCAGACTCAGACTGTCACACTGTCATGCCTTACTGGGACACTTTAACACAACAGTTGTAATCATGTCATCATCATCATGAGTAATGTTATTACTTACACCCATGGCAAGACTAAATGTTAGCTGTGTAATGGCTTATGATAAGAATGAAATTGAAGCTGACATTTAGAACCATTTATTAGAGTAACTGTACCTGTGTAAAAGTAAACATAATTTTCCTTTGTTAAGAAAAAGTGTAACTGTTGTACTTGTAACTCCAGTGTTATCATAAGACATGACTCTGCTCCAGTACAGTGACCGACCCCACTGAGCTATCAGTGTTGAAACACATACAGCATGCACTCATGCCATTGTGAGCCACTTTGAAAAAAATAAAAATGTCTTCTCTGTGAAATGACTTGCAGGGAGGTCTTCTACAGAAGATAGGGATGTGAGTGCTCACTAAACCAGTCTAGAGGGACAGCTAGCTGTCTCCCTACTGCCCATGATAAAGCATTAGAATTCTACTTCCTGCTCCTGTATGCATGCCAAGGCTCATAGACTGAACAGCCTATTCATCTCAGAGCACACAACAGAACACAGTAATAATACAGTCATGAGTTTTGACTGATGTCAGTGAGGTATGCAGGGCTGCTTCTGTAAGCAGGAATCAGAGCTGGTGCAACGGGCCCCTTTTGTACTTCTCCTCATTGCTCAGTTGACCACCGAGCCTGCTGACCTCTGTGTGGCCCCAATTAAACTCCCAACGCTGCTGTGTCTTTTACAGACTGAGAAGACTCAACAATAACAGCTGGCTGTTTAATGCTGTTCCAGGTTAACCTCCTGGCCCCACTTAGCCCCCCTGCCTTCCGTGTGGGCTAAAAAGAAGACTAGGTTGATGTTTCGAGCTGTTTTTCAACCAATGATGGAATAACACTGAAGGTAGTCGCGTAGCCTTGGCACCCATTTTACTTATGAGTGATTACACACACAAATAAAGAAACATAGATGCCCCACCTCTCTTCAGAAACTCTGTGTTGCTGTGCATTGTATTCTACTGTGTTTTCTTGCATAAATATGGTTGTATGGGCAGCATGGTAGCAGATGCTGCAAGCATCAAACAACACAGAATGGGTTAGGAGCTGTCATTACGGGAAATCAGGTCATTCAAGTCCACTCGCTGCATTGACTGTTTCCGGAGTGACTATTGATTTTCTGACTAAAGCAATGACTCTTATTAATATCACCATTAGTCTGCCATCTGACACAAATGGGTAGCTTGGCTACAACAGACAATAATTCAAGAGGATAAGAATGAGATATTGAATGAATTAAACATATAGTACATTTCTACAGCAATGTGCATTACACAATGTAAAACTGAAAAGGTTGTAGACTCCTTTACTCAACCGTTCAAAAATGAAATGAAAAAAACTAAACAGTTAACATTACCTTGCTGTAGCAATGACAAACATAAACAGACATTACCGCAAATTCTCCTTTTCATCGCTCAATTCTAAACTTAATCTGTGAAAGATGAGAGAAAATCAACAGATCGCCAGCAGGTTTTCAAAACAAAACAACAATGAAAGAAGGATTACTTTTCCTTTAATCCGGGGCACCAGCTTAGCTAAACAAAAGCAAGACCATGGGAACGCATTGAGGAAATGAGAAGATATTTCACCACCAAACCCAGCCTCCAGCAACCAAAAAGAAGAACAATGTACAGAGTAAAGGCATGTACGAGAAGAAGGGAGAAAGGAAACAGGATTTGAGACCATGAAACTGCAAATAGCTTTTAAAGATTAGTGATTTGCAGAAGGAGGACAGCAATGGATATGAAAAGTGGATTGCCCCTCCCTACTGTGACTATTTTGATAGCAGTAGCTTTGACAAGCATCGACTTATCAGAGAAAGCAATGCTTGAAAAAGCCTTGACAAAGTTTCTTTGAGGCATGTACAGATCTTTTGTGACTGAAAGGAACATACAAATCAGGATTATGTATTACATAGCCATATTCAAACAGCTGGCATTAGAGCTCTAAGTGTTCAAGATAGTGTTGTCTAAGGATGCCTCCTCTCTGTGTGTGTGTGTGTGTGTGTGTGTGTGTGTGTGTGCACTGTAATTACCCAGATCTGGGCTTTAGAAAACCATTTTTGTGAATAACACAACCATGGCCTTAAATAGTCACACTTGCATAACCTAAATGTTTCATAATGACCGCTTATCAGCCAAACATCATCTGAATTCTGAAAAAATAAACTTTGTGAATCTGTCTTTTTCTTTTTTTTGCCATTTTTATTCTCTTAACGAAGATGTCCAAATTTTCATCATAGCATGAAGCTTTTTATGTTGTAAACACATGAGAAACGCCCTGTACCCTGCACTTATTTAAACCATCACCATGGTCATTGCAGGCTGTGTAGTTGCTCTGTTGTCAGAGATGTCTCACTTGCAGCATTTGTCAGATTAGACAGGAGTAATCCCTGTCCAAACTCCAGAGGATGTACTGGAGATATGTGCTGAACTGAAACTGCCGGCCATCTCACATGTTCCCCATCTTCACCCCATCTGAGCCATCTAACTCCTTCCCAGCCCTCAGACGCCCAATATTTTGGAAATGGTAGAAAATGTAAAATATATAAGAGAGACAAAAAACAAAAAAAGCTGGAAGAAGTGGAGTTGCCAAGTGCCCTTCAACTCACTTTCTCATCCCACTCTGAACAAACCTCTCCAGGTAGGTGGGTGCCCATGATGTCAGGCCCCATCGCTGATATCCGCTTCCATCCTCAACACTTGGCTGTCGATCACCACCCACCATTAAGTCATCGCCAGGGTCCGGCTACAGGGCCGATCTGTGCCTGGGCCCACTCCCAGCCTCCCGCGCCTTTATCACACCCCAACCCCTCTGTGACAGACAGGACTGATCTCCTGCAGCAACCCTCCACCCTGCCAGTAAAAGGACAGCAGTGAAAAGTTCCAGGGCCTGTTCGGAGGATGGACTCATGAATCAAACATGCCTGCTTCCTTCTATCACCGAGGTCAGCCCAGGCATTAACACGCCTCATGGCTCGAGGGATACCACTGTGACCTCCCCAGTTTCCGAACAGAAGGGCACAGTCCTCAGGAGCCAAGTCCAGCGAGAGAGGGCCTCCCTCCAACACAGTCACTCACAATACGCCCACACACTGAGAGGGGGGCGCCAGAAAAGATAAAGATGAGAGAACAAAAAGAGGTGCAGAAATGAAGCATGGCACCTAAATAGATAAAGAAGAGGAAAAGAAAACAATACCTTGGTGCAATGCTGGGCAGGAGTAACACGTGGGTAAAATCGACTGTATACAGACCTTTTCAAACACCACCAATCTTCATTGGCCAGACGGGGTGTGATATATGACTGTTCGCTAGCTGAATTAGGCAGTCCAGCCCGCTGTGTGGTAAAGCATGACGGGGCTGGACAGTGCACTAACTCAGGCGTGCCCATGCACACCAGCTTCTCTCTGCTTCTACGCTGTGCCATAAATCACCAGCTGGGGGAAATGAATGTCCGTCCCGAGCTGGATGCACCAGCTGGCACCGCCATCACCTGACCAGCAGGGAGCCCATGCCGACACTGGAGCGCTGGGAAATCAAGAAAAAATGAGGCATGGAGGCAGACGGGAGCCATACCCCGCGCCTCCTCAATAGCCTCTGGGCTTCCCTCCACACACTGAGCTCAGCTCTGAAGTGAAAGGCACACAAAATATATTTCAGAGTGTCACCTGAGGGGAGGGAAGAGAAATGATCACCCCTGGTCTCCTCATACAAATCTATGTAGAACTGAACTGGCAGACAGTATTAGTGTTTGAACCAGCTCTGGGAGACAGCAGGAGTGGGACTGCCTGGGAAAGTGAGCTGTGTGTGTGGGGATGAATTTGTGTTCGCCTTTTATTTAATGGAGTTATTTTAATGAAAGTACGACTCAACCCAATTGGGGATTCCACTGCATTCAGATGTAGTTAACGAAAAACATGTTGATGAATAGATTTTTTTCACTTTCAATATTGCTGAGTTGCTGGTGGAGAGCCTAATTATATGCTGACCGGCCAAGCATTATGAGAAGCTGTGTGTGGGTTGAACCAAGGCACCTATCAGGAAAATAATAAACTACATCAATACAGCCACACGGAGAGTTGGAGAGATCTAAAATAATATATACTCTGATCCTCTACTATTATCACAGGGCTGTTTCACCTCTGATGTCCCAATTATGGATTCAAAACATTTTTGCTTTAATGTCTTCTATCACGCTTTGAGGCAGCAACTACTTTGCAGGAGAGGGCAATCAGAATCAGAGGCGGCTACATTTGTATTATGAAAATAGGTGTAAAATGAACAGATGCAGGCTGGATTGACATTAAATTGAGGCTCGCAGCACAACACTGGGTTGCTGTGTATGATTGGCAAGGCCAATTTGTGAACCCCACAGCAGTTTTAGCTCAATTTCCCTTGGTCCTGCAGCAGTCCCGTGGAGCAGCAAGTCTATCACTGTTCTGATATAGAGGATCAGCCTCTTTCCTGCTCAGATAAATTTGCCTGTCATGGTGCGGGTGATGGTTGCAGGAAGGCTGAGGAAATGTGGGCTCATTGGAGGTAGCAGCAGAAGTCTGGCCTGGCAGCCTGCCCCTAGGCTCGCACTCCGCCAATGGCTAGACTCCCCACATGTCCAGGCACGTCAGGCCATCCGCAGCCAGCTCATCAGTCGGGCTGGCCAGTCAGTAATAGACCACAGCATCAGTTTGACATCTGTTTTGACAAGGAACCGATTCCATCAGTGTATATCAAGGGCCTCCTGATACAGCAGATAACCACCGCCTCCTCCGTCCATACAAGTGAAAAAAGGTAGTTTAAAGGTCAAAAGGTTTAAGCACCCGCACCTGCCTCCAGCTTAAAAGCAAATACACGGATGTTATGGTGATAAACGTTTCATTACAATTAGGTTCAGTTCAACCTAATTTGTTCGAGCTGAGTCTTAATGAGGAGAAAAAATACAGGTTATGGAAATGTAATTACATCAAGCCCAGTTTTATCATACTGCTAATCATGCCGAGCAGGTATCAGTTCTTTTCTCATCAAACATTCCCATCACCATGCCTCTGTGAGGTGGCTCAATGGCAACAAAACAACTGCTCTCCATTTCCTGTCCCTCTTCTGCAGCTGTTACTGTCACCACCTTCCACCCCCAGCCCGACCCCTCACCACACACCTCCGCCCCAGCTGTAATCATGTAGCCATGCAAATGCTAGCACTGAGAGGTTCATGTTGCCTCCGACATTACCCCAGCTGCCTGAGCCCTTGAGTTGACCACCAGGGAGGAGAAGAGGAAGTCATATCACAGTCAGGCACAGTCCTGCACTGACAGCCCCTCCAACTCATAAAGTCCTTGACTACTCACTAAAACATCCAATTTCAGTCGGACCCCATTTATAATGGACGAATAGAAATCAATCACTCCAACCACTGCACACCGAATCTGTCTGTTACTGCTGCCTAAAACAGTACAGAAAAAAAAGGAATCTTTTTCCCACGCCTGGTATCCTATCCACATCTCCGGAGATTTCATAATTCATCATCTTCGATTCCTGACATCTCGCCACTGATTGTGCCGGTCACATGGAATTAGCCACCTGAGCCAAGTAATGTGCTGGTATTAGCACATGCAATTCTGCCAGAGAGGCTATGGGTTGCGGAGGATTGAGGCCGGAGAGCGGCAGGAGCCTTTCACACTCCTAATGTAATTAGGAGCTATTTTGGAACGCTGCCTTCTCCACTGAAATAGCTGCCTTTTATTAATCAGGCAGACCAGTGCAATGGCACGATGGGTCTCTATAATCTAACACATTAAAATACACTCTGAAATTACAGAAGGGGAGAGATAGCCAGAGAGAGGGCTGCAGCCCTGCACGATCCCTCAAGTTCAATTTCAACTGCAGAACACAGGCAAATTAAATATTCATCAGCATGATGAATCCATGCTGTGGTAAAATAATAGTCAATATTTTGTCAATCATTCTTCCAACCCGGCACAGCCTGCATTTAGTGCATGCTTATAATGGGTGTGTATACATCATACCAAGCACGAGAGCAAAACTCTCACAGCTGTACAACCATGTGAAATCCATTTGCATTTGCCAATGTCAGCTCCACTTGAAATGAGAGACATATATTGTGATTACAAGCACTGGTCCTCCTTTAGAGAGTTATGCTGTGACCCTGACCACGCCATCAGCGCTGATGCCCTGCACTACAGTGATGAGGACCACAGTTTGTGTTCATCCTCAGTGGTTGTGATTTTTGTCTTCTCGCCTCACATCTAATGAAAGAGCACAAGCAACAAAAGCAGTCCGGCAGGGAAAAGTAACTATATTCTGTTATGTGGTGTATGATTGTCGGATATGATACTTTAAATGTATTCAGCGAGGTTGAATCATTTTCATTAAAAGAGAAACTAGTAACAACTTTGAACTGTTAAAGGATTTGGAATTCTACACACTTCTCAAAACAAATATGTTTAACTGCAAAACACATATACAGTGAAAGGAACTGAGAGGAAACAAGCATGACATTTCAATGTAGCCCATTAAAACATTTTAAGACATAACTAGGAGCTACTGGAATTAGATATTCCAGAAGATGGTGGTAACTAAATTGATATTTAATGTTCATTTATGTATTGATTTGTAATAAGATAGTTAATATCAAATGCTCCCTTTGCTTTCAGAAATCACGACCAGTTTGAAAATCAATGCAACCTCGCTTTCTTTTAAGTGCTACCATTTAATTTATAAATCACATTATTATTTGCATTTAATCCACATAATATAATCTGAACACACAATATTCTAGCAATCCTCCACACTGATAAACAGCCTCTGTAAGTATACTGCTTGCTCTACAAAAATGCCTTTGTTTGTTTCCCAGTCCTCCAGAAATCCTCTGTAACAGTCACAGATTTTATTTAATCAAAGAGTTGATTTATTTCACAAATCTAAAATTGCTTTCCCCACAGTATTATCTCCTGTAAGGAATGTAATCATGCAAACAGCCACTTTTGTGTTTCTAGTGTTTAACAAAGCCCAATGCATATTTATGAATATTGCTTTAGTGCCAGCCATTCCTATTTCCTAGAATGCATGAAACAAAACATGACACAATCCTAAAATGACTACTTGACTAAAGTTTCATTGACAAATCGAGGACCAGCTGATTAACAAACATATATCACCGAGAGAGAGAGAGAGAGAGAGAGAGGGCACAGCACCAATTTGCAGCAGAAGATAAAGACCCCTCCTTGCCTCCTGATGGCACTGCAGCAGGCGGCTCTCAACACTGAGGTCAACTCTGCTGCAAGGCCAAGCCTGCTTTGAAGTATCTCGATAGGGCGGCTGTACGAGAGGACCAGCCTGCCACTCAAGCCTTATTGATGGAATCCAGAACAAAAAAAAAAAAAAATCTGATGTAGGGGGTCAGTGAGTGAAGGTCCTGGCCTATCTCGCTCAGCTTGGAAACCGTATCCAGCAGAACAGCAGCTGTCATAAAGTGTTCAAGCACAAGTATGGACAGCAGTTCAGAGAAATGGGAAATGTCAACACAATTTATGGATATGTAAGACCTGGAAGGCTAAACTGTGACCGAATTACATCAGCCTCTAAACATATGTAAACACACAGGGGAGCCAGACTAATAAATATCAGACAAAAATAACTAATCAATGTTACAAAGACTACAATGTTATAAAAGTCTTAAACACAAAATCAGCATTCAACAACGGACATTTTTCCTAATATACATGCCATTAGTGCTGGGTGATATGGCTAGAACTATTAAGGCAAAAGTAAAATAAAAGAAGACACTACCTGTATTCCATTACAAGTAAAACGATGGACTGTTATTAATGGACTCGTAAGGCCTTAGTAGTACATTATGAGAAAACAACTAATACATTTTATAAAACAGTCAGTAGTTCTGAATAAATGTTTATCTGCTGGAAGCAACCAGTTACTATAGCTGTTGAAAGTGAATGTAATGGACTATAAAGTACAACATTTTCCTGAAATGTAGTGAGAAGCAGAAATAAGACTCACAAGTAAAGTTGAGCTGTGTAAATGTACGTAATTACCTCCACCACTGTCCACTGTGATGTAATATATGAGATTAACTACTATGTGGAAAAGAAAAACTTCACTGATTAAATCATTAAACATCAATCATCATCACACAACCACTGACAAAAGAAATTAGTAGAATAGTAACAGTGAGATAATTTTATCTCAATATAATTGTCGCAAAGGTCAATACAGACCATCTACCCAGCTTCTAGATGACAGTAAAGCAGCATTTAGGTCCTCATCCAACATCAACACCAAATAGATTTTTTTGCCTCTTTAAGTTTCCTCATAAAATTACCTCCAACTGTACTAAATATTTCTGAATCAACCATATACAGTCTAACGCTTCAACCTGCAAAACCAATTTTGTTGTGAGTCTAATATTCACTCTCCTTTTGCTCTGTTTTTGGTCTCTAACTCCTGAAGGTACATATATCAGTGTCTTTACGCAAATGGGGCTAAAACAGTTGCCTAATGCAGATGAAAACAGCACTATACAAGTGATAAGAGTAAAGCAAAACAGTAAAGTTGCTGTAAAAGGCAAAACAGAGCTCAAGATGTAATTTGGATCCATTGTTAGTTAGAGAAAAATATTGATCTATGCAGTTTAACTCTGTCACCTACAAAGATCTAAACAACACAATCTCACCCTCATCCAGTCTAACCTGCTTCCAAAAACTCCGCTGGACCCCCAGCAACACCAATCACTGATTTAGGGACATGCCCTACTTTGTTTCTACAGAGAGAGGCAGAAATAGTCATAATAGTGGCAGAAGTAATAGTATAACAGTTGGGTGTTATAATTAGCATTCAGAGGAAAGAGGATCATGACCTGGCAGAGTTTCTAAGTTCTGGCCCAATGGACAGAGAGTAAACTCCACTCTGGGATTCCCGGGAGCGTAAAACATGCTGGGTTATTGGGACTGTGCTGTCTTGACTGTGAGCCACTGGGGGACCGAGCAGAGGTGCCTGATGGTGCACTGAAGCCCGAGTGTGACATCTGGGCTGTCTGTCACGGCCACAAACACAGACAATGTGACACTTGACAGGATAGGGAGTTGAGGCTGCAACACCAGAAGTCAAGACCCAGTTGACAGTAAGGATGAGAGACGGCAGTTCACTCAATAATTTCCTGACACAGTTAAATCCAGCCTGTTTGTCTCCTTTTCTCTTTCTTCTCCTTTCTTCAGTGTTCATGGCCCTTTAAATAAATCAGGGTCCTGAGGAGGCTGAACCCATCAATTAGAGTCAGTTTGATGAGACCTGTGTGTATTAATCAACAGTGTGAGGCGCGTGACAGGCTGGAGAAGAGACAGGATGAAGGGCTTGTGCCAGAGAGCTTTAAGAGGAGCTCATTTAACAGGCTTTAAGATGAATTTCTAGTCTGCATCGCTAAACTAAACTGATATCCAATTATGTCTCTATTAACGGCTGCTAATCTGAGCAGCTGTGAGCAAAGCCTTCCAGGCTCGCAGGGTCAGAATCTGGCCAGGCGCGAGGCAGAGAAACCCAGGACCTTGAAGGAGATGTCACAAGGAGGCCGGAGTCAGCTTGAGGAGCGATGGTCCACACGCTTGCCTGAAAGCATGACATTGCCGGGAGGGGAAAACACTATTTTATCATTCCAGTGTCTGTGACCTCCCTCTCCCCTGTCAAACATGCCATATGTCCTCGGCCAGAGTCGCCTTGCTGGCTTATCGAGTGTGACAGGGCTATTCACACACTGCTCCCAATCAGACCATCTTCCTGCAGAAAAAAAATCCCCACCATAGCACAGTGACAGGCTGTCAGGCAGAGGGCACCAACCTCCACAGGGCCTTGGCTGACAGCCCGCCCATCTAAAAAGGCCAAGGGTTACGACGAGAGACGCGCAGGTATCCACACACGCACACACCTCATTCACGCCATTCACTTTTCCTCCGTTATTCAATCAGCAACACAGAGCTAAAATTCAGCTCAAACACATCAAAGCATCAAACAAAAGCTTCAATTAAAAGTTCTAAATGGCTTTTTTTATGAGAACTTTCAGTTTAAGAGTGTTGTTTCATGTTGAGCCTACATGCAGCCTCAGAACCATTAAAACAATGACAGTGGCACTGCTCACACTGTTTATAAAACTCTTTAAGTGCGCGCCATGAAATGATTTGACTTGACATTTCACTGGATGATGTAGATCATCGTGAAACAGGTTATTTGGGTTCGACAGGAAACTAAGGTGGTTTGTAAACCTCACCTGCTGGGACTTACACTGTGACCCGGCTGCCAGCCTATTTTCCTAATCACCAGTATTCACATAGGAGCCCTGTGCTGTTATGTTAGTCTGAGGCTACAAGTCAGGACAAGCAGAGG
Organism: Lates japonicus; assembly: GCA_033238685.1. Lineage (NCBI taxonomy): Eukaryota > Metazoa > Chordata > Actinopteri > Centropomidae > Lates > Lates japonicus. Next base: position 597,326 of record BRZM01000019.1, on the reverse strand, counting down.
TCACTGAATCCATATGTAGGACCTACAATCCTCAGAGCTTTTAGCAATTTGCTTTCTTCCCGATGCACTTGGAGTCTGCAAATGTTTACTTGATGCCAAAGAATCTCAGTGGTACCAGGCCACTTGGTTCAAACACAATAACACTGCAGATGCTGAATATATTCAATTAAGTGAGTAATCAGTTGCAAGTGGGCTGAAAATTACATCTACCATGATGATATACATAGAGAAATAAACTGTGGAGAGCAAGAGAGAAGGAGCACAGGGCAAGGGGGGGAGAAGTGGTATCACCTGATTCATCTTATCTAAAAAGCGAAGGGATGTCACCCTCAACTCTTCAGAAAAGAGATAGAACCTCCTGGCACATTTTTATATGAAAGATTTTCGTGAATGATTAGTTAATCTATAAAAAGCAATCAGTGACTATCATTCATAATGCATGAGCAAATTTAGATACCAATTTTGGCAACGCTGGATTATTAGGATGTTATCGTGAATGCAGCAGATGAAATATGAACACCCTACCTGTCCCATTGTAATTACATGGACTGCAGTGGTCGAGAGATTCACCAGGAGCGGGGGAAAAATGCTAAGAAATAAACATACAGAGACAGACAGACAAGCAGATAGAACATCCATTACTATCTGACTGCAGATAGCTCTAGATAGGGAATATTTATTTCTACAGCTTTATGTATCCATTTGTTAAGGATTTATCAACCCAGCCAGGTTTTAAGTACATCTGGCTGACATTTTAATGGTCCATCAATCACACTGTGTCATGTGATAACATTTTGAGATCAACCTCCTCCTGAGGGAAAAAAACTGAATCCAATAAATTGGCTGCAATCCCAGGGAAATGATTAGAACTCTATTTCTAATTCAAAGCAAGTTCAAAGTATGAATGTTAGATAAGTTACCTTTTCGTACCACGTAAAATCAAATTTCATTTAGATATTTTTGTTCTATATCGATCAATGTATCAATATATTTTTGCCAGTTTCTAACCGCATCTAAAGCTTGACAAAAGAATTACTATTCCTGTTTGGATTACTGGCTTCAGTTTATTTAATGCAGTGTATTATTAAAGTACAATGTGCTTCTTTTACCATAAATTCATATACATCATAAACAAAATGATTTAATATACCTTCTATACAAAAATAAATGGACCTTTTTTCCAAGATTGGTTCATTTTGATAAAAATATTCCAAACATGCAGAGTCAAAGTGATGAACTTTGACCTTTCCAGTCTGATCAGGTGTGTTTCAAACACAATCTCCCATTTAACTGATCTCATTTGTGATACAGACTGGCAGAATATAGCACAGCCTCTCTTCTCCCTTCTTCTGTTTAAACATAAAAAAAAAAATAAAAAAACACACAGAATCCTGACTTTTTAAACTCCAGTGTTAACATGTCTGGATTGCACCTGGAAGCCTTGTGAAAAGCGCTGACAGATTTCATACTTTTACATTCTGGGCAACTTCAACACAAGGGATTTGCTCTTAAAATGGAGCACAGCAAGGATGAAGGGTGGTATAAAAATCAATGAGGCTTTTCAAAGGCAACAAGAAAAACCAGCACCTTAGCCTGCAATTAAACAAGAGCGCTCCAGGCACTGAGGGATGACAGAGTACGTTGCAGGTGCCCTGGACTTTACAGGATCAATTACAGGATCGATACAATGACATGATAGAATTCCAAGATGGAAAATGGGATGTGGAGGGGAGTCATTGTGTCATGTGTTTCTAAATGTTTACAATAATGCAGCTCAAGCAGGGCCACATAGTGTGGGGCTACATTACAACATGAAGGACCAAACAGATCCTCCAGGTGGAAACCATTTGTTATTTTGTCTATGGGTAGGAGTTAGAGGAGGTTCAAACTTGGGGGCACCAAGGGTTGCAAAATAAATCCTAAGGTGATAACAGGATAGGGAAGCAGGAAAACATTTCTCCCACACAAAGTCATTTATTTTTTGAAACCTTCTTCCAAATGTTTTATTTTTTTAGCCACACACAGCACAGCTCGAGTGTCAGTCTATCAGTCGGTCAGTCCACCACTTTTGATGCAAAACTTAAATATCTCAACAACTATTGGAAATTATTAACAGGTATCTTGCAGTTGCCAGGCAGTGTATCCTGATTAATTGTGAGATCAATGTTTCTCCAGTAAAAAGCACCAAGAGGCTGACATTTGTGGTTTTGATTCAAATGTTTCAACAACTGTTGGATGGATTGTTATAAAATTTGTCCAGAAATTCACGCTCTACAGGGTGAATACGAGAGTCTGTTACTTTAATTGGTTATTTAAATTTGTACTTGTGCTAATTTGCAAATGCTAGTACAGTACACTCAAACTACAGATGGTGAATAAGGGAAAATTAACTCATAAATGTCAGATGTTAGCATTGAGCATTACAGCCTTACACAACCACTAGCATTCTTTGATTCTTGATATTGATAATTTTATCTCTTCATGTCTGATTATCTGTAAAAACAGAGGAAAAGGAATATACTTTACAACCGTAGATAAGCAACCAGTGACTTGTAGACACTGTTTTGCTTTGAGGGTTCAAGCCAAAAATTATGGGGACTCTTGTGTCAGTCCAATATGGCAAATGCTTAAACTCATACTCCAAATGCTTGGCACAATGTAACTTGAAAGCAGACTGAACAAAAGCAGTGCCACTGACAAATCACTACAGCTACAGGTGATAATAGCAAATGCTAAAATGTGGGATAACACAGCAGAAAAGTCAGCATACTGACACAGTAATGTCAGCAATATATCTCTTTTTAAGTTTGATAGCATTGCCAAATAATAATCACTTAAGCAACTGGTCATACCAGACCAAGTGAGACTATAGCAACAGTGATTTTATTGTTTGTTGTTAAAAATGTCCTTTCACATATTAGAGTGAGCTGGCACTACACCAGAACAATACAACATTTTTCCCAAAAACTAAATCCTCTGAGTTCTTTGACGGTGCCCTTGTACCCTGCTGGCTTAATCGGACCCCTGCTACTAACACCGGCCGCCACCCCCCATTCACTAAAAGGCAACACCTCAGGAGGATCACACAGCCCATCATGGCAGAGAGGAGCTCATGATGTTGATGTTGCCTCTGTCAGTGTGTCTATATGAATGCTGGGAGAGGACGGCCGCACAAATCTTCCCCGCTGTGGCCAATTCCACATCCCCCTTTGACACAGATATCATCACATAAAATACAATCAACACACAAGTAATTTCCCATAATAACAGCCAACGACATACTGTGGTCCTGAGATCCTGTGTGTGTAAATGAAAATGTCACGAAGCCAACACACTCAAATCCTTTTGTTAGAAAACCAGTGGGCCATGAGCAATAAGGATATCTTGCACAATCAGGTCTAATTCTGTATTCAAACTTAATGGCTCATGACAAGCATTTCGAAAGTCGACTGGCGGGCCAGAGGGAATGTGCCACAGTGAGCATGACCACTCAGCAAATTCACATTTAACATTTCCTTCCTCCTGCTTGAACAAAATGAATTATACATCCCTGATTCTCCCACATTGATCCATCCAGACAAACCTCCCTGAACGTTAAATGTTAAATGATGTGTTCGTCTCCCTCCTCACTCCTGGGACAGCACTGTTTTCACTGTATCTGTCTAATTCTGACATCCTCCCTCTATCCTTGACCCCCTTTCCTCACTCCTTCTGTTATCTGAAATAATCTCAGGGCCTCCTTAGATTCTATTCATCAGAGCAGAAAGAAGCAGGCGCTGACACTGATAAAAAAAAATACTCATCTGTGCCTTGCAGGGGTAAAAGGAGTGAGAGAGAATAAGACAGAAAAGAAAGAGAGGGGCTTCAGATGAAACAGGCTCTGTTGTCTCCCTCTTGTCCCCCCGCGTCAATGCCATTTCAATTGAAAAGCGCAGTGGTAATTAAATTCCAGCAGGGGTTAGGGGCAACTGTGTGGCTCGCTGACGGGGGGCTGCCCTGACATAAAGATGACACAATTCAAGAGGACAGAGGGGGCACCAGGCGGAAAAGGAGGGAGGGTGACAAATGTCATTTATTCACGTACACCGCCAGATTCGTACTACTCAATCTTCATGACATTTAAAAAATAGAAAATGAAATGGATATTCAAACTCAACTGAATCCCACAATGACCTTTTCCCCAAATCAGGGATATTCTAAACAGATCCGTCTTCTGTATCTGCGGCATTTGCAGAATATTTTGTAATGCTTAGGAGGATGAGCGATTAGGTGGAGAAGAATTTGGGAAAGCTGGTGTGTGTATGTGTGCATATGTGTCAGCACAAATATGTGACTCACAGAGGGACGCTGGTTGTTGTTGATTCACATTATAGTGGTGCTAATCCAGAGGCTTCAGAGAGGCCACACACTCCTGCTGTCCCCCTCTCCCCATCCTCTATTAGCACAACAACACAGCCAGTTACTCTTTAACTGCAGAAATGTACTGAATGCTGAAATAAGAATAATATTTGACCAAATTATTCTAAATATTTAAGATATTTTCAGAAAGAGACTGAGTAGAATTTTAGCAGAACCTTATATTTCAACATTTATGTTAAATGTAGAGCAAAATTAAAAAGCAATGCAGCATTATACAACAGTGTGCTATGTTTATGATCATGATAATTCATTAGAGTGAAGTCTGACATTACTTGTGGGTAATTCCTGGAATATATTCGTGACATTATCATTTCCTGGTCTTTGCTTATTCAGAGACACATTCTCACCAACACTGTCCATGAGAAGAGAAATATTAAAGCTGTTACTTTCATAAACCTCTTTGTAGAACTGTGAAGACTTAAAAAACTGCATAGTAGTCACAGGATTTTGTTTAGGATCCTTCCCAGAAATATGTAAATACATTTTATCAAACTTTTTCTCCCTTTGTTTTTGTTTTTTTTTTCAAAATAAATCCTATTCTAGCTGTTAGCCAACAAAACTGCATGTTACAATGTCAGGAGTAAGTAATTAATGGCTGCCGATCATCTAATCCATTAAGATAGGTTGGCTCTACGGGTTTAAACATTTGGATGAAATTATAAATTAATCCTGCCAGTGCTTCACTTACATATTAATCAATTTTTATCAGAGCCTCTTACCCTAAATCCTGTTTCATAAAAAAGCATTTGTGCAACTCTGATGCCATCTAGTGGACAAACAGCTCAGTACACAAGCTTGTACAGTACAGTACATTCAACAAGCAAACACACAGCTGACTTGTTGATAGTTAGCTTGGTCAAAACTTCAGGTTACATTATTTTTCAGTCAGGAAAATCTATAACCAACACTCCAGGCAGCTCTGTCCAGTTCTGCTCAGTGTGTAATGTCCCTCTGGTCCACTTGGCCCACTTCATGAGTTGAGCACACCTCAGGTCTTGAGGCAACAACAACAAACGGACGAACGACCCGTCTGATGTTCCATTCAGCCACAGCCACAGGTGGGTGTCAATACTGATTTAAAATCTCCAGAACTTCCTTCTTAACGGATGAAGGAGAGTGCTGCTGGACGCCAGGCCCGCCAATACTTGTTTCCCAGCAGTCAAAGCCGCAGTCTCTCAAGTCCTGCACTGTACTCTGGACGACAAAGGCGTCCGTTTCTACAAAATAAACAAGTCATGTCAAAGTGGGCTACAGTTATACATAAAAAGAAAAAAATGTACTACAGTGGGATAGATGCTGTGAAATGTTTAAGACTGAAATCTTAACCAGAGCCACACACACAAAGCTACTCATGTCTTTGGTCATCAACTCCATAAATGTAGGGTAAGAGGAAGCACTTCAGCTCAATAGGGAGGATACAGCTGCACAGCAACATCAGTGCTAACTACGCATTCAGCTGAAAATTTAATGCTTCAGATGCAAGAGCAGCTTTTAATCTAATGATCAAGTAACTTAACTTAGTGCTCGCCTCGTCAACTCAAAGAGCCTTACCATAAAGACTCTATGAGAACATTACAGAAGCCAGATACTAGAGGATCTATTTGAAAACAGCTGCAACTCACACAGAGGGAAATTCTTGCTAAGAAAACAAATAAAGAGCGTTTGGAAATCTATTTGGAGGATTTTAAACTTATTAAAATTCAGTATGCTACAGGCTGCAGGCATAAACAAAGACTCAGCTCAAGTTCTTTGTTTGTTTGTTTTGTCAAAGGGAGGATGATACAAAGTTCCCTTATAACCAATTGCACAGTAGTACCCGTGCACCAAAAGACCCTCCTTGTGCAGCCTTCTCATCATTTCCTGCCACTCAAAGTGTAGCTTCAGAAAGGAAGAGTGAGGGAGCGTTTGAGGAAAACAGAACATTTGTTGACAGCAGGAGTCTGACAGTTTGGCTCATCAAACTTCCCTCATCAAATTGAATTCATTGTAAGACAAATCCATCGGAGGATGCAGTATAGCCTTGACTAAACGAGGGATTCATTTCAATTATATGCATCGTTTCAACTGGAGAGATAATTTCAACACAAGATAAAGTATGTTCCTTTGGAAAAAAAACAAAGACACAAACCTTTGACTTTTACCCTTTGTACAAACATTTAAAATGCATACTGTTATACTGGTCCACAGTACCTGGTCTCAGAAGTGTAATGCCACAGCCTCCTCCCCCTGCACCGGTTAGCTTGCTGTGGAGCCCCCTGGTCAGCGTGACCTGGCACAGTGTGTCCAGGGCAGGGTGTCCCACACCCATCACATTCAAATGGTGCTGGTTGATGTCAATGAGCTCCTATAAATGATATGACATATCTGTTGTTAATACCTGTTGCTCACAGGAGGTAACTGCTGTATGGATATGAATATTGCCTCTCTGGACCACAAGCCTAGAACTATAATTAAGGCCTCACAGTTGTATGCCTCCAATATACATACTGACCACATATAATATATGTTGTGAATATTTTGAAGGAATTTAATAAAAGGCACTACGTGTATTTTGCCATAATTGGCACATGAGTTATGAGTTATGAGTCTTGAGTTATGGCCAAAAATGTGTTTTGTGAGATCACAGTGGCCTTGACCTTTGATCATGGAATTCTTTCAAGTGTCAAGAATTAATCTCATCCTTGAGTCCAGGTCAACGTTTGTGCCAAATTTGAGGAAATTCCCCTCGGGGCGTTCCTGAGATATTGTGTTAATGAGAATGGGACAGAAACAAGATCACAGCGACCTTGACCTTTGACATTCGACGACCAAAATCAACTCAGCACATCCTTGAGTCCACATGACATTTTAGTTTAGTTTTTACTTATCGCATTCACGAGAATGGGACGGACAAATGGACAGACGGATGAATGAACAACACAAAATCATAATGCCTCGGGCCACGGCTGTTACTGGCACAGAAGCATGATTACATTTTACCATCTCAAGAACATATTTAGATTGCAACATGCTTTACACAATTTATTAATATTTTGTACCTCTAGAATATTGTAGTGCTCTCCTGTGATGGGCTCACAGGTCATCTCTGAGAGGACTTTCTCACAAGTGCAGGAAATGGCATCAACTGAGTCGAGCACAGGGGTCATGATAGAGGGAAACTGCAGGAGGGGAAAACAAAAAGTAAAGGAAATCAACATCTCCAACCCCACAGCAGGTGTCTGTGAAGCCATTACTGCAGGTTATATGCAAAACAAGTGGCTATGTGTGTATGTTTAAAAGAGCCACACAGGTTTATGATGGATAAGCTGTATACAAATACAGATTGTAAAATGTCAGGTTTGACTTTGGTTGTGCTCCAACGTGATCACAACACTGCCACAACACCATCCTGGCCTATCTATGTCTGAGGCAGAAATCTGCACACCTGCTGGTGTCACCAAGGCAACAGCACACAGGGGTGCTGGCTAAGAGTTTAATTTCAATATTTTATGAAGGCACTCAACGGCAGGCTCTGGAGTATCTGCCATGCAAAAGCACCGCCTATTATATTAATTACAGTGTCGACAAGTAACACACGGGGGAGGAAGAAACCATTTAGTACCTTGTTAATTTTGTCCTTCACCCTGGCAACAAGTACCTTGGTGCTACGTGGTACTTTGGTGTTAGTGAGGAGGATTCTTAATAACGGCACCCTGAAAGTAAAGCAGGCAGATCACAGAGTTCATACAGACATTTTATTTAGATGTGTTAATTTTATCCAGACTATATTTGTTTTCTATGAGCAACAAAAAAAACTATGATTTTATTAATTCATTCTGTGCTTGTCTTAAATTAAAGTAAATTAAAAATTGTTCATCAGTGTCAGTACTTGCTCAATGGTATTATCTTCCCAGCCAAGAATCTCAGCATGCCTCCTACATAAAGGGAAATCAAAATCATTAAACAGATAATCATCAGATGATAATGAAAAGTGGTGGTACAATAGTAAGACGATTCCATTAAAGAGCGCTATGAGTCCACACCATATGTACTGACAGATCATCTCAGGCCTCACCCCATGTTCCTACAGCGTTGTCTACTCCTGAAGGATTACCATGGATGATCATTTCCCCTTGGAAAGCCCAGCTGTTGATCAGCTCCAGTTCCTCCTGACACCACCTGCAATCATTTTAAAATGAAAGAAAGAAAAGCCCAAGAGATGCTAACTACTTTATCCCCAAAACAAACACTGCTATATGGGTGGGACATACAGTTGAATGTTCAATAAATCATTATACAGATGTTGTTTGTGATGAAACAACCTGATTCTACATAAAATCACAACATTAGCAGGACAATACAGTACAACAATATCCCACTGGCAATAAATCTGACAGCTGTATTGAGCTACAAAGACAGTTTCACTTTTATGTCATTAGATATTGCAGTGCAATTTGTGGTTATAATTTGAATTTCTGCAAAGCCCTCTGTTACCAAGAACCTAAGATAGCAACAATGACATGAATTTATCTACAATCTTATATTCTGGGAGGTACACATTACCATCAACGCCTTCAAAACAATGCAGTCTAATATGAAAACACCAAAAACTATGTTTCCAAAATTGAGCTGTAAAGCGGAATATTTTAATAAAAATATCATATTTGAAGATAGATTCAGTGTTGGTTTGTGTTACATAATTATGTAGCAGTTTTTGGTTTTAACAGTTTTAAAAAATGGTTCTAAATAGATAATAAATACACATAAAATGGCCGAACGTAAGCTTCTCAAACATTGCATTTTTTTAAACCCAATGATGCATCAGTTTTTTATACTTGATAATTATAATGTGATTCAAAGTCTTTAATTCTCCATAAAATTTAAGCCACATAATGTGAGAAATAATCTCACCTCTGTCATTTAAAGTACCTGTTAGTTTTTAGTTAAGTGATTTTTTCAGAGCGTATCCATCAGGCTTAATGATTCTGTGTATGCTTTATTGCCTGTGCAGACTGTGTTCATAGCTACACAGCTGGAGACCTTATTGTAGTGTGTGTGTGTGTGTGTGTGTTTGTTTTTTTCATAATATTTACCTGGCGGTGTGATCCAACTCTTTAAGAGGAGTGTGAATGGCTCCACTTGCACAGAGCAGAGCTGCAGCTAAACATACTGAGTAGGCAGCACTCGACCCCAGTCCCGCTCCAGTCGGCAGCTCCGACCACACAGACACTGTCAGGCTGGGCAGCTCACTGAGAAAACAAACATAAAAACTGAGCTTCTATTTGTACATAAACACTTAAATACTGAATATATGACTTATCAAGAGATGCAGATGACTGTGATGATTGAAAGTCTTTACTGCAAAGGCTATAGGAACTACAACCCCAAAATGAGACACACAACCTATGAGCACTACTATTTAGAACTAACAATAGTTATTGCTCATTTAGAATCACTAATGGTGCATTTTTACCTTCCAAAATATCAAGTATTAGGTAAATGTATCATATCCTCTTTTGTACAATCACATTGGTACTGTTACTGGTAGAGTAACAGTATATACATAACTGTGTAATGTATAGCAATCCATAAACTACTATATGCAACAGAAACTTGCTTGACATTGCTGTCAATGTCTGTCAGGGAAGCTGCTTTTGGGCAGACAGGAGAATACTCTAAACTAATTGTCCGGCTCTTCTCTCGAGGGAAAACACATCCAGACTTGTTAAAGGCTGCAGTGTGGCCCAGTGCCAGACTCTCATTAGTGGCCATACTGTCAGAACCCATCACCTCTCTCAGACACGCCAGCACTGTGTCAGCACCGATTAAACCTCCCGACAACCTGCAGCTCTAATGTTCCTGAGCATCTTCCCTGTTCACAGCTGCTGGAGCTGCTAAAACTAACATCCGGCCTTTCTGTCTCTTTCTCTTTGTTATCTTCATTTCAAAGTGGAGGGCTTTTTCTCAGCTTTTTTCTTGGACGCATCTACATCAAAAAGGAGTACATTATTGCAAATAAAGCATTTTCAAAAGAGCTGTAAAGAGCAAAGACATAAAAACTACACTGAGAATGTGAGTGCATGAGAGCAGTGAGGCAGAAACAGCAACGTAATAAACCTTCAGATGGTGACAAGTATCTGTGACCTATGTTGTGTTAAGCTATTGTTGTTTGCATTTACAACATTTAGTTGACAGAAGACCTGAACAACGCTGGATCATTTGATTTCATAGTCACAGCCAGAAGTATAAAATGTAACAAGCAAATAAACCCATTACAATACACAACAGTTCACATCACTGTACGACATGTTCCATGTGAGAAAAAGCATAACATAATTTAATTTGAACAGGCTTGCTCAGACTGGCTCACACGCAAATTCACAAACTCATGAGTTCAGGTCTAGCAGGCTGTAAGGTTTCCACAAGGTAGTTCTATCAGTTGCACCAACTTCAGGCAATGAGCGTTAAAGCTGCAGTTTCTTGCCTTTTTTTTTTTTTACAGCTGCGTTTTAATGAGCATCTACTACTAGCTAAACTAAGATAATCAATAGAAATGAAGCAGTAAGTGTAAGTGTTTTTTTCCTCCTTATTTTCCTTCCTAAAAATCCAAGATTCAAGCAAAGTATTAGGCTTTTTCTGGGACTAAACCATCTCACAAGTGTGTCTGATGCTTAAATCATACACAGTAGGACAGTCCTGGAGAGCAGAGCACTCACTCAATATTCAGCAAAAAGAATGTAATATTGTACACCTCAAACTCTCTTTCAATCATTAGCTATCAAAAAAGAGATGCAGCTGCAACACTTTTTGTCTGCAGGTGGCGAAAATGTCAAATGCGCATGTCATTGCTTTCCATTTCCTGCAGATGGAGCACATTGACATGTCTACATCTGCACTTCTGAAACTGCTAGAACCACATCTCTACAACTGGATGATGTTTGCTGGGCCTTGTTTCTGGTTTTCCTTTTGTATCAATAATATCTGTAATGTGTAACCTGGCTTTTGTGATTTTCATTTGACCAAAAAGCCTCATTATTAAAATGAAAAAAATGTTGAGAAGAACAGTAGTATTATCTCACCCTGATCCAAACAGTGAGAGGTAGATGTAGAGGAAGGCTAAGGTGGCCATGTTGCAAGTGTCCAGGTTTCCATTTGTTACACCAATAAATTCACGCAGTCTCCTCACAAGTTCAGGATCCAGAAGTTTCACCTCCTCCCTCCTAGCTGTTAAAGACACAGACAAGACAGACAAGACACAGCAACTATCAAAATGAGTAAAATAAAAACATAACAACACACACTTTGATATGTGGATGTATGTATAAAATATGTATATTTTCAAAAAAAATAGTAATTCATTTATTTGATATCCATCTGGTGAAAAGGGAAGTTTGATCAGTTAGTGGTTTGTCCGAAGACTGAAACCATAATGTCTCTCCAAACAATACATGGAGGTCAGGGCTGCATTAGTAGGACACAAATAAGCACTGCCTTAAAAGTTACTGACCTAATCCAGTAATTTTTATTTATTTTTATTAATACTTCAACAAAGGCGCTCTCACACTCAGCCCCTCCAGTCGCACTGAGCAATTTAGTGATACCACAGTTTTGCAGCTAAATGTTCATCAATGCAAATAAGACTGGAACAACGTCTCGGCATGGAAATTTCTCTGTATGTGCTCGACTATGGAATGCATGATATACAACAGCCAAAGTTACAGTTTATACAGGCCCCCGGTGCTGCATCATCCCTTACCACAGGAATAAGGAATAAGTTGCTTCAGCTCAAACAGGCCCCAGCAGAGAAATGTGTCAATATTTGGGAGGTTGATGCAAACTTTGCCAGTAGTGGTGGCCTTCAACTGTAAATATGTTCTCAGGTTCAAACTGACAGCAAGAGCCACCTGTGAAGCAACAAAAACAGAGGTCAAAGGGTTATTAAACAATGACACTTTTTCAAGTTTCAGTCTAATCTAGTTTTAACTCAAGTATATTTTCCAATACCACTAGTTTTTCCCGTGGCATACCATGGTTTTGTCATTACTGAATGTGTTTTCCATACAGTGTAATATGGAAATCATCGTGTAGAGTGCCACTGCACTGAATGATAAGAAGTGACAACCTCTGGGAGGGAGGCAAATGGCACTTAAATACAATGGTGTCTGGAGAGCTGTCTTGCAAAACCTTGGTTCAACAATTAGCATAATATAATTGTGTCTGCTGAGATATTGACTGGCGTACAGAGTCACCATAAAATCTCATAATTTCCGTAACTTCGTTGTTAATGGTACAGGTTACCTTTCCGTGAACAACTGCATGCTCTCCGTGGAGGATGGCCTTCCCAGGAGCGGACACGAAGCAGTCCTTGACTAGCATTTCTGTAACAGAGCGCAAGAACGTGTCCTGGGGTGGTCCAACTTGACACTGACAGTATTATTATTAGCTAGCTTAGCCACCTTCAGCTAAAGTTAATCCTCTGAAGCAGCAACAAGCAGTTGACAGCTCTGCCCCACGGCTCTGTGCTTTTAATGAACACTCGACGAATATAAAAAGGTTTAGCAAGGCATTTTTACGGTGTAAGAAGACGGAGATGCTCTGAGAACAAACTCTTTCCAACGCGGCGTGTTAAAGCCATGTTAAAAACACAGCTGACACACAGGAGGAGTGACCAGCAGAGGTTTTCCAGTATCCAATCAGCACCGCGGGTACTTGAACATATATTATTCTGTCCAATCATCTTCCGGTGCTCTCCCACCACCCGGTGAGTTGACCAATCGTGCGATTAAAAAGAAACGCCCATAAACTACGGACACATCGGAGGGACATAAGACATTACCTATATCTTTCACCCTTAGCTGTTAGCAAGTAGCCTGAACATGGCTTCGTTCATTATCAAACCTGTTCACCTCCGCTGTGTTGTAAGGACAGGCAGGCTCTTAAGCCAGCATCGGACAGGGAAAACGTTGTGTTCAGACAGAAGGTAGCTGTATATCCCTGCTCTTTGTCAGAGTATATGTGCAAAGTGTTGAGCTCCTCTTTATGTCACTTGTGTGCCTGCCTGTGTAATATAGCAAAGTGCTGGCTAGGTAGCTGCAACACAGGGATGTGTAGAAAAGTATGTAACATATAGGTAATTTTAGCACAAATAGCATGATTCTTTATATTGAGCTGGAGTGTTGTTAAGACCCAGTGAAACAAAAAATACATAGTTATGCTATTGTGAACCTGCAATATATCTTAATATGTATCAGATATATGTCAAAAATCATTTAATCAAAGTTCTTCTTTTTAATCTTCCTCTCTCTCTTCTTTTTCCCCAACAGTTACGCCACTGAAGGAGACAACAGAATACCCAAAATATACACCAAAACTGGAGACAAAGGTTGTTCTTAAATTTACTAGGAAAACAATACACACTACACTTCTGTTACAGTAAATAGCTCATTTAAAGGTTGACTTCATTCTTGCTGTATCCCCTGAAAGGTTTCTCAAGCACATTTACAGGAGAAAGGAGGCCAAAGGAAGATCATATTTTTGAGGCCTTGGGAAATACAGATGAGCTTTCTTCAGCTATAGGGTAAAATCTCAACTATTGAAATGTTCAGTTCTTTTTAACACTAGTTCTTTAATGTGCCGCACCTGACTTGACCGTGTTGAATTGTGCATTACAGCTTAGCCAGAGAATTTTGCCTTGACAAAGGTCACACATTCACAGATCAGCTGGACAAGGTTTGATTTTCATCTTGCATTTATTAACCTCTTAAGTGCTGACATTTTGCATTCACCAGTAACAAGATTTCAGACTTGTATTTTGCTCTTTTTCATTGCAGATACAGTGCATTTTACAAGATGTGGGCTCCAATATCGCCACCCCTCGATCATCTGCAAGAGAAGGTCATATAAGTAAGCACTTGTTGGCCAGTCTGATGCAGTAAAATTGTAATTTTATTGTGTCTTGTGCGCTTGAAGATTTCTTTTTTCTGCTCTGTTTTTGCAAGAGAGAACTAAATTTACTGCTCAGCCAATTACAGACCTGGAAACCTGGATTGATAACTTTACGAAAGAACTCCCTCCACTGACCAACTTCATTTTACCTGTAAGCCCCTTTGTGCATCTGTATAGATGGAATTTTTATGAGAGTCCAGGTTTTCCTGTTGTACTAACACTTAATGCTTTCCTTTCAGTCTGGAGGGAAGAGCAGTGCAGCTTTGCACTTAGCTCGGACAGTCTGTCGGAGAGCAGAGCGCAGGTCAGTTTCATCATGTTCCTTGGTTGTAACATTAGCTTGAATGACTTAAATTGATCCATTTGTCTTGTTTCCCTGGTACACTTGGTTCTGACAGCTCTGTGTTATTATTATAGTGTTGCTCCAATTGTGCGCTCAGGGGAGGCAGATCCAGATGTAGCCAAGTTTTTGAACAGGTCAGTCTAGTGCTTTTAAATTAAGCATGAGCTGGGTTCCTCAAACAAGCATTGTAATAAATGTCCCTACATTTTGCACTCAGGTTGACGACTACTGTTCACTGTGACCAGATATGCAGCCACGAAGGAAGGCAGCGAGGAGAAAATCTACAAAAGAACTGAATAAAGATTGTCACAGGATTAATAACATGTTTGTTTGTGGGATGGTTGATTCAGATAACTCCAGCCAATCAGGTGATGCACATAAACTAAGAGAGCTGGAGTTTAATCTTGAACTCAGCCACTCCAATGCATCATGCAGAGGAGAACCAAGGTCAGAGGTATCTCGTTCACTTTCCTCATTAATTTAAGGCACGCGCGCACAACTGACAAAAATGACTTCACATAAAACACAACGAGTAAGTTATTTACCTGCGCAGCGCTCTGAACCATCGGGCCGGAGAGGGGCTCGGCGGGGTACTCATGGTTATTCTGCAGGTTCAGGTTGAGACAGTTGTTGCAACAACTGCTGTTGGAAATGCTCACAACGGCGCCGTTCACCTCGCATGAGGAGTCACACAGCGAAGGGGACCGAGCACAATGGAGGATATGGCTCAGACGTGAGCATTTACACTATAATCCGCCCCGCGCGTTATTCGGGAAAACAAGAAAATGCGGTGGTGTGAGACATTCTCAATCCCAAAGCCTCCTGTAAATATTTTAAACCAATTTCTGGTCTTTTACAGAGCAGCAATATACTTCAGTCCCATGCGTGGCTCCACAGTGGTGTTGTGAGCGTGCCTCTAGACTCAGCAGGTGTTTGTAATAATTTCTGAATTGATAGTTGAGGCATCAGTCTGCTTTGAGAAAAGGAAAAAACACCCATTATGTGTAAATGATTTAAAGTGGATGATTTATATAATAGTGGTGTACATGATTTAACATTACAGGGGGAAAAACGTATTTTACACATGGACAAATATTACATGGAGATCTCCTTCTTTTCTTTCTTCTTTTTTTTTTTTTTTTACAACACACTCCATATTGTAGTGCCGCCAGTTTCAAAAACACTTTCAAACAGAGATGAAAACCTTCACAGGATGGGTGGGAACATTTCCAGGATAATTTTTTATTATTCTTTTTTTTTTTGTACTAAAAGAGTGGATATCCAAAGTCAGCATCAGCAGTCCACACCGGTACATTTAAAGTCTGGCCTACTCTTGACATCATTTAAAACAGATGAGTGACCTCATCAGACAAGACAGACGAGCTTTGTGAGGTATCTTTCATCTCACACACTGGATGTTGTGTGTGTGTCCTGTAAATCCATTCGCAGTGTTTCCACTTGTTGCTTGAATAGATTTAAAAGGAGGAGAGCTGAAGCGAGATCCTCCTGACTGATTTGTCAGATTTGAAAATAGCTTAATTTCATTAGTAGACTGAAGGTAAATTTAATACAACCAGTGTTATTTTATATATTTATATAATGGTTGCATTTTAATTATAATCTCTTTTTTTTTTTTGTTAGTGGCCATGATAATACTAGTTAGAAACATGGCAACAATGACCAATATGTTCTATAGCTTGTGTTACTTATTAACAAAAGTATTCATACTCATTCATGACAGAAAACTTTTTTTTTTTTTTTTTGCATAATAAAGAACTTGGTAAAGATGTGATTTTCTTTTAACCCTTTCTTTGAAAGTTGAAGTCATCTTCCTGGTAAATGACCCAAGAAGTCTCTTCCTTCACTTTATGATGTAGTAGAACCCTGTGTAAAGTGGTACTTAGGCTTATAAGTTAACATTCACCCTCACGTCCCTTTTCCCCACAGCCACAAACAGCAGAAACGTGTGCAACATTTCCATCTAAAGGGAACATCAAATCAAGCAGTCACATTTGGTTGATGAACCAGTCCATGACATCATGTAGAGAGGTTTTTAAACACCTCAGATTCTTTTCAGCATGGCTTTAAAAGTCCACAGAGATTGGAGGGCGTCGTAGTAAAACCCTCCTCGGTTGATGTTGATGTTGTAGTTGAAGTGGTAGTACAGTGGTCGGGTTTCTGCGTCTTTTGTTAGTAGGAGCAGAGGATACCAGGTACATAGCCCCCATTTCTATGGCTTGTTTCCAATATACATGGTTACTGGTTAACAAGTGAAATACGGTCAGACATAGCGAGGGAGGTGGGGGTGGCAATACATGAGGCACTCAGCATTATTCAAAGGTGTAGTGAGAAATATAAATTTTTACATTAAAGTACAAAGACTAACATCACTGATTGACTTCACACTTCATTTTTTTTGAAGCATAGGTCAAGAACACACATGACATGAACTCATCGGTTGTGTCTGCTCTCCTGTGCAGACACAAATAGTGACAAAACATTTTCCAGTTCCAGGACATCTTTTTTCTTTTCTTTTTTTTCATTTCAAGAAATCTGTTGCTGCTTCACCACAACTGAGGCAGATGTTCAAGAACATACAGACTGGCAGACCAACGCTCCTCTCAGGCGACTGCAGTGTCTTTCAGTGGGGAGAAATGGGAATGAGGTTTGATTTTCTTTGAAATGGGACATAATGTAATCAACACAGGATAACTGCTGTGAGCCACTCCTCCTTCATGGAGGTTGAACACAAGACATTGATTTGTCTTCCATTTATAAAAGATGCATTATGTTCAGCAAAACATTTTAAGACTCATCCAATATCAGCTAAAAGTTGCCTGGATAATGGAGTCCAAGCATGTAAGTATATTAACAATTCATCGCTTGGTTTCACTCAAGTGAGTCAACCGCGTGTCTAATGGCTTGCATTGCATCTGTATTGCTTTCCAGTTCGCTTAAAATGGGAGTGTTAGATCCGAGAATGATTCTGTTAAGCCTGAGAAACAGAGATCTAGCCACTGTATATCCGTATTTCATCAAGTTAAATACACGACATTGAATTTTTGGAGTGGCAGAGGGAGATGCTTAAAATTGGATTGTGCTGCAGAAACAGCATCCCCATCGATGTGAGCGAGTGAGCTGTAGTAGAGCAGAGCTCATCCAGTTTTGTTTTTTTTAAAAAGAGACAAAAGGAAACTTTGTATGTCCTTCGTGATTCCCCTTTTGTTTAAGTGATGCCCTTTTGACATGACAGGCTACAGTCCAGGGTAAGCCAAGCCTCTTGCTTGGTTCAAGCTGTTTAATACGAGCCTCCTGTGCAGATTGTCCTGATGCAACGGAGTTAGGAGAGCTCAAAGCCTGTGTTCATGCTGATAGCGTAGCGCAGCTTGTCACGCAGGATGCTCTTCTTGCTATAGTTGGGCAGCTTGAGCAGGTTGAAGCAAGTTGATGAGGTGGGAAGTCGTCCACCAGGTTCCTTTTTGCGGATGGTGAAAAAGCCCCTAAGGACACTGCCGAGGGTGTCTCCCGTGTCCTAGACAAGAGAAATGCTCTGTTAGCAGTTAGCACAACCATAACATATGGATGCACAAATGTAACAACGATTCATTTCTTACCTGATCATCTGAAACTTCCACACAACGGATGGAGAAAGGTGGTTTGAGGTAGGCAAAACCCAGAAGAGGTGGCCTTGAGCAGCTGGTAACAAACTGTAAAAACACATCAAAAATAACAGGAGACAATGGTTAAACCACCTTGTGTTAGAAATTAAAAGCGTTTGGCTGTGGCAGACAGCTTACTTTAAGGAACATAGCCCTTTCTTCAGCATTAAAGTCACTTGAGAGGATGTCCCACAGCCAGATGATGACACGATGGCTGCTGTGAAATCCCCCGTAATAGACTGTGTGTTTCCTGAGAACAAGAGAAAAACAACAGTGACGAGCACTTTAAACTGCCTCTATCAACAGAAAGCAAGATGAGGGAAATATCCCAATTTGGCTTGAGTAGATAACTGAAGTAATTTACTAAAGAAACTTTAATTATAGTCAGTAATAGTATACAGTAATTGTTGTGGTGTGTAGGTACAGGATGGAACTATATCAATCTGATCACATCACCCATAACAGAGATGAAAGAAGGCACAAATGAAATGTTACATACTTGAGATCATCTAGATCAATCTCAGCATTGTCTCCTGAGACAAGGCGCTGAACCTCGGGCGTGGAAAACATGTGCAGCCACTCTGGGTTAATGATGCTACGGAAGCCTCGAATGAAAGCTGCAGTTTGCTCCTTAATCTGCGTGTGCATCCGGAAGTGAGCCATTAGGTGGATGTAGCTGATCCTGCAGGAGATTGAGGTCAGAGTTAGATGGTGATTTCTACTGAGTAAACAACAGTCAGCAGAAATGAAAGTCAACATTTTAAACTTAAAATAGGTCAGTACCCTGATTTTCTTTTTTCTTTTTTTTTTGGTCTGAATCTGTGTTTACATACTTGTTTTCATTGGTGACTGGCATGGTTTTCCCCCCAGGTATCAGCTCATGACAGACAAGCTAACAAGGGAACACAAAATGTAACTTTTAACTTCATGATTTTATGTATTCAGTTACAGTGCATCATATCATTTTCCATCCCTACCTGCCCCATGACATCCTCATCATAGGATAACGTCAGTCCTAGATCCCCTACATCTCCATCATAGCGCTGAAAAATGAAATATGAAACGTCCGCTCGATGTTAGAAACCACACTACAAAGACATGAGCTATAGATGATAACTTGGCAAATTTGTCCAAGTGTACTTTTTCTCCAACCTTGATGGAAGTGAGGTTCTTGTAAAACTCAGAGTCCAGAGAAGGAAGCTCGTCGATGGAGCTGTAGAAAGTGCTGTGGTGGTGACCCAAGACTTGACTAAGGAAAAAGGAGGCAAACGGGACGTCCACAACAATGCCCTGAAAACACAGGAGTAACGAGGATACGGTCATTAAAGATCACCTAAAACACTGTGTTCGGAGTGAAGAAATTGGGCGTTTCTTCAGAGATGAAATGTACCTCGTAGACTGCTTTCCCGAGCATCTTCCCCACAAACTCAAACAGCTGCAAATGGTTCTCATGGATGTAAGATGTGGGTGACGGATACAGCCTTTCATTTCCACTTGTAGTCTACAAAAAATAAGCATTGTATCATTTAAGACGGTATAATCAAAAGAGGTGTGGTGGTTTGAAAATAGCACACTATTTGCCTGAATTACCTTGAACAGGTTGAGAGCAGGATTGAACACTTTCTTAATGATCTCCTCTAGAAACTCTTTGAAGACACCATCTTGATCGATACCAGCCTCGTCCACTCCCAGGTCATTTACAAACTTCACACGAATGACGCCCTTTATAGAATTCACTGGTAGCCTGCGGAGCTGGTCATATCCATCCTAAGAGGAGAGAGGTAAGAATTATCTTAGGATGACCAACGTACTTTAACACTTTCAAACTTTGCTCTCAAAATCTGATTTGTTTGTTACCTCCAACATCCGTGAGCGACGAATGGTAATATGGGTGACGTGTGGCGAAGCAGAGCTCGTCTCTACCAGTCCTAAACTTTCTTTTTCCTTTGTTACGATATTCCTGAACAGCAGCACCCTCTGAAATGTGGAGGGAAAGCAATTATGCAACTGTTAATAAAAATAACACTGCCTTAAATTAAAGGATCCTGTTTACTCACATTTTTATGTGGAATGACATGAGGGATGTACTGCAGTAAAAGCTGGGCTCTTTTCTTTCCTTTCTCCAGCTCTTGGAACAACAGGCTGGGCTTCAGGTCCCTGAACACAACATCACAAAGATGTAAAGATGAGCTTTAATCACAGAGCAGTCTTTCTTTGAAACAGAGGGCTGGTGTGTTTAGGATATCAACAGCTATTTTGTGTTTCAGAGTTTGTATTTACTTGCGTAGCCAGTGGTCATCAGGGGTGAACCTTCGCCTGCAGTCTCGCTCATAAAGCACCATCAGCCAGCCATGAACACTGTGGAACAACTCTAGTTTCTCTCCCTTAGCATTTTCTATTAAACACAAAGCAGCTTTTCAGTAAAAAAAAAACAACCTTTTAATTACGGTAGGTGCCATCATCAAATTTTCAAGATTCACTGAGGTCACATGCTCACCTAGGATGCCATCCCATATCATCTTGTACACAAATGTGTTCAGAAATGAGGAGATGGTGATGAGTTCCTCTATCTTGAAAGATGTTTGTTCTTCATAGACTTCAATGTCATCCAGGATTCTGTAACACATTCACAGTATGTTACAAAATGTTACGGCTAAATTGGGCATCTTATGCACAACATAGTAAAAACAAAAAAATTGGTGTAATTACGTGATAAGGTGCCGTGAGCAGTCACAGAAGAGCATGAGCATAGACAGGAGCTGCTTGGACTCTTCAGTGTCATTGTTCAGACACTCCATGAAGAGTTTGAGGCCTCCCTGAGGACCGAGCTCACAGATGAAGGCCCAGAGTTTGGGCAAAAGGTCGTCTAGATGGGTCAGACCTGCAGAAAAACAGAGAATGTGCCTTGACATACTCCATGATGAAATCTCCAAGGTGTATCAAAATACTGTATATTTGAATAATATTAAAAAAAGGACTGACCTGTGAGTATCTGGAGGCGTATTTGTGTCAGTGTAGACAGAGCTGTCTGGTAGAGCACACAGATGCTGCACACCTTCTGAACTTCAGCTGAGTCGACTCGCTTCCCTCCCACTGGTTTCAGGATGTTTCTCACAGAGGCTGACTTCTGAAATGCTCGCTTGAAGAGATCTGTCAACACACAGACACAAAAACACACAAGGGATGCAGTGAACTTTCAAGAAACTTTTAACCCAAAAGATTGTATTTATTTTAAAATATTACAGTAAGTTTAGGTTTATGACTCACTTTTAACTGGTAGATTGTTTTGTGACGTGCTAGGCTGCGGAGGTGGGGGAGTGGGCTCCTGGCTCTCCAGCTTTTTAGAGAGGACATCACTGAAGAGCGTTCGAATGACAGAAACGCCCCACAGGTATTGAAGCTGTTTGGTGACCAGTGGCATTGACTCATTCAGGCTATAGAGAACGAAGGACAGAAAAAGTGAGGTCTTCCTCAGAAACCATCAGGCAGCCTGATGAGGCCTATTAAGCCATCTTTGTGACCTAGTGTTTTATTTGTGCAATATCTGTGTTAGTTAAGTTAAAAGGACCCAGCTTACTATTTTCTGCTAAATTTTTATTTTCTGAGTCCATTTAAATAAACGTATCCCTTTTACTGACCCATAGTCTACGGTTTGTGAGAACCAGCCCAGGACAGGGTGCCAGTGGGTAAGGTTGGACTTCTTTTGGGATACATATCTCTGGCAGTAGGACAGCATGTCAGTCAGGTCCTTCACAAAATGGCTGGCTTCCTCTTCAAGGACTTTCTCATTAAGGTAACCCAAGTGAATCAGGTTGCCTATTGAGCAAAAGTGCAGTAAGAAGGGTAAAATTAGCAGTCCACAGGACACACAGTGATTCTCTGATGAAAAGAGCATGCCTGTATTTGTGCAAAATTCTATACCAAGTAAGCAGAGCGTATGGCTCCCCTCGAGACACACACAGATGTCCGAGCACTGTTCTTCCCGACTGAGAAACAAAATGAACTTCCGCAGGAGGTCATGCGTCTGGATGGATGCCATACACTGTTGAGACAGAGCAGATATTAAAACCTCCTCTCTAACAGTTCAAATTGTTATACTCACGTTAAATGTGACAGGGCTTTTACCTCTGGAGTAAGCACATTGAGGTGGGATACGACAGCTGGAACTGACATGATGTGGATGAGGAATGATCTTAGCAGGTTATCTGAGAAGTGAGCGGCAATGACCGGCCTAAAAAAATAAAGCAAAGCAAATAAAGCCTTAAAACACAAGCAAATTGGATGTAACAGAATTAGATTTTCTCTGTAAAATCACTAGTTTCTGGCTCACCTTAATGACAAAGTGAAGATAGCTGTTAGAGTGCCTTTGGACAGAGACGGTTTAGAACGAGCCAAGCCATTGGTCAGCAAGATCTAAACAACAACAACAAGAAAAATCAACATAATACACAACAAGCATTATTAATAAAATGACAGTTGGCACTAAAG
This sequence comes from Lates japonicus, assembly GCA_033238685.1. NCBI lineage: Eukaryota > Metazoa > Chordata > Actinopteri > Centropomidae > Lates > Lates japonicus. Next base: position 574,493 of record BRZM01000019.1, on the reverse strand, counting down.
AAGAAAATAGGTAACACACTACTTCTCCAAATCTCTTGATAAAACTGAAAAGTATGAACTGTAATACTGAACCTGCAGCACTGAATAAAATCCCTTTTGATTGAGATGGCCCATGATATTTTCACAGATCCTCATCAAAGCAGGTCTGAGAGCCTCTCCTAAAATAACGAAGAGAAAACATTATGTTTTACTTTGCAAAAACCATACCCTGCAATAACAAAAGATGTGTTTATATAACAACAACAACCTCAGCTTGACTTGAGACATACCCTTCCCTCGGACTATCCGCCAGGTTGAAGTGTCCGTGAAGGTCACCAGCATGGTGAGGTACAGCGTTACCAATTTATTGTCCTGAAGTATGTCAGGCTGCAAATCACAAGACACAGAATGACACCATGCACCGTGTCTACAATGGAATGAATAGCAAAACACATTTTCCCTTTTCAAATCAAAACTAACCTTTAAATTTTTCAGTAGCTGACAGCAGGTCCACAGCACATCTTTTATCTGCTTGAGCCAGGGAATGGTGAGGTCTTTGGAGAGAGCCAAGGACACATACCAGACCTGAGAGCCAAATGTAAAAACAAAATGTCACTGAGACAAAAATCACACATAAGAATGGTTTAAATGTACAGGGTAAAATGTCAGCACACTCACTTTAGGTTCATTTTCAACTTCCATGCTGGCAAGGATAGCACGACAAAGCTTCTCAAACCTCTGTGTGATGCACAAAATTAGAACCATTCAAGTCAGACAGCCCAGGACAAGAATCTTAACTATGCCTGTTATGTTTAAACAGAACTCCACAAAAAATAAGAATTAACAAGTTATATAAAAAGCATTTTATAAAAGTGAACTAACTCTACTACTTGTATTCTACTCATTGTTATTAATATGATAATCAAAACAGCATAGCCAGTAGCTCACCATCTTATCCTCTTGGCGATATATGAATAGTAATTTCCGAGCAATTTTGAAAATTGAAAGTGCATTTCTTTTTGATGTCCCAGTTTCAGACACTTGAAAATAGTCATCAACCTCTTTCCTAGTGAAACACAAACAAAATATAGATCCAACAATCATGCAAACATAAAACTGAGTTGTAAAAGCTCCATTTCAATCTATTATTGAATCATTCACTCATGCTGGGCACAACAAACATAGTGGACTCAAAGCTCTTCAAACCATACGTGAAATGTGCACTACCTTATTTGCTTCTGGAGCCTGCAGCGACAGAGAAATCTCCTGACCAGAGCTTGGATGTGGATTGCTGCTCTCTCCTTCTCCTTTTGCCCCTTCCTCTCCTCCCTGGCCTGCCTGGCTTTGTCCAGGAACTCGGTCTTGGAGCTTTGAGGTACACTAAACATTGTGCACCCTAGAAAATACGAATTTAAACCACTTAGCTACAGTACAAAACTATAACCTGATAAACAGCTCGTTTGTATTGATAACACTTTGACAGCGGCTTCAGAGCAAATATGAAGTCTGTGCCTGTGATAAAACAGCATCCCAGCAACTGCGTTTCTTCACATTGTTTTGAGTGAACATAGCAGTGAACTTACCTGCGATATTCCTCAAATGAAGATTTTGTCTGGCCTTTAGGCTCACCTGGCGCTATACCTCCTCAGTCATTTGGTTGTCCTTGAGATCCGAGCAGGAGGAAAGCCAACTGAAACACGAAGACTAACTTGCCATCTCTCGGGCAACGGGGCGATCCAGTAAAGATGGAGCTGGGTTGGTTAGCTCACGGGGCTAGTTCGCTGCTTGTCGGCTTGATACTGCCTCGGGTTGAATCTTTTCACATTAATTTAGCGATAGTTATCATCGTTGCGGGGTTAGGTTTGATTCTGTATCAATGACAGCTTCAAACACACAGGGAACATACCGTTTCGAAATGTAAACAATGAGAGGAGATCCGTACATTGACTGCAGCCATTAATCCCATGTGTCGCATTAAATGATTCCGGGTAGTGTTTGTCTTCATATATAAATTGTTAAATGAGACTATTTATGGTTAGAAGGTCTCAGATACGCCAAAACATTTGTGTTCGTGTTATAACAACAGCAACTTTGTATTTCTTTTGTTGGAAAAAGCTTTAAAGCTGGGTGTTTGGTGAAGGGGACTGTTATCACTGTTACTCCTTCAACAGCGGAAATGTACTAGATAAAATAAGTAAAGCTTTTTTCTCTCATTTGTGAATTAAAAGTAGCAGGGCAGAAATGGGCTGAAGTAAGGCACTGAATTGTCATTTCTATCTTATTTTACTCCATCTTAAACATTCTGTAACTCTGTAAGCTTTAACAAAATTATATGAACTGTACCTTTAAAGAGAGCTCAGGAACGTTGACGTCATTTTATAACTGCGCAGCATTGGACCGGAAGGAAGTGGGTGTTAGCTGACTGACGTTAGCGAGCTACATTTACGAAGTCTGCTGCGGCTTCTATGGTAAATATACTTTTTTTTAAACATCTAAAGCCGGATACAAACACGCTAATGAGAAAGAGAGAAAGCTGTTTTAGTAGACGGTGACATCATTAGTGTATATTTAGCGAGATTTGTAATAATATAGGTAACTTTAGTTAATACTGACTAGCTAGCTCGACCATTAGCCGTGATGGCTACAATCAAATTACTACTGACTGGGTTGAGAGAGACGGTTCAGTGTTACACTTTATACAGAAAAAAGCCACGAACAGTCATACAAATTTAATAACACCTGAAAAGGAAAGGCAACTTCATAGTAAAGGCACGTGGTACTGTTGTTGGATTGTCTCTGTCCTGATATAGTCTTTTTCTATAGCTTTATCATGACAAGCCAGGCAGAAATACCGATGTAAGGAGACATTACTCCCCAAGTTTTATTAATAGTGTGAAAGTTTAAATTCCACTAAAAAGGAATGGAAATGAAATTTCTTTCTATAAATTCTTTCTATAAAACCATTAACAATTGCCTTATCGTCTTAACAGTCTTAGAGTTGGAAAAGACTCGCTATTAAAATTCATGAGTCACTACATGTGTGTCCTAATGGTACACTTGACTTATCTATTCTTGAGCAGCGATGAATTAATTACAATGATCTTAATATGGAGCAACGGTCTGCTATAGCTTATTCCTCATAAACCTCCACTACTCACCATTAAGAAATTGTAGATGATGCTCCTTCATCACAATGAGCATGGACACACAACTTTATTTGGAGTCAGCCTTCCACAGGCTGCCCTGCTGCCTTAAATGCTTGTGCCTTTTTAAAAAGAAACTCCATATTTGTGGTTTTATCTTAAAAAGTTAGATTCTAAGTAAAACAAATGGCTGAATAAAGCTGTTGGTTTTAGTCAAAAAAGATTTCAGCTACATGTATCCACATTAATCCTGAACCCAGCTAATCCAGTGAGATACCAGCCCTGATCCAGGTGTCACTTTATGCTTTATCTTGTTCTGTCACAGGAAGAGATGTCAGGAGAGAGTGTGGTGAGCTCGGCAGTGCCAGCAGCTACAACCCGTACTACGTCCTTCAAGGGCTCCAGTCCCAGCTCTAAATATGTGAAGTTAAATGTGGGTGGAGCTCTGTACTACACTACAATGCAGACACTAACCAAACAGGATACAATGCTCAAAGCCATGTTCAGTGGCAGGATGGAGGTCCTCACAGACAGTGAAGGTGAGATGTTGTCTAAAATGTTATAATTACAAGCAGGGTTTACATCATCCCTTCACTGATCATGTCTAATACTAAGTTATATTTCAACATGTCATATTAATAGGTTGGATCTTGATCGATCGCTGTGGGAAACATTTTGGAACAATCCTTAACTATCTTAGAGATGGAGCAGTGCCACTCCCTGACAGCCGACGGGAAACTGAGGAACTGCTTGCTGAGGCCAAGTATTACCTTGTCCAAGGCCTAGCTGATGAATGTACAGCTGCCTTGCAGGTACCATCACCACACAGGGCTGTTAGTTAGGCAGAGAAATGTATGTATGTATGTATGTATGTATATAGATTATATATCACCATGTCATCAGACGTTTTGTGAAATTAACTCTTCAACTCTAAAAAATGATCAATGGATAAAAAGATCAAATGTACAAAAATACAGGTGAAAATGATAATAATTTTTCTTTTTATCTACCACGAGGGAGATAAAATCTGTGCAAAAATCATTGTAAACCAATGCCTTCTTGGTGACAGTTGGAAACTGGGATGATGAGCCTTAGTCATTGTTGGAGTGGGGGTTTCATATCCTTCATCATCTTTGTTACTCTGTGCCAAGTGGCTTCCTTCCTCTTGTTATATACTGCATGTTGCAGTTTTGCAGATGGAACTTTTTTTGTAATGGAAAAAAATATTTCTTCCTCCAGAACAAAGAAACATATGAGCCCCTCTGTAAAGTGCCTCTGATGACATCATCTAAGGAAGAGCAGAAGCTCATTGCAACATCTAATAAGGTATGTTATGTTTATCTATGTAATGCACTGAATTTCTGGTGTTCAGTATTAAGAAAAAAATTATTAGAATTTTCTTTAAAAATACAAACTTCTTTGTCACAGCCTACTGTCAAACTGCTGTATAACAGAAGCAACAACAAATATTCATATACCAGGTGAGTCCTCTTCAACTGATATCAGGAGCTAACATGTCTAATTTAAGAAGGAACATAATGTGGTGAAATCCTGCAAGTTGTCTTAATAAGTGTCCCATAACTCCCCATCCCCCAGCAATTCTGATGACAACATGCTGAAAAATATTGAGCTGTTTGACAAGCTGTCATTGCGATTCAACGGTCGGGTCCTTTTCATCAAAGATGTGATTGGGGATGAGATCTGTTGTTGGTCATTTTATGGCCAAGGGCGCAAAATTGCTGAAGTGTGCTGCACCTCCATTGTTTACGCCACAGAAAAGAAGCAGACAAAGGTAAATATCTATATTTTTTTATATGCCCATTCTGAACAGTTGGTTGATCTTTTGTAAGCACAATGTAGTTTAAATATCTCTCTAATCTCTCATGTAACACTCACTTCTCTCCCAGGTTGAGTTCCCAGAGGCACGCATCTATGAAGAAACCCTCAACATTCTCCTGTATGAGTCCCATGATGGGAGGGGTCCAGACAACGCCCTGCTGGAGGCCACAGGAGGCGCTGCAGGGCGATCTAATCACCTGGATGAGGACGAGGAGCGAGAACGAATTGAGCGAGTTCGTAGGATTCATATCAAACGACCCGATGACCGCACACACCACCACCAGTGACCTTCCTCCCTCAACCCGTCAGCCTGTGTCTCTGACCCTGGACAGTCTTTGCACCACGCCTGTGCCTTACAACACCCAGCGCCTCTCTCTCTCGCTCTCTCTCGCTCTCTCTCTCTCTCTCTCTTTCTTCCACTCTTATTTTACCAGCTTTATCTAGGAGACTACACTGAGTTGACAGTGTGTAGTGGTGAAGTGATTTTGTGCGTGTTTGTGTATCCTCTTGTCATCTTTGTTGTTGTGCGGTCTGACAGGCTGTAATGTTAGTCATGATAACTCTTATCACAGTTTTCTGCTAGTGTGCAGAAGCCCATGGACATGGATGTTTGCATTCAGCACTGCAGGTGACCCACAGTTTCACCTGAGTGTGTGTGAAGAAAACTAAAATAATGTTGTCAGTATACATTTGTTAATTGAGGTCCTACCTAGATTACATCCAGGAGAACAAGAATTATATCATGTAAGCAGCTATTTTCGGATGTGGATGAACCAGGTGTTGTACAAAATGGGGCCAAATGGTGGCACTGTTTCACTCTTAGAAGATGTTATCAAGGCTATTTTCTAGCCTGCAGATAATAGCAATTACACCTTTTTAAAATTTAATAATTTTTGATACGGTTAAGATATCACAGGTGGATGCAACATTTCACTGTAGTGCTTCTGCCATATTTAGTTTTAACATTATGCATTTCCCTTCACTCCACTAAATGATTATTATTTTCAGTGGAGGGAATTTGAGCTGTGACCTGAGGTGTTAAATGTACTGGGGTGATTGAATGATGGATGCTGAGGTTGAAGTGAATGACTGTAATAAGAGATCTCCCTGGCAGGAAGGGAATCCTGTCTACAAGCTTTTAACAGGGAGAGAAATTAGACCTGTCCTTCATCGCCACATTCATCAGAGAATGTACTGTTTGCACACAATAGGTTCAAGTTGAAATATGTCTAACAATCGCAGTACTTGTAGGTCTGTTGTACAGAAGTGAACATATATGTATGTTTTATATTTATACCTACTTTATCACAAATAAATTTCTACAAACACATCTTTTGTTCTGTCTTAATTTTTATATTCCCATTATTAGTGAAAATACAAAATTATGATACATATGGCTTCATTGTTCTGAAATCAGAATTAAACTTTCTTTGAAGCAGTTTATGAGTAATGTTGAGTGTGTGGAATATTTAAGTAGTTTTGTAGATTTAAAAGTAACCAGACAAACCTTTGCTTAAACACAGAATAATGTTGAAACTGTGACCTTTCATTAAAGTTATTAAGTTATTCTTTAGTGAAAAGTTCTTTTAATAGTTGACTACTACGCATAGATGATCAAATGTGTTGCTGTCTAACAAACAAGCTGATCTAGGGTTCCTAAAGTGCAGCTGTGTCTGCTCAGGCGTAGACATGTTGATCTTCCCTTTAGGGGTTTCCTGATGAAATATGCAGGGGCTTCTTGTGTGTCTCCTCCTCAGCCCCACACCTTACCGTGACCGAGCCCGGGTGGCAACCTGCAGGGACAAACAGTTTGGTTCAAAGTGATATCTCCTTATCTGCAGATTAATTTTAGATCAAACAGCACGTCGGGACATAAATTCTTCATCATAACAGGAGTCAACTCACCACCATAAGGTGTCCGTTCTTGGCCTTGTATACCATGGGCTCCGGCCCGGTGCTGAAGTCCACTGCACTTTCTTTCCCCGCCTGGATTTCAATCTTAATGCTGAAAATCAATGTAAACACATTGTTTTAGATTGATCCACACCTCGAATTTAACCTCTACATTTCTGTCTTAGGTAAACACTCACCTGCCCTGAACCACTTTGATCACGTTTTGTTTGTTAGCAATGACACTGAGTTTGGTCAAAAACTCAAACAAGTGATCACACTGCATTACCAGATCCCCCTGAAACATCCACAGAGTAAAATGCAATCAGACAAAATCATACCTCAAATTAAAAATGTTGTTTTACAAAGAATTTTCCAACTGAAAATCTTTGAAGACTTTGTGTAAATTAGCTGAATGATTCAAGTGGTGTCTTTTTCTTTAGCCCAAATACATATCTGCTGTATCCACATACCTTCTGTTTAGGGTCCTCACATGTTATGTGGAATACAATCGTGTTATCAGTCAAATTACTGACCGAAATACCTGCAGTGAGTGAAACCAAATATTATCCAAATATAAAAACATCCTTGATGGAAAGTATGGTGTATATTATCATATTGATCTGACCTTTGAGAGAGGTGTACAGCACTCTTTGTTTGATCTTGACTTCCTCTATCACATAGGCAGCTGTCTGGGTGAGGATTAGCTGTCGTGGGCTTGGTTTGAAACCATTCCTGTGATACTTGATTATGGGCACGCTGTACTACAGACACACAGAGTAGACAACAGAGTGAGTTGTGTTTGATGCAATGCTGTGTTTCCTCAGGGTGCGTAATGACATTGTATTACCTTGATGTGTTCATTGCGAATCATCTGGAGAACCCTCATGTTTATGTCTTGTTCACCTAGAGATATTAAATGATGTAAGAATGATTGTTCAAAATAAAAAAAATAGTGGGAATGTGTCTGATACTTACTGATTCTGGTGTCTATAAAAGGTTGAGCGACACTCTGCGGGTAACTGTCCTTTTTGCCCTTGAAGATGGAACTGGTAATGAGCTTCAGTTGAAACTGAGGGGACGAGAAACATAGAGTTGATCACCACAAAAAGAACATATGATGATCCAGTCTTACACAACATGTTTGACGTGTGAGTTACCTCCACTTTTTTCTGAGGTGTGATTCCTCTCACATACTTCCGCACCATAAGACGGTAGTGAAGCTTACGCAGGATCTCTGATGTCTGTCAAAAAAGGGAGAATGCGCAGAGTCAAAATAAAATGTCTGCTTGTTTTTAATCTGCTTTACAATGAAGCAGATTAATCATTGCACCTCTACGAGCACAGGTGGTGGAGATAGCCAGGTGGTTTTATCCAAAACGGTCTTTGGCAGATTTTCTTTGAGCCGGTTCAAGTAATTTTGTCTCACAAAAGCCAGGTACTCGGAGTTATCTGTGGTCTTCGCTTGTCCTCTGGTCATGTAACCTTTGATGAATCTGAAACGGATTGTTAAATATTGAATTAGTAAAAATGTGACACTAACCTTTAGAGGAGCAGTAGAATGATATTGTACAACTTTTATCTTCTCTCTTACTGCTTGATGACTTTTACAGCCCAAGCTCTCCTCTCTCTCTCCTTCCTGGCCTGCACTCCTCTCCAGCAAGTTTCAATCTTAGTGGCTGAGGATGTAAAAAAGAAGATAATGGAGGGTGAGTAATTTCCTTTTTTTCTTAATCAGTACATCCTAGTCTTGATCATGTGTTGTGACACTTACCAGCTTCTTTTTGTTTTCTGAATTCTCCTTTTGCCTTGTATCCTTTGTATTTGGCCTGGAGTCTTGTTGCTGCAAATTCAGAGCATAAAAGTAAATCATTGCTCAGGTAGTGATGACTGAATGATTCTCATAGCCTATTTGCACTCACCCAGTTCATGTTTACATCTCTCATAAGCATCCTCTGTGGCATAAAGTGTCCTTGGATGACGGATGAAAATTTTGGTTCTACAACAAAGGGAGAAAAAAAGGTTTTCGCTCACTCCAGGCTTAAAGTGCATTTGCTCTGTTGTATTTAGGAAATGCTGTCCCTCACCGCCCCATTTTGTATTCATTTGGCAGGTAGCCCAGATGTTGAACCAGCACTTCCACTCCATCAGCGGGCAATCCTCTCCAGTGAGGCCAGGTGGCCGGGCACAGCGGTTTGTACCTGTAAGATGCAGCAAATAACCCACTTTCAATAAGACTGTAATTAAAAAATCAAGCAGAATTTCCAAGCTCTGTGCTCCTTCAAACCTCTTTAAGAAGACCTCATATTTGCGTCTGTAAGCAAAACCGGCTCGTCTGACTCTGAGGTGCTCCATAAGGCCCAGGTACTTCACCTGGTGTCTGATCAGCGCTTCGTCAAACTGACCTGTGATTATGTGAGCAAGACAAGGATCAAATTCAAATGACTCCATCCTGTTCACAAAACAGCTCCATGTGTCGTCTATTAATTCAAAGTACCTGACTGTTTGGACTCATTAGATTTAAGACAGCGTATGTACCAGGCCTCTTTGGCCATCAGGATCTCTGTCAGCTTCAGCAGGCTGCTCTTAAACTGGGTCGCCACCTACAGACACAACATGAGGATCATAATCCCAAACAGCTCTTCTGTCAGATCCATATGGCTTAATGATGACACAGTCAGACTGCCATTGACTGGGTAAAGATGACTTGTCTTTGTCTCAGTGGTCACTCTAGATAATAATGACCACTTACTGACTTGTTTCTTCTTTCGTCTGCATTTTATCCTTTTAAATAGATGGCAAAAAATATAAAACTTTAAGCATGCAAAAACCCTCTCCTTTCTCACTCTAGAAAGTGCCTAAGAAAAATATTTCAGGCTTTTATGTGGCATGTAACTCTGAGCTACAGCATAGTACTGCTGATAATAAAGTACAGTAACACAGCTGAAGGATATGGAGAAACAAATATAGTGAGCACTCACTGTTTCTGGTCTTCGTCTGCTGTCTAGATCCATGGTGAAGAAGCATTCTTTGACTATGGCATTTTTTGACTGACACATCAGCTATGAGGACACACACACAGATTTACCATAATATTGATGCTTAAATGTTCATCTGCCAAACATTATCCATTACCCTTTTGTTTTATTTACACTAGTTAATATTTGAGGAACTAAATCTCCTCTCCAGCACATATTCTCTGTCTCACATTATAAAGTGCAAAATAGTAAACTTACATCTTTTATGTTTCTGTATAACAGGTCATTATTTTTGTCCAGGAAACCTAGGGGGGGAAAACATAGTCATAGGGCTGTTTGTCAGCTGAAAATAAAAAGATTTAGATGTTTTAGGGCTTGAGATTGTGGTTCCTTTTTACCCACAACACAGTAGGTGACCTCCCCGGCATAATGCAAGAGACGGAAATCTCCCCTCTCCAGAGTCTTACGTGTCATTTTGTCCGCCAGTTTGTGCCTGCAGTCAAAGAGGTGGAGAGAGACAGAGGGATGAAGAGTGAAAGGCTTTGTGAACGAACCCTAATCCTTCATCTCTATTGGCTCACTGTCAGCTCGCTCACAAGACGCTGGTCGGCTGAACGTTGATACTGGCACAGCATCATTTAGATTTAGATGGAGTTTGTATTTAAATGCAGGCACACTCTGTTGTGAATTTCTTGTTTGGTTGGTTACATAAGCTCACGTGACAAAGTGAGGGTGATTTCCCATCTTATCTTCCAGCCTCTCCAGGAAGGTGAGATCTGTGGCATCTCCTGGCCTCAGACACTCCTCATCCTGCAGGATATTTATTATTAACACTGACCATAGTCTCTCACTCAGAAATATTTTACAGTAACAGTCTCATAAGCTGTTGGCCAGGCTTTAAAGTCTGTTTCATCAAGTACACACCAGTATTGATATGATCCCCCTGTGTTTCTCCTCAACCAGATCACAGATGATCTTGTTATTGAAGAACTGTACTGGCTCCCACTGTGGAAAAGTCAGAAAACAGACTGAAACTCTAATTAACCTAAACACACTATTATTCCTCACTAGTTTTTGCTTCAGGTTAACAGAATTACCTCAATATCCTCCGCTTCATATTCTTCCTGTTCAGCCTTGAGTGTCAGCTGGATGAAAAGCTGCTGCAGCTTCTCATTGCAATAGTTTATACAGAACTGCTCAAAACTGAGGAAAAAAGCAAACATAAACAGTTCAGGCAGAATATTCAGAACTGGTAACATTTTGATCAATTGTATCCAAAGAAAAAATTCTGTTATACTTGGTTAAAATTCTACAAAACAGTGTTTATCACAGGCAAAAAGGTGGCAAAAATGGCTTCCTACCTGTTTACATAGAACACCTCAAACCCATATATGTCCAGAAGCCCTATTACAGTCTTTCTTGAAGAGTCCTGGCAGAAAAAAACACAAACAGATGAGAGTTAAGCCAGTACAAAGTGATCCTCACTGCCTTCACTTTGTCATTCATCACACACTCTTCTTCTCACCTTGTTCTCCATGGACTCATTGATCCTGTTGACCAGCCAGGTGAAGGTATGTCCATAGATGGCTTTAGCCAGGGCATCTCTGGCATAGATGGCGTGATCGATTGTGAACGGGCTGAGGACCTTCACAGTGAGACAAAATCGTAGCTGTTCATCAAACCCAACATGAAAAGTTTAAATGGAAACACAGCCCTAAACTAAAGGACATTTTGACATGTTTGCACCTGATCCTTTTTGGCTTCAATCTTCCTGTACGTCAGTCCCTCTTGGAGACTGTGAGCATCAACCCCTAGTAGCTGCAATGAAAAATAACATTGAGCAAGTTTCTCCTTTGGCTTTCCTGAAGAATAAGTGGTGCTATTTTCTTACATTTGAGACCCAGCGCAGCTCTGCGTTGTTGTTGAGGAGGGCATGGCCTTTACTGTCAGCGGCAAACTGAACGTTGCCCAAATGGAGGACGCTTGCAACAATCCCAAACAAGTGCTGCATAGAATAAATGTTTTTAAGCTGATGCAAAACTACAAGGGAAGACTGAGTGGTTTAAATCAGCAACTGCATCCAACTTACATTAGTGTTGATCTCGTCAATGTCGATGACTTGCAGTGCATTCTTGACTGTTTTCCAGTCATTTTTGTCATTAATGGAGGACACAATGGCACATTCTCCCTGTCAGAGAGAGTAAACACATTAACAAAGTGTGTCAAAGTGTCCTATTGTGTCATAAATGTAATTTATTAAAACATGGAGTTATACATACTTGGGTTAGATAGTTGTAATGCTGGCAGTCTCTCTCCAGACCCAGCTGGTGCAGCAGGTCATCCTCTCCTCCCTCCACCAGCTGGTAGAAGATGTGAAAGTTTCTCTCCCCGTGATTCTGGTGCACGACCCTCGACTTCTCCAGCAGGTAGTTCAGCACGTGGCCTCCGACAGCATCCCCCTATGGGCATCATGATCCTAAAGACAGCAGCTCTACAACTTGCAGAAAAAAACATAGCTTATGGCCCAGGGGCCAGGTTTAAAATATTTTTCTAGGATCAAGTGTCTTTTTTCTTTAAAGCTACGTCCCATGAAAGGAAAGTTGATACTCTTCTAAGTGGTTTGCTGTACATTCTCCTGTAAGTTTTTATGTTTTTGGATGAACAAATTAAATCAATTTTAGGCTTCTAATTTATTTTCACACATATTTGCACAATTAAACAGAGCATTTAAACTTTTTTAAACACTTTATTCTTAAACTTAAGATTGTCATTTTTATTTTACATACTTCACCCATCCACAAGTTACCATATGCATGCTAAGATTTTAAAACAGGATAACAATACTTAAAGGGCCTCTTAAAAAACAAAACAAAAACTTTTTTTTTTCTTTCTTCTTTCTATTTCTTGGAAGTACTTCTGTGAATTTGCCACCTGATCCTTACCTGGCTGTCAAACTGAATGTCCATGTACTTCCCAAACCGACTTGAGTTGTCATTTTTTAGTGTTTTGGCATTCCCGAAAGCCTGCAGGGAAAACAACAACCATATCGCACTGAGTAATTAATGTTAGCATGACTCCACTTTTTGGTATGTCATTACAATGATATAACATTAGTCAGACCTCGAGGACAGGGTTGGACATGAGCATTTTGTCCCGGACAGTGTTCAGCAGAGTGGTGCTTGGACAGCTGACAGCATAATACTGCAGAATCTTCTTGGAGGCCTCCGTCTTCCCTGCTCCACTCTCACCAGAGATGAGGATGAAGTGATTGTTGAACTCTGTCAGCATGGTGTGGTAGGCGTTGTCTGCCAAGGCGTAGCTGCAGGGATTCAGAACAATCATATGAACCATGATGAACTACATCAATAGTTCAGTGTTCAGACCAAATATATGTATGAGTTCACAGACACATACTGTACGTGCACTCTCATATTCCCTTTACAGATTCAGATTATACACTCACATGTGTGGTGGAAGCTCAAAAAAGTTGACACCCATGTAGAGATCCATCTGTTTCTGACTGTAGATGTCCAGCTCTTTATAAGGATTGACAGACACTAACAAAGTGCCAATGTATGTCTAAAAGAAGGAGTTAAAAGTTATGTAATTTACTGTGAAAATGCTCACAGTTTGTTGACAGCAGGGTTTAAATAGTCCTTTCCCAGACTCACATAGATGAGATCCTTGCTGAAGCGTTTCTTGAGGTTGCTGAGGAAGGCTGCCTCTGTGGTTTCATCCAGGAGGACAAAATCCTGGATTCCCACTCGGTCCCTTGCAGTCAGGGCACCCTCCATGTCCAGCTGACCCTGTGCAACAAGTGGTATCAAACATAAGGGAGCTAAATGCACAGTCTCAGAGCAGCAGGAATTACTTTTAAAAGCTCAAATTCCTGGTATATTGCACCACAACCAGCAGATTTCTAAAACACATTTACAACATCATTACACATTCAATGCTTCATAGTCATAAATTTGAGTTTGTTATATCTTTAATATCTTTATAAATTTGTGTATTAATCAGTTAGATTAATCCCAAACAGGCAAACTCTGCAAAAGTAACAATAATAAGTGCAACACATTTTTGCATGCATAACAATGACATCCAAATTCTCAGCCGTGTATTTTGACAAATGCGGCTGGATGAATGAATGTTTGAATAAATAGCTCCACAGGGGAGGGCGGTGCTGAAAAAAGCACCAAAAAAAGCACAAACATGGTCCCTGTTAGTTCAATTGAAATAAGAGGTCTAGAGGTCGTATGTGTCTTTGAAGCAAAGCTCTGTGATTGTGCAGACGAACAGACAGAAGCTAATGATCACTACACAGCACACAGGGACCTTGGCTGGCAGCCCACAGTTCACTAGAGCTGACGCACCAAGCAAACATAACACACTGTGCAAATGGACTTGGGGAGCCCAAAACAGCGGCACATTTAAGAGGCATAGTGGGAAAAATTCCACCAATCTGTTTTGCATTCTCAGCACCAACACTTAGACCAAAGGTTTTCACAGCTTTTGTTGGTTTTGTTTTTTTTTTCTCTCTCTCTCTCCTCTCTCCTTTGGAAGCAGAAGTCCTTTGATTCTCAACTCTCTCTGTAAAAACATTAAAAAAGATAATCCATTGGATCTAATTGACACAAAGCCCTCCGTCCCCCCTCCTCCCCTGCTTCTATCCTCCGCCTATGGCCCTCATTTCTTCTGAGAAAGGCCGAGTGTTTTTGTCCTGTAAATACCACGGAGCAGAGACAAAAAAGACGTCTTTAAAATGCAGTCTACAATCCATTACACATATTCCCCCTGCATATCCATTCAGTAATTATTCATTAGAAAACATTTAACGTCTGATGTAGTTTCACACTAGGCAATTGAAACACAATGAGAGATTTGGCCTATTTTGGGGTGAGGAGTTGAGGAGGGTTGGCTGTACAGAGAAGGAGTGAAGCGAGGAGGGAAGGGGGGAGGAGGAGGGCAGTGTTGTCGATCTGAGAACCTCTGAAGCAGGGGCCATCTTAAGGACAAGGGACAGACTAAATAGTGCAGTAGCAGTCTGTGCCCGCTGCTTGCTGTGACCTCTCATTTAGTGTGCCCGAGGGCGGGAACAATAGAGGCTTGTTCTTAGCAATCCTGTGCTGTAATTTGGACTTCATTACTTCTGCTCTACGGGGCCCCATGGAAGGATGGGGGAGGCTAGTCCGGATGAGTGTGTTTTTCCACCTATCAGCCCCACCCCAGTGCTCTCACCCCTCTCCCAACAATACCCCTCACCCGTGTCCCACAATAACCTCACCGACCCCCTTCCCATAGCCCCTCCCCTCCACCCACCCACTTTAAGCCAATGGACAGGTGAACAATATCATTGGAAGGAACCTTTTTGGACGTCAGAATCAATCTAAGCGGTGTGATGCTAGTGGTGCTGGTGTGGGGTATCTGTAAACACCCCACTTTCTTCCTTGGAACAAACTTCTCAGGGCAGCACAAGCAGACAATATGCTGGGACAGCGTGACTTGAGATCTGCCATACAGTAGCCTAGTAATAACATGAACAGATAAGCTCCTGTCCAGAAGAGGAGGATTAATGAGTGGTGGTGATAATAACGCCCGATGTTTTGATTTTTGTTTGGTGCACTGCTTAAAATCTAAAGGTTTGTTGGTCTCCATTCAAATCTGCTCTGGTGTCTTGCAGGTATTTCTTTTCAAGGAATCTGTCTGCAGCACGCAGAGTGTTTCTAATGACACTGTGCTAGAAAGGCTGAACATTAAATGGGCGTTCAGACATTCTTGTCAACACTTGACTGAAAAAGCTTTCCTCGTGCATTTTGTTATTAGTAACTTTGCTTATAATACAAACCAAGTGAACCTCATTGTAAGTCTAGTTATAATTAAACAATCGACAGCCCAATCAGTGCAGCGGAAAGAATGATTATGTAATGAATCCACTAAGCCATTGTCAGATCAGGTGGTGCCTTGCTACCTCAGAGGACAACCAATTGTATTTTGAATTGAGATGGTCCCTCATCTTGGTCTAGAGTGTCAGTGTTGCCTGAGACAGAGTGACCTCATCTGAGAGTAGCCTAGGGTAGCTTTAGGCAGGTGAGGGGAGGAGGGGGAGGTTGGAGCTGCACTAAGACACAGCAATTTACCAGCCGTGAAATTTATCTCCCACTTAAAGAGATTCTACCTGATTATCTGGTACAGTGGCATAATCTCCACTTGACCTTTAAGGTCTTTATATGTCAGAACAACTAAAGTTACTTCCTTTACTTTAGGTTGTGCACAGTTTCTGACCAGGCCCCTTTCTGGTGGAAGTTGTTAAATAAGAAGAGTTATACTATTCTCTGTCTGGACACTGAATATGATGCTACAGCCAGCAGACAGTTAGGTTAGCTTAGCACAAAAACTGGAAACAGAGGGAACAGCTAACCTGGCTCAGTCTCAAGGTAATAATATCTGCCTACCAGCACCTCAAAAGCTCAGTCAATACATTTGGTTTAATTTGTAATTAACAGAGTGCAAAAATAGGGGCAGTTGCCAGGAACCCAGTGAAGACTCCAGGAAGTCACTGCTCCCAGCCCAGAAATAGTCCAGTACATAACCCCCCTGTGAAAATGTAAAATGTCATTTTTACATCTGGGATTTTGTACAAACCAAGCAAAAGAGATGTAATTAGTGAGCTAGAGGTGTTGGTGGCAATCTTCTGCTACCTTTGGACAGGGCCAGGCTAGCTGTGTCCCACTGTTTCTGGTCTTTATATTAAACTAAGCTAATTGGCTGATGGTAGTAGCATCACTGTTGACAGACAAATATGAGAATGCCATTAATCTTCTCTCTACCAGAAAGCATGTATGTGTACCATAGACTATAAGATGATCTTGGCTGCTAGACTTACAGTTGTAGATAATTATAGCCTGAAAATGCCTTTAAGTAATGAGGCTCAGGTCTCAACACCACCCACAGAGCAGTCACACTAAACTTTCAGCCTTATCATCTCTGACATTGCAGCAAGCAGTTTGAAATAAAACAATAATTATACATTTGGTGAACACACGACAAATTCTTACGACACAAGAGAAACTCAAACCTGCATTTCTGAAGCTGTGTTATTCTGCTGTCAGATGCAGAATCTCAGTGACGACACCAGAACAAATGTCCTTCTCTCCAGAGGACTTAGACAAGAACAGTGTGTGCTCCTGTGTCTGCTTGCATGGGGACAATCAGTGAACCTGTAAATACTGGATTATTGAGAGTATTCCAGATTGATTAAAGATACAAAAAAAAAAATACTGTCCTCTCTGTTCTGTCCAGTGTTCTCATTCATCCAGTATGCTGTAGTAGTGCAATGATGGTGATTCTGTGTCGAGGCCTTTGCACATATATGCTTCTCCACACCATCCTGACCCAGGCTTGAGCCACTGTGGGCTGGGTACTTAATCATTAATGTCGTGGGAGGTGGAGGGACAGAGATCTTATTCAGTGCTTACCTGGGTATCTACTGCTCTACTGAGTGTAACATAACGATACAGAAACAAGATCCAAACCACACCAATCCAACCATCCCCCTTTCCTTCTCTTCTTCTTCGGCCTCTCCTTCTGTCTACCTTTAATTTCCATTATATCACAACAGCCAAAAAGCCCCCAATCTCTTTCTCTGTGATGGTACAGTCTAGGTCTGGTTACTGATCTTTGATTAGGTGGATACATTACCAAGTAATCACCAATCGCTTTATTACCCGGTATAACAATGCTAGTCAGGGGAGCACCATTGTTTAGAGCTGCAGTCTGAGCTGCCAAAGCTTAGTGCTTCACAAAATGCTACTGGGTGGATGCCCAAATGCAATTATGTAATTTTTTGCTTGGGTGAAAACAATTACCAGATAACAGCACCTCTAATTGAAGTTCCAATGATACCATTCAAATGTCAAATGTTTAGAGTATTATATGAGAAGGCTGGCAGTGTAGATATGATGGGAAATTAAGGAAAAGAGAAATGGACATGCAGCAACGATCCTTGGTCAGACCTGAACCGGCAACATTGGGATTTGTAGTCACAGCCTTAAACCCACTGGCCACCAGGGTGCTGGTCTGTAGTTGGCCTTCAACTTTAACTTCAGATGTACTCTTGGGAAATTTTGTCCTGCAGCCAGGTGAAACACAAAACACACAGAACCTTAAATATACATACATACCAATCAAGGTCAGATGAAACAATATACATCATATTAAAATCAAGAATTCCTCTGAAATCATTGCAGTTGACAGAAAAGTATGCACACCCAAAATTGCTGGGGCAAGGCCACTGACGTTGACAATAGTAACATAGAGTAAGAGTCTACAGTCATGCTAGTGGCTCATCTGAGCTTTGAGCTGAATGCATGCTAACATGTTCACAGTGACCATACTTTGCTTAGCAGGTATAATATTTACCATGTTCACCGCCTTAGTTTAGCTTGTTAGCATGCTAACATTTGATAGCAGCAAATACCAAATTCCATTACTTTTGCAGATTTTCTCCTTTATAGTATGTATTTTGAACACATTAACTGTTGCTTTCAACTAGATGCTTAACTCACTGACACACTTGCTGAGAGTATTGAGCCTGGACTCTAAACAACAAGACATAAATAGATATATAGACTTTGGACTCACAACAGGAATTGTGATTGCTTCTGGAAATTTTCTAAAGAACCAATAGTCAGTTTTCTTCTGTGTACAAAAATAACCATGCTTTAAAGTAGCTGCACCTTGTGGTGACATACTGGGTGGGAGTAATAATGCATTTACCTGTGTAACCTGGTAACCATCATTAGGAAACACACACAATCTCCAAGGTAACATGGGTGTCCATTTTCTCTGCTCTGGTGACCTAAATGTGATAAAAGCTCAGGTTTCACCCAATTTATGTATTGATTCATGTTTGGAAAGATTTCAGTCATTTGGCTATAATGGGTGACCAGTTGAGTGTTCAACATATTTGAATTATTCACTCCCCTCTCCAGAAAAGTTGTCAAGGTTACCTCTGCCGTTGTCCCACCTCTCCCCCGGCCCAGCAGCCCAGCAATGCTTGTCCAATCTTAACAAGCTTTGTGCTACCCACTGGGCTCTGATTCAGCACGAGACCCGGCAAATCCAATTACACAGGAGTCAGAGAGGTTGATTTTCCCATTATAGATTCCATGCTGAGAATGAGAGCTGATGATAACACTCACATCACACCACTACTGCCCCCTCTCTCTCCTCTCTCCCTCTTATTTTGTCTCCATTTCACTGTGTCCCTCCTTTTATTTCACCCTCTCTTCCTATCTAATTCCTCTTTTCCCAAAGACTGTCTTTCTTCCCCCCTGTCCCTTTCTTTGGATCTCTCCTTCTTTCATAGTCCATTATTCTAATTTTTCAGAGCAGCGTAACGAAGGCTGGGCCCCGTCATCATTTTAGTCCCAAAGTGCTGGGTCAGTGAGGTTACTTCATACCCTACATTTGATTTTTTTTTTGTTAATATATATTAAAGTGAGAATAATGCACACATAACATCATTACATCTCCCTTCTAATTATGGTTTCTTATTGTACCATTTTTTCAGTTCTGTAGCTTTAAATATCTAATTGCATTACACTCTTTCTTAACACAGTGCCAACCAAGAATAAAATATCTGTCAGCCTGGATAACCTCTGAAAAGTCACTGCAAAAACTAAATGCAAAGTAATTTAGACAACTTGACTTAGGGGTGTCTGAGTGCCATCCTTAGGGGACACCATGTGCCTGCTGTGCCACATAAAAAGTAAATGAGAGCTCTTTTGGAAATGAGGCCCTTTTACACTCAATCAGCTGTGAAAAAGAAGAGGACTTTTGCTCCATCTTTACCCTTTAGGGCACTAAAAAGGACTGACCTCGCCTCAGACCAGAGGCTTTGGTGTTGACACAGGCCGCTCAGAGGTCAACACCACTGACCCCTCTAAACCCTCAAGATAGGGTCCTCTGTGATCCTTTGGGACAATAGGATTGAGAAGTCCAGCGGCCTGTCCGGAGAAGTCGGCTGCCGTGACCCAGAGGAAAGAGCCTATGATGAGACCTGTACAACCATCTGTGATTGACCAGTATTGACCAGTTACTCTGTCAGTGCATAAAACATCTGCTGCAGCTCAACCTCTCCATTCTTCTCATGGGTTTTGAGATTGATCAAGTACACAGATCCTTTACTTATGTAAAACTAGCAATGTGTAAATATTGCATTACAAAGTTAACATGAGTATTGAAAACATCACTCCAGTAAAAACATGTCAGTATCATTAGCAAAGTGTATTCAAAGTATCAAAAGTAAAAGTATCCATATTGTGAAAAAATGGACCCAGTGACTGTTACACAATTATACACTGCATGTACATAAATATTTTAATTAGTTAATATATTGTTGGATAGTATAATCTTAAACAATGCATCATATTTTATAACCTGATCATACGATTTGTATATAAAATCTTCATCTGTTATGTAACTAGTAACTACTCTGCACCTGTAATTTACATGGAGCTAAAAATATTGTGTTTCACTTTTAATTGTAGTGGAATAGAGGTTGTACTCCAGTAAGTACAGTACTTGAGTAAATGTACTTATAACATTGTGTAGATAATATACCACCATGGTCGTAAAATCCCATTGAGAACTGTGGCTCTTTTTCACTGTAGACATTGTGACATGTCGCATTAGGAAAAGCACAGGCGTAAATAATACAGTTAATGATGACAGAATTCAATTAAGCTGCTTCAGTTTCGGGGTCCTGGTATTGTGCATGCTGACTCACTGTCCCACTGTCATTGCCTACTGGGACATTTAAATAGAGCACAGCCATTGTTAATGTTATTAGTAACACCTGCGCTTTTCTTACCATGACAAATCAAAATGTTTGTTGTGAAAAAGGTCTACTTCAAAACTAAAGTCCTATTTCCGAATGAACTTACACCTTACGTTTTCTGCAACAATTGTTCACAATGAGCTCACAGTGCGTTAGCCATGCGCGACACCTTAACCTCCATTGTGCTGAGTAGCAGTGTGAATGAAGATGTGAAGTGAGCACATACAGGTAACATTACATGCACAACTTGATAATGGTGTTGCTATTTACTCGTTGCTGTGCCAAGACCTCCCTCTGTAAAGGTGTAACTACTCTGAAACCTGTTGTAAGTCGTCCCTGTCTGTCTGACCTTTGACAGGGCAGCCCGAAGCCTGACAGTCTGCACTCCCTGCTCCCTCTAGGTTGAAGCTTCAGTGAGAAAACAAAGTATTTGGCAGGACACTGATGGTGCTCCTTGGCTAAGCATGGCTGACAGCAGCTTCCTCTGTGTGGCCAGAGGGTCACTCTGGGTGACATGCTGTTCTGGGGGACACTGTGTCTCTGCCTGCAGAGGAGATTAGAGGGGTGAGCTGACCTCGTTCTCAGAGGGGCTGATGTGTTTTGAGTAAACACTTGGTGCAAGACAAAAACACAGGCTACAAACACAGGCCAATCCTCAGGCGTTGATCCCATTGTTTCCCCATTACTCCCGAGCAGGCATGAGAGAGGAGAGCAGTCTCTCTGTGTCCCTGAGCTGCAGGGAGTCCTCGTATCTCTCCTGAATTCATCACACACAAGCAGGTCGAGCTCTCAGAGCTGCCCACAGGTCACTGCCACTACCTTAACAGTCCTACACATGTCACTACATGGCCATAAACAAATCTTTTGCTAATATCACCATTATGCTAATGTCTGCTAAGAGCATGCACAGGCACACAGGGACAGAGTAACAGAACGTTTTCAGAAGCTCATAATGTTGCTTTTTCATCGCATAAACACCAGAACACTACACAGCAGATCCTCATCCACAATTAACTTCAAGACCATTAAGTGACAATTTGCTTGTCACCATTTGAAACCCCAGCTGCAGAAGATGGCCACAGACTTCTGGAATTATGTTCTCATTTAAGGGTAAAAAAAGAGCAAAATTTCATAGTTTTCTTTTGTTTTAAATTACAGTGCTTCTTTTATTTTGTCCAGAGCATCTGTGCATGCCTATAGTAAATGTTGTTGATGTTAGCAGGATGCGTGATGGTGATACATCAAGATATTTACTTATAGCCAGATGGTGAAAGTTTAGACTCTCAGATTTATTGTTTTAGCTTATGAGCCTTGCAAGTCTACTTGTGACAGGGTTTTTTCTTTACTAGTCCAGTTTCCTTGAATTTTGCATATGATGTCATAAACACTGCAATCGTGTGTAATAGAGCTCATATTACATAATTTTGCAGTGTTTCTAATTCAAGAAGCAAAACGTAAATCACAGGTGGCTACACAGCTGAGTTATATTACGTTAATAGCATATGTGTCAGTTTTAAAAGAAGCCTGACAAACATTATTTTATAGGGAAGTATCTACAGCAACATAAGGTGACATACAGAGGTCAGAGTCCATAAAGTCACAGCCTGAACTAACTGGTGCATCAGTTACAAAACACTGCAGAACTGTAATGTTGAGTTAAGACTGGTCCAACAAACCTACATTTACTGAAATGAATATTGACCATACTGACCTGGTCACACTGCAAACTACAGAACTGCTGTATAAGTGATTTTTTGTTTAATTGATTAATTGTTTAGAAGTTTAATTAATTTGTAGTATTGCTGTAGTATTTACTGCAACGTTACTAAATTGTATTATAAGAAAGGCTGCAATTAACAGTTATTTTCTTTAGGGATCATGGGAATGTTTGGCATTTTTCTAGAAAAAAATCTGAAATTATTCAATTGATTTATCTAGTCTCAACTAATTGTTTCAGTCCTAGTAAGTTGTCTCTGTTATTTTGTCCTCCCTTGCTGCTGGCACTTATCCAATAACTTATGAATGAACAATTGGTCAGTGTCGTTCTCAAGGACACTCTGCTGCTGCTGTGAACCTGTGGCATTTGGTCATAATGCCAACTGAATTATATCATCACCCTCACCTACAGTATTTCACACAGTATGAGCTCATTACTCTGCCCCTCAGTGTCCCTCTATGTTTCCAGATCATAACCCTGCGGGCTTTAGGACCTCCAGGATCTGCTCTCTGAGGATGGTCTTGTTTTTGTCCGTTACGTTCATGCATGTAATCATTGATTGTGCCTATTGTGACAGGCCGATTTACCATCTGTAGGGTCCCATGGGCCTGATACTGCTGTCACTGCAGTCTCCCCACAGACTTTGAGGAATTCAACCTTTAATTTCCGGCCGACAATTTAATCTCAAACAGGTTTCACATTTAAGCCTGGTATTAAGACACCATACCTGCAGCGTGTTCAGACTTCACTTCGACAAACGTTTTCACTCGTATCGTCAGTTTAAAGTGAGACCTATAATTTGGCAGCCCATCCATTTCATGATAATCATAATAAGATACTGCTGAACATCTGTAACATCTCCCTTTCTGGGGACTCCCAGGAGCTCACACAGTGACCCCCTGGGGTCCCTGAATGCGAGAGTAAAAATAAGTGAACAAACAAATACTAATGCTGGAAGCTGCTTTTCCAAATTCAAGGGTGATTCCATCCTCTTACATTGTCAGACAGACAACAGGTCAGTGAGACTTCACATAAAACAGTCGCTTATTTCCTCGATATTGGCAAAGGGATACTGGTTTTTCAGTCTCGGGTTTAAAAAGTTCTTTGCCGTTGTGCACAGGCTACAACTCAATGAAATGCCTGTTCATAACGACAATCGGCGACTGGAGGTGGGAAATGATGACATTGTATTGTTTTTCTTGACTATGCTGTAACGTGTTACCAAGACATAACTCCTTCATCATGCCACAGGTTGTTTCTTTTTTCTCCTACAGTAGAGCTGCTCTCCAGACGTCTCTGTGTGTGTGTGTGTGTGTGAGCTTTTGCCGCCTCCTGCTGCAGCCCACCCCGGCCCCCTGCCCTCCCCTACGCGCCTCCCCGGCTCTTTTTCCCACTGCTGAGAGGAGCAGGACGCGGCCACAGCGGCGGGAAGCAAATTATCTACAAGCACTTCCCTAAAAAAAAAAAAAAGTTCACACTCACATACACAGATGCCACCACAAGTAGCGACTCACATCGTCTTAGACCTGAACGAGGGAGCTTACTGGGAATAACCTGAGAGGAGGAGGATATAGTGGAGCAAGATGGATATTTAATGATTATTCTTCCCTTTTTAAAAAAAAAAAAAATAATTCAGGTGTTTCTTTCTGTTGCTTTTATTGCGAAAGTCTAGTTACACTATTTTAAAATACTGAACATTTTTTGACGCGCTAGTCTAAAACGTCTGAACAAGATTTAGGCCTGAACTCGTCTATTTTGTGTTTTACTGAGACGCACCTGTGTGCCACTGGTGGAGCAAACACACAGGACGGTGTAAGACAGATATCACTTCATCTCTTCAGTAATCATCCGTTACGAGGACTACACTGTGTGGATGGAGCATGGCCTGACTTTTAATGCAGCAGGCGTGTGTCTGGGCTGGCACCGGGTCGGTGGGGAGCGCACATCACAGCTGCACTGTGAGATCCCCAGAAAACAGAGGGCCGAGAGAGAAACCAGAAATCTCTACTTCTTCTGCACTTGATTTGGAGGAGGTGGATGTTGTCGGGACTGTGCTGGAGTACTGCAGAGAACAGCAGCTGTCAAACTCATGGGATGCTCCTGCCCCCCGGGCCGCTGGGAGCTCTGCTGAGGTCTCCACTGCGCATGTCAGAGCGCTGGACAGCTCCAGAGAGGGAAATTTAAAAACGGTTTTGGAGGAATCAGGGGTGCAGCACAGGTAGGCTCAGGCAGCTCTCCAGTCTTCGGTAATCATCCAAAGAAGACAGGTGGGGTTTTTGGTTCTGTCTCGTGCGATTAATATGGGACATTAGGCTACCATGAGATGATGGGCATTTTGATTGTTTTTGGACTTTGGCGCAGTTTCTCATATGAGCGATGGTACTGAGTCTGGGACCAAGGTGTTGTATGAGCATTTTGTGCAGGGTTGGCATTTGAATCAGGCTAGGTTTAAGTTTTATTTCTTGAAAAAGGGTTTGGTCGGTGGGGGCAAAGGCCGTTTCAGGCTGTGAGGATAACAGACTGGATGCAGCCAAGGGCATGCTGATGCCAGGCCGGAGACATTTATATGCTGCTATCCAGTTCATTCTTGGTTTGTTTTATTCTTTGACATTACAATCTTATTGGATCTTAGTTTTGGTTCAAATCTTTGTAGGTATATATACTTTTATTGAAATATCATGCTGTCACCATGTTTATCTGCCAAAATGCTAATTGGATTTGTTAGTATTGTAACTAAACGTTTTATGGTTGTTTCTGGAGATTAACTGGCCTGAAAGTGTGTTGATTCTGTTTGTTGCGGTGCTGGAGACTTATATCCCAGGAATGATGGGGTGGAGATTACGTCCAGGATCTCAGAATAATTAGATACAGGCGTAAATAGTCTCCACAGGACTATAGGTAAGACTTCTGATTGAAAATAATATTACACTGTCTGCTTTTTTTTATTTATTTTAAACTGAATAGCACTATAGTTTTTTTGTTGCACATTCAGCATCCTGGCAACTCCAAAGATATCAACCCTAGACACCTCAGTTTGTGCCTTGTTCTTATAATCATGGTGTTTTGCATGGAACAATTATATATTTAGTCAAGGTGAGCCGGGACAGTCTTTGTGGGTGGGGTTTGCGAGGGCGGAAGAATGACTTGGTTTTCGATCTGGATGGATCTGTCTGAAACCATCTGACTCTGTTTACACTCCGGCTGTGGGCTGGAGGCCTGGGCCTCTTGGCCCTTATGGCCTCAGGGGAGGCGGGGTGCTCTGGGTCTTGATGTACAGGTGGTAATTGAAAAGGAGGGAGGGAGGTGGAGGGAGAGACGGGGCCGAGGGAGGGAGGTGCAATATTTAGTGTTTGTTGAACCTCTGGAGCTCGGATGATACATGGAGACACCGGCTCAACATGTTTTGCATGTTAATTTCTGGCTGCTGCTGGTGGAGGAAGGGAGGGTGAATACACTGTGTCATCCTATTTACAATTGTTTATTAGGCCTTCATCATGAGTCATGCAGCAAAATGGGTTGTGGTAGGTCATGAGACCAGCCATAGCAAATACTGCGTGCACGCGTTTCACCTTTATGTGTATACGCATTGCCTTTTACTCTGGTGTAAGCACCTTTGTGATGTTTCATTTTTGATAGTCAATCAGTTAAAGTTATAAGTTGCTTTAATAAATGAACATTATATCTTCATTTTGTCAAGGTAAAGAAAGTCTGATCGGAATGAAAAAAGGAATGAGTCCAGTCTCACAAGGCACCAACTGTCCAGCTGTGATATTGTGATACTTCTAGTGTTAAATTCACAAAACCACCTGCTGTAACGGATGATCCTCAAAATCATTTACTGGCGCGAAAATAGCGCATGTTGGGAGGGCGTGCTTAACAGTTCCTGGCTTACAGTGATGTCACCTGCTCAAGGGCGGCAGACACAGAGCCTGACCTCAAACTACGTTTTGCCCCATCATACCGCCCTCTAGCCTGGGAGTGGGTGGGTTCCCCGTTTAGGTGGGGCAAGGGGTGATGGAGGATGAGGGGGCGGCAGTGAGATATGAGGCTGGAAGGGATGAGGAAGCAGATGGCATCCTATTTTGTCCCTCTTGTCTTGAGGGCTGTCATTCCAACAGATTAATGCACAGGCTGGGCGAAAGGCGGCTTGGAGACAATCAAGGAAGGGGTCAGGAAGACAGTAGAGCCACGTGCCACTGGGCAGATTTGTCGTTTTGGGACACAATGGGTGATCATTTTTCAATGGACAAAGGTAACTGTTGCAAACGGCATGTACTGCTGTCACATGTTTTCAACGATCTATAAATACGTTGTTTCTTATGAATTCAGCCAACTAGTTGGCGAGACATTGATCACCTGACACAGAGGTTGATTTTTATTAGAAGATTTAGTGCTGTGTGTGTGTATGAGGAGAATTGTACTTCTACACTGTCCCACAGACCCACAAGTAACTTGAATGGTATGTCATGGCATTGGTACTGACCCTTGATGGTGGCATGCACTGCTGCTGCCTGCGGCTGCTGCGCCGCCTGCACGCCGCGCCGCTGCCTGCTGCTGCTGCACACCATGCACCGCTGCACACCTACCTGCCGCTGCACACCTGTGGTTACACATTACTTTTATACCAAAACAAAAAGCACCTTTAGTGTTTTCATTTGATAGTCAACTGAAGAAGATTGTCTGATTGCTATGCGTGAACATTATATCTTCATTTGTCAGAAGTAAAAGAAAAGTCACAGTCAGATAAAGAAAAAGAAAGGAATGAGGGTCAGTCTCAATAAAGGCACACCAACTTCAAAGCTCCCAGCTGTGATATTGTGATACTTTTACAGGGTACAATTCACAAACCACCTGCTGCAAACGGATGATCACTCAAAATCATTTATGGGCGAAAGCAAGGTGTTGGGAGGACGTAGCTGGGTTGGATTCCTGGCTGCAATGATGTCACCTACCAGACGCAGACACAGAGCCCTGACCTCAAACTATTACCCCCCATCACCCGCCCTCTAGCCTGGCAGGCTCCGTTGATTTCCCCCGTTTAAGTGGGGGAGCAGAGGGTGATGGAGGGGGGAGGGGGCGTTGGGGTCGGCAGTGAGGATAGAGAGGCTGGAAAGGGACAGGGAAGCAGATGTCATCCTATTTGTCCCTCTTATGTGAGGGCTGTCATTCCAACAGATTAATGCACAGGCTGGGCAAAGAAAAGAAACGACAGAGACAATCAAGGAAGGGTCTGGGGAAGACACTAGAGCCACGTGCCACTGGGCAGATTTGTCGTTTGGGACACAATAGGTGATCATTTTTCAATGGACAAGGCCAACTGTTGCAGGCAACATGTGCTGCTGTCCCATGTTTCAAACGATCTCATGCGTTGTTTACTTATGATTCAGCCAATGGTTAGGGCGAGACCGTGGTCACCTGACACAGGGTTGATTTTTTATTAGAAGATTTGGTGTGTGTGTGTGTATGAGGAGGGGGGGTGTACTTCTACACTGTCCACAGACCCACAAAGTAACTGAATAGTATGTGTTGTCATAGCGACCCCAATTACTAAACCCTTGCCGAGTAAGTGTGTGTGCCGAGGAGACTGGAGAGGATTCAAGAGGATTCCTCTCTTTTCTTTCTTCCTCCACATAAAAAACGTAATGACTGAAAGCTGATTGGTACTGGCAGTGCACTGGTTAAACAAAAAATCCTACATCTAATCCAGTTTAGAGCACAAAATTTAGGGTTGAAAAAAATATTCTTAGGTGTAAAATCTATTGTTTACAATTAATTAGCTGTTTTATCATTATTTTATTATTTATATTTGTACTCACAATCTACAAAAAAAAAAAAAAACAAAGACGCAAAAACTAAAGACAAACAAAGATCAGTGTGGCAGTCACGGAAAAAACCCCGCAATAATCTCAACAGATGATTTACTCTGAATGGAAAGCTTGTTTAACTCCCTCATTGTTGATTAAAACTGTCACTGCTAAATAACACTTGTAGCTAATCTTCTTATGGTAAATCCTGGATGGCACAGCTAATACACGGCTTTGCTGAGCAGCTTTCATGTCCGTTTCCCCACATTCAGGCTCATTAGAGTGGTTTTAACTTTGAAGGACAAAATGTTCTATCAAGTGTTTAGATTTAAATTCCACTTGTGGTCTGCGTGTGTCTGTGCTGACAGCCGTGTTAACCCCCACCCCACCCAAACCCCTGACCCACCCACCCCCTGTCCTCCCCACCTCCTCTCTCGAAGGCTTCTGACCACGGACCCCTCCCAGCTGAGGGAGGAGGACCTCCCTGGGGACCTGCAGTCTCTGTCATGGCTCACCTCCGTGGATGTGCCCCGACTACAGCAGATGGCTGATAGCCGAGGCCACGGCAACGGGCCCTCCCAGGGCAGCCTGTTGGAGCAACAGACAGGTGAGGTGACAGGGAGGGGACAGTGCAACATTCAAAAATCGCATCATCCCTCTGATTGGATAAATCAGGGACAGCTGGATTCCTCTGGATTTTATGGCCCCTGCAGATATGAACACAGTTTTAGAGTATCCTGAAAGATTAAGGCCAATGAAAATAGAGGATGTGCTCTTCTAACCATTTTTCTACACTAAAAACAGACTGTTAATGTCAGAAATCAATCAGTTTGGATAGCTTTGGTGAGATTTGTTTCAACTTGCATCATTACTATGAACAACACATCAAAGTGCAACCAGTTATACTTGAAAAAAAAAAAACCTCACTGATAGCTTAGGTTTCCAAACATAATGAGGTTATTTACAAGACTAATCCACAGACCTTATATATCTGTTTAATTGAGAACCACATTCAACTCTCTGTCATTGTCATACATAGCCACATCATCCTGTTTTACTAGACAGGATCTGTTGCTGAGCTTCTTCTAAGTGGTTTTGTTGGTGTTGTGAGCACCACACACCAGATGTATTTGAGCATCAATCTACAGCAAATGTTTTCAAATCCAACAAATATCACCACAGATGTGCATGAATAGAGAGCAGTCCACGTGAGGATAAAGAGATTTGTTTGTGTTTTTTATTAATTGTTTTATTTTAACTAACATTAGTCTGGCTGTTGATCCTTACAGCTCAGCTGAACAACATGACGATGACAGCGGGACAGGGCTCCATGCTCCAACTCCAGAGCAACATGCAGCACAGCCCTCTGGGAATCAGCATCATCAACACCCACAGCGGAAGTGTGAGTTTCAGCGGCACCGCAAGAAATCTAAATCTTTTATGTGGTATACTGGTGCTTATATAGCTTTAATGTAAAATGCCCCTGCCTTTGTTTCATAGATGTCTCCGTTCTCCATGAATGGCCTGCCCTCCCCAGGATACCAGTGCCCTACCTCAGTCTACCAGCCCACACCCCAGCAGGTGTACTCTCTAACCCAAACTGGACAACAGGTAACAAACTGTCAGCTAATGATGAGCCTGATTTCATCAACAGAAAAATGTAAGGAATAAGGTCCTAATTATTTTCTCTTCTTTTTCTTAGTGTTCAACTGGTGGGCTTTATAGCAACGTCTCTTTCAACAACCAAAGTCTATTCACGCAACCTCGCCTGGCTCCACAAGAGCAGGAGCTGCAGCCCAAGTCTTTCCCCAAGCCAATCTACTCCTACAGGTCAGCACATGAGTTTGGCTAAAATAATATAAAAATATTCACCAAATAATAATATGCCTAATCTGCTTTGAGCTGCATTCAGATAATGATTTATTCTTTTTTTCCTCAGCTGTTTGATTGCCATGGCTCTGAAAAACAGCAAAACAGGCAGCCTCCCAGTCAGTGAGATCTATAGCTTTATGAAGGAACACTTTCCTTATTTTAAGGTATGTTACTCTATTAATATTCCACACAAGGACTAAAAGAGAAAGTGTGTGCAGATGAAGAGTGTGACTGATTATACACTGCCTCTCTTTCTCTGCAGACTGCACCTGATGGATGGAAGAACTCAGTCAGACACAACCTGTCCTTAAACAAATGCTTTGAGAAGGTGGAGAACAAGACGAGCAGCTCGTCCCGTAAGGGCTGTCTGTGGGCACTGAACCCTGCCAAAATTGACAAGATGGAGGAAGAGATGCAGAAGTGGAAACGCAAGGACCTCCCAGCCATCCGTCGCAGCATGGCTAACCCTGGTCAGGAATTTATGTACTTATTTAAAAGTTAAAGCTCATCCATTGGGCACAAGTTGACAACAAACAACAATATCTAGTAAGACTGATAATCTTTCTTGTTCCCTGCAGATGAGTTGGACAAACTGATCACAGACC
Organism: Lates japonicus; assembly: GCA_033238685.1. Classification (NCBI taxonomy): domain Eukaryota; kingdom Metazoa; phylum Chordata; class Actinopteri; family Centropomidae; genus Lates; species Lates japonicus. Next base: position 543,826 of record BRZM01000019.1, on the reverse strand, counting down.
GCCCAGAGAACTGCAGACGTAAGGCTTTAGAGCCCGGCATGACCCGGCTGCCCAGCTGTCAAACTGGCCTCCCGCTGCCCGTCTCTGCCCAGATGCAGCCTCAGCCTATAGTCACGCTGTCCCTGCCGTGTTTGCCCATGCACCAGCACCACCAGTTTCAGGCCCAGCTCCAGGCTCAGGCTCGACTGGGCCCCATGTCCCCCGCCCCGGCCCAGACGCCTCCCCTACACACGGTCCCCGACCTCTCCCACAGTCCCCTCACCCAGCAGCCCAGCAAGCCCCCTGATGATTTCTACAGCGTGCATGGTGATACGCACACAGAGGTGGATGCACTGGACCCTAGCATCATGGACTTTGCCCTTCAAGGTAATTACATTTCCCTAAGTGAGGCCTGTTTTTGTTTGCTAGATAAGTTAAGTGTTGCATCAGAACACTGACCTCCTTACCCATCTGCTCAGGTAACCTGTGGGAGGAAATGAAGGACGACAGCTTTAACCTGGATGCTTTGGGCACCTTCAGTAACTCACCCCTCCGACTATCAGACTGTGACTTGGGAACAGCTAGCCTCCCTCCCGCCTCCGCTGGAGCGAACCTGCCGCTGTCAGACGTGCAGGTGACGGGCCTCTACACCTCCTACACCTCCCAGGATCCCCTGTCTTCCCAGTACATGGGTGCACCGGCCAACAGCAAGCCCATTGCCCTGCTTTAAAGCATCTAAGCTGTCTCTAACGGAGTCAACGTGACTTATTCAACCATCTGTGGATATCTATGGACGCCAGCTGAAGAAGTCTGAAGTCTGTTTTTTTGTTTTTTGTTTTGTTTTTTTTTGCTTCTAAACACACTGCTTTCCTACAGCCACCTGGGAACTACCTGGAGGAGGATGTTTGAAAATCATTTTTACATACAGTCCACAAGAAGATTGCTCATTAAAAACTAAAACTGTTGATAAATGGCTGTAAGAAACAGTATGTAAGACTTAAAATATCTAGCTTTGCCAAGCAAAGACTCAAAGCCTGTATGAGTACAAGGACTCTATGTGGAGAAGTACGTGTAAGTTAGCATCCACCAGTTTTTCTACTGTTCACTCTGCGTTTTAAAGGCCTTCCATACCGTAGCTCCCCATTTCTTTGTCTGTTGTATTGTGCTAGACATTATTGCTGTGATGTTTTATTTATATTTATAAAAGGCAGCTGGAGAAGGTGATGACTCTATCAATCTTTTGCTGTATATATTTGAATGTTTCAAATTGCTATCGCCACAGAAAAGCTTTCTTTTGACTGTATTTACCCACTTCATTCCAAAATGCAAACGTGTGCCAACTCTTTGAGTGATCCAGATTTTACACATTATTCTTCTACACACTGTGATTAACATGCCTGAAAGTCAGATGTATATTATGTTCATTAACTTGACCATAATAAAAATCAAATGGGTAAATAAAAGAGGCTTTTGTTTTGCCAAAAATATATCAATGACATTTATTAACAACAGCCCTTTATAGAATACTAGACACTGGAAAGAGTTTATATACATTCAAAAGAAATGTCATGGTTGATATTCCTGGTAGTCTGTTCAGAGGTGAGGCACCTGGGGGACAAGTTTGGCAATTTATGTTCACCTTTGATGAAACCTGAGTCATAAGAGTTTCTGCTTTGTATGGGATATACTGACAAAAAAACTGAGAAACTGAGAAATATCACATACAGTGTCACACTATCACCTGTCATTCATACCATTGTCTTAGGCACACAAAAACAAGACATCATCAATTAACACACAGACTGAAAGTGACTATTAAAGAGATGGACGACCGAGTCCAATGTCAACAGTGAAATGAAAAAACCCAAATGTACTCATGATACTGCTTTAGTAAAAAAAAAAAAAAAAATTAACCTGCTTCTCTATCTGCATTACAACACTGGTAAAACGTTCATATTTTTCAGTCTATGCAGAAATGAACCATTTACTGGCTCAGAAATCTGACTTATGTTATCTTTCTTTTGGTTTAATTGGAGTCTGATCAAAGAATCGATCAGCTGTCTAAGCTCATTTTTTCATCAACTACATTCAAGGATGAACACAAATTTAACCTTTAAATAAATGTCACAACCACAACCTAAATATTAAGTCTCCCATTTAAAGAAGCTTGTATAACTCAATAGGCTGCACAGAGCCTACTGACACTGAGAAATTTAACACTGACACTGAGTGATTGTGTACAAATACAGCAGAGTGAAATGTGCGGTACAGCGATAGTTTGTCAACCAGAAAGTTCCTGGACTCAGAAGCTGAAATGACGGACAGTTTAACTCACAAATGTAAAAGACAAAGAGTGGAACAGATTACGACATCCCTGCAAAGACACTGTAGTGGTTTCGCGATCACTGAGGAATAAGTCACTTTGTGCAAGTGTGCGTTACTGCAAAGAATTGCCCCGACTATAATCCTATAAAATCATACGTTTTCTCCACCTCTCTACCAATACAGTACAATCAACTAGAATGGAGCTTTTTGTTCTCTTTAGTATTGTAACCTGATAAAGCTCCTCAGCTTAACTGGTGCTGGTGTTGTCCACAGTTGCGAGCAGATGCAAGAGCTTGGCCCTCTGGGAAGGAGTGATGTTCTGGCTCATGTGAATGATGCAGTCCATGGCTACGTCAGGGTTGGCCTGCACCAGGCTAAGACACAAGGAAAATTACAACATAAACAAAGAGTAGCTGCTGAACATGCTGACAGGACCTTGAAATTTTAGAGACATTGAGACTGGCCAGAATTAACGTTCAACATAGTGCACTCAGCAGTCTATTCTTTGCATTTCATTCTGCAATTTTTGCTTGTGGTTGAAGCAACTATGATTTGCAGTGGCCTGGACCCCAACATCTCAGAAACTCTGGTAGATGCCAACCACCATGATGACTCAATATTAAATGACTGTGCCAAACCCAGACTGCATACCAGTGAGGTTTTAGTCATAAGCAGGGCTCTATAATAAGGAACATATCCTCAGCATTTACTTGTCTTAAATGCTTCAATGTGAACATATATGAGCAGAGAAATTACAGTTCTACAGTTTTAGCTTGACAGGATTTAAGTGTTAAATAAACACCCAGACTTCAGTGCCTTGAAAGCAATGAAGCTAAAATATTATAAAAGATTCTAACATTTATTAAGATATAACACATCATCATGCTATTAACAGTCCACAAGATGAGTGAGTGTGTATCTGCATACCTGCGGATGTGTTTCAAAGTGTTTTCTCTTTTCAAGTACTTGATGTTTTCTCGGATAGCCGATCGAGTGCCGTCCTCCTGGGACAAATGCTTCTCAAGCCACTCGACTACTGCTTGGTTATTATCCCAGAGGTAAGCCTGGGAATGCAAACAGGATACAAATCTAAATCTCTAATCAGTTTTTAACAAATGAGTGCTCAAAAATATAGACTCACAATTTGTGATCTAGAGCCTAAAACTGTCACTGGGTATTCATGTGACAAGCAACAAAAGAGCTTTAGTTTTTTAAGCCTTTTAAGTTATGGTTGATAGCCGTGTTCACAGTCACATACAGGGGTTAAAAAAAAACATCTTCACAGGTGTCTGGTAGATGAACATGCAGAAAAATCATTACTCTTCAATGTCCATAAAATAATTTAAAAAACTGTTTAAACTACGTGTTGGGCATTAGCAGAGAAAGTAACTCTTGGTGTCATCACATACCTTGACCGTTCCCTCTGTTTCAACAAACCAGCGTCGCAGCATGGACTGCATGTGTCCGTCACTGAGGTCCTTGTTGGCCTGCAGAATCTCACATTTCACCACCTGCTCCAATAGGAGGCGACGTAGACGCCAGTAGAAGAAGGTCCGCACATTCTTCCAGTCCAAAATATCCTGTCAAGAGGGCATTGTAAAATATGCTATAGTGGCATAATTCTCCTCTAAATGCAGTTTTATTTACTGCATGTAATGTTACAAACATGTTCCCTAACATAACATCAGAGTGTTTGAGAAGTGTTCACTCACAGTGATGACACCCTTCTCCTGCATCCTCCCTGGGGTGTCATGGAGGTCTACAAACTGCACTGCCACCTGGTGGTAGATGGGCAACAGGAATTCCTCCCTTGCTTTGAGCTTCGCCTCCAGCTCTTTGCACTGTTTGTCAGACAGCTCTGGGGAAGCTGGTGAAAACAGAAGAGCTCTGAGTCATTCTAAGGTTACAAAGATCCCAGCAATATTGCAATTATGAAGAAGTTAGGAAAATACAAGTGACTGTATGAGTTGAGATAAAGAGCTTTTACCAAGCTGGTCGACCAGACTAGCATAAACTGAATCTAGTCTTCTCATGGTCTTCAGCAGGTCCTTCCTCCTGAATTTGATCTCCACTGTACCCTCAGCCTCCAGCACACCCCCTCTGGACAGACAAAGCACCACAGGGAGACTTGTAATCACACACACACATCTGTTGTTGAGGTTGGAAAACACACACAAATTCCAACTATTAAAATATAAGCATCGCTACATTCATGTACCTGCTCTCCCTGTCAGCATAGAGCTCCATACACAGTGGGTTAATGGTGGGGTCAATCACCACCCAGGAGCCTCCCCTCAGCTCGGCTTGCGGTGGGATGTACACCAGCACCGGCTGATGGAAACCATGCAAGGCATCCACAATATAGGCCCCAAACTTCAAGACCTGGTCATACATATCTAGGAGGGTAAATGGGTACAAGAAGATGTTATTTTAGAAATATAACAAAGTCTTGTATGCTATGCAGTCTCTCTGCAAATTTCAGTATTCATCCTATACCCTTCATTCCCCCAGAGAAGCCCCTCCAGTTGGCAAACACCATGAGAGGCAGATGTTCACGGTTGAAGTCACAAATGGCCTGAGCTGTTTTAAAAGCTGAATCTGGAAACCACACCTGGCCAGCCTGCTGCAGAACCTGACAGGAGCACAGAAAAACATAAGGGCAGATGTGAAGTGCTCTTCTAGTTAGAGTCATAGTCTACTGTATGACATCAACATGTGGAGAGATTTACTCACTTTAGATTCTGAATCCAGGTTGGCTGGATCAGCTGGGACAGTGAACTCCACTGAGCGTGTTTCAACAGCAATGACACCAAGAGGGATTCCTCCTAATCTGTATTCATTCAACAGTATAAATAATCAGTTTAAATGTAACCTTTAATAACCATTAAACATGCATATGAAACATTTTGCAAGTGTGCACACTGGGTATAGACAGATTTACCGTGCTCTTCCCACTACCACTGTCTGAGCCCAAGACCCCATGATCTCCATGAAAGAGCCGTGGTCGAAGAATCCACTCTGCCAGGTGCCTCTTGCTGCTAATGAGACAAACGAACAACGTTCACAACAAGGAAATTTATTTGGTTTACGAATGAAATGGAAAAGTTTCAGAGTTTAGATCATGCAACTCACTGGGGTGAGGTCTCCCAGCCAGCATCCAGCGAGGGTCATATGGTGCTTTTGTAGGAGTGAATTCTATCTCTCTGTCCACTGGATCAGTAGTTGCTATAACAGGCACAGGGGAGTGTTTGTTCTGTGAGGAGAGAAGAACATCTTTAGTTAGTGATCTGGTTCAGTTATTGTATATATAGATCTATACATTTCTCTACAGAACCTTTGGCATGTAGGAGAGCCACTGGAGGATGGTGAAGACACCCTCAAAGTCATCTGGCACAGTGGTGTGAGTGACTCCATTATTGTGCATGATCTGAATTCCTCCCAGCTGGTTGTTGGAAGTGTAGACCTCTCTGCCCAGAACCTGTACAGAATCACAGACTTAAATGACTGCTGTCACAGATTTCTCTAATTAATCGTGGCTAAATTTTAATCTGTCAGCCACATCATATTTCAACTACTCCAGCATTAGAGCAACAATATGCAGCTGTTATTTGTCTTGACCACCTCTTTCCGTCTGCTTCAACTGAACCCTAACCTGGCTAAAATAACCACCATCAATACAATTCACAATTAGTGCTTTAGAAGACAACAAATATGCTGAATCAACAATTTAATATAACAATGCTAAAGTTCATCCATGTCTTTTAGCAGGCTTTATCTACAACACATTTTGCCTGATTATTCTTCCAATTCTTTCTTTTTTGCCTCAATTTGTTTCCCTTTAGGTAGCAGAATCACAAACAGAGCAGGACTGACTGGGTGTTATTTTAATGACAAAGCCCTGTATATTCATCATCATCATCATCATCATCATCAGCAAAGACGGGTTAAAGCAACAAACCTTGTTCAGAGCACCTGCTCCAGTCAGGATAATGTGCGAGTTCTCCACTTGAATCACTCGCTGTCCCAAACGGACCAGATAGGCTCCGATTCCAATGGCGCGACACGTGACCTGCAAGAGAATTAAGTCGCTCAAGAAAAAAAAATCCCCAGAGAAGTTGACTGGCTCTGGCTGCTGAGGGAAGTCGGATTCACATTCTCACCATACTGATTGTAATAATCTCTTCATAAGCCTGAGAAGTTTCTCCAGCGATGGTGCCAGAACCTCGCAGATTCTCAACACCAAGACCTTCATCCTTCCCGATGATGTCGGTAATGATGTACCTACAATGGATGGGCACATTGGCAAGATTAACAAATCTCTGTTATCTAACTGAAAAAAAGGTGAGGGGGGTGAGAGGTCATATATTTCAAGTAGCTGACTGTGTTATCTTATAAGAATGAACATTGTACCTGGACTCTCCACCTTCCTCTACATGTCGACAGTGAACAGCATTGGTGGAGCTGATACGTGTGTAGTCCTGAGGTGTCAGGTAAAGGTACTTGAAACCCTACAGAAAGACATGGAAATAACTGAGATAGTTTCTATTTCGAAAAATGTCAAACTGCACAAACATATTAGCGTTCTCTGTGCTTATTTTCCTCTACCACCATAAAATGTGATGAGAAACATATCTCAGAGGTCACCTTGTAGGGATCAGCGGGGTCAATCCACGCCACCTGGAACATGTGTTTGATTTCCTCAGCGAGGCCGATGCGTGCTCCACTGTTGGCTGCGATGTAAACGCGGGGGATGCCCTCGGCCCGAGCCAACTCAGACGCCCTGAGGTACAGCTCATCCTCCTGAGGACCAAATGAGCCGATCATGTGAGTGATGTCATTACAGATGACAATGATGTCTCTGCCCTCTGGGTACTCTGGAGTCTTCATCTTCATCCTGAAGGTGACCATTCCCACCTGAAGAGTGGTTATAGTGGATATCAGTATCATCACACTGAGATAGATTGTTTTAAAACTGTCATAGTTATTGTAAATGTTCATCCTACGTCATTGTCTCCAGGCAGGCGGTTCATCTGCACTAGTCGACCTTGTGGGTCCAGAACCAGCTCAGTGCACATCAGCACGTCTTTAGGGCATTTGTCCCCTGGTCCCCACAGCTTGAATAGTGCCTAAAAGAAGATGTTCAATAGAGTCAGAGACCTTATGAACATCAGAGAAAGAGGGATTACGTCTAATGCAGTGACTTAGCAGTACCTGTCTGAACATCTCAGGGAAGTCATAGACATATGTGGTTCCCAGAGTTTGAGCCTGGAAGCGTTTGGCCTGTAGCAGGTCTTTGGTCACATAGGGAGTGTTGATCAGCATGCCGTGCAGAGGACCCTGCTTGTCTCCATATGACTGGAACATGATCTGCAAAGGCAAAAATGATGAGGTGTCACATGAACAGTCACATAGAACAAGTCCCCTGCAACATAACACAAAGAGCTTCAAGGAGGCTGCCTCAGTCTACTATCTTCACCTGTCCAGAACTTGGGTCAGTGACCTCCTTGTACAGGCTGATATCCAAATAATAGCCAGACTCATTAGTGAGAAACAGACGGATAGGAACTGCATTTCCCGTCGGCGTCAGGCGGATGTTGATCTTCAGCTCTGCCTGCAGGACACGCAGCTTCCACAGACGGCTGCCATAGCGCATTACCATGGAGCGGACGGACTCCTCTATCTGATGGTCCAAGAGAAGAGAACAAAGATGTTACTGAGTGTTCAATCACATATATTTATTTTATAAGACTGTACAAATGATCAGTCTGCATATATAATTACTTCAATGAAATATGTACTTTTGAAGCGAAAATCCCAACAAAACATTAGCAATGCAGAAGAAAATACCTACGGTTAACAATGGTGAAAATATTTATGTATAGAATGTCATGTGTAGAATGTCAGTATAAATATATATATGTCAGTGTATATAGTATGTGTTGAATACCGACCTTAGAAGGGTCCATGATGACAGTTGGGACAAAGTTGAGGAAGATGTGGTTGCAGTCTGTGCGGACACTAGTGTTACTGAAGGCCACCTCCAACTCATCCATGGCCTCCAGGAGAAGACGTTCTCCCTCATTTTGAAGGTATTCAAAGGAGGCTTCCTGGTTGTGTAAACAGAGAGATTTAATTATGTATTACTGCAAATATCAGGTACAAATAGTACTATTTAAAATTCTCTAATCAAGCTATTAACAAGCTTTTCACCATAGAAAAACAGTTTGTTTGTTAAACAATTGATATGCTGTACCTTCCAGTTTCCCCTCTTACCTTTGTAATGAGATCTGAGTGGCGGATAATAGCTCGGATGAAGAAGCGGTAGTCCGTGACTTCAGCACCCTCCTGAACACGAGCCGCGCCTAGGTAGAGGTGCATCTTGTGGTTGGCACAGGGAACAGCTGTCAGGTCAAAGTTCCTCATGCGGTTGAGCTCCAGCTGAAAAGCTAAAGCCGGCTCCAGATTCCGGTAAATACGATCCTCTTGGAACTGAGGAGAGGCACAGTTAATGGGAGGTCATCATCTCCTCAGACAGCAGCATGTTGGCTCATTTACTCTATTCAGCTTACAAAAAACTTACCCTGTCTCTAGCTCTGAAAGTGAAGAACTTGGGAAATTCTCTCTGTTGAAATGAAATTGAAAAAGAATAATATTGATAAAGAACATATGTGGATTTTTAACACAACCATGTTTAATAGAAAACAAGATAAACAGACACATTATGTGGTCTTACTTCTAGCTTACAAAACAAAGAACTGACTGAGAGGCTAGCTATGCTGGGAGCACACGATCTACAATATTTTCTTTAAGTTCGTTTTTAAAAGAATAGTCAACCAGTCTTATAAAACAGAAAAAAGGTTTTCAAAAGAGTAAATTAGGATTTAAATGTTCTCTATTATGAAAGCTAGATGCATTATAAATGCAATGGAAGTAGCACAAAACCTTAAAATGAAAACTGAATCATACACTTTTTCATTCTCTTAATTATCAATTTTAGCAAAGTAATAAGTACAAACTAAGTTGTATGTCTTTTTTTCAAGTCCACCTGTGATCTACTGCACATAAAAAACACATGTTGAACATATATGTACAATAATAGTGGGCCCAATGAAAATTGTTCACTTGCTGATTGTTGTTGTGGAATTACCTTTTGTGCAATCAAAAATGTGATTCTCCTGATTCCATACTCGAAGAGGACTGCTCTCTGTAAAACAATAAACCATTTTCATTTCAATCAAAATAATCGTGTGTCCTGTCTTATCTTAGATCTGGGAGCTGACCTTTGACTGGGCGAAGGCAGTGAAGGCTTTGACCAGAGCATCGTCATCCTCTGTGTCTGCTGTTTTTATGGACACATTAATGATGTGGATTGGGTTCTCCCTTGTATTCTGTACGGGATGGAAGGGAGAGACAGGTGGCTGCAGAGACACAGGTGGAAACAGCCTTTACATTCATAAGGTAGTGACTCTTACAGGGGCCCTCACCTTAAAGTTTTCCTCCTCATAGAGACTGGAGCACGACTCTGAAAACGGAGCACTCTCCAAGAGTGGTTCTGCAAAGCTGGAGAGAACTTCATCGAAATTCCTGCAGAAGAAAAAGAAAACACATCAACATGTAAAACCTTTTCTTTTACTTTGATCTGCATATCTTAAAATATATAAATAAATAAGAGAGAAAGGAAAATTATCATCATGTCAAAAGTGACCTTCTGAAGTCGTCAAAACACTGGAAAGCCACCATGGCGCCCATGCGCTGGCAGGGTGGAGAAAAGGCTCCCTCTAGGAAGAGCTCACTGCCCTGTCGCCTCATTTTAAACTGGCCTGATCCATTCATTGGCACAGGAACCCTGAGGAAGAGACACATAGGCAGTGACAGCAAGATAGGACCACTGAATGATCACATAGAAAGCTTTGCTCTAGCAAAACAACAGCCAATAATACTGATACAGAGAGCAATTAAAGCAAGTTTGGATGTTTTTATCTATTTACATTATAATTACATACAGGTGATAGGTACATTTCATGTATTAAATTGAAAGGGATATGAATTGAAGTTATTAAGAACAATTGTTACTATATCTGATTGAGAGTTGCAAACCAATAATCAAAATCTGATGCTGGAGAATACAGGCTCCCCATTCGGTAGCAATCAATGAAATCTCAGGCTTGAAGTTTTTAAGAGGAACATGAAATAATTCAAAGATGCACCTCTCAAAAAGCTCAGGATTGCTTTACAAGTTGAGAGAGGCAACAAAGAAAAATATGGAGAAGCTCAGCTAAACAGTGAATTAGGAAGGACTTGTTAGAGGAGTCCTTAAGCAAATGTTTCTGGTTTCAGCGGACGGAAGGAAAAAGCAACACGGTGCATCCAGCATGCATTGCTGTGAGACATACTGTACGCACAATCAGGAGGTTTGGCTGGCTGGGAGGAGCTTTACTCTACCTGTTCAGAGTAGGGCTGCTCCCTCTGAAATAAGATGATTGACAGGTGAATATTAGCAGTGGATGATCAAACTGCACCTCTACCTCTAGGCATTATGATTAGATTAAAGCACTTTTACACTACGCACATTCAGATTCAGTAATGTCCAGTGGGAGAAAAACAGTCTGCATTCAGAGTTAGTCATGAGCAGTCACAGCAACAGTTTAAAGGCTCTGCACCTGTGCCACTATACTATGGATGACTATGATTTATACTGATTTATGTTTCATGATAAATCAGGCCAATTTCATATAAAATGCTGCTCAATCAGTTGACGCCCACTCTGTCATCAACGTAACTTAAAGGTCTCAAAAGAGAGCAGAGTTGAGGCAATATGTGTTCAGTTTTGGTCATGGTAGATAATAATAATTATAATAATGTGTCATTCATCTGTGGCCGAAGAGCCTTTGCAGCGCACTTCTGTGAAGGCGATATGTTACCTGTTTGGATGCGATGATGGCAACATAAACTGAAAATCTACAGCACACGTTCCGTCCTGCAGCTGGTGATGCTGGATGCTATTGAGCTCATATGCGATATAAGCTCTGCGCACATACACCTGCAAGTCAAGACGGAACGATTTAGCTATCGCTGATCAAGAAATAAAAATGCATAAGAGAGAAATCCCTCAGTGTGAATCCACTAACCATACCTCTAAGGCAGCCATGCATACAACTTGGTTTGAGTGATAGAAGAAATTAGGCAACACGTCAAAAATGGAGGTTTCAGAGAGGATGAGTTTCTGTGGGAGATGAAAACAAATAGCATTCATTTGACTGTCAGGCTGCTAAAATTTTATGATTACAATGAAATGTCTCACACGTGGCTAACCTTCAAGTTTTCTGGGCAAAACTGGTGGCCGTACATGTCAATGGCTGACAGGAAGATGGACTCCACCTGGTTGTGTCTCAGTTCGTATGATGGTAAATGGGAGGCAATCAAGACCTGTGAGACATTACAAATACAACATTAATCTGTATTGCTAAAATATAGAAAGAAATATTGGATTGAATCATATCTGGGAGCTCATTGTGCTTAATCTATAGATGCAGGCTGTCTTACCTGTCTGGCCCTCTTACCTGTCTGGCTCTCAAGGCCACCTTTGAGTTCTCCATCTTGCTGAGCTGCGTGAATTCATTCAGAATAGCCATCAGCTCATCTGCCAGGGTGGGATCTCTTCCGCACAGTTGGTCCTACACAAAGTCAAAGACCTGCATCACATTACAAAGATCTCATGTAGGAAGAACGATTAATGTGTCCACGTTGGACAAAGTCTTACTATGAGCATGGTGACCAAGATGTTCTTCTTGAAGACCTGGGCGTGAGAGAAGATGTACTCCAGCACAGGACTCATGTCAGGTTTGTGCTGTTCTCTCAGGTTGATAACACACTTATCATAGTGAGCTGTTTGAAAGACAAAGAGAAAAAAAAACTCAGTTACAATAAAGGAAATGCCTCATTTAGAGTTTTCATTTGAAGCTGAAAGAGCATTAATGTCACCTTGCTGAAACTGCATCTCTACTTGCAGGTATCGCCTCAGCAGATCCAGAACCACAGACTTCATATAACCACGGATTCCGCTGCGGTACCTGAACACAACATGTTCAAACATGTGTCAATGCCAATGTCATTCATATATGTTATTATTGCTGCACAAACTGCATCTGACAAAAAAAACGAACCTCTGTACCAGCTGTACGATACTCTGAGTGTTCATGAAGAAAACCTCTCGGTCAGCCTTCCTTTGTAGAGTTGCTGCATGGCTGTCTAGAATATTTGCAATCTGGAATAAAATAACAGAAACATCATTACAATATACTGACAACAATGATTGTTTGCATTTAAAGGACTTGGTATGCGACACAGGCACAATTTCAGTTAGTACTTTGTTGTTGCATGGGCTTTTACCCTTTGACTGGGGAACTGGCAGAGGACAGACGTGATATTGCTTGCGTACTGAGCCATGACTTTGCGGATATCTTTCTCAACGCTGGGTGGAATGCGACCCGCCACGCTGGTCATGATCTCCTGGAGTTCCAACAACGGCAGGGAGGGGTCTCTTAGAGTCTTCATCAGAGTAGCAACCCACTGTTTCAGCTGCAGAGATAAACATGCAAACCAAAATGCACTCATTAAGTCAATAAAACTTAGTGATGTCTGTAATTCAGGAATGTGTAGCAGCAGAGCGACTGTGATGTACCTTGCTGCTGAAGTAAGGTTCTTCGAGACAATACCCATCCATGACTTTAACCAGGTTTTCGAGAACACTGTGGAACACCTGGTGGAGCTTTTCCCCAACCATGGGGAGTGGTTGCTGGGGTGGCAGTATGGCAGTGTTGAGCTCCACCTGTGACAGAGGGAGAAATGGGAATAAACACTGTTCGTTATTATCTGGTATTAGGGAGAAAACAGATACAACACGGTACATCTATATAAATAACAAGGCACAATTAAGAGATCTATTTATGTGCTCTAAACAGTGAATTGGAATAATCTACCCGATGTATACTGCTGGGGTCATCCAGGTCCATATGTGCCATCACACAGCCAGGCTCCAGTACTGCTCCAGGTCTCTTGACAAAGTGGATACAACCAGACTGTTGCACAGTCAGAGTCATCACCATCTTCATCACCTGAATCCACCGCACAAACAGCCAGTCAATGAAAATACCAAAAGATCTGACGTGTCTTATGAAATCACGGGTGTTGTGCATTTTACCAAAAGCTGTCAAAATCACCTCAATTTCAGCGTAGGTCTCTCCTGCAAAAATGTGGCCTCCATCTTCAACTATGTACTGCAGCAGCTTGCCAGCAGAGGGCGACCTTAGCACCGTGGGATCCTTCTCCTTCTCAAATACACAGGTCTTGTTGCCAACAGTGATGCGGTAGCTGAAGGTTAAAAATTATATTAGAATAATTAAACAGATGAACAAAAGTATAATAAGCAAACGCGGTTCATCCGGATTGTACACAGTCACAGTCTTGCCTGTCTACTTCCTCTTTCATGTAGGTGGTGTGGCTGCTGCCGTCGTAGGACAGCAGGAGGCCTCCGTCACTCAGCCTGTGGACATCGATTTCAATGTTGGAGCCATTCATCATGATGACATAAGTTGTTGGGGACTGGCGAGCCACCTGCAGGCAGCATCAGTGATAATTTGTTGATTAATAAAAGGGCAGAGTTTGAGTCAGGTAAGGCACGTGTGAAGGGAATAAAGCAGATACCTTGAGGCAGAACTTGACTCCTTCGTATATTAGGTCCACATTGACAGAGTTGAGGAGACTGGCTGCAGGCAGCACCTGGCCTCTAGGGATGCAGAGGATGATGTTCTTAAAAGCCAATAATATGAGTAAGAATTGTACTGAGACCTTAATAAGAAGGGACTGTGTCTACTGACCTTTCGAGGGAATGAAGGTAGTCAGACATGCTCTTTCTGAAGCTTGCATCAGCAACATGCAAAGCCCCACAGACAATACCCAACATGGTGTCTGGTCTCTCTGCCTGCAGAAAGAGCATGTGGCTTCAAATGATCCAAGAAAACGAAAACTACACAGAGGCCTGGCACCAGGTCTTCAGTTTCTTACCTGCACTTTCTCTGCGATCAGATGATCCAGCCAGCCAGTGTCAATATCGTTGTTTCTGAAGCTCTCTGTCTCTAGTAACTTAATGAGGTATTCAACAGTCGTCCTGAAGTCACCTCTGATGGACAGCTCCTTCATAGCCACCACCATGTTCCTGAAGCATATGGCAAATATTATGCCTGATAAACACATGTATCCTGCCAGATTTAGATTTTATCATGTGTTAACTGTAGAATTTAGCCTATATTTCCTATCCTTGAAAAACAGAATCATAAAATATCTTGAGTAACATTGACAAATGTAAGATAACTGAATAGTTGCAAAATTATATTGCATTATTGTGTTCTAGGATTTTACAGTATTATTGGCAGGTCATTGCATTTTCAGTGTAGTTTTATTGCATCATGGGTAGTTATGACATTAGGGCTGCATCAGAGCCCATTGCCTCAGCCATGACACCAAAAAGCAGTCATTGCTAAACAGCAGATATCGTGGCCTCATCAAAAAAAAAAAAAAAAACAAAGAAAAAAAAGAGGCTTACGAAATGGCTTCTTCACGATTCTCGCCCCAGGAGAAACAGTGTCCAAACTGTGAGTCTGCAAATTCATGCAGGCCACCCGTCGCACCCACACTGAAATAACCCCACACGTTTTTACTGCTGCGGAAGTTCAGCTCCTGCACCGTGCCAGAACTGGGCTTGAACCCCTGTCAGTGACAGCAGGAGGACGAGAATTGAGTGACGCAAATAATAAGTGTGTAACAAAACTGTGTTTGGAGTGTTAATGAAATTGAGCTTTACCTCATCGGGGTTCTCGCTGGTAATGCGAACAGCTATGACGTGCCCTCTTGGACTTGGCATGCAGTCTGGAGTCTCAAAGTTAATGATGCTGTCGCCCCATGGAGTTTCCCCATAAAGCAAGCGGATGTCCTTAATTCTATGAAGGGGGATTCCCATTGCAATCTATCAGAAATGAAACACAGAGTTACTGTCTATCTGTAGCTACAGTCTTGTTAGGTGCATGATGAATAAATTTGTTCCTGTGGTATAATTATATCAGGTTTACCTGAAGCTGGGCAGCAGGCAGGTTTACATCTCCAATCATTTCTGTACAGGGATGTTCAACCTGCAGACGAGGATTCAGCTCCAGGAAATGGAAACTTCCATCTTCTGAGAAGAGATACTCAACTGTGCCTGCGCTCACATAGCCCACCATCTTGGCCAGTCGCACAGCATACTGGCCCAGAGAGAAATAGGAGACAAAATGTAGAACTCTAAAACTAGGAAGGCTGAGCTATTTCTGGTGAGAATATACAGTATGTGCATGCAGTGATATAAACTAACCCGTTCCATTTGCTCGAATGTTGAGAGAGCAGCTATAGTGGCAGGAGCCTCTTCTATGATCTTCTGGTGCCTCCTCTGGATGGAGCAGTCTCGTCCAAACAGAGAGATGGCATTTCCATACTCATCAGCCAGTATCTGAACCTCAAGGTGTCTCGCGTGCTGAGCCAGCTGCATGATGAAGATGGGTGAGCCTGGTACCTCTGTCTGAACCTACGAGGGAAAGAAACATGTTCAGTTGTATAAAGTTTGTATATAATTTACAGAGAAATTAGGCATCAGGCTGTAAAACGTAATTACACAAACCTGTCTAAAGGAACTCGGAAAATCCTCAGAACTTTCTACTTTCCGGATACCCTTTCCACCACCACCCTCAGAGGCCTTAATAACAACTGGATAACCAATTCTCTCAGCTCCCTGCAAACAAACAACACATCAAATATAACTTAGCAAACAGATACTTGTTTAACGGTAAAAAACTGTAGGAAATTACTATTATGATGAGTTTGTTTAATATGCTTACTGCCAGTCCATCATCTACATCACAAACACAGCCCTTTGTGTAGATCTCAGGAGGAACACTGATCACATTGCCCAGTCCTTGGTCCTCCTCCGCCCAGTCCACTCTCAGACCTGGACCACAATGACACACCAGGTAAGAACATGAAAACACTGCCTAACATATACCACAGCATGTAATACATCAGGGAGTCCATACCCTGTGCAGACAGTGCAATATGTCCTACTCCACATTATGTGACCTGAGACAGTGTGTGGGGGTAATGTATCACCTGATCCGCTCCATGGTAGTGTGGGAATGTCAGCACTCTGGGCCACAATGGATGAAGCCACCTTATCCCCTAGAGCCCACATGGCCTTACTGGACGGCCCTGACAGAAACAGTACCATTAAACAATGAGATGTGACACCGATCTTAATGAACCAACCAAAAATATTGCAAATATTCTGTGTTTTGTTTTAAACTTTTTTTTTTTTTTTTTAATTTACCTAAGAATGAAATCCCTGCTTTGTTCAGGAGCTCAGGCAGTTTGGGATTTTCTGAGGCATGGCCCCAACCAGCCCACACAGCCTGTAAAGAGAAAAACAAACGTACGGTATAATCGTTTATCAGTTTTTTTTATGAGCAGGCAGAAAAGGTCAAAGACGAAAGGTTTACCTCAGAGGCAAACATTGAAACGTACCTGCACTGGGATTCTTTTTGCAATGTCCACTATCAGCTCTACATTGGCGTAGTTGTTATTGTTGGGCCCACCAGGTACAGGCACATAATGGTCTGCCATTTTAATGTATTCTACAGGGGAAAAGGAATAACACACAACTCCCAGTTAAGACACAGTTTCTAGCGTTTTCTTGTCACCCTCACCCAGATAACTGCTGGGTAATAACAAAAAAAAAAGATAAGCATCAAAGTTGACAATGACCTGCATTAGCTTTCAAGTCTTCAGGGGTTACCATGACCACAAAGCGGATGGTCCTCTCATTGCGAAACATTTCATAGGACCAGCGGCGGATAGAACGCATACATTTGACTGCAGCAATACCATTGTTAGCTATCAGCACCTGTAACAGAAAGAGAAAACTCGAGTGGCCTAAAGAAGGCTAAAAACTGGAAAATGCTGCAATATCATTTACCAATGAAAAACAGAGATGCAAAGATACAGGCAGGTCTTTCATACATACTTTTTCGATGATTCGGTTGCCACCAAATCGGGTGACAAACTCAGCAGGAGAGGCCACGGTGAAGTCCCTCTGTAGATCCATCTTTCTGTGTTCGCGTCCTTTTTTCACCAAGTGAGGACCAGACATGCTAGGCCTGGAAGGGAAAGCTCATGGTTAATTGTCTTGCTCAATAACACAGTAAAACATGGGTGTATTCTGTTTAGTACAATAGCTGAAACATATATCAAATAATCCAGAAAACCGCAGTCTGTAAATCATCCTTCGTAACATCAGATTTATGCAGGGAAAACAGAAAGAGTCGACAATGCTCCATAGCAACTGTGGTGGGAACATAACAGAACTGAAAATCTAAAACTCAAGTCAAAGTTCAGTCTGTCTCTGCAAAGACCAGCCAATTCGTTCCCGACCTTTTCTTTAATGGTAAAGTGTAATCTCTACAAATGATTCAGGAATCAGGCCTACGCTATCACTCTCTGCATCCCCTTTTTATCAGTAGTTCACCACAGCAGAGCCAGTAAAAGTAAATGTGTCATCAGCATGGTGCAATCATACTGTACTGCACTGTACCTTAGCCCAGTCATGCAACAGGTGTACAAGGCAGTTTCCAACAGTTACAGTAGAAGTAATAATTGGTAAAAAAAAAAAAAAAAACATCCAGCCAGGCTAGTATTAGTGATACTTGGGTTTGGGATTAATTTTGAATACCCTTGTTAAACCCAAATTCATCATCAGCTTTGAGATTATTTTGAATAATGTGGGATTTAGTGAACTTGACCTACAGCCTTCATGTGTTATGTGATTTTAATAGATAGCTATGTTCACAGAGTAATATTAGGTTATTTCTACACAGTAATCACTCATAATAATTATTAATTACTATTGAGTTCACTTGAGTTTACAAGTATTTCTACAAGCACAACTCTTACAATCAATAACACAGGGTCTATAAGCAATAAAATGTACCTCTTTGCTATATTGAGTGTGAAAGTCAAAGTAATCATGTAATCACATTGACAAACAGTCCAAGTTGTTGGAGAGTTAGGTTTTAGCATCACAAGCTCCATTTTTATGCAACAAAACTGGGTCAACTAATTTGGTTTAATGTTTGATTATAGATTCCTGCGAGAGTAAAACAGTAGCGAGCACACTGTAAAAATAGTGAAACTGAACTTTACCGATGTGGTTATTCTATGGTTTAACATCCTTACAACCATTACAAATACTACCAGTATTACAACACACTGTATAAGTATGTATTGATTACATTAAGACAACAAAGGCAAAGCATTTCTCTATGTTTTACAATACACAACTTGAATAAATAGTGCAATACCATGAGATAATTTTACATACCATTATAACCCCTTGGTTCATGTCTTGCTCCTTCCAAAGTCTCACTGCAGCTGCACTACAGGCCACTTGGAGATATCATTAAGAAACAACTGTGTCGCACCAGGGAGCTATCTTGTGGAGTTGTTCTGTTCTGTCTCAGCTGACATGAACTTTAAACTTAACTCCTGTATTGATCTGTTTACTGACGAAATACAGATTGCACTCGGCCGTTGAGCTGGTTTTTTCATAACCTCTTTCAGCTGTCATGCATTTTTGATCGACTTTCTGATGTCTCTCCAGCACCCACTGCATGACAAGAGGGGGTTAAATTTATCTAAACTCGGAACAAACAAGAAGTATCTACTCATAAACGTGACTTGGGGACAGAGGAGTATAACTTGTGCTAATACATGTTAGCAAATTGCTATGCTGCTTTGTGATGACATCACAAACTTACTGTGGTGTGTTTTACACTTCCGTCCTCTAGAGAGTACAAATTGTTTTTTGTTTTGTTTTTTTCAATTTCCTCAAACCAAGACAGGCTGTGTACAGTTATGTAACAACAGTATGAGCACACCAGCAAGTCTTCCTGCTCTCTGCAGAGGCTGCTACGACATTTGCTAGTTTAGCACAAAATAACTGTGTATTATTTTTCATTATTTCAGCTGCTCTATCACATGTGCAAAGCATGTGATAACTTTCTAAATAACAAACACTGCAGCTAAAGTATCAAATTACAAATAACAGTGCCAAACCTCTTCATAGGACTTACCTTTGGAGATATGGGAACAAGCTGAGACTCTCCATTATACAGCCGACTTTATTGTCCCTCGCTACTTGGAGGTAAAACTGGATTTTGAAATACAAGACCAAAACAAAGAGACCTCCACAAAGTGCTTCCTCTCGGGCACTCCCTCCCCTCTCCCCTATCTCCTCCCACGTGTGCAGCAAGATATCTAAAGATCCCCTGTGATAGATCACAGGCTGCTCATTACAAATAAACACACAGCAGAAGCGATTGCCAGCACAAAAGGATTCATTCTACTTCACTTATAAAAGAAAGCAATGAGTTTCTAGACCAAATATGTAGTTAAAGTTCTGGATATGAAAAGACTGAAACCCTCCTACACCCACATGTAAACGGTTTTATGTTCCATCAAAACATTATCTGAACAGGAAGATGCCTCTAAAGCTGCGATTTAGCTGAGGAAAATATCTTACCTTCCTCCCTTTCATGATGATTCCCACAAGTCCCACAAGCAGACATTACTTTATGCACAAGTCAATCCAACTGAGCATGTCAAGCTGAGCATGTAGCTGTGTGCGCTAAACAACTCCTCTGACCCTCCATCAGATCATATACCATCGCTGGGTATAAAAATTACTCTCAACTAGACAGACTATAACGAAAAAAAGGGCAAAAAATAAAAATTAGTGAAGAATTTCAAAGTGTTTTTGTTTTCTGTGTTGTGACCTAGAGCCACACCACAGGTTTCAAAGTCACTGGCTGAGGCTCTTGTTCCAATAATAGAGCCGAGAATTTTGGCATGCAACAGTAACACAGGTCTGCTCAGTGCAGTCAGGTGATAACACACAGCTCGTGGAGACAGGGCAAGCACAAGCAATACTGCATGTCACCAATGTGGCCAAGTGTTAAAACTCACAACATTTTTGTGCGAGTACATCCTCTGTCAAACATTAAAAACGACATTAACTCAGACTAACAGTTGGCGTGCGTGAGATGCTTTTGTGTCCCGTGCCAGAGTTGGAACTTCCAGACGAGGCTGTATACACAGTCACATGATGGAGTGATGAAAACACGCCTGCCCCTAGATAGATGACATTAACTTCACTTAAATAAAAACAAAGGCTTACTTGATGCCTGAGGAGCTTGACTGTGGGACTGCAGGGGACTCCTGTTGAGGGGAAGATTTCATGCTGGAGGTCTGAGGTTGAGAAGTACCACTTGGAGGTTTGGCGACCAGAGGCTCCTCGTCTGAGGAGTTGTCCTCAGATGCTCCGAGAATGAACTTGAGGCGTTCCCTCGCCTCGGGCCCTGAGCTGAGCATCGGCACGTTGGTTCTGTAAGGTTTCTGGGTGGTCTGTGGCAACGACGGCAGCTCTGAATTTATCTCAGAGGAGGACTGCAGAGGCTCAGAGTCCACTGTTTTGACGCAAGGACCTGCAGATGCGCTGTCACCCAGAGCACTGTTGTCATTGTGTGCTGAGGTAGTGGGAACTGTTGACAGGGAATGTTCGCCTGAATGAGGGGTGTGTGTAGCTAGCATGTCCTCCTTGGCTGCTGAGGAACCACAGCCAGAAGGAGATTCCTCTCCTTTCACGGGCATCACTACTGTCTTGGTATTAATCCTCCACAGTAGCAACAATATCCATAGGATTAATCCCAAAACTGCAAATGGGAGCATTCACGGACATCCTCCTGTGGCTGCAACAAGAACAAAGTGGACATTAAAATTCATACAGGAGAAGAAAGTAAGATCTACACATCCTTAAAGGGGAACTCCACTGATTTTACACATCAAAGTCTGCTCACAGGTCCTGGGGAGTACTACTGCCTATTGATGTGAAGCAGAATAAAGACTTTTGCGGCTCCAAAGGGAGCAGTGCAAAGGCTTATGCCTAAAGTGATGTCACCTGAGTCAGCGAAGGTTGGGACTGCAATCTGTGTGCCAGACCTCTGTAGCCTGCTCCTTATCTCTGCCTGTAGCTAGCAGCTCTAAACAACACACCCAACTGTGTACAGTTGAGGTACTTGAGTCGAGTTGCATTGTGGGTAGACGCCAGGTTTTGATGAGGAAGGTTAATGCATTGAATAATTACTTAACATTCTTTGTGCACCATCAAGTGCTGACAAGTTGATTTTTCAGGTGTAAAATAGTCAAAACATCTCTCAGTCACAGTTACCAATTCAAATTTAAGTTTATGTGATGTGTTCGTGTAAAAAATAATAATAACTGTAAGTACTGCCCAATATGTATCATTATCAGGTTTTTCAACTTCCAAATATTCATACTGGCCTCAAAAATTAAGTATCAATTGGACTATAATTGAGAGACATTGTGGGTTTCTGTGTTTTGTCCTTGCCATTCAGCAAATTTACAGAACACTATGCTGTGTAGCATTGCTCTCTGTGCACTATTCTAGTCCAAGGACATTTCTCTTGAAGTGGTCCGAGGTCAGAAGCCCTCTCAGGACACTGGCTCTCTGGGTAATCTGAGATAAGACCTGTGGGCTCAACTTCAAAAGACAGAAAACACATAGAAATTCTTACTTTTACACAAGCTCAACCCTAAGGGAACAACATCTGTATTAATAAAATGCAGGAAGTCTTTTCTGTTAATTAAATCAATCAAAAATAATATTACGAGTAATAATTAAAATTCGCACAGACATATGCAAACTCTTCTTGACTATGAGTACTATAAATCAATACATCAAGACAGCTATGCAATCTACCATGCCAGCAGGACCTGGCAGGATACATTTCCCACCCAGTGTCCCGTAAACAGCCTGTCTGTAACAGCTGACATGAGAGCCAAGTGTGGCTGCTTCATATGGGGTAAAGGTCAGCACTGAGGGAATGGAGGGTGAGGAGGAGGAGGAGGAGGAGGCAAAAACATCCACACCAACAGAATTAATGAGCATCTAGAGGCAACACAATAAAGAAGTAAAAATAAAGGACATTTACATATGCAATCCATATAAAACAAGTAATGATTGCTCATGTGAACCGAAGTCCGCATCTCAAATAAAAAACAATGGTACATTAATATGCAATCAATGCGAAAGAGGCAGACAAGGAGGCATTTGTCCTCCACAGCCACTTTGACTTTGAGGCTTCACAGAAACAGAGGAAAGGCTGAGCCATCACTTTTCATATGAAGGACATTATTTTTTATGTCACATTATTTAAAATTATTGCAAAGGTTTTCTCTCAAAGCAATAAATACATCCTGTGATTAGAGCTGCAAATAATTCAAATTAAACGTTAGTTGGTTCACTAATTTATAATAACGATGAAGTAAGTTAAAATGTGATGACTTCAGTCAAATGTACACACTCAACAGAGAGAGGGCTTATCACCTGCAAACTGAACTATGTACATACATCCAACAAAGCAAAAAATATCAACCTGCGTGACAGAAAAAAGGGACTTAAAGAAGGTAAAGAAAAGCAGGATGTAAAAGCAAGTCGATTCTGACAGGAGGAAAAAGAGTTCAATATATTTTTTTACTCAACAGGGAAACTATGGTGCCTTTTAGGATCAAATTTTAAGTTTTAGATACATGGTTTGGGGTTAAAATGGTTCACGTTGACTGTATTAAAGTGTAAAAACATGTAATTTACACTCACCACAACAGATAAAGGGCAGCTGTGACATGTCGCTGTTGTTGCTGCTGCTGCTTCACACACTCGGCTAGCGAGCTAGCTGGCAGCCGGACCACTGATTATTTGTCATAACTTCACATTAGTTAGAGTTAATTTGAATTTTAAAAAAACATCCTTCGCTGCCTGTTTAACTCGACCGAGAATTCAAACTACGTCCAGAGTGAACCGCACCGCTGTTAATGGTTTTAATGGGCTAATTTTCATGCCAGCAGCCGCAAATGTCAAAGCCACCTACCACCAGTCCAGTCTCTCTCAGTCCCCCCAAACACCACCGCTACCTCCTCCTCGCAGGGATAGTAAACATGTGAGGAGGAGGGGGGAGGATTTCAAGCTCCTCCCAGGAAGAAAGAAACCCTCCGAAGATCGTGTGTGTACAAGATGTTTCGGATTGTGGACAAAAAATAGTTAGAAAACTGAAACCAGTCATTTAAACGGTCTGTGAAGTGGGCAGCCCCTGAGACAGCTGTTGCGTTCAAGTAAATTGGGATGAATGAGAGATGGCAATGATTCCCGTGGATGCGACTTGCGGGCGTTTACTTCTGGTAACCAGAATCAGCTTAATGGCTAAGTATATTACCGCAGATCAAGAATTTGACTGTAGTTTTTAAACATACAGCAAAAACAAGGACAACAAAGCCGAACAAAGACAAATAAACATAAATATATGATTATTATGTACAACCAAGTAGTAGTAGTAAGCAACCAAGTAAATAAATATATGACTGTCATGTTCATGCAAGTAGGTGAAAAAAGATACACACAAACAGCGATGGATAACAACATACAGTGTCTCTGAAGGAGTGAAAGTTGTAAACAAGGATAGAAGTGATGCAAGGAGTGGAAGATTGCAAGAAATGCAGAAGTACTTGTTAAATGGGTAATTTAATGACTTACTACATATACATAAAGTATGTGTTTGCACGTCTATGTACTCCAAACAGCCTGCTTGAATTCAATTTGACAAGTGATGGAGGCACAATATGAGCTGAAGACTAATTTAAATATAATTTGTAGTGGATGTTTTAGTATTACGGGGTTATTACACAGAGATTGTTTCTGATATTTCATGACTGCATCAACTGCTCACTGAACTGACTGCCTTCAAATTGATAACACAACAAAAGTTATTCGCACCAGAGCTGGAAATAATTAAGAGTGAACACAAGGGTCCTATTATTCCAAAGTTGCAGCATCTCATGGATCAGGACGCTCCGCAGGATTTTCGGTTCGAGTGATCCGTTTGTTGAATAAACGATCTTCGTTCTTCCTCCTCTCAGCGCTGAGCTCGCGGGAACTGCAGGAAGGCGCCAAAATAAGAAAACACAGCCTACCCCTGTGACAGCGACAGAGAAGCATAACCGACTGATAACTTTAAATATTTTTCAAATGCGGCTTTATTCACAGACCTATAAAGACTGAGCGGGTATTTATTTGTTTGGCCGCGTTGTAGCCGGCAGCCTGACATAAAAGATGGTGCTGCAGAACAGTGGACGGTACAGAGCGGACCGAGGACAAAGTGGAGGAGACCAGGAGAACCAGTGAGTTAATGTTATTTCACATATGCTTTCACTTGCTCCGGAGTCATGACTCTTGTTAAGTTAGGTTAGTGTGGATGACAGAAAGAAACCGTGTGTGTGTGTGTGTGTGTGTGTGTGTGTTTGAACCAGGGACGATGGATCCTCGATGTCGGCTCTCAAGCGGCTGGAGCGCAGCCAGTTCACCGACGAGATGGACACTCGCTTCGGCTTCGACAGGATGAAGGAGCCGGGGGAGAAAACAGGCTGGCTGATCAACATGCACCCTGTAGGTCCACACCACACTGTGTGATGTCTGATCTGTTGGTGTTGTTCAGGACAAATGACACTAATTATGACACTTTTTTTTTTTTAATTTCTAGACAGAGATCCTGGATGAAGACAAGAGGATGATCAGTGCTGTGGATTATTATTTCATTCAGGAGGATGGTAGCAGGTTTAAGGTGTGCTGGAGGTTTTACATACTGGGTCCATTTATTATCATGTAACTCAAGCCTTTTCCATTCATCTAACATAATCCACCTTATATTTTTTCTGTCTGTAGGTGGCACTCCCCTTCAAGCCATATTTCTACATAGCCACTAAAAAGGTAGGTCAGCATCTGTCATTGGTTTTTATACTATGTAAACATGCTCAAAAAGTCCTTCTTTAAAGGCAACTTTATTTCCAGAACTGCGAGAGAGAGGTCATCTCATACTTGTCAAGGAAGTTCCAAGGAAAAGTGTCAAAGCTTGAAATTATCCCAAAAGAGGACCTTGACCTGGTGAGAGATTTGTTTTTGATGGCATGAAAGTCCATTAATGTGATTTATATAACATATATAAGAAAAATAAATTTTATGTTGGAAGCCACAATTTAAAAAAAACAATGTTGCACTATTTGAACTAGAGCTGAAACAATCAGTCAAAAAAAGCAAGATATTTGACACCTTCAGCTTAGTGAAATGTTTTTGATGTTTCATAGACTTAAAGATTCATCAGAAGAATAACAGGCAGATCAGTCATTAGTTGCAGCCAGAATGATGGTAATGGCCTTTAGTGTTGTTGATGTTTTGTCCTCTTCTCCTCAGCCAAACCACTTGGTTGGACTAAAGAGAAACTACATCAAGTTGTTGTTCAACACTGTGGACGACCTCATCAAAGTGAAGCGTGAGATTGGCCCAGCGGTACGAAAAAACAGAGACAGGGAGCAGTCCAATGACGCCTACACTTCAATGTTGTCGAGGTACCACCAAACTACTAATCCTATTAGTGTTTCTTAATAACGTCAGTTATTGCCCCCTTTATATTGATCTGTGGACACCTTTGTTGGTTTTTCAGCGCCTTATCAGGTGGCAATGTGACCTCTGCAGATGAAGACGGGATGTCAAAGAGTATCTCAGACCAGTTAGACAACATAGTGGACATGAGAGAGTATGACGTGCCCTATCACGTGCGAGTGTCCATCGACCTCAAGATCCACGTGGTAAAGACAGATTTCTGTCATTTCAGTCATGTAGAAATCCTCTGAGACACACATGCTCACTCCTCTTATCTTTATTGTCCTTATTTCTCAGGCTCACTGGTACAATGTTCGATACAGAGGCAGTGCCTACCCACCGGAGATTGTACGGAGAGATGATCTTGTGGAGCGACCGGTATAAGGATTTTGACATTTACTCAGAATTATCCTGAAGGCTTCACCAATGCCAGAACATTTTCCATAAACATTTTTTTTCATGTTCTTTTAGGACCCTGTTGTTTTGGCTTTTGACATCGAGACCACCAAACTTCCACTGAAATTCCCAGATGCAGAGACTGACCAGATCATGATGATCTCCTACATGATAGATGGACAGGTGAGTTTTATTTACTGTAAGTTTATGTTGTAGATTTTCTGTCAACATTATACTGCATATATCAGTTTTACTTCATTTTCCTACATTTCTTTTTAAAGGGGTTTCTAATCACAAACAGAGAGATTGTCTCAGAGAATATTGAGGATTTTGAGTTCACTCCCAAACCTGAATATGAAGGGCCTTTCACTGTTTTCAATGAGGATGATGAGGTGCGTAGCTGCATAACAGTAAATATGCTACAATGTAAATAAATAAAGCGTTTTTTTTGTGTCAGTGTAATAACATGTGATAACTTGACTTTGACTGCAGGCGGCACTCATTCAGAGGTGGTTTGACCACGTTCAAGAAACCAAGCCAAACATCTTTGTAACATACAACGGAGACTTCTTTGATTGGTGAGCTGTTGTTTTGCTGTTGCTATAAAATGATTACATGAGTTACTCATATACTATGATGTTTATGTTTCACCTTTCTCACTTTGTTTCCATTTTCTCAAGGCCTTTTGTTGAGGCTCGGGCTGCCCTCCACGGACTGAACATGCACAGGGAGATTGGTTTCCAGAAGGATAGCCAGGGGGAGTACAAGTCCAGTCAGGCCATCCACATGGACTGCTTAAGGTCTGCACACATCTGACACTGTTAAGATGTGGTCTACGTAAACACATCCTCAGAGGTTAAGGCTAATTTTAGGTTAATTAATTTCTAACATCTTTCCGACCCATGTTTCTCCCCTGTGTCAGGTGGGTAAAAAGAGACAGCTACCTGCCGGTGGGAAGTCATAACCTGAAGGCTGCAGCAAAGGCTAAACTGAGCTATGACCCAGTGGAGCTGGACCCAGAGGAGATGTGCCGCATGGCAACAGAGGAGCCACAGGTGCAGAAATGGACCTCAGTTTTTACTTCTCAGAAAATAAAAAGAAAATTGTTTTGAATGGGCTGTTGACTTTTTCTTTTCTCTACCTTTCTGTCAGACTTTGGCGACCTACTCTGTGTCAGATGCCGTGGCCACGTATTACCTGTACATGAAATATGTTCATCCCTTCATCTTTGCTCTGTGTACCATCATCCCCATGGAGCCTGACGAGGTTTGTCTGTTGTGGGTGTTCTAAAAGATGCCTGAACTCCCCACCCATCTTGATAATTATTAATTTCTTTCCTTGTGCTTTCCATCTGTTACCAGGTGTTGCGTAAAGGTTCTGGGACTCTGTGCGAGGCCTTGCTCATGGTGCAGGCCTTCCACGCCAACATCGTCTTCCCCAACAAGCAGGAGCAGGTCTTCAACAAGCTGACAGATGACGGCCACGTCATGGACTCTGAGACCTACGTGGGCGGCCACGTGGAGGCGCTGGAGTCTGGAGTGTTTCGCAGCGACATCCCCTGCCGTTTCAAAATGGTACAGTCAATCACAGACATATTTCATGCTTACTCCTTACATTCATACCCCTCTAATGTTTTTAATGTGACAGTTTGGTCTGGTCCATTGACAGAACCCAGCTGCATTCGACTTCCTGCTGCAAAGAGTTGAGAGAACGATGCGTCACGCCGTCGAAGAAGAGGAGAAAATCCCTTTGGAGCAAGTTACAAACTTTAATGAGGTATGATTTGTCATGATTTCCTTTGGGGGGGGGGTTGTTGTGTGTGTGTGTGTCCAAGTTGTGCCAACTATTCTCAGCATTCTCAGCTTGAGAGTTATAAAATGTCCCTGGTATTATCTCAGGTCTGTGATGAGATCAAGAGGAAGTTGACATCCCTGAAGGAGGTTCCAAACAGGATCGAATGTCCCCTCATCTACCATCTGGACGTTGGGGCGATGTACCCCAACATCATTCTCACCAACCGCCTGCAGGTTAAAAAAATAAATAAATAAAAAAGCATGGAAGTGAGCAAAAAATTATAGACATGAAACTCAAAACTTTATTTTCTGCTTTTACAGCCATCTGCTATGGTTGACGAGGCCACTTGTGCTGCCTGTGACTTTAACAAGCCTGGAGCCACCTGCCAGAGGAGGATGACCTGGCAATGGAGAGGAGAAATCAGTAAGTTAATTTGTATATTGTATGTTGCTATGGCCATGACAAAGAACTGAGGAGCTGAAATGGATGCATCCAAGAAGACTCAAAGCTGTAACCACTGACAAAATTGCTGTGACAAGTTTTATTTTCTATAAATGAGCACAAAATACTAAAAGCAGCTTTCACTTTGTTAATTGTAACGATGCAATTTGTGTGAAAAGACAACAGCACAGCATAATTCTAACATGGTTGACTTCCTGAGAGCACAGTGTATGTATTATTCACAGTGTATGTTGACATAATGTAATTTTTAGAATGCTTAGTATTATAATGTGGTGAAGCAAGCTGTTGTCTCTGTCTGCAGTGCCTGCCAGTCGCAGTGAGTTTCACCGTATCCAGCAGCAGCTCGAGTCAGAGAAGTTCCCGCCGCTGTTCCCCAACGGTCCACCTCGGGCCTTTCACAATCTCAACAGAGAGGAGCAGGCCAAACATGAGAAGAAACGTCTGGCAGGTACATTTATTTATTCATTTACTTACTTATTATAAATGTTCAAATTTACTGGTAATCAAAACTTGATGTACTGTAAATATTCCTTGTCTCAGACTACTGTAAGAAAGCCTATAAGAAGACGCACATCACCAGGCTGGAGGAACGAGTCACCACCATCTGTCAAAGAGAAAATTCCTTCTATGTCGATACTGTGAGAGCTTTCAGAGATCGCCGTTACGAATTCAAAGGACTCCACAAGGTACATAATGGTATTAATGGCAATGAAAATAACAATCATCCCCACACAACTTACATTTTCATAAAATAATCTCAAGCTGTAATTGTTTTTTCTTTAAAATATTCAGCCATTAAACACACAAGCTCACTCATTTCTAAAAGCACATTTCACTTAAAATACTCATGTCTTGTCTGTTGAAATCAGTTTCTCTAATCCAGTTATTTTCGTGCTTCTTTGTTTAAGGTGTGGAAGAAGAAACTGTCCTCAGCTCAGGACAGCGGAGACGCTGCTGAGGTGAAGCGCTGCAAGAACATGGAGATCCTGTATGAGTCTCTTCAGCTGGCTCACAAGTGTATTCTCAACTCTTTCTATGGCTACGTCATGAGGAAAGGGTAAGAGTTAATTACTGTACAGTTTTTATTGGAGGGATTTTGTTCTTTAGTCCTTTTATAAAATGCTTCAATATCCTCTTATTTAGACAGCACTGTGCTGCGGGACCTGATGTTGTCAGTGCTGTTTGTGTGTCTCCATCAGGGCGCGCTGGTACTCCATGGAGATGGCTGGCATTGTGTGCTACACTGGAGCCAACATCATCACTCAGGCCAGAGAGCTTATTGAACAAATAGGGTGAGTGTCATCTTGATAATATGATGCCTGATTACAGAAATGATCTTCTCGGTCAGGGCGAGGGCAGACAGAATGCAGGGTCAGCACAAAGGGAGCTGGAACAGATCCACAGACTTGTTTGACAGCGTTTCATCAGTAGATACTTGCCAACATGTAGGCTTGATCCAGCTCCTGAAGTGTGGTTTCTTATTTCTTGCCTGTTGAAATGTACTTGACCCCGAAGCCAGTGTTCGATCACTCAATTCAAGTTGCCGTGAAGTAGAAAGGCATTGACAAAATTCCTACAATGTAAACTGAAAACTTCTACTTCGCTGCACCACAGGAGGCCCCTTGAGTTGGACACAGATGGTATCTGGTGTGTCCTCCCCAACACCTTCCCTGAGAACTTTGTGGTGAAGACAAGCAATGAGAAGAAGCCCAAGGTGACTATCTCCTACCCGGGGGCCATGCTGAACATCCTGGTGAAGGAGGGATTCACCAATGACCAGTACCACGAGCTGGTCGACCCTGCGTCCCTCACGTACAACATCAGGTCAGAGAACAGCATCTTCTTCGAGGTGGACGGACCGTACCTGGCGATGATTCTGCCTGCATCTAAAGAGGAAGGGAAGAAGCTGAAGAAAAGGTATGGCAATAGTGGATTTCTGTTTATTTTTGTGATTTAATATACCATTTAAGTTGTGTGGTCAGTGGATGATTTGTACCAAAAATGTAGGGAATGGGCTTCTTGGTTAGGGTCTTACTAAACAGTAGAGTGAACATCACAATGATCAAAGTGTTCTCTCCTTGTTTTAGGTATGCTGTGTTTAATGAGGATGGCTCTCTTGCTGAGCTGAAAGGTTTTGAAGTGAAGAGAAGAGGAGAGCTCCAGCTCATTAAGATTTTCCAATCATCAGTGTTTGAGGCTTTCCTCAAAGGTACCACTCTGGAAGAGGTCTACGCCTCTGTGGCTAAAGTGGCAGACTACTGGCTGGATGTCCTGTACAGCAAGGTAAAAATCTGTGATCCAGTGTTGAGATTCTTTATCATTTACAGAGAAAGTTCAGTCAAAATGTTGATTCTGTCTCTTCTCATCTTCACTAAAAGCTTTATTTCACTGCTCCTCCAGGCTGCCAACATGCCAGATGCAGAGCTGTTTGACCTGATTTCAGAGAACCGTTCGATGTCCAGAAAGCTGGAGGACTATGGAGAGCAGAAGTCCACCTCTATCAGCACAGCTAAGAGACTCGCTGAGTTCTTAGGAGACCAGATGGTGAAAGATGCTGGTCTGAGCTGTCGCTATGTCATCTCTCGAAAACCAGAGGGTTCACCTGTCACAGAAAGGTGGGGCAACAGCTCTGACAACAGACATTCATATTCTTAGATAGTATTTAAAAAGTAGACATTGAATAATTCTATAATTACTATGGAATCTCATGTTCTGCTGTCTGTGTCAAAGACAGCAATGTGAGCAGGTTCAGGGTGCAACAGATGATGGGTGTGTGGGTTATGTAGTCTCCTTGTTACTGAAATAAGATTAGATAAACTTCATTAATCCCGGTGTCACAGCAGCAGAAGTACAAATACAGATGCACAGAGCAGAGACTTAAAAAAAAAAACATTTAGAACCTCTGCTATATTCAGATCAATATCAAGCATGGAAAAAACAAAATTAAAGGTGCTAAATACTACATATACTGATATAAATAGTAACTAATAAAGTGATAATTAGTAAAATGTATTGAGACATGAAATTTTCAAACAAAGTGAGGAGACGAGGAAGTTATGATAAAAAATGCATAAATTGAGAACGTACAGGTGCATTGAGATCAAAATCCCTGCACATGATTTTTAATTATGTACTTTTTCCACAAACTCTATAAACAAAAACTTAAAACAAACATAAGACAACATGCCGATGAGCAATTCAAATCAAGCTAAAAGAAAATAAAAGGCAGAATGACATGATAATGAGAATGTAAAGGATTACAGACATTGTAAACTGCCCAATAAATACACAAAATGTCCCCCACACTGACTGCATGTTCCACCACGAGAGATTTTCTGGTGTCAGCAGGACCAAATAAAATTATGTTAGAACTGTTTTTCCAATGCAATGCAAGCACTTTGTATTATTACCAGAAGTAAAAGCCTTTAGTTTGACACCGATTGATTTGTGTTTGTCTCCATCAGAGCCATTCCTCTGGCCATCTTCCAGGCAGAGCCCAGTGTGAAAAAACATTTCCTTCGTAAGTGGTTGAAGATGCCTAGCCTTCATGACTTGGACATCCGCTCTGTGAGTTTTTAAATAAAACATTTCATGCAACTTGGATTCTGTGCGAATTTGCTTGTGTGCTCCCTCTGACGTTAAAATTTCTGTCGTGGGCCTTTCCAGATCCTTGATTGGAGTTATTACATAGAAAGGTTGGGTAGTGCCATCCAGAAAATCATCACCATCCCCGCAGCTCTGCAACAGGTAAAACAAGAACACTTTGATTTATTTTAGTATGGCCAGAATGTATGTGCAGATGAGTTTTAATTGTTGCATTTCATCCTTAGGTGAAGAACCCAGTGCCCAGAGTGAGGCATCCAGACTGGCTTCACAAGAAACTCCTAGAGAAAAATGACATTTACAAGCAAAAGAAAATTAGTGAGCTGTTCACCAGTGAGGGCAAGAGACAGGTAGGTTCCTGTGCCCCTATCAATAACAGTCTCTTTAACCACTGCGATTCCCCATCATGCTCTATGCTAAATGTACTCTTGTCCCACAGGTGGCCCATCAGCCTCTTGAGGCAGGCCGGGCTGCAGACATAGAGGACTTCGGGATGCCAGCCAGACCTCTGCAGCCGGCCATCCTCATCAGCACCAAGCGGAAGCGGGCATCTCAGGGAGAGGACAGCCAGGTGGAATCCCAGGATGTTGAGCTCACCCAGTCCTGGAGAGAGATCCTGGGACCGCCCCCACCTATGGGAAAGACACGGGTAGGAAAGCAAATGACAGATATTTTGAGACAGTTTCAAATTTCTTCCATCTTTACCTCAGAGATGTTATATTTACATTGGCCTTGGTTTTAACCACTGTGTCTGTATGCAGGAGGAGCGTCTAGTGTGGCTACGCTACCATAAGAAAAAGTGGGAGCTGCAGCTGAAGCAGAGGAAGGAAAGAAAGAAAAGGAGGAGACTGTTGGATGGTGAAGCTCAACCTGTTGGCGGAGGAGTGATCAGAGACGGCCCCACCACTGGCCTGGGAAGTTTCCTCCGCAGAACGGCACGCAGCATCCTGGACATGCCATGGCAAATTGTGCAGGTGGAGTAAAGTCACTCAGTCATCACCACCTTCTCTTCAAACAATTCAGAGAAAATTGTTTAATGTTATACATGTAACATTCCACTTATAGCCTTATCTAATGTGCTATCCTGTTACCTACTTCACAGATTGCAGAGACCAGTCACCCTGGTCTGTTCAAGTTGTGGGCTGTGATTGGAAATGACCTCCACTGCATGAAGCTCAGCATCCACCGTGTCTTCTATGTCAATCAGAAAGTCCCAAAACAAGAGGAGGGAGCCACATACAAAAAGGCAGGCAATACAGACATGCTAGAAAAAATGCATTGCAAATACTAGAAATGGTTTGAAAGCGTGTGTTGTCATAGATATACCACGTCAATTTCAACATTAAATCGTTTGGCTGCAGGTAAACCGCATGCTGCCTCGCTCCAACATCGTGTACTACCTTTACGAGTACTGTGTACCAGAGGACATGTACCAGGAACACATCAATGAGATCAACGCAGACCTCTCTGCACCAGACATTGAAGGAGTCTATGAAACACAGGTATCATATATATATATATATACACCCCCAGTGTTTTAATAACTCACCATAACATAATGTGTGTTTGTGAAATGCATATATCTAATGGTGTATAGGTGTTTGATAACTATATACTAAACCAGCATTACATTATCACTTTTCCATATGTGCCATTTGTAAACAGATACTGAAGTGTTGATGTGGACTCCTTACTCTCACTCTTTCAGGTCCCCTTGCTGTTTCGTGCGCTGGTGCAGCTCGGATGTGTGTGTATGGTTAATAAACACGTTGTGAGGGATCTGGCCGGCAGGGAGGCTGACACTTTCGACCTGGAGCATCTGGAGATGAGGTCTCTGGCCCAGTTCAGCTACCTGGAACCCGGTAAGACCCCAGCTCACTCACTGGTCACCTTGAATTGATGTCAAAATGGATCCTATAGGGATTATTGTTTTGTTTGTTTGTATTATTTACCATTTTCTTTACCTCTATGATCGGAGGATACTCGTGGTAACCCACGTATTGTGTTTTTTTTTTTTTTTAAACAGTGAAATGTCCAACGATTTGAATCAGGTTTTCCTGGTGGAGCAGTGACTGTTACATAGCAAGTTTTTGTAAAAGCTCAGGCAGAACCCATGAATTTTGTTCAAGTGGTACATCACTGTTACGTTTGCTCTCTTCTCAGGGAGTGTTCGCCACATGTACTTGTACCATCACAGCCAGGGGCACAAGGCTCTGTTTGGCCTGTTCATCCCCTCTCAACGCAAAGCCAGCATCTTTGTCCTGGACACAGTAAGAATAAAAAGTTCTTCCACTGCCTTTGTGTTGGTGTTTTGACGCAATTGCTTTTTCACTTTCCTCTCAACACCAATATCAAAATGCCTTCCTCTCCAGCTTTAGAGAATAATGTTCAACATTGGTCATTACTTAATCTTTTTAGGTTCGAAGCAACCAGATGCCCAACCTTAGTAACCTTTACACAACTGAACGCACTGCCCTTCTGGAGAAGACGACAGAGGAGCTTCTGCCTCCAGAGAAACACAATTTCGAGGTCCGAGCTGAAAACGATGTGAAGGCTATCTACCGTGCACTGCAGCGCATACTGCTGAACTACAAGGTAAGACACACTGTTCCTATTTAATACTTAGTTGTGCTGCAATACATCACGTACAGGGACATTACTAATTATGTTCATGTGACTAAATCAGTGAGCATCCGCTTTGTCTGTGGCTGTTCACAGGAGGAGCGTCGTGGGCCCACCCTCATCGCTGTGCAGTCAAACCGGGAGTTGCGGCGATTGGCAGCAGGGATGACGGTGCTTGAGGAGTTCCCGGTCGTTCCGGTGCATGTGGTTGATGAGATCAGTTACAACGTG
The DNA here is from genome assembly GCA_033238685.1 of Lates japonicus. Taxonomy (NCBI): domain Eukaryota; kingdom Metazoa; phylum Chordata; class Actinopteri; family Centropomidae; genus Lates; species Lates japonicus. The sequence goes on along the minus strand of BRZM01000019.1, from coordinate 508,779 downwards.
CTGGATTGGCAGCGCCATGGTGCCCGGCGCATGATCCGCCACTACCTCAACCTGGACAGCTGCCTGTCGCAGGCTTTCGACATGGCCAGGTATAAACTACATTCTGCAGGCTCTGTGAAACATTTGAATCCTCTTGATTTAAAAAAAAATGTTATCATCTTTTTTAGTCACAGGTATCTCTAATTAGCGATTGCTATGGACGGAATTCAGATTTGCATGAAATGTGTAATTCACTGTCACATTCTCTGTCTCTTCTTGATTTCAGGTATTACCACTTACCTGTGGGGAACTTGCCTCAGGATGTGTCCATCTTTGGCTCAGACTTGTTCCTGGCAAGACATCTACGCAAACACAACCACCTGCTGTGGCTTTCACCCACGGCCAGACCCGACCTCGGAGGAAAAGAGGCCGATGACAGTCGTCTGGTTATGGAGAGCGATGACAGGGGCTCTGTGGAGATCAATGCTCAAGGATGCTATTCCACAGGTACATAAACACCAGGAACACACACACACACAGGAAAAAACAAAAGATTTTATAGCAAGCAAGTTTTGAAGTGCCTTTCTCTGCATTCATTGATTATCTTTCTTCTTCCAGTGTGTGTGGAACTGGACCTGCAGAGCCTGGCGGTGAACACCATCCTCCAGTCGCAACATGTCAATGACATGGAGGGTGGAGCCAGTCTGGGGGTCAGTTTTGATGTGATCCAGCAGGCCTCGTTGGAGGACATGATGTCAGGAAACCAAGGAGCAAGTGCTGTCGCTAGCTACGATGAGACTGCTCTCTGCTCCAACACCTTCAGGTGTGTAAACCAAATCCATTTAACCTACATGTATAGCCTAATTGGCTGTGGATTTGCTTGGATATGGTACACATGTAGTTGTTCCTCACTGCTAAAGGAGGCAGATCATGTTTTAGGTTTTGTCTTTTGTTCATCTCACTGTTTCCTCTGTGTTGTATGAGCAGGATCTTGAAGAGCATGGTGGTCGGATGGGTCAGGGAGATCACTCAGTACCACAACGTGTATGCAGACAACCAGGTGATGCACTTCTACCGCTGGCTGCGCTCCCCGAGCTCTCTGCTCTATGACCCTGCACTGCATCGCACCCTGCACAACATGATGAAGAAGGTGTTCCTACAGTGAGTGCCACATCATCCCTAACACCACAATAACCACCTACCACTTATTTAGTCAAATATTCAGTTTTTGTTTTGAAGCAAAGGGGAAATCTCCCACTTGTTTATGAGAGGAATGGATGTCGCATCAGTTTCTGTGCCAGTAAAGGACTTTTTCACAAGTGGAGACTATGTGTCACTGCTCTCATCAGAGATCGAGAATAAAATTTGTTATAGCAGCCAAATATATTAATGAGTGTAATCACACATTTTTACATCTTTTGTGTACAGTGTATCAGGCAGCTGTTGATATCAAATTTTGTATTTAGTGGCTCTAATTGAGGGTGAGACAGTTACTTGATTTTTTTGTTTTGCACAGCATCAACTGTGCTATCCTTGGTTCAAATATCATTGTTGTCTGGTTTGCTTTCATCTTTTTCTTTGTACTGATTTATCCCCAACTTCTGTTAAATGTATAATTTCTACAGTATCCTGTTCTTCCATTAATCGCTCTCATTCTGCTGTCAGGTTGGTTGCAGAATTCAAACGTCTTGGCTCAACTGTGGTGTATGGAAACTTCAACAGGATGATCTTGTGTACTAAAAAACGAAGGATAGACGATGCAATCGGCTACGTAGAGTACATCACCAACAGGTCAGACATTTACCCTCTACAGTCACGTCTCTATAAAACCTTGCATTGCAAAGGAATGTTATCACTTATTCTATGCATTAATTAATTCCCCAACTACTATTTTAGCATTTGACATAAATGCATGCACACATCCTTACATTAAATAAAAATACTATTGTTAAATACATAAGAACCTGCATTGTATTTTTTTATTAGATATCAACAGACTGCTCGGTAAGGGACCATCTGAGATAATAAGAAAGTGTATTTGTCTTTCCTCAGTGGTCTGGAGCCAGAATGCTAAAATCATGAAAAAAAAAAGCTTACCCATTAGTCCGGTTAGACCTCTGTTAGAGATGGTGTTGTGGTCACCATGATTGGAAGCCATCTTAAAAGAGGACAACTGTCCATTATACTAATGGGCGAAAAAATAAATAGTGAAGCGAGGCCAATATACAAAAGTATAAAATCAATACTGTAATGTGAAATGAAATATCTGTGGGATTGCAGAGTTCTTGTTATGACCTGCTCCAAATGTTTTTCTGGTTATTCAGCGTTACAGCAGCATTTCTGTAACAGTGATAGTTGTTGGCCAATATTACTGATAATTTTTTCGGAACATTTTCTTTTAAAAGCACAGTAGCCATCCCCTAAATATCACATTATTAATATGACGGTATTAGATTTTTTTTATTTTTTCAGTGTCTCTTATCATACTCTATGTGGACCCACAACCTGACAAATCATCTCCCTAACTCTTCCCCTTCAAGCATCCACTCCAGAGAAATCTTCCACTCTTTGTCCATGTCCTTCTCCCGATGTTGGGAGTTCCTGATGTGGATGGACCCAGCCAATTACGGCGGTGTGAAGGGCAAACTGCCCTCCAACGTCCTCTATGGAGAGGTACTTCAAACTTCCACCTTACAGTTTATTTGCTTTGGTTCAATTTTACTAAGATGAATATGAAGCTCATTCCCCCTCCATGGTCGTTTTTAGGAGGGAGCCAAACAGAGGAAAAACAAACGAGAGGGTGACGAGGACGGTAGCGAGGATGAAGACGAGGATGAAGCCAATGTTGAGGAAGATGATGGTGATGGAGAGACCGATGAGGTGGAGGAGCTGATTGAGAGCAACTGGAACATCATGCAGTATCTGCCCCAAACGGCCTCCTGTCAGCAATACTTCCTCATGATTGTGTCAGGTAAAAATAATCTACACAAAACAGATTTATTTTTTCTTCTCCTAGCCTTTTTTTCTCTACTGACTCTCACACACTTGTTTTCTACCCCAGCCTACATTGCAGCAGTCTACCATAGCATGAAAGAGGAGCTGAGACGTAACGCTCCTGGGGCAACGCCGGTCAAGAGACGTGGAGGCAGCCAGGCTTCCCAGCAGGCAGTGGGAGATTTGAGTGCTCTTCCTGGTAAGATGCTGTTTGGGAAGCTGCTTCAGTTACTCAAGGCTTAACCTGTGTTTTTTAGGTACTTCACATTATACTCATTACAGTCGCCATGCTCTAGTGTCTGTTACACTTAAACCCTTGATGGTGAGCTTTTAATCATATTTAGATAGATTTCCTCTCAGATGTGATGGTATTTTGAAACTCTCTGCCGCAGGAATGATCTCCTTCTCCCAGGAATATGTGTCCAGCGAGCTGACACAGAACTTTTTCACCATCACTCAAAAAATCCAGAAGAAGGTGACCGGTACCAGGAGTGTCACCCAGCCTTCAGAGATGTTCCCCGTCCTGCCCGGATCCCACCTGCCACTCAACAACCCAGCACTGGAGTTTATTAAATATGTCTGCCAGGTATACACCTAGATACCACATTATTGGTTGTACATGCCAGACCTGGACAGAATAAAAGGAACACTGTGCAAAGACCTTTGCCGCGCTGAACAATTTTGCAGGATTTGCAACTGGTGCAAATTTCTCACCATCTTTTCTCCCTTCAGGTCCTTTCACTGGATGCCAACATAGTGAACCAGGTGAACAAGCTAAAGAGAGACCTCCTGCGTCTCGTGGACGTCGGAGAGTTTTCAGATGACGCCCAGTTCCGTGACCCTTGTAACTCCTACATCCTGCCAGAGGTCATCTGCCACCACTGCAATTTCTGTCGTGATCTCGACCTCTGCAAAGACCCGTCTGTGGCACAGGTAGGAGCTGAGCAAAAGTGGAGGATAATGGCACCCATATTCATCCTGTTTGAAGCTGCTTTATTAAATTCCAATTCCAGTAACATTGTCACTTAATTTGCTAACATCACTCCAGCTTTAGTTCAGAAATCTAAATGAGATTAACCACCTCTTCCTCTCCTCAGGATGGGTCTGTCCTGCCTCAGTGGTTCTGCTCCAACTGCCAGGCCCAGTATGAGACCGAGACTATTGAGATGGCTCTGGTAGAGGCCCTGCAAAAGAAACTAATGAGCTACACACTGCAGGATCTGGTGAGTGAAAAATGCTGATTTTCATGCTCTATGCTCTTTGTTGTTTGCGACCCCCTCTCTCCCTGTGTTTCCTGTTTGTAACTCTGTCTCTATAAAGGCAAAATGCCTAAAGTAATCTTGCAAATAACAATGTTCATAGTGAAGAACTTAAGTGGTGTAAGCTGTTCTTCAAAGCGATACTGAGAAGATGTGCATAATTTTCACACATTTCACACACTAAAGCGCTGCCAAAAACTCTTGTGTGATTTATTTTAGGTGTGCACCAAATGTAAAGGGGTTAAGGAAGCAAACATGCCCCTCTACTGCGGATGTGCTGGAGACTTTGACCTCACTTTCTCAGCCAAGGTTTCTACTCTCATACATTGCATCATCCAATTTAATGGTGAAAACATATGATCGCTCCTATTTGACACACTGTCTTCACAGCTATTTATTTCTTCCACTTACAGAGCTTCTCTGAGCAGATCACGGTGTTTCGGAACATAGCATCCCACTACAGCATGAGCTTCCTGGAGGAGACCATTGACTGGCTGCTTGTGATGAGTCCACAGATCAGCCAGAGCACTCGCTAAATGTGACATTGTCGCAGAGGTCTCACACTCCCTCAGCTGCATCTTTGGCTTGGAACTTTTTTTTTTTTTTTTTTGGATCAGTGTTGTTGATGCGCTTAATGTCGTCTGTTTGTGTGCTATTTGTGTGTAAAGTATGTTGGAGAAATACATGGGCTGTAAATATATTTGAATTCTTGATTACATCATACTGAAATTTTGTGTTAATTGCAGCTTTTGACTTAATAAATATTTTTCAGGTATTTTAACTGTGAGCCTCTTTGTTGTTACTGCTCACTTATTTGACTGGGCTGTACTTTACATTGCACAAAAGTAAAGGCATAAACATCCCGTATGCCATCTATTCCATGGACATACATTAATCCGCAGTCACTAATTGTCTGAGCTTCCTCTCCACTTGGTTGCTAATGTGTCTGTGGCTTGTGCACAGCTTGTGACCTGAACTTCACCCCATCTAATCACTCAACTTCTAGTGAAATTCATGAGACATGTCAAATGCTGCTTTATTGCAAGTTGCACAATCAATGAGTGTCAAGTTTTTCTCTGTTGTAGTTGAGAAGATAATTTGGTTTCTTTTGTTTTAGACTTTTCTTTAAGGAACCATTGAGTAAATAATCCTTCAAGTCTTTATCTGGTGAGAGTGTTTACGTTTTAATACGCGTCTTTTATATTGATAATATGAAGAGGCATGTCTTGCTTGTTGTGAATACATTTTTTTATTGTTCTCAGATGTGGGAAAAATATTTGCTGGTTAATGATTATTGCCAGCAAGTCTGGATCACAATGATCTTAAGTCATGCACCTCTACCACTTTAACCTCATTGCTCCACAGGGAGATGGGCATCTCCCAGACAAGTAATCACATTTCAGACTGAACTGAGGCATAATTAGATTGGCTCCTTGGATCCTCTCACACATACACACATACTGCACATGTTGTTTGACGAATGAAGGGATAAGAGTAGACTGTGACAATTCTTTACATTTTCAGTTGTTAGCCTCTCAATACGCATTTAACTTAAGACTTTTAGCATAACCACTACCTTTTTAAGATATAACACTATATACATTTTCAGCTCTTTACATGCCATAAACACACAATTTCCAGACTGACACATCCATTGTGCTCCTCATCCATCATGGCAGATATCTATCCATTAGACTTGAGTCTTAAGATTTTTTTTCACCACTGACATTTGTATCGCTCTCAGGCATTCAGATGGATTCACACTTCCCCCACAATCTTGTTAGAGAAACCATTTTATGGGAAATGTTAGCGTTATTTGATTACTGCTCATTGCTCTCCTCGTGCGTCTCCTGTCCGTTTCCTCCTGTATCTTCTCATTATGCTGAACTCCTCAGGTTGAAAGATGAGGGAAGTGAAGGAAGGGAGTCAGTGTTTCACAACACAGTGTACTGTATTCTTTGGTGAGATGATGTTATAATAATGCTTTTGTCAGTCACACGACTTAGCAGAGGACTTTTATTGTTGAATGTTTGCAATACATGAGCATAATTTGTATGGTTTGTAAATCTGCTTATCATGACTGTGTACTCAAATATGTTTCTGCTATGAAATACTATTTTGTTCGTTTTCATATTGAGAAAATAAACACATCCTCTAAGTGGTGTTAATGGTTTCATGACACTGTCCAACAGTGGAGGTCCATCAACAGTTTGAGATGATAAATGAACTGCAGCAGCAGAGACTTCGAGAGAACCGGCTGTTTTTCTTTCAGACGATGCCCCCTCGCTCACTGTGGTTCTCTGTCAGTATATTCCCACTGACAACAGCATAGTCCATCACTGAGCTGTTGTTGCAGACACCTGAGAAACCACTCAGAGTTGCTGTCGTTGCCACAGTCAGCTGGTTTCAGGGAGAGTCCAAACACTTGGCCAGCGACGACTGAGGCAACAGCAACGTCATCACAGTGGTACACCATCCGACAGGTCTGAATGGTTTGAGCCGTAGCTGTTGATGTAACTGAGCTCTGTGGGAATGGGCACTGTGGGCATGTTGATAACCTGCATGGGACAAATATCCTGCATTTAGAGAGGATGTTATTCCAAAGACGTCATTGAAACAGACGTGAATACCTATCAAACTATGTCCTGAATATGTTTACACCATAGTTTATTATTATTTATTACTTATCATCTGTTGGTAAGATGATGGTATTATTTACTATTTTTGTACATGAAATAAATAATGGTAGGGCAATAATGAAATAATGAAGGAATACTAATAACTACACAGTGTGATGAACCAAAATAGTAAGAAATTATGATGTCATTATTAGTCTTGTTCTAAAAAAAATCATTTCCACTGTATAGTCCTTGATTGAGAGTTATTAGGGTACTACATATTAACAAACCATTAATTATCAGTTAGATTTGCTCCTTACTAATTCCATGGTATCTACTAAACATTTTGTGTACCATACTGTAACGACATTGTGTACTTAAATAGATCTGTATGTATTCTTACTAACAGATTGTTGAGAATGTTTGAAAGTCATCTCATTATTTATTCTTTGTGAGATATAAAATGATCAATAATCAGTAATGATCAGCATCTCATGAGAGGTCTGTCATAAAAACAGATGAAACCACATGAAGAATGTGTTAAGATTGAATATGTGACGTTTTTGCTCACTTCATCAAACTTTCTCTCACTGTAGACTTCATTCTTGTCAATAAACGTCAGCATGATCCAGTCACAGATAATGGTACACTAGAAATGAAAAAAGAAAACAGTTTGTGGTGCAAAGCTATCTCTTCAAAGTCTCAAGATAAGAGAAGAATGTAGTAATTGCTCACAATCCCGACAGAAGTCATAGCAGTCACTGTGCTGATGATGGTTGGGATGGGACTGAATTTACCAGCCTGCAAAGAAATGACATGCAAATGCTATAATGACAGTCACCACAGTGAGCAGGAAATACACTGTGGTGATGATGGAGTATCTACTTACATGTCCGTGAACAATAACATCCAGACGCATGCCGTAGGCCTTGATGAGTGTCCGAGACTCTACCCCATCCTTACTGTAATACTTGGCAAATCTGGACAGTTACACAGAAATCACAAGTGTAAAGATAGGGAAACTTACCACAAGCCAAAGTAAAAACCACAGCTGAAAATGCTGAACACAAAAGTCAGTGGTTGACAGAAGTTCACCTGTAATAGTACCCAGAGTTCGCCTCATCCTTTCGAAGATCAAGACGACGGAAGGAGTATGTGGGTTTACAGTGTGAAGGATCCAGGTCCAGGTTACACCGCCAGTTAATGAAAGCCCCGATCACACCTCCCTGAAAAACAGCAATGATCATTCACATCTTAAGCAATGCTACACTGGCACTGTTGTGCAAAATAGATATGTGTATAAAGAGACATTTATCAACCATGTAGACATTTTTAAAATCAGAACTGGTACTCACAGTCCTGCAGAGTTCACTGAAATTCTCCCTCGCTTGATCTGCAATGTAGCCCAGGCGGAAGTTTGGACAGTAGGGCTCTTTCTCTTCATCATAAAGACACTTACTGAGGTATTTCTGCATGTCACGCCTATTCGAGGCATCTTTGATATTTCCCCTGCCAAAGACAAGAAGTTATTTTGAATTTCTGCTGGAAAAGAAGCATTTGGCTCCAGTGTGTGTGTGTGTGTGTGTGTAGACGTACGTTACCTCAGCACTTTAAACTTAGGGAAGTGGATAGAGTTCCTGATGAACACTGTGAAGTTGATGGCCTCCACTAATGCTGGCTCACTGTTGAAGACACCAAGTAATCAGAGTAATCTTATTCTGCCACCGTCAGTTGGTTTCAGTTGAACATTATCTTGCTGAGCGACCACAAAAACACAGCTGTCTAAGTAACATTCATTGTTACAGCCACTATTTTGTCTACTAAGTTGTTAATCTTTTATTGCAACTATTTTGTGATTTGTTAATTTAGCTTTTCTGCTAGCAGTTTACTGCTAACCATGCTAGCCATTAGCTGTCTGAAGCTAACGTGTTGCTAGGTTCGATTCAGAATTAACAACATGCAATATGAGCTCAGAATCTGCTGAAAGAAATGATAAAACTCAGGAATTGTGTGATTACATGATTATTAAAGGTGGTGGTGGACCTGGCACAGTTGCCATAAAACTACAGGGGTCCATCATTTCAGCCAGTGGGTCTAACTGTGACAGTGGTTCCCAACCTCTTTGGCTTGCGACCCCTTAAAACAAAGCTTGGTCTGCTTGTGACCCCTCCAAACAGTTTGCCAAGTCAACCACAGAATAATTTTTTCCTCTCAAATTGTCTTTTTTGTAATACTTTTTATGGGCCAGGGGATGTAAAAAAAACAAAAAAAACAAAACCTAGAAAAAATAAAAATACATTTCTGTGGCCAGAATGTGATTTCCTATTCTGTTGATAAATTGTGACCCCTTGAATTAATCTTGCGACCCTTTGGGAACTCTTGAGAACCACAGGTTTATGGTTTATCATCTTTTCTCATTTGTAATCACTATCATTGAACTTGTGCAATTGCCTCTTCACATTTTTTTCCAATTTTGTTTATGCATTAAGATGTAGGGACTTTTCCTTGTGTTTCAATTCCATCGTGAGACCTTAAGGATTACAAGTTGATCCAAATAAACCATACTTGAGCCTGCTTGAGTGGTGATTCATTATCACCTGCCTTACCGTACTACAGCATACTCTCAATAGGACACCCAAGTCTGGATCTCACAAGTTTTGAAAGGTGTGGTTGTAGTATGGAACACATTTGCGGTCCTTCTACCTATAAGAAAGTGTTTCAAAAGAGAGAAAAAACTGAGGCAAATACAAGTCCAACCAAGCATGAGCAAAGATTTTGTGAGAAACAAAAACAAATACACTGGCCATTAAAGATCAACTTCCCCTGGACACAGTGGAATCCTGTCATTACAGTTGGCGTTGGCAACTTTGAAATACTGAAGTAAAAATAGGAACAGATGCTCAGTCATAGGAAAAGAAAAGTGTCTGTATCGACTGTGTATTTTCCTGCATACAAGGCTTTAGTTGACCTCACCTCCAACTGGTCACTTGCTTCTGATGGTATGTAACTATAGGTCTCCAATATTGTACTAATCACATCACCACCCTATAGTAAGAAGTGAAGAAGTGGTGTTTACTGTAGTATGAAGAAATGCTGTAATGATGCTGACAGAGAATATTTGGTGAAAGTTTCTTTGCTATACTGCAGCATTTATTCTACTCACCTCTGAGGGTCAGGCACTCCACAGTGTGAATATCTGCATGGTTACGCCTTTCATGAGGTGTAAGCTGAGCTCTCTGGACGGGTTTCACTCTTGATATGCTTTCTGACTTATAAGACATACCCTTCAGGATGATAGAGACAGACGAAGCAATATCACATTTTTCTGTTATGACGTCGAGAATTTTTATTGGAGGTGTCGTGTTACCGTGGATCTATTCAGCCATCTTTGCTGAAGCCAGCCAAGGAAAGAAGGAAGATGAGTCATTTTAGTCAACGAAGACATCTAATCTAAGAAATTGTTTAAGATCTGAAACCATAAGATAAAAGTGGTGAAAATATAAGGTCTTCAAACTTTTAATCTGTAAAAACTGCTCAACACAGATCAAATAACATGTCTGATAATGGAGAGACTCAACCATACTTCTTGTCCTCAGAGGTCCATCAGTTATACTGTTTGTTTTTGTTCCCAGCTAATTGGAAATGGAAAGTATTTCCTTTCCACAAACTACCAATTTATGAGTTGAGGATTTAAAGTCACAGTGCTTTTTATCCTTATATACTTTTGTTTTACACAAAAAAGCATATTATTAGCAAATTAAGATTTTATATACTTTACTGTAATCCCTAAAAGAGCATTAAACTAATTACACATCGTTTGATCCACAAATATAGTAGTAAATCAACAAATCAAATTTACCGGTAACTGATTTCTACATAGATTGTCCTTTTAACACATGCAAATACTCAAACAAGAAACACCAGATGAAATAGGTGATCACAAAGAGAGCTAGGCCTTCTGTAAATGACTCCAAGAGTTCTGTTTTTAACCACCATCACCTTTAATTCTCATAGTCCAGAAACCAAGAAAATGCTCTTTATAAACTCCGTAGTCCCATGATGAACTGAAGAAATAAGCACCACACTGTTCTTAATGTCTTTGTGAAGTGTAATTTCTATATATATTTCTATCTCTCCATATCTATCTTTTTATTTCTACGCACTATTTGTTTTTCTCACTCTCTGCTCCTACTCAACTCTAGTCTGCATCTCCCTCAAGCATCCCTGGCATCAGTGAGGATGAGGGAGAAAGAAAAGGGTGGGGTTCAGATGGTTCAATCATGCCTTTTCTTTTTATGTTTATTTATTTATAGTTTATTCTGATTGAACAGCTTTATAGGGCTTCTCATTTATCCTCAAAATCTGAATAAAGTGCCTGATTCCTGCTGGGAACTTTTGTAGCCATTTTTAAACCTTGTTGCCTTTTAATAGCTGGAAATATACTTTTGCCATATTATTTCCTGTCTTGTTTAAAAATTGCAATAAAATAACAAAACTTATGTCATTTCTAGAAGATTAACATGTGATTCAAATTCCCAATCTATGGCATGTCAAAAGATTTTCTAAACAGGTGTAAGTGTGCATTAATATACAACAAATGTTAAAGAGTAAAAGAAATACAGTAGTTTAGGGGCATGTTTTTTAACAGGCAGCCTAACAGGCACCTCTGGGTCCTGGTTACTGCTCACACCGCCTCCTCTGCGCACATGTCAAACGACACGTACTGCATCGTCTGGTGGTGGTAGCCCAACATTGTGTACAACTGTGAGCTCCGTGATTTGTAGACAATTAATTTTTCCTTCTAAACTTGTGTGGGGGGTTCCATAGTGTTTGTAAATGGGAGGTCTTCAAAGAAAAGAGTGGGGGTTGACGTCGTGTTGTCAGGTTCAGGCATTAACCGTACCTGCTTGGCTAGCTAGTTGGCGCGGGCTAGCTGAAGGTTGTTTTCTGAATCGGTGTTTGTGCGGCCGAACGCTGAAGTGTAAGTATCTTGTAAATAAGGTCATATGAACTGTGAGTTTAACATGAGCGTCTGCTCTTTGTTTCCAGTTTGAGAGGGCTCTGCCTGCTACATCACCAGAAATAAAGCTCGTGAAGTTACAGCTGAGCCTCCCGGACTTCAGGTAATGTTACAGCTCTCAGTGTGCAGGGCTTCTATCACGTGGTTTGTGTGATTTTCAAATCGACGCATACTCAGTTTGCCGTGATGCAGTTTGACCAGTGCTCCCACCAATAAATTCTTCTTTCGCGAGGGATGATATTCCAGTTAAGTGGTTTAATTCAACATGGGCAACATGGTCATTTTGAAGCATGCAGTGTGATGCTGATGAAAGGTGTTGTTATACTGGGTGATGTTTTTAATATTTTTTCCACCCATGTGGGACGACAACATGTCAGAGAAACCTTTCAGTATAAGACAATACAGGTCAACAACACCACAACCTCTAAACCGGGCATAAACTTGAATCGTCACTCCTAAAACACACACAATAGACCTCATGAAGGTAGGATGTATTGCTGGGCACGAATAAACTGTCAGCTGATTGTATTCAGAGAGTATATTTTCTGATGATTCAAGTGAAAAATGATTTATAGACAAAATAATTAGATGGGAATGTTTATGTGTTGACAGTTCTGTGAATTAAATGATTTTAAAAATCAAGGCAAGTCCTCTAAATCCAGTATGGCCATAAAGCAGTCTTGCTCATTGATTTAAAACACTGTCTCCAATGGTTGAATACAGCCAGAAATATTTATGATATGGCTACCTTGGTATGAAAAAAAACCCAAAAACAGATGTTTGATACAGATGTTTGGCCTTTGGTGGCCAATACCATCTCATGGTATTGGCCACCAAAGATTAAATATTATTTACATTAATGTATATCATCAATCCATTGTTTCAGTAATGTTTGGTATTTATATCATCATAACACCTAATCCAACTCCTAAGCACACCACTAAATGGTTGAGAACTAGTTTTATATCCTGGTGTCTGGCTGGAAAGCCATGCTCCGAAAGCAGCCGTGTCACAGACAAATAATTCCTGATCTCTCTTTGATTTTCAGACGACTATGCATCCTCAAAGGCATCTACCCTCATGAGCCCAAACACAAGAAGAAGGTGAACAAAGGCTCCACAGCCCCGAGGACCTTCTACCTGGTCAAAGACATCCGCTTTCTGCTGCATGAGCCAATTGTTGGGAAGTTCAGGGACTACAAGGTAACAGAGGCACATTTTCTCTATTTTTAAAATATCAGTATATAAAGAGTTCACTTGATGAAAGAAGACCCTGATGTAGTTTCTGTCTGCTCCCTAGCAGTTTCTTGCTGTATATGAACACTTATCCTACTGTAAAAATGTTTTGTCTTAACAGGTGTTTGTACGCAAACTTAAGAAGGCTTATGGAAAAACAGAATGGTCTGCGGTAGAGAGACTGAGAGAAAACAAGCCCACCTATAAATTGGACCACATCATCAAAGAAAGGTAAGACAGTTGTGTTCTCAGTACTCAACATAGGAGGGCGTAGTTGAGCTTAGTTGATTTTTCTCTGTCAAATCAAATATGATTGTAACAGTAGAAATGACTCGGTTACTGCAGACTGTGGGAAATGGTCTTTGTTTAAAAAAGAGGCAGATTAGCAGTTTTAAAGAGCTTAATAAACTTTATTTAGATTTTTTAAAGGTAAGAGATAATCACATTGTATCAAGTTGTATTGCCTCCCTGGCGCTCCTTTATGTTGCAGGTACCCCTCCTTCATTGATGCTCTTCGTGATATCGACGACGCCCTCTGCATGTGCTTCCTCTTCTCTACCTTTGCCCGAACAGGAAAATGTCACGTTCAGACAATCCAGCTGTGCAGACGCCTCACTGTGGAGTGGATGAACTATGTGATTGCGGCTCGTGCTCTCAGAAAGGTGCCAGTGCAACCATCAGGCTGTTTTTCTTTGTTTGACCAAAATAAATACATTGGGGGGTTATAATTGATATGACTGGAGTTCATTGACCTCAGTGCACTAAACACTTGTCTGTTCCTGATAGGTTTTCATCTCCATCAAGGGAATATATTATCAAGCTGAGGTGATGGGACAGCCCATTACATGGCTGGTGCCATATCAGTTCTCCCATGATGTAAGTGCAGTAAGACAAAATGAAGTCCACAGTGATTATACTAACAGTAAGCAGACACATTATTATTATTGTTGGATTACAGTGAAGGTTGACACAGCTCTGTCAGCATTTGAATCCATCTTAAATCAACAAAACAGTCTGGCTTTCATAAACAAAAAAGTTAAGTCAGTGTGTTCTGATGGAGTAGAGTTACTCTTTTGTGTAAAAGAAATGACTTCAGTGACTGCCACTGCAGTTTGTGTGTTTCAGGGATTCTAAATTACTATAAATATTTTTTTACTCAATTGTATACATTTCACCATTGAGACTTAGTTCAACTCTGTTTTTTGCCTTTTCAGCACCCAACAGATGTCGACTACAGAGTAATGGCAACTTTCACAGAGTTGTACACCACTCTTCTGGGGTTCATCAACTTCAGACTCTACCATTCCCTCAACCTGCTCTACCCACCAAAGGTATCTTAGACTCTGAAAATATCACAAGGGCTTTTCTCTATATATGTACATCTTACTTTTAAGGCCATAATTGTGATAGTATTAAAGTGATAGTTACATTACTTTTTTTTTTTAATTCAAAGCTCAATTTCATCACATTGGTTCAAATGGCTATTTTGTATTTTAGACTAAAATCTTATGTTCTCGAAAAGTGTGTGTATACTCAGGTATCTAAAATCTGTTATGTTGACAGATTTAATTTAATTTAATAAGATTCAATCTTTTACAGATATGGCGTTGTCATCATTATGTGCTCTGTTAATGTCATCCTTCCTTTTGCAGCTGGATAGTAAAGCAGGGTCAGAGCTGAAGGAAGAGGATGAGGAAGACTTTGCCATGAATTCAGAATGCTATTTAGAGGTGAGGCTTTTTTATCTTGGAACTGTCAAATGATCCATTAAACCACTCACCCTTATCTCTAGTTGTATTTAAATATTTTTGGATAATTCCCTTAACCTCTTTACAACAGATATGTGTGGAATATTGTTTATGGTACTCATAGCATTGACAATGGCATCTTATCACTGAGGTCTGTGGATTGTGGATCGATTCTGCTCCAGAATTTCTACAATATCAGCACAAACAAAATTCCACTCACCTCCATTGTATTGGGGTGAAAGTAGAAACCTTGGAGACAGATATGTCAAAACCTGGACAAATAAAACTAATGCTAACTGCATTGGTAGACATCACTAGTCGGATGTGGCAAAAGAGTTTTTTCTAACTGGGGAATGACTCAAGACAGGCACTTTAAGTATTCTTACATTTTTGTCTGAATTTTAGACTGTAAGCATGTGGACAGTTACTTGTTTTTGTGTTCTCACACATTCAAACTGAAATAAAATAGTGGATACAACATTAAAGAGGCAAGTCTCAGGGGGCGCCCCCATAGCCGAATGGTTGGGGCGCGTACCACATGGGCCTAAGTCCTGAGCAGCTGGTCCCCGGATCGACCCCTGGTCTGGCCGGACCCTTACTGCGTGTCATTCCCCCACTCTCTCTCCCTGTTTCCTGTCTCCTCTCCACTGTCCTGTCAAAATTAAGGTGAAAAGGCCAAAAAAATAACTTTAAAAAAAAAAGAAAAAAGAGGCAAGTCTCAGCTTTAATTTGAGAAGGTTTATATTAATATAGAAAGAACTATGTGGGAGATGTAGTCTGCAAGACATGCAGTTTAAATTTTCTTATATTTTTGTTAAGTACATTAATTCTGTGACAGTTTTGTGATGCTGTAAGACACAGTGTGTGTTTCCTCAGCTGAACAAAGGTCAATATATGTATGTATGTAAATATATGCTAATTAACAGACATTGTCAGTCCTTTGAATTATTGTCAGATGTTTAGCCCATATCAAGAATTCCTATAGCAACACCCTTGAGTTTTTATTAATTAATTAATATTTTTATTTTAACAAAAATACAAAGTAAAAAATCTGTTCTCTGTCACATAGGACATCCTTTAAACCTTATGCAAAGCAGTGTTTCTAAACACAAAAAGGCATCCTCAGCAGCAGTGTAAAAATACATTCATTTGCATGGCAAAACAGTATACTCCATGGTCCTTCTACTTCTTTTATTTTGAAGTGATAATAAGGTCTTGCCATGGATAAGATACCACATGTCCACCTAGACATTAACACAGAAATGTTTGTGGTTATTGGAAACCATGTAGTTTCTTTAACTGAACTGGTATCTTAATCTGGTTATTTGCAGTAACGATGTGTAAGTGTGCATTTAAATAATAAAATTAGGGATTGTTATTCTAACTCTTGTTTTTTTTTTGGCCGTGCAGAAACTGTCAGCTCTGAGTGCCAGTCTGGCGCGGGTGGTTTCTACTGCAGAGGAGGAGGAGGCTGAACTTGACCAGTTTCCTGTTGAAGGGGTAAGAAAACCTGTTCACAAAATATGCTTCCGTTTATCATAACTGTTTAAAATGTTTTAAGAATATAACACTGATGTCATATTTATGATACAGAGAGGTGTCATCAAAACATGCATAAAAACAACAGTTGATAAACTAATTGGTCTCTGAGGGCAAAGGTGAGAGGGCGCATCTTTGTCAGAGTGGTCTAAGCTTTTTGAGGTGTGAGACTGGGGACTAACGGCTTCATGTTTGGTTGCTAAGGATGAGATGTCTCTCACCCTGGGAAGCTTTTTTTTACTTTTAGCCCTGCTTCACTACAGGGACTTTCCAGGTATCCAGAAACCTTTTTGTCAATTTAGAAACGTTACTGTATTTCAACAAAATAAGATAGATAAGATAAGATAGACTTTATTTATCCCACTTGTGGGACATTTACAGCAGCAAGAGACAAGAGTGACAAAAATAGAAAAAGAAAAGATAAAGATATAATATAAAAAAGGCACAGAAGGGTAAAAAAATTAAAGTGCAGAAAAGTCTCTGTAATAAACAGAAATGTACAGTTTGTAACATAGGAAAATGGTGATAATCACTGAGGTAGATGAAGAAGAATGTGCAAATAAAGTGACCAGAAAGTGGAGTCCAGAGTGCAGGTTTATTGTTGGGTCAGACTGGTGGTGTACAGTCTGATGGCTGTTTGAATAAATTACCTGCAGTAGCGCTCCTTCTTGTACCATGGATGCAGCAGTCTGTTGCTGAAGGAGCTACTCAGGTCTCCCAAAGTCTCATGCAGGGGGTGGGAGGGTTTGTCCATGATAGACGTCAGCTTGGCCAACATCCTCCTCTCACCCACCTCCTCAATGGAGTCCAGAGAGCAGTCCAGGACAGAGCCTTCTCAGTCTTCTCAGCAGGTGGAGACGACTCTGGCCCTTCTTGTACAGGGCGCTGGTGTTGTGAGACCAGTCCAGTTTATTGTTGATCTCAATGTCCAAACCCTGGATGTTCACTGGTGCAGATGTTATTGTGATATAGTTATACAAGCACAAAGACTGCTGCAAAATGTGTTCATCATTCAATTCTAAGAACTATTCACTAACTGGCTAAACTGGTTTTTTAATTCTCCGTTTACATGGTTTCTCAGAAGTAGTGGAAATGAAAACAGAAATGCAGTAAACAAACTTTTAGTTTAGCTCCTGTGGCTTCATAAAGGCCATAACTTTACAGGACTTCCTTCATTGAAAGAAATTTTGCCATCTTATTGTGGGTTTTGAGTAGTAGCATTAATGTTAAAATAATTTCATGGATTTATTGCCAGTATTTGCATCCATGGAAACATGAACACATCTTACTCCTTTTCTTATTTCAAGAGTTTTTCTTTGTTATAGAGACCTTTAGCTGCAGGGTTGGAAACTGAGCATTGTGGGTCTGAAAAGCCCAGAAAAACATTGTGTGTGAGTCTGGCAGTTCACACACACGTTCACTGGGGACCTGCCTTTGTTTATAAAGACACCAAACACTCCTGAACTGTTGCTGGACTGGCCTTTTTGGACCTCATTGATAGATTTGTAGTATTTACCTTCTAAGAATCAGGATTTTTTTCTCCAAGTGTTATCACAACAAATCTGTCTCCACTGTTCCCCTCACTTTAATCCTGTGCCTGGTACCCTAATCCATCCACAAGAAAAAAAGCAGTTGTTTGCACATTTGTGAATGTAATGACTATTAATTAAAGCCTTTAATGTTGCTTTTGAATATATTTTTAAATGTCATGACTTCTTGTGGCAGAGCACTCAGGGGATTTTAAGACACCATGTCAAAAAGTCTGTTTTCTTTTAATGCTTTTCTTCAGGAGGACATGGAAAAGATGGAGGCAAGAGAAAAGGAACAGAAACAGCAAGAAGCCCAGAAAAAGCTTTTTGAGGGCCTCAAGTTCTTCCTCAACAGAGAAGTACCCAGAGAGTCACTGGCTTTTGTCATCAGGTGAGTGAAACCTGCTGCAGTGAGACTCTCAGAGCCTTTTATAAGCAGAACTAAACAATCTTTATAAACCTCTAACTGGTGCAAAGCCTCTATTAATCTTTGTTGTTGTTGTTGTTGTTGCCTTCCAGGTGTTTTGGTGGTGAGGTGTCCTGGGACAAGTCTGTTTGCATCGGTAGCACATACGAGGTGACAGATGAGACCATCACACATCAAATAGTTGACAGACCCAACATCAACCAACAGTATATCAACAGGTAAAGGAATGTTGTGGTTCTTTGTTTTTAACTTTTAGTTGCTTTTCAAACATGTCAAACTCACAGCTTTTTATGCAACAAATGACATTTACAGTATATTTCTGAGTCCTGAATCTTAAATACTGGAAGTCCATGCTGATTGATAGCGATTCTCCCTCTCTGTACATTACCATATCCTTTACAATGCCTTCTTTCAGAGTCATCTTTTTGCTCTCTTGCTTCAAAGCAATCCCTTTCACCATGTTTTACAGACTCTGTCCTCTTTCTTTGCCAACTCCCTCATAGATTTCTTTAGCAAACTGGAAAAATCCTCACCAAAGAGTGAGATATTTGCTCATTATTTCATATTAGAACAGGGAAATATACAGTGCTTCTTAGCTTCACATGAGGCTAATATAAGCTTTACTTGTTGTTTCAGGTACTATATCCAGCCCCAGTGGGTGTATGACTGTGTCAACGCCAAAATCATCCTGCCTGTGGAGGATTACTTCCTCGGAGTGACCCTGCCCCCTCACCTCTCTCCATTTGTGGAGGAGAAGGAGGGCGACTATGTGCCCCCCGAAAAAGTGAAGATCATGGCCTTACAACGAGGAGAAAAACCTGGTACGAACAGAGGCATTTCTTAGATGTTTCAGCTTTCATACTCTGTAAAAACTTTTCACAGAAGTTTGATTGTTTTACAACATTGAGTCACAGTGACTATAAATTATAATACAATTTAAATGTATTTAGACATCAGTGGTCACACCTTCAAGTTCTGTTGCATGAGATCATGAACACAAACTTTAATTTTTTATCCATCATAGCCAACGAAGAGGAGGAGGAGGAGGAGGAGGAAGAGGGTGAGGATGAAGAGGAGGAGGAGGATGACAATGATGATGAGGAAGAGGACGATGAGGAGGAAGAGGCAGAAGAGAAGAACCTTAAGAAGATGGAGGATCAAAGATCCCAGGGGAAGGTAAGAAATTTCTGATCCCCTTTCCTTCATTTCCTGTTTTTATAAACTTGTGGAGCCTTTATTGACTCATGTCTTTATTTTAGTCTCTGCAAGTCAAAGTGACGCCTGGAAAAGTGAAGGTGGAAAACCCAGCACGTTTGGAGCAGGAGGAGAAAGCAGAGGAGAAACGTCTTGCCATCATGATGATGAAGAAAAAGGAGAAGTACCTCTACGACAAGATCATGTTTGGAAAGAAAAGAAAAACCAGAGAGGTTTGTTTTATTTTGCTATTGATTGATTATGGATTCATGTGTAGATAAGATTGTTTGTGCAGCTTTGTGAAGAGATATCATTCATATATTGTAAACACTGGGTCCTTTATCTTAAGCATGTGTCATGTTATCTCAGGCAGAGAATGTTTAACAGTATTGTGTGGTCATTGTGTAGAGAACATGCGACCCCAGCGATGGCTCTCTTTCACTGACCTCTAAAATGCCTGTGTGTGTGTTGAGCATTTGTACATTAACTGCATTCCTTCACTTCTTACAGGCTAACAAGCTTGCTGCCAAGAGGAAGGCTTATGATGATGCTGAAAAAGCAAAGAAGAAAAAGGCCCGAAAATAACTCACCTGATGATGTCTTCTTCAGACTGACTTTATGTATTTAACTTGATGAGGTCGAGTGCATTACAGGTTGACATGCCATAAAACCTGGAAGTGCATTGGACAGCTCTTTGAGTGAGTGCAGTGCTCTGTGACCTGAGAGCGATATCCTCTGCATAATTTCAAGCTGAGATGCAGGATGTGACTAATGCTAACTGTGTAATTATTAATGTAAAAGTGACTTCCCTCATTTAGTTTGTATGAACTCTGCTCTATTTGACATTACACAAGGTATTCCATTTGATTTTAAAATCTGTACTTAAAATGCTCTTTATTTTAAAATAAAGGCACAATGTATTAAGCTTGTAACTTGTGATTTCGCAACAATCGGATGAAAATTTTGTAACTGTTGCTTAGCTGTAGTGTGTTTTTTCACACAAGCCCAGAGGGGGTGAGTATATTTGAGGATTATTTATGCTTTAAACAAGCATATGAGTAGCCCATGGGTGTCACTTCCCACAGCTGTGTACAGATCAGAGGAGATACAACAAATACAGTATGTCCCAAGAGTCCACATTCATGCAGTGGACAGAGGCTGAGGTCACTATGCTTCTGTTGGTGGGTCGTCTTGACTGATTGGTCCACACATAAGCCGTGGGTGTTGATGACGACGGAGCATAAGCCCCTCTGCCCCCTGAGCCGCTGCTGTGATCTTGGTGGGCCGAAGGCCAGGCCAGTCATGCCCCATACTCCTCAATCTCCTCATTCAGTTTGAGACACTCCCTGCCTCCTCTCACCCCTCCTTCCCTTGCACCCCAATGTGCATTCCACGCATGCCCTCCCAGTCCAGATCTCAGCCTGGCACTCTTGGTGCCAGCAGGCAAAGGCACGCCCTGTTCAACAAAAGCAGCAGTGTCGTGTCTGAACATGACGACTGTGGGATGAGCAGCACAAATCCAGTGTGTGCCTTCCAGGAATCAGGGCCACAATGTGTGAGAGAGCGCTCACACGTACTGTATTGGGTGAGGCATGACCACATATTGCTGCATCCCGGGACGCAGAGCCAAATAGACTTGTCACACGGTTGAATGTCCATTTCATGCTCTATTGAATTCTGTGCACAAGAGCTAGTACTGAGAATGGCAGTTTCACAAGCATAATACACTAGTGTACTGTATCATACTTTACATATAGTTAAATATTGAATGCTTATCATCCACAAATTGCAGAAAAAAGTAATGAAAAAAGATTAATCCTTTATCAGTGAAAAAAATATTATTTCATGCATATACACAGTATTGTTGCATGTTAAAGCTGTGTAGTTTTCTCAGTTTGTTTAGATAATTGTCCTAATCTGTGGTGCAAAATTTAATAGCTGTCCTGTGTGCATTTGTGCTCAGCACATATAGACAGCTTGCTAAATAAGCATTTCAAACAATACAGACACAGATCAGTCTTGATCAAGTGGTACAATTAGAGCCTTTGTGCTTTGGCTTTCTGCATTTGTTCTTTTTATGCTGTTTTGCATCCCTCCTATCAGCTTGCAGCTCAGACTCCAATGTCTGCACTCAATAGCCCTCTGTATGTAGACACAGAATAGGGACTATACAGCCCCCCCCTTCTCCCTCCCTCCTTTTTTTTTTTTTTTTTGCACTCACTGACAAGTGCAGGTCCCCTGACAGAGAGCCTGACGTCACAGGTGGCTAAATGAGCCTCCCTGCAGTGCTTTATACAGTGAGATCAGTTGGAAATGAAAGTTGAGGGGGAGGTGGCAGCGGGTAGCCTGAGGCATCAGGTGTGCATGCAGAGAGGTAGAGTGAAAGAGGAGAAGAGAAGCAGCAACCAGATGAATGAGGCTCCGTAGGCTTGGACATGTGATAAGGGGAGCGCGGGACTGTGCCGGGTCTATAACAGTATGCGTATGTCAAGATCAGACATAAGAGCAGCTGTAGGAGGGAGATCAACTCGTGTTAGTCATCTGGAAGTGGATGGAAAGGAAGAAGACAATGCAACTGAACAAGAAACATTCCCATTAGTTCTTCTTTGGATTTATGTATGAGGGTAAGAACTCCTCCATTCCTTTTAAGGTTTTCTCTCCAAAACAATCTTATTTTGTGCTTTGGTAATATTGACAATGGACTTTAAGATCATTGTGTATTAGAAAAACAAACTAGTTAAGACATTATTGTTCGTGCCAACACCTTCAGCTAGGTCACCACACAAACAAGGCATTTAAAATGAATCTTAAAACCAGTTATGTTTACTTTTAATGAGTACTCTTGATCTGCTGAGTTTCTATTATACCAGAACAAGAAATAAATCTTTCAGTTTTGTGTGCAGCCATACAATGCTTGGGGTAAACAATATCAGGCTAAATGTTGGCTGTAGTATTCCAGCAGGAAGTCTTACTGCTGAGTAAAGGGGGAGGACGTTTCATGATAATAGGTAAAGTTATACAAATATACATCCTGCAAGGACGTACACTGAGGTTACATGGCACTTTTGGGGGAAAACTAAAGCAAACAATGATACCAGCTAGCCGTAAAAATAACACAAAGTTTTATTTGTCCTAAAGGAAAGTAAAATCATGTCACTTAAAATTTACTCCCCATTTGCAGGCCAATTTGTTTCACCTGAATTTGCCCTGTCCTCAAATGTCTCCCATCAGAGTTGCTTCTGATGGGAAAGAGAAAGCTCTCTCACATGCTTCCATAATAGCCCCTTCATGGAGTTGAGACAAGGAGCAGAAATAGCCCTTTAGCTGTGTTTGGAGAGTAATGTTTGTATAATGGTCTGATGATAAGACGCAACCTAAAATGAAACTCTACAGTTCACAGGACCAAGACACACACACAAACAGTAACTGAAGCCAGAATGAGGGTTTAAGACATTACCTCGAGCCACAACCCTAAAGCAGGACAAAGTCCAAAAAGTCAATAATAAATGAGACCTGATTAAGTCTGGATTTTTCAGAAGGTAAAGAGGCCGTCACATTTACAATTCAGCATGGATTCATCAAAACTGGTATGTGATTTGCAAACGTGACCATGGCCAAAAGTATCGTAACTTCACTTATTATCCCAAACAGAAAAGGAAGGAAATGCCCCAAACTGCTTATCAGATGATGGACGACACGACCAGCTACAGACACAGACACATGCAAATGGAACAAGGAAAAATTGGGTTTAATTTGAATCCTGTATCTCAGATTTTCTGTCTTCTGACTTCAAAATAGTAATACAGTGAGTTACAGAACTGTTCTGAAGCTACAATGTTGAACAAAATTCCCATCTCTAGTAATAATGCAGTTGAAATTGCTAATCTGCCATTTCATCTGTATGTCACTTTCACTCTACACTTCTTGTTGCTCCCAATGGTAGAAAGTAAGTGCATCTATCCAAGTATGTTACTTTACACTCCTACTACTCTACATTTCAGAGGGAAATATTATGTGCAATATTGTATATATAATACATATGATGTGCATCTTATTATTTGACAGCTGTAATTACTTGTTGCAATGCAGACTAAGATTTTACCAAAAATTATGTTTAAAAAAGACCATAACTTAAAATGAATTGTTTGAGATTTGACCAGTAAGCAGTGTCTGGATGGGGTCCGTTGTTACATTTCATGTCTAGTGCAAATCCACTAAAGAGACATTTCCCCTGAAGACTTCTCAGATTGTAATAAATAACTGTTTTGAGGTCCAAAGGGGTTAAAAAAAAATTACATAACTATAATTGTAAAAAAAATATTATTTTTTGTGTCTGAACTTTGTTTTTTATTTTTTTCTCCCCCCTTTTTCATCTCACAGCTGTTCAGATTTATCTTGTGACCATTTGGGGCCAAACCTTTAGATTGTGAACCACTGAACTAAACTTAAGTGTTTTTAAAACTTGCTCTACCTCGAGCAGCCACAAAAGTAAAAGTATATCAGTCACAGGGGCCATTTTGCTGCAGGATGAGTACTCTTACTTTTGATACCTTAAGTATATTTTGGTTATAATACTTAAGCTTTTACTTTAGTAGCAGGGGACCTAGAAATTTTAATATTGCTGCTTTTATTGAAGTAAAGAATCTAAATATTTCGTCCACCATTGGTTGCACCAGATAACAACAAGTTCTCCAACAAGCTCAAAATAATGTGCCCTACATATGTATATATCTCCTCAAAACTCTGCCATGCATTATGTGACCCACTGTGACCTGCATTGGGTCACAAATTCCAGGTGGCAAATGTCAGTTTGTTACCTGTACAGCTGAGTCAGCAGGTGGCTCGTCTTACCGCAGTCCTGTAGGGGGGAATGCAATATCACTCTCCACGGTAATGCATTATTTATATTATGGGGCAGCTGAGAAACACAGGGTGAGTCATTTCAAGTCGCAAGTATGTCATTTTGTAGCTCACCATACAATTTTAACTACACCCTGTGTTTAAAATGTTTATGAAGTGGACAGCCAAATGGTATGAGGTTAACACTGACACTGTATCAGGTACACTGAGAATGGACGTCCCTGTGGGTAAATTTTCTTGAGCACCTTAAATTAGGGTCCACCTCATGACACTGTTATACTCTACACAAAAATTACAGCTTTTGGAGCTGCCATTAGACAATCACTGCATGTTGTTAAACCAGAATCACTGGTCACATAAACAAATTCTCAACTGCTCCTTGTGCCTTTGCATAGAATTTAGATTGCTATTATTCCACATGATATTGGGCAAATTAATGTGGTCTGTGTGTAGTCACAAGCATCCATGCCAGAGCTACAGGTGGTGGATACAATTATATGGACACTGAAAATAAAACAATCAAATACTAAAGCCCTGCATTAAATACTACCTTTTGTGAGTATCAGATGTTATTAGGTATAGAGATATAGCATATATGTAACAGATATAACAATGCATCAGATTGTTGATTGATGTTGTTGTGTCCACTCAGAAACCAGAGAACACAGATTGTAATCTATGGAGTCACTTTACACTTTAATTTATTTCCAAATAACCATCTAAATAAATGATTCACAGCGTGCCCACAAAGCAGAGAACAGTGTTGGTCTTCTTTTTGTACCTATCTAGAGAATAACAAAAAAGAAAAAAGTAGGGCATGCTTAACCTGATGATGATGTCCTGTGTTTTTCAGGTAATCCTTGACACTGCTGGACCATGGCTGGCAAGCAAGGGAGGCAGTGGCGGTCCATGTGCAAAGGCCTGGTCCTGGGTACCTTCCTGACCAGCTGCATGATCCTGCTTTACTGCCTCTCCACTCCACAGATCCACCTCAGTCTGCCTGAGTAAGACTCATCACACTGGTGTACATGTGTTCTATAGAAAACAACACAGAAAACATAGAGTTTATCAGATTTCTTCAGTAATAACTGTATTTTAGAGGTGAAACAATGACAGAAAAACAAGCACAGAAGTCATTTTGCAAGAAAAAGTGCCAAACACATATCTGGTTCCAGCTTCTCAGCATTAATCATCAGATTGTTTTCCTTGTTTTCCTTTCTGTAGGGTTCCAGTGCCTTACTCCTGTGCCCACCGTCCATCCCAACTCCACCCCAAACCGACCACAAACAGCTCCCACCAAACCCATGGCCAGACCTGCGCTCCTAAAGTGGATATTATGTTCATGAAGACCCACAAAACAGCTAGCAGCACCTTCCTCAACATCCTTTTCCGCTTTGGCGAGAAGCACCGGCTCAAATTTGCCTTCCCTGACAGCAGGAATGACTTCTTCTATCCATCTCTCTTCGAGCGCTCACAGGTAAAAGACTACAGACCTGGAATGTGTTTCAATATTATCTGTAATCACATGCGCTTCAATGCACCTGAAGTAGCCAAGTTGCTCCCTGTGGACACTTCCTACATCACTATCCTGCGAGACCCTGCAGAGCTTTTTGAGTCATCCTTCCATTACTTTGGTCGACTGGTGCCTTTTACCTGGAAGATACCAGGTGATGACAAGCTGACTGAGTTCCTACATGACCCCCATTACTACTTTGATTCTGAGGGCTTCAACTCATTCTACCTCAAGAATCTGCTGTTCTTTGACTTTGGACAGGACAACACTCTGGAGCTGGATGATCCACGGGTAGAAGAAGGAATCAAATTCATCATTGACCGTTTTCAGCTGGTCATGTTGGTGGAATACTTTGAGGAATCACTCATCCTGCTCAAGGATGCCCTCTGCTGGGAGATGGACGACTTACTCTTTTTCAAGCTCAACGCCCGCAAGGGATCTACTGTGTCTAAACTTACCCCTGAGCTGAGGGCCAGGGCCCTTGAGTGGAATGCTATTGACTGGAAGCTATACCGGCATTTCAACCAGACCTTTTGGAAGAAAGTAGATGCATATGGACGGCAGCGGATGGCTGAGGATGTGGCAGAGCTCAGGAGAAGGAACGAGGAGATGACATCCATCTGCATTGAGGGGGGTCGTGCCGTGGAGGCTGGCAGCATCCAAGAGACAGCCATGCAGCCCTGGCAGCCCATCGGAGAGAAGTCCATCATGGGCTATAACCTGAAGAAGAATGTGGACAAGGCGCATCGGAAGTTGTGCCGTAAGATGTTGATGCCAGAGCTTCAATACTTAACAGAGCTTGGGGTGAACCTGTGGATCACCAAGCTGTGGGGCCATGTCCGAGATATCATTAACTGGTGACTAGATGTAAGCAAGAGGGGCCATTTCAACTCTGAAAGACTGTATTAAAAGAAGAGAAATCTGACTGTGGCTGATAGAGTGAGAGGTCACATTTCCTGTCTCGTTTTGTTGTAAATGTATTTGCATTTCATATGACTGTGCACTGTAATGTATCTGAAGGGTGCTTGAAAAAAAATACTGTTGACCACACAATCTACAAATACTGAACCAGTTTACTACATGCAGATGAGGCCTAGTCTTGTTCTCTGTGTTTGCGAGTCAGTTTTCAAACATTAAAATGTTCTTACTCTCAGATGTGAGCTTGTTCTAATGGAGTACTTGAGTGAGCTATGGAGTTCAGGACTAATTTTATAAGCTCTTTGATGGAATAAACACCCATCGTTGCCATTCCTGCCAAATGTTTAAGCTCTAAGACACTGAATCCTCCCTAAGGGCTAAAATACAGATGTGAAAATAGTGAATGTAAGTATTATATCCCATTTTCCTGTCTATGGAGGACAAAATCAGCCATCATTTACAAAGTTAAAAAGCAAACACAGACTTTTCAAATAGCACTTGTCACATGTCATAACAGGGAAAGCACAAGTGCAGCTAATAGCGTTAATATTTGTGTAAATCAAATGTAATTAGAATTACTGTTATTAATTACACATGTGTTCTCCCTGCAGTGACTAAATGAAAAGTCTGATAAATAGTATACAAAGAAGTCAGTAACTTATATACTGAGTAAGTACAGTACTATGCAAGTAAGAGGGGGAAAAAATTCCTTATCCGTTTACTTTCCTTGTCAGTTTTTAAAACATATAAAACATTATGTTGAGTTTTCTGCTTTATAATATTTTTGCCTCTCCAGGGCACTTTCCAGTTGTAGCAAATCCCCCTGTTTCTCTCGATATCTTAATAATGAGCCTGAAAAAACAAAAAAATTGTCAGCAAAATAAGACGAGTCCTGTCTAGAAAGGCACTATGACAATGACTAACAGTGTTAAACACCACCTACATGTGTTTACACAGCCTTGTAATCATAGCCTGTGGAATTAAAGGAAATTTAATAGAGAAATAAATAATGTTTTTCCTGATAATGCACTGTATCTCTCATTTATTTCTTAATTTGTGTCCATTCACCTATACATTGTTTCTGTGTTTCTGTGCATTTAATATTATGGTTATAGTGTATTGTATTTATCAGTGGTTTCAGTTATTGATTCATTCATCTGTAATTTACTGATTTTGTCCTCCATACATTTCTCCATCACTCCCGGAATATATGATAATCTATTTTATCCTCAAAATAAAGTGAAAATTAAGTAATACTGCATGTGTTAAATTCTTTCTGACAGCCTCCTCTCTCTCTCTGTCTGTAACTGTTTGTTTCATTCATCATATGTATTTTTCATAATTAGCGAGACTGCTTTTGATTTATTGTCTGTGAATCTAAATGACATCCCAACATCTTTGAATAAATTTTAAAAAACCTTATATATAAAGTATGGACCAAGATAAATGACCACTAGTTCTTGAGTAAGTAAACTAGTATTGGCAGTGGCCATTGGGAATGAACAATGTAAGAGTTCTATTAAACTTTTTTTGGGATGCAAATAATACACCATAGTAGCAAAGATGGATTATGGGGTCAGCACATCTCCACTGACTCATTAAAGTATATTTGTTTTTGTTCTTTTGATCAGTGTTAGAAAATCCTAATTGCACCCACTGTGATTTGTGGAAAATAAAATCCAAGGAGGGGTGAGTATTTTCTATATGTCATAATTTAACACTTTGGATATAAGGATGTAATTGTATTACGTTATCTACCACTATATCAATATGACATACAAATATTCCAGAATCCAAGTTTGTACCTGTGCACTTTTATGCAGATAGTTCAGGAAAATTAAATAGGCAACAGGAAGCCTACGGACACAAAAAATATAAATAGAAAAATCCATAGGAAAACAAAGGCTGCAGAAAGTATAGAAAGTTTAGTATAGAAAGAGTACAGTTTGTCAGCTATTTGTCTGAGTGCGTATCTACATGTCAAAAAGCATGCATGCATACATGTATTCTTTAACCTTGTACCTGGTTGAAACACTGATCTAATATACAGCATATGTCCCAAATATAGCAGATATTTGGTAAAATGTTCATTATGAGCGATAACATGGTTTCATAAATGGTTAATTGTTGTGAGATTGTGCAAAACCCCTCCGACAGAGCAGCAGAGCACTGCACTATAAGTCAGGTATGAACTAACACCTTATTTAAAAAAAACAACCCATGGCCCTGAATTAAATTATCTACATTTAAAAACTGCTGATTTGACTATTGGAGAAGGGAAGTACTATACACATTTGTAACTTTTTTTTTGTAACTGTAACTAAAACTCATAAACACATAAAGTATGTGGTGAATATACAGCCTGTGGTGCTGAAGATTAAATGCATTTAGGACTTCTTGTTTTTTTTTTTGTTTTGTTTTTTTTTTACATTAGAGGAAGTGAGTCTCACCAGGCTAACGGGGGCGTGGTTGGGCAGCTGCTCTTTAATGACAGCACTGTCGTTTGTTTTGCTAGTCTAGCTTTTGAAGTTAATGTCCTGCTGCCAACTCGTTCAGTTGGATATTAACGCGGTTAAGCAGATATTTGTGTTAAGTAAGGAGCTATTTTATTCGGTGTAGTTGTTGCTTGTTTTGAATCTTAGCAGTAGCACAAAGCTAGCTAGCTAGTTAGCTAGGGCTAGCCATGTTAGTTTTTAGCATCGCTTGTAGCTAACTGTTAGCCGGAAGACTACAGTCCTCTAACGTAAAAACGACTTTAATTTAAGTTAAACAGGTAACACCAATGCCACACCTAGATTAAAGGTGGCAGAAACATTAGCTCTCACGCTGGAGGACCGACTTTGACGATGGCGTTGACTGTGGATGCCCCTGCAGATGAGTGGCCCTGAGAAGTGATTCAGCCCGATGAGTTAGCAACAATGTCCTGCAAATCAACCAAAGTTGCCCCTAGTGTTGATTTCGACCACAGTTGCTCCGACAGCGTGGAATATTTGACGCTCAATTTCGGCCCATTTGAGACTGTACATCGGTGGAGAAGACTCCCTCCGTGTGATGAGTTTGTTGGTGCAAGGTAACATGTTGACAGATGAGTAGAAGCAGCCGCACTAAACGTGGATATTTACTGTCTTAAATTCACTATATACTACTAAATCATGTTATTATCATGACACTCACTCTGAACTTAATGTTTCCTCATTCAGGCGCAGCAAGCACACTGTGGTGGCATACAGGGATGCCATATACG
Source organism: Lates japonicus (assembly GCA_033238685.1). Taxonomy (NCBI): domain Eukaryota; kingdom Metazoa; phylum Chordata; class Actinopteri; family Centropomidae; genus Lates; species Lates japonicus. The sequence goes on along the minus strand of BRZM01000019.1, from coordinate 478,702 downwards.
TGTTTGGGGGAGACAATGGGTGAGTGCTACTGGACAGTGACAGGCATTTCTCCCTTTAACTTACTGTCCACTACATACTGTAAAATTTTGTGTCACCCAACAGGAAGAACATGCTGAATGACTTGCTCCGCTTTGATGTGAAGGATTGCTCATGGTGTCGGTGAGACTGCAGCCTCTGTAATCCAATAACCGTAAGATATACACATGTGGACTGTTAAATATGATCTAATTCCCGTTTATAATATATTTTACAGAGCATTCACCACAGGAACTCCACCTGCTCCCAGATATCACCATTCAGCTGTGGTCTATGGCAGCAGCATGTTTGTTTTTGGTGAATTTTTAAGCTTATCATCTTCAAAATTAGTTGCCATTCATTCTGCGCTTTTCAAACTCATGTGATATTGATGCTGTGCTGTTGGACTTTTATCACATTCCAGGGGGCTACACTGGAGACATTTACTCAAACTCAAACCTGAAAAACAAAAATGACCTTTTTGAGTACAAGTTTGCCACAGGACAGTGGACCGAATGGAAAGTGGAGGGGAGGTAATGTATTTTCAAAAGATGTTTAAATTGTGCTTCAGTCCATTGTTTCAACCAGAGTAGGGCTGGCTATTTTAAATGTTTCTTTTTCAAGAACAAATATTGGACTACATACAACTATATTTGACTGTTTGTAGGATAAAGTCTGTGGAAATATTTATCAATCCTCTGTCTCTGTTTTAGCTTGCCAGTAGCTCGATCTGCACATGGAGCCACAGTCTACAGTGACAAACTGTGGATATTTGCTGGTTATGATGGGAATGCCAGGTATGTTTGATTTAGTTTCATTGTTTTTTATCTTCAAAGACAGCCACTCTTTTTGTGTGTTTTTTTTTTTTTTTCAAATAATACTGATATTTTCCTATTGTGTAGGCTGAATGATATGTGGACCATCAGTCTGCAGGATCGAGAACATGCGTGTTGGGAAGAGGCCAGTATATTAAATTTTCATATTTAATGAGAAGAGTAAAATGCCTAGAAATGCTGTATGTGTGTGTTAATCTCCCTTTCTCTGCTTTTTGTGTCCATCAGATCGACCAGAGTGGTGAGATTCCTCCATCTTGCTGCAACTTCCCTGTAGCCATATGCAGGGATAAGATGTTTGTGTTCTCTGGTCAGAGTGGAGCCAAGATCACCAATAACCTCTTCCAGTTTGAGTTCAAAGGCCACATGTGAGCAAAGCCTTTCCCTCATACTTCTTACGCTTACCCCTCTACTTGCCAGTGTTACATGGCACTAATCATTGCGATTACTCCTTCTTCTCAGGTGGACACGTATCCCAACCGAACATTTACTGCGGGGCTCCCCTCCACCTCCTCAGAGACGTTACGGCCACACTATGGTTGCCTTTGACCGCCACCTGTATGTATTTGGCGGTGCTGCTGACAACACTCTGCCCAACGAGCTGCACTGCTATGATGTAGACTCTCAGACCTGGGAGGTGATCCAACCCAGCATGGACAGTGAGGTACAAACCAAAAAAATATATACTAAATTTAATAGATTCTTTAAAGAACTGTGTCAGTAGATAATGAGAGTTGTTTAATCATTTCATAGATGTGTTTTGTCAGCAGGCTGAATTATTACATGTTGTGCTCTTGTACTTAACACCTCTTCTGTACTGTACCTTGTTTTATGTAACTGCAGCTGTTTACTCAGACAAAATATGTGTGTAAAAACTCTTTTAAAAATGTGTCTAAAATGTTCTCCTTTTCATTTCCAAGCTTAACCCTTCCTCATACAACATTATTGGGGATATTCTGTGTTTTATTATTAAAACGTTTCTAGAAAACCAGGTGATTGTATGAGCGCTTCTGGCTGAATAATAAGTACTTGGCAGCAGAATTAGTGCTGATCACAACAGTATGGATATTCCTCTGGCGTCATCCTTGATATTCATGTACACATATTATTTAATGAGTCTTAACTATAAATTCTGAGCCGATGCCTTTGACAGATCTCCCTAGACATCCTGATAAAATGCAGAATTTGTTCTCTTTGCCTCCTCAGATGCCCAGTGGGAGACTCTTCCATGCTGCTGCTGTGATTCAAGATGCCATGTACATTTTTGGAGGGACAGTGGACAACAACGTGCGCAGTGGGGAGATGTACAGATTCCAGGTCAGTGTCATAACTTTTTATTGCTGAAATGTAAAAACTTTTACTCCACGTATTATGGTATCATTTCAGCATTGTGGTCAAAAGCCTTTCCTGCTAAAAAAAGGATTGTGGCCTTGATATATGTGTAGTAGTATAGTATAGTTAGTTTCCATTTCCTCCTTAAAACAATTATTTTCTTCTTGCAGTTCTCATGCTATCCAAAGTGTACTCTCCACGAGGACTATGGCAAATTATGGGAGAACCGTCAGTTCTGTGATGTGGAGTTTATTCTGGGAGAGGTAGGTTTTTCTATCTTAGAGAAATTATTGACATTACAAGACTTTGACATTACCCCACTAACATATTTTTTTCCATCGAACAGAGGGAGGAGAGAGTCTTGGGGCACATTGCCATAGTGACTGCAAGATGTCAGTGGCTGCGGAAGAAAATCCTGCAGGCTCGGGATCGGCAGCGACAGGTCAGAGCCACACAGCAAGGACACCTCATTCCCTCTGAGACAAAGGAAGTGTGTCGATGTTGTCAGAATATATTTATACACACGGAACATTTGATAAGAAAAATCAGGCGGAGTCATTTGTAGTTAACTTCACTCAACTATCACACAGACCAGAAAACCAGGAAAACATAAATTCAAACAATATTATGAAATGATGATCAGCAAATTCCAGTCAAGGGATTATTTCCAGTCTCAGTTCTATAACCACAGTTTTAGAAAATTAGCTCACACAACATTGAGTTTACCCACAAACTGAAGCCACAAAGAGAATATGAAATTGTGGACGTGCTTCCTCTCCAATTAAGTTTATCAAACAACTTCATAACAATCACAGTCTCACAGTGTAGAACAGAGCATTTTAGCTAAATCAAAAAAAACAACAACATGTTTTTACCTAAAATAAAAGAGGTTAATCATACTTATAGGTGGGATGCAAAATCAACATAGCTACTACCAGAACACTATACTTTTTCATATCAACAATTGTAACAGTGAGAGGTCAGTGGTATCATAGAACTGGAATGTCAAACAGAAAGAGTTGCATTATTTTCTGTCTCTGTGTGCAGAGGACTAAACAGGAAAGCAGTGAGGAGAGCGACGAAGGGGCAGCTGGAGGCCCGAGGGATATCCCAGCAGGCAACAGGCCATCAGGCACGCAGCCGATGCTAGAGGTATGCATCAGGGAAGCAGAGGCCCAGCCCTTTGAAGTCTTAATGCAGTTCCTCTATACGGACAAGATCCAGTATCCACGCAGAGGTGAGTTCTCTCCACCTGCTTGTCATGATTGCATGATGCCTGCAGTAATGCAAAGAGAAGAAAGAAGTTGAAAAAACATTGATTATTTGTTCTTATTTCCACCTGTCTGTATAGGTCATGTCCAGGATGTTATCCTGATCATGGATGTTTACAAACTCGCTCTTAGTTTTAAGCTTTCCCGCCTGGAGCAGCTGTGTGTGCAGTACATTGAGGCATCTGTCGACCTGCAGAACGTTCTCAGTGTCTGTGAAAACGCCAACAAACTGCAACTGGACCAGCTCAAGGTGCGTCCAGATAACTTTACTGCCCTCCAGTGGTTGAAGTTAAGGGTGTCTTCAGTACATTACATTTATACTTTCAGCCAAAAGAGGTCAGTAACATAAAGTTCTGAAGCTTTGTATTTCATTACTTTAAAAAAAAACTGATGCTGAGAGAAATAATCATTTATTTCAACATTCATGCAGACAAATTATTTTCTTCTCCAGGAACATTGCCTTAATTTCGTGGTGAAGGAGTCGCACTTCAACCAGGTGATCATGACGAAGGAGTTTGAACAGCTGTCCACCCCACTGATAGTGGAGATAGTGCGGCGAAAACAGCAGCCTCCTCCCAGGGTGTACTCAGACCAGCCTGTGGACATTGGGACCTCCCTGGTGCAGGACATGAAGGCTTACCTTGAGGGAGGCGGCCTGGAGTTCTGCGACATTATTCTGCTGTTAGACGGACATCCACGACCTGCACATAAAGCCATACTGGCTGCCCGATCCAGGTAGAGACTGCACAGGCTTTATGACCTGACAACAAATTATGCTTAGAAGCTGTGTTCAGTCAGATTTGACCCTGAGTGGCAAAAAGGGGTTGTAATGTTTTCATTATTTATGACAGTTTAATTAAACTAATTTGTACTTGGCCTAGAATGAGAACCAGAGATCACCAACAAATGCATTTTGAATTAAAAATATAAAAATTTAAAAATATGCAAAAAATCAAGGGAGATGGCTACATCATCAGTCAGTATAGTTGTAGACGCTGTGGTCCATTTCAATGAGGTGATGATTGCACTTTTATTCCTCAGTTACTTCGAGGCGATGTTCCGCTCCTTCATGCCCGAGGACGGCCAGGTTAACATCTCTATTGGTGAGATGGTTCCAAGTAAACAGGCCTTTGAGTCCATGCTGCGTTACATCTACTATGGCGATGTCAACATGCCTCCAGAGGATTCCCTGTATCCTTCTCAAATTCAGATGGCTTTAGTTTCATTCTCGAGATTAGAAGTCTTTCCCAGATAGAGCGATAAATATGTTGACACAGATGTGTTAAGGTATAGATTTATGTTCAAGTTAAGATGAGAGGCGGTTGAGGTCAGGCTCATGACAGGTTGATTCCTAAAAGTGTCAACAGTCAGCATCTAGTGGCGATTAGCTGTTGTTTTATTATCATCATTATTAAAAGTTTTTATCAGAGTGTTGCTTAGAGAGAAAAGTTTTTTCCTATTTCCTTGACTCTTGATAAACAGCTATCTCTTTGCTGCCCCGTATTACTACGGGTTTTCCAATAACAGGCTGCAGGCTTACTGCAAGCAGAATCTGGAGATGAACGTCACTGTGGAGAATGTCTTGCAGGTATTTGTGTTTTCACCCGGGGAGGGGAGCAGTGTCCTATTTTGACAATGCTGTCCCTTACTGGAATTTTTTTTAAATGCAGGATGAATCATTCCCTCACTCACTTCTCCCTCAATATTTTCCCCCTTCTTCAGATTCTGGAGGCGGCAGATAAGACCCAGGCTCTGGACATGAAGAAGCACTGCCTGCACATTATTGTCCACCAGTTCATAAAGGTGGGTGGGCTCGTATCCGGAGCCCTTGGGGTTTGCTGCCCACTCGCTGCAGCTGAGATAACCCTGTAGCCCCATCTTCTTAGCGGGAGGCAAACAGTTTTGGCCTCCTAGTGGATCACCCTCCATCTTCTACATAGAGAGGAGACTGTTTACAGCCCAGGCCGGCTGTACAAGCACCTCATCACATACCGATGAGGGTCATAGTACCACTCTGATTATTGTTTGTTATTCAAAGAAACAGCGAAGCACTCAATTCTCACCCTACTTCAGTGGATTGTCGGCTCGGATGTTAATGTTTCTGTTAAGCTTCTTTCTGTTTATGTTCCTTTTTTTGTGCATGAGCAATCAAATGCTGCTTATTCCTCTGTTTGACTCACCATTGTCTTTTCTTAATTTATTGCTCATTTTTTTTCATTTGTTTGCTCTCCTCCCCTCCCAAAGGTATCCAAGCTCCCCAACCTGCGGTCTCTCAGCCAGCTGCTGCTGTTGGACATCATTGAGTCCCTAGCCACACACATATCAGACAAACAGTGTGCTGAGATGGGCTCCGACATTTTAGGATGACGCCGAGAGCCGGGCTCTTTTCTCCTCTCACAGAAGCCATACATCTCTACTCCACCTACTTCTAGTCATTCCCTCCTCCCCCAACACACAGAACTTTTCTTTATGTTGGACCTCGCATGTCTCGTCCCTCATACAGTAGATTCCTTTAATCCATGCAGTGTCAAGTTGTTCTTTTTTCTCAATCTGCATCTCAGTGAGAAGTGAAACCGGTGAAGAAACCAGATTCTAGCTCAGTTACAATTGTTAAATTATCTAAAAATTCCCCTTTATGTTTAGTTTTTAATTTATTTATTTTGTAAACGCAAAACAAAAATTTTTCAGGTTTTTTCTGCTCAGTATTGCTGCTGCATTTTTAATAGATATGCAGTGCACTGTAACAATTTATACTTGTGACATTATAGGAATGCTCAAGTGTTGCCCTTGCTATCTGCTCAGATACATTGTCAGCCATCTAAATGCAGCTTAATCACAACTTAAACACAGTATACAGTATATGAAATGGATTATATATCAAAATCTGTATTCATCACTTGTATTATTCTCAGCTCTCACACAGTTAACATGCCTGTTTGTGAGAAATCAGGACCATTATATGAATATAAGAATGTATGTCTGTCTTAAAGCTGTTTGTTTGTCATTGGCACACACCTTCGTAATACTAATCACCTCTTACTAACAGACAAGCTCTCTTTATCCATACAGTATAGCAGTGTGTGTTTAGTGACACCAGTATGTCATTGATAAATATTTACCCACATGAGTTTCATGTATTTAAAGCCTTAATAAATCTTCTCTTACAAAATAAGGCATGTTATACTGAGACTCTGTGCCACCCTCCACTATGCACACTCAACTCAAGTGCCTCTTGTGAAATGCAGAACCAGTGGAGGCTGAACTCAACTTGATACCCACACGAAAGTCTCTCATTTTCTTAGAGCTCCCAATGTGCCTCTCTAGCTGTTTTGAGTACACCAAGTTATTATGTAATCACAGTTTTCCTGTGTTGTTATCAATACACAGTGTAAACATGCTTTTAGGCTGCCAGTGGCTTGACCCAGCCTTATTTCTCCATTGTATCTGCTTAGGATAAACTACAGCACTGTGGCCAGCCACTCACTGGCTGATAGGCAGTTTCATACTCAACCCAAGGTTGTAACTGACTTTAAGTTATAAATAAGGACTGAGAGTGTTTCCTCTGAAAATCTTTATAATTACAGTGAAGTATTCACAAATTCTTTTTATATGGAATACCGGCTTATACAGACCCTTGGCACAAACTAAATCCATTGTGACCTCTACACTGTGAAAAAGCTGAAGGTTAATCCTTGACCTTTCATCAAATTAGCCACGTCCTTCAGGGGTTTCAGTTTCCACAGATGTACGGATGATAAGGTCAGACAATGCTCCTTGGTTAGAGAGGCTGAATTCTTTCAGTTTGTCCAAGGTTACTGCATTTGCAAATTTACTCAAGGGAGTTCATTTAAAATGTAACAGGTTAATACTTCCTTTTAAGGCTTATTTGACCATTTTATTTTGAAGTTACAAAGTGAATTTTGTTCATGGGATTAAGGAAACAGCCTTGGCCCAAATGTTGAGTCATTAGATTGGGTTTTCTGTTAGCTGCCAGAGCAAGATCTGTAGAGATCCACGGTGGAATTCACAAAGTGTTGGACTATTTTGGACTCTGTTGTAAGTACCGTTGCAGTGAGCACAAAGTGCTATTCATAGTCCAGATACCTGAGATGCTTGGCAAATCAAAAGCTCCGCCTTTAATTTCCTTAGAGAGTAAATCAGTGACATTCGTCTGAAATAATTGCAACTTTGAAAGACGGACTGAATTTCACAGCTACACATAGCGTTGGGATAGCGTTCAATTCTTCTTTTTGTGTGTACCTCCTCATGCCCAGTCTGCTCATGTTTCATTCATTTAAGTCCAGTTTCGTGTCCACATACACAGCCCAGAATCCCATTGGACGTATCCAGTTTCATGTTAAAACAGAGTTCATTGTTCACCGTGATGATACTGAACACTGAAACAGTGCGTCTGTTGTCATGCCACAGTCCAGCATTATCTCCCACTTATCTGGTGCATTTTATTAAGAAGGCTGAATAAGTGGGTTGTCCAGGTTGGTCCTGCTCCCTCAGCAGGTGGGACGGGCTACAGAGCCACTCTGGATCTTCCAGCCTTTCACGTAGACCTGAACAAGCTGAATCACAGCACAGAGTGTGTATTTGCGGAGGCAGAAGATGGTTTTTCTAACGACCAAAATAATGCAAAGGACTGCACTCTTTGTGACGTTTGGTGGTTTGGTTACATCTCTGATCACCACCTTCCTTCCCCTGTGGAAGACAATGAACTCTGACCTGAATGAGGTGGAGAACTGGTTCTCTGGGCTGTGGCACACCTGTCTCTACACAGAGGAGGTGGGAATTCAGTGTAAGGCCTACGAGTCCGTCCTCGGACTCCCGATGGACCTGCAGATCTCCAGGGTGCTCATGTCGGTGTCTATAGGTACTGGAGGTTTAGCAGTGCTGGCTGCTTTCCCAGGTCTGGAGGGGGTCGAGATGTGCCTGGGGCAGCCCACCCTGAAGAGAGGGCTTCTCATCCTCAGTGGGGTGCTGTCCTGGGTGTCGGGCCTCACCACTCTGGCTCCTGTCTCTATCGTGGCCTACACCACTGTGGTGGAATTCTGGGATGAGGGTTTTCCTGATGTGATGCCACGCTGGGAGTATGGGGAGGCAATGTTCTCTGGATGGTTTGGAGGTTTGGCTCTGGTCATCGGAGGGACCCTGTTCTTTGTGGCTGTGTGCATGGGAGACTACGACCAACGGCCACCAAGTGTCCCAAACAGCCCGCAGGTGAAGCACAGGACACGGCACTACCTGAAGACAGAGGTTTTATAGATTTCTTACTGTGAAATGTGTGTCATCTACGCCTTCATGTACTTCGTATGGAAGCCTGTCAACTTGTGCACTTTGACTGATGAGACCTTGCTTGTGAACTATTTCAGTAGCTCTGAAACGAATTGACATGTTTCTGACAGAAGTAGCATGGGAAGCAAAAAGACTGTCCCCATCAAGTGATGCAACTGTGATGAGAATCAAACTGTTTTCACAATCTATTAAAGTAATGTGAGATAGTAAGCAACTGCAGTAGTTCTTATTCCTATAAAGTCTACAGTGTCAGGATGAATAGGATAGGAGGGTTATGTATTAGTTTTATACCATAGATTTTTTCTTGAAATAAGACTAGAAATACCATAATAGAATAATAATGAGTCAAAAATACCTTCTGAATTTGTTTGATAAAATTATTGAAGTTTTGTTTTTTACATCTCCTTAAGTGCAAAAGGAAACATTAACATTTAATTTTATGTATTTACGACCTGGGAAGCAAATTTCATTTATCTGTAGCTTGACTTTAGAGGTACAACTCCTCACCCAAATTAACAAGAGATGCATTTCAGTGCTGCTGCTCCTCTGTGTTGAATTTCATTTCGGGGAGGGATTTGGCACCATCAGCTCCTCTTGGGTCCTTAATGCACAATTTGGCTTTGGTACACTACTGTACACTGTGATGATTAGAACTGATTAGGAACATTTGTGTCAGTTTTTTGGGATTTCAAAACAAATCAAGACTTGATAACTGAATAAATTACTGAGATCAGTTTGTGTCATATCAAACTGTGTCTAGGTTGTGTCTAACATGCCCTGTCTGCCTAACTGGCACTGTTTAAATCAGTCAGCTTGACTCTCCCCCTAATAACTGTTGGCATTAATACTTTGGCAGGTTGTTGATTTCATATTTTGGCCTATGATAACGCTTGCTTCTCTCACCTCTCTTAATCTGGGTTTTTGGATGCTGCAGCTCCCTCTGGCCCCTGCAGAAGAGAGAGTCCCCCCCCCCCCTGTAATTCAATTAAACTGAGTGATGTAAGGTGGCCTTCGCCTCGCACACGGGGGGAGAGTCTGATCAGTCATCTTGTTATACATGTGCGCACTGCCCAACCCTGGCTTCCACTCAAACATGCTTTTACATGTGCTCGAACGCACGCGGAGAGCAACACAAACACAATGACACCGGGGGCACATGTGCACGTGTCAGCTGTCAGCACACTGTAGAAACACACTCGCTCCATGTGGCCAGCAGAAATCTCTTTTATCTCATAAATCGCCATTGTTTTAAAATCTTTCTTTTTATTTTTCGTTGGACACATTAGCATTCTGAAAACAGTGTAAAGGTTTTCGGTGCTGCAGCCTGATCATCATCCTGTGTCAATGCTGTCATCATTTCCATAGAAATGAATCTGAGATTAAAAGGTGAATGACCTTGTCCCAGCAGTTCTTTAAAGGGGAAGCACAGTTGCTCCCACAGGGGGAGCATAAGGAATGGAAATATCTTGGGAGCTCATTTCTATAATACTCAGTATACCTTTTTAATCCTGCTCCACCCTACCCCCCCTGACTGAAACTGGGATTTACTGCACCAACTGCACTTTCACTCTTTCTCCCTCTGCTGCACACACTGAAAGAAGTGTAGCACACACATACAGTAAGAGCTTTTTTAGTGTTTACAGCTTGCCTCAGTCTGAGGAGTAGTTTTTTTTTCTTCTTATGTCTCCTGGGGGTCAGAATACAATAAATGACACACTGGTGAGTTTTAACAATAACTGATACTTCTGCAGCAGCACAGGCATGCAGCACAATGCATGCACAGTAAGCAGGCGGTGTGATAAGTGGGCAGTCAGACCAGGCAGTGCAGTGGGGAGGGCAGCAAGGCTTTGATCAGGCTTAACTGGCAAGTCAGGTCTTTGACATCTGAAGGCGAGGCTGAAAGGATCTGACCAGAAAAGCAGGCAGCCTTTAGCAGAGAGAGAGAGAGAGAGAGAGAGAGAGAGGGAGTAAGAGAGAGAGAGAGAGAGAGGGAGGGAGGGGTAGGAGGACGAGAGCAGGGAACGGTGAGGATTCATGCTGTGTTAGCATCCCCTCAGCAACTCCATCAATACTGCATACAGCTGAGAAACTGGCAAAGGTCCTCCGTGCTGCATTTGCAGGCTCGGCCAGCGCAAGAGAGCAACTCCCACGACCGGTCGGCTCAGTCTGCTGCTGGAGGGGGGCTCTGCGAGGGGCAGTGCACACACACACACCCTCACACACTCTCTCAAACACACACACACACACACACATACACACCAGAGCCTCTGCTGCATCAAGAGGCAGAAGAGGAGAGTGGAGGAGGGTACTGAGGGACACACACAGACTGGGAATACTCCAGTAGACAGAGCCAATCCCGGAGAGGGACAGGATTGTTGGGAGACTCATGTGCTAATATGCTACCGTGCTCCGCAGGGGAAGCTGAGCACCAGGGAGTTTGACAGGATCTCAGTGCACCTGCTCCATGCTCACTGGTAAGCTGATTTATTCCTTTTACAGTCAGGGAAATGTAGTTCTGCTTTTATTACTTTTTTTTAATATGGTGTGTTTGTGTGATGATGACTTATTTCTTCAAGTGGATTTTGCCTGCATTGGTGCACTGTGGGCACATACAGTTCTTAGATGGAAGTTGTCTCAGATACCAGCACTCTTCCCTGAAGAACCACATATTGTGGTGCATTATATTAACTGAAATCACTATACAGCAACACAGAGCCACGGTACATGACAGATTGTAATTCTTGTATAAATTCTGATCAGTTCTGCTACACACTTACAGGCTTCTACAGAGCTGGCCAAGTTGTTAATAGTCAGTATATACCAGTAAGTCTTTAAAATGCTGAAAAAAAAAACGAATTAAAATGTCTCACAGCACATCTCAAATAATATTCTTTGCTATTGGTTTTGACAACAACTATGTGTGTATTTGGTGTGCGACAATACACAAAGCTGGTCAATAGCAGAGCTGTTGTATAGAAGCACAGCTCCTCTGTAGGGGTGTACACCCCTCTGTAAACCACATTTCTAGTTTTCCATGACATCATGGAGAGGTTATCGCTCAAAGCAGCAGCAAAATTAACCGATACTAGTCGGTATAACACCATTGTTAACCAGCTTTACCTTTACAGACTAACACAACATACAGATGTTTGGGTCAACTTGATGTACTTAAGCAACCCACATTTAAGCTGCTTGATGAACTCCATTGTGTAAATCAGTAAACAATTCTGTGTGATGGTATTTGTTTTCTACAGCCATGTGGCTTTAACAGAATGTATTATTCTATTCTATGCTTTGTTTCTGAATTCCTCTTAAAGCTGAACTACAACCTGTAATCAAGTAAAAACATGGTTCATATGTGAGACATTATATTCCATCCTTTTCAAGGATTATTTGACAATTGAAATACACACAACCCACACACTGTTTGGAACCACATGGAGCTGTTGTCACTTGTCCCAGTTTTGCCTCTTAACAAGGAAGTCAAAACCACCATTCAACTAAAAGCAAACAAATATTAACAACTTTGTGCAATCTTGGTCAAGAATGATGTGAATGAGCTTTCTCACAATGTATGATTGTGTCACACACACTTGAGCCTCTTAATGGGGATTGCGGTAACTGTAATCCACTCTTTTTCCTTTTATAGTGTAAGACACGTAGGCAATGGAGTAATAGTAGAAGTCAGTCAAAAGCTTCTTGGCATTTCAAGGAACATCCTGGTGACCAGTTTGGCATACATCTAACTTCAAACATGGCTTAGCTGGGAGACCTGCCTACCTCCCCCGTCCCTCTGGTCTCCTTCCATATTCAAAATAAGAAAGGCAGAAATGCTAAAGATTAACAAAGATTCACCCACTTGTCCATTGCATTGAATGCTTTGACAAGCCAACAGCAAGCAAAACAATTAACCACTAATGGCCTGTTAAGAGGGCACTTTTGTTCAACAGCTGGTTTACGCAATCGGGGGATGATTCCAAGGGCTTATCTTGTGTTTCACAAACCAGGAGAACGTGTGAGTGAGGGAAGGAGGTGTGGTCAAATATTAAAGAGTTGTGAGCGCATGTCCCTTATCAGCAGAGCCCTAATCGTTAACTACAGGTTAACATACCTACCAAGCAAGTGTTTGAATAAAACAGACATCACCAATTTGGATTGCAAGGAGGCGAATGAGCCTCTAAGCCAGCAGCTCCTCTTTAACTCAGGTGCTGCTGCCTGTATAAAGGAGGTAGTTCTGTGAGGTGACATGTGTTGAACAGGAACTGATTAAATGGCCACTGTTTTGAATACATATAGATGTTGCAGCATCTGTTCCTCCTCTGCTGATGTTTCTTAGTGAGGATCAGGTTTGTTTCTGGCTGTGGGGAATACAGGCTATTTGCTGTATGTTTGCATTTCAGAGCAGGGAGGTCTACTGCTGTGAGAGGAGGCTCTTTCAAAGAAGTAAAATAAAACGAATGATGTCCCCTTTTGACGAGTGCTCATCTTTGCAGAGCAATAAAATCAGCGTGTGTGCTTGTAGAAGAAGTTTTCTTGAAGGTCGAGTCCAGTTTTGAGTGACGGATGAGACCGTCAGAGCAGCAGCCGCTTTGCTGCTTCCCCCCACCCCACCCCCTCAGCCTGTTTATAGACTGGCCTCCTCGCCACAAACCAGGAGCTGCATTTTGCTAATTCTCCCCTCCAACATTCCAGTAACAGGTATTACATTTGTAGGGAAGTGAGTGAAACTGACAGCTTGTTTGCAGGCAGGATTATTAGCACTGCTTGGGGACAGGCCCAACAGTGAGAGAGCGGGATCTGCGTCATATGTTGTGAGGACCAAATCTGCTTAACCTACTTTAGTTTTGCACAAAATATCTTGGACTCGCTAGAAACTCCAGGATGGCAGCTCTTTTGCGATCCAATTTGTTATTCATCAAATTTTCAGTGGTGACAAATTATTAAAGGGGCAACATGTGAGGGAGAGGCAGAAGTCTTCATGATCATACAACACTTCTCTGAGCAGAAAGTGATTTAATGTGTTGCTCTCTGTATTTAGTGAAACACACAACATCAAAGGCTCTGCTGTGTTAGCATGGCTGTTAACTAAATGCAGGCAAATAAATGTAAGTGCTTGGCACAGAGATTTGGATGAATAGTGCAGGAATTCAATCCAAAAAGAGGCTTTTCCACTTGTGGGTGATGCTCAATTTGCTAAATCTGACAATGTATCAAATTATGACTGGCTTTAATATGTTTTTGTACTACATTTTGACATATTAGTTTCAGCAATAACTTGTTGACTGACACATCTCAAACAAAGCTAGATTTATCTACTTTAAATGCAATTAGATAATTTATTTAAGTGGCTACCAACTCAGGGGTCACACTTCTCCAAAGGGTCACAAGATACTCAAGATAGTGAAATATTACATAACTTTATCACTTTGAAGAGAAACCAGTTATATACATGAAAACATCTGGGAGGTTTGGAGGGGAAATGTCTCTGGTGGAATTGTTAATATCTCATGGACACCTGAGATGTGACAAGGAGCCCCAACTACACGTAGCTTTTTGTTAAGAGGTCATAGGTCAAAAAGGGTTGGGATCACTGATTTAATTTTTGACAGTGTGTTGATATTTTGTAAACTCACGTATCATCATCATTTTAAACCTAAAATCTTAATCTGCAAAGTCACCAGTGACTAGTAAGTTCAGTACTTTCCTGAAATGTGGTGGAATACAAATATAAAGTTGCATAAAATGAGTATATTTAATAAAAGTACATGTCCCTCAATATTGTACTTATATAGTGCTTGAGTAAATGTACATAGTTACTTTCACCCACTCCAAACAAATACAACAACTAAATCTCAGCTGCAGTGTTGTGGCCAGTCAGAGGAGATCTTTCCATTTCTCATTTGTTCTCAGGAACTTTCTCTAAGCAGCGCTCCATTCAACACTGGACACTTTTTTTTCTCTGAAGTTCAAGGACATTAAGATGTGCTCAGAATATCAAGCAGTCCTTTTGGTTGTACCTCAAAAGGATAATTTGGTGATGGATTGCACCATGTTGAGTGTTACACCTGCCATCCCCGCTTCTGCTCAGATTCATAGCGGCCAGTGCTCTGTGAGTAACTAACTACTGTATAAGTGGGTGAAATACCAGAGCTGGCAGAAATGTGAGGGCAACGTGGCAACAAAACAAGGGGGATTTTGAAACTCAAGGGGCCCCTGCTTCCCTTTAAAGCGCAGTGTGACGAGAAAGTTAATAGGTGTCGGAGTGCTGTTAATATTTAACTGTTTCCAATGCAATATGCATGAACAAAGGTAACAATGTGTGTGGAAATGTTCCTAATTAACACAACTACTTCCTTTTTACAAGCACTAACATGTTACGTAGACACACACAGAGAAAATAGTTTGACTAGCCCTCCTCAGCACTTGAATTCAGACTCTTAACAACAACACAAACACAACCGGTGACTATGACTGATTACGAGAACCAGGAGAATAAAAAGCATAGAGACAAATGGGGACCAAACATTTTTACACCTGTTATATGATGACAACACTATTCATCCTGTAATCAGACTTTTGACTCATGTGTGTGTCAGTGTGTCTTGTTGACGACGTCGTTCCTTCTGTCCATGCAGATTATGTGGAGGAGCTGACGCGTGCGATGGCCAGCTTGGACCTGCAGGTTCTCACACACACAGTTCTGTGTTATCGTTACCTCCCGACCAAGCAGCCCAGCCCGAGGATCTGACCGCGCCTCCCCTCCCTCTCCCCCCTCCCTCCCTCTCCCTGGTTGTCCCTCAATCCTGGGCCCACCATGGGAGGATGCTTCTCCAAACCCAAACCAGGTAACCAGGACGTCTTCCGACACTCACTCTCTTTCTCTCTTTCTCTCACCCCGGTTATTTTAGTTTGAGAGAAAACATACACCAAACAAGCAACATAACAGCTCATGAAGGTGAGGAAAATCAGGTGTTTCTAGAGTATTCTCACTCTGATGCACTGTCTGCAAAACCACTTTAAAAAACACAGTTTAAACATAAAACACATCAATTCATTTTGTTCATCTTACATAATCCAAATCATCAATTTGGACAACAAACATTTGCAGAATGACACTGTGAGTCCCCAATAGCCAATGATAACAGTGAATTATCTACAAACTCTGATTTGCAGCACTCTGTGCAGCTGGAAATTTATTTGAGATTACATTTTCAAGAAATGAACCTGGACAGCACTGTATACTGTTTGTAGATGAATGTTTACGTCTGATGATCATGTCAAATATGTAGAATGCTGAGGGGTCAATGCGGTTTGAAAAAGTGGCCTCTCTTACAAGTCTACCCTGCGGCTGTTGGTGTGTTTTAAAGAAAGGTGTCATTCACTAACATGATAGTACATGCAGTAGTTTTAAAGATGAGGTACAGCAACATATAGCTGTGATTTTGTCTATTGATTTTGCCTGTGATACCAATTTAAATACTTTTTTGTCAGTAAATCTGGCTGATGACACATGTTCACTGTGAAGAGAACAGTGTGTTTTCAAAAATATATTTAGGGACAGTTTGTTCAGTTTGAGTCATTCTCAAAGCTACCTACTGCATCCAAATCCTGTTATACATGTCCTCTCAGCCTCCTCTGTTTGCTGTATAGTGTTTTGTGTGGGAGGAATTTTAATGCTCTCTGTGGCATCTTTGGTCAAGAGGATTACATACTGAGACATGAATATCAAATTTTGACACTGTGTGTGTATCCATTTCAGTGTTAGCATGGCTAGGAGATTAGCCATCATGCTTCACTGCAGTCTTGCAGGTGGTAATCGCACGCTGTGCGTCATGTTCGGCTGTGGTGAGACGCTAAACCCTTGAGATCAAATCATTTGTGCAGTGCATCACGAGGAGGTGAAGTGAGAAAGATGAAGGACAAGATGTCTGTATACAAATGACAGAACAGAGGCTGCTGACTGTCAGGCCCTGAGGACTAATTAGTCGGTGTCTATCACAGTGTGACCTCCAGCTACTAACAGTCTGTGACAAATTAAACTTAACAGGTGTATCTTTTAAGATGGTCTTCCACACAGTGGGAAGGACACAAGGAATCTGTGCATAGGGATGAATTCTGAACAGTGCTTTACTTTACCATAAATGTGCTTTACCATAATCTCTGGAGGAGCAGCTGTAAACGTATACAGTATTGACTATTAGTACTATTACAGTATTGAGAAAATAAAGTAAACCTTGATTTATGGTTTATTATTGTGTGAGGAGAGACCTTAGGAATGTTCTTTTTTAAGAAAAGAAAAAAAAAAATCTAAACCCATTGCCAGTTTATTAGGTACACCTAGCTAAAACTAATGCAGTCTAATACAACAATCCTGTAATAAATCCTACCCTCATAAAGGCTATTATGTTCGGTTTGTGTTTAAACTGAGTGATTCCACTTTATGTTCAGTCCAGTGGATGTTGTTTGTGACGCTGTTGAACTGTGCTGGATCATACAGGGAGGTGCCTCATATAAATGGACATAATATTAGAATTGGATTGATGTCTGTCAGTACAGTTCAAGAACAAACTACACTCTCTGAAATTTTCATTAAGTTGAATCAACACCTCTCTAAAAGAGTTTCAACAAAAACTGAACATGAAAACCTTCATGTCAGTAGGATTTATTGCAGGACTGTTGTATTAGTGAAGGTATATCTCTATTTACATAAACATACATATATACCAAAATGTTTTTTAGATAATATTCTGTGGCTAAACAAAAATGTTTTATGTAGCTTTGCTAAAACCAGGAGAGATGTGGTGAACAGAGCTGGCCACAGTCTTCTAAAAATGGAGACAACAGGCTCATTCTTATTGTGAATCATTTTATAATTTTTCCAGGTTTTATGATTATTTGGACAAGGGAGGACATGGCAGTCACTGGTCCATGGCTGAAGTCACTTACATGTTCAATTCATAGTTTTAAAGCATATATTTAACTTTCCATAAAAAACATAAAAGCATCCTGTTCTGAGACCTTAAATCAAAGTGCCAAGTATAAATGTGATAACTCCCACTGAATATACAGTAAATATTATGTAGTCACTGTATAGATTTATGTATAAGTGGGAGTAAATTGGCTCTGTGACGGGATCTATGAGGGAGGGGGAGTTTGTAGACATGGCACATTGCCCTCTTCATTTGCATAAAAATGTGAAGATGTGTAGAAAGGTTAGGAATACTGTGAAATTATTCATGAGGATCACGAAATCAAGTAAATAAATGCATATTGTGGCTCTCACAGCAGAAAAGATTAAAATAAAAGCATTACAGGAAATATTTTTGAACCAGATAACTTTTTAGTCTTGATCAAATGAAGTAGTCACTGTGGTGATGTCCCATTTAGCCGCAGATATTACAGCAGCGTCTAGAGATTCTCTTCAGCTGTGGAAAGCTTTCTCTTTCTTTTCTCCTGCAATTGCACTCACTATTATGATTTTCCATTGATTTTAATTAAGACTTGCTCAGCAGGAGAAAATTCCAGCCAGATTACTGTGTAAGAACCGGATGATCAGCACATTTTTCCAGCCCAACAGATAAAGCCTGCTGCAGTGAAAAAGGAGTTACACAACCATTTCTTAATGTTCAGAAATATAAAGCCAACAGCGGCGCATCACATGTCATCAAAGGAAACTGAATGTCTCCCAAAAGACAGATTAATATGCTCCACTCAGTTATAGTCTGTTTTCTTGACTGTCTCTGTAGGAAAGTGGTAACATTGAAAATGTACACAAAACACTGCAGGTTTTAGCTCTACTTGAATGGTTTTTTATGTTTATGTCAGTTTCTTTCATGGAAATCTCTCTATTTATGGGAATTATGACTGCATTTAAAGGCATCATCATCCTGTCAAAGTCATATTTTCCAACTTAGTAAATTAATCATGGAAAGGACTGTATGATTTGTTTAAAATTGTCTCAGTTTTTTGTGGATTTTCCATATCACAAAACTGGTAAAACTAATAGGAATAGCAACGGTATTAAAGTATGTCTGTCACTGCTCTGCATAGGAATGAACTGACTGATTTCCTACTGTTTAGAGAACAGTTCTGGTGTGTTTTTAATGCTATTTAGAAAACCTAGATTTATGTTGAATGTTGGACAATTGAGTGATAGCCGTAATTACGAGAAGTAAGAAAAAAAAGAAAACAAATGAAAAAAGGAAATGAAAAGAAGACAAGGTTGTCCTTACACCATTCTCCCTTCACCTGACTCCTGCTTTCATTTGTTTCAGTTGTGAAGTTGTCAGACTCAATTTGTCCCAAAGCCGTAGACGTCTCTCTCGGCCGAGAGGCAAATTACTCTTCTAAATCACTGGAGAAGGATAGTAATAAAATAACAGAGGACAGGTACACAGGAATGATGGAATGCAATCCACTGGTGATTGGTAGCAAATATTACTTCAATAGATTTCTATTTGCAAGCTTTATGCCATTATTTTACTGCCAATATTACTTTGAGAAATTGTGATTTTGTTCAGATGTGAGTTTAAAACATTTTCTAAGTGAGATGTGTCTTTGTTGTGCAGTTGAAGTTAAAGTGGAACTCTCTCTCCTGGAAAAAGAAAAAGAGGTGGATGGGCTGTCACCTAATGGTAAAGCGAGTCCTTTTGCTGACTGCAGACCGAACGGGGCCCTGGGACACGGCTCTGATGACGACTCCACCCCGCTCCCCCCCTACCACAAACCACGGGACTACGTGGAGGCCTCAGTCTGTCATGTTAAAGATCTGGAAAATGGACAGTAAGAATACAAAAATACAACTTTTTAAAATCAGTACAACTGGAGCTCAGTCTCATGCACACACACACACACACACACACACACACACACATGCAGAGGTAAAGAAACTGTGATCGACATATTAGAGAGTGAAATGAACCTCAAGAATCCAGATAGTTATATGCACATCTCGTAAAGGAACAGTTCACACAAACTTCACCAAAAAAAATTTTTTTTTTTATTAGAGATGCATCAGCTTTGCAGCACAGAAATACTAATATGTTTGCATTATTTTAGAAACACTGGCAGGATTACATGTTTTTTCCAGCAGTCCAGTCTATCTTAAAGCAACACTAACAACCACCAGTGACAATTATGGCATAATACTAAAACCTAAAACTTACTGCAACAGTAGCACAAGTAGAGAGGTGCCATTAAGTCAGTGAACTCACTCAGTCTATGTAAAAAGTTCTAACATTAGCCACCATAAGTGACTGGTCATACCAGATCAAGTACGGCTGTGGCAGCAAAACCCTTGACTGTGTTTAACTAAGCAAGGGTGAGTTCTATTGCTAATGAATCAAATTTTAATTTGTAAGAGGAAGATTGAGCCATGTCCTTTGTCAGAAGTTTCAGTCTTGCTTTAACGGTCGTTGTTCTTTAACAACCAACTGGGCCACTTTGGCCAGAACATATGATTATTTTCATAATTGTCATTTTAGTGTTTTGGGTGAACTGTCCCTTTAAGTTTTGATTCATTGTTGCTACCAGAGCATAGCTTAGATAGATAAATATTCCTGCTACTCTGCAGAAGGTAAGTTGTAGTTGTGGTCTTGATGGATCCTTGCTGTGTTTTACAAAGTAAATTTTTTCTTCCTGGTTGTTTTTCTAGTGTCAAAACAGACTTTGTGTGTTTCACTGAATTTACAGACACTTGTTTGTTTTTGTGTGTTTGACAGGATGCGAGAGGTTGACTTGGGAAGTGGCAGAGCTCTGTTGATCAAAGAACACGGGGAGTTCTCAGCCATGGGCCACAAGTGTCCACATTATGGAGCACCCCTGGTCAAAGGTAAGTGCTATGTTGTCAGTTATTATTTTAATATTGTTAATATACTTATTAACATACCATCATACTTTTGACATACTTGTCCATTTTCCGTAATTCCAGGTGTGCTATCAAAAGGACACGTGCGCTGTCCCTGGCATGGCGCCTGTTTCAACATTGCAACGGGAGACATCGAGGACTTCCCTGGTCTGGACAGCCTGCCTACCTTCCAGGTGACCTTCCCCGCTGGTGCTGTCTCTTAACACATTCCCTGCCTTATCATGTCTCTAAGCACCGTCAAAAAGTGTACACATCGCTAATGTCTGTTTGCTCCAGGTCAGAGTTGAAAAGGACAAGGTGATCATTCGTGCAAACAAGCAGGTAATAAGGCAAAGAATGTGGAGAATTTATGCAGGAAAGTAAACGGACCACCTGATTGACCTGAGATCTTTTTTTAAAAACGTTTCCAGGCTCTTCAGTCACAGAAAAGGTCAAAGCCGATGGCTCGATGTTCAGCAGTCATTAATTCCAGCACTGGCTTCAGCCATGTTCTCATCATTGGCTCAGGTTGGTGTGTTTTTGTCATTTATTTCCACAACAAGGAAGCAGCTCTGTTTGTTTGATATCTCACAGCTGACCCTTCAGTTCAGGATTCTCTTTTTTGGTAAACTGGTGAATGTGTTTACAGGTCCGGCGGGTCTGGTGTGTGCAGAGACACTGAGGCAGGAGGGCTTCACCGATCGCATCGTCATGTGCACCATGGACAGACATCCTCCCTATGACAGGCCTAAACTGAGTAAGGTTTGTACACAGACCCCGACCACTTAAAAGCCGAGACAAAACCGGCTTTGGCAAGAAAGTTATGTAACAGACTGCAGAGGTGCTGCTTCGGTCAGTGGTGCTAAAGCAGGAGCTCTTTGGGGAACAGCTACACACTTCACAGCAGCAAAGCTTTGAAAAAAGTGGCTTGTGTAGAAGTAAACAGACATCAGTAGATCAGAAAGAATCTGACTTTCCACTTCAATAAAAGGCTAGAAAAAGACTAAAAGGCTGTTTGACATATTTGACATCATAATCACAGATTATTATTATTACCTGGCTGCTTATAGTTTCCTACATGTCAAATGATGATAACATTTGCATGGACTCAGCAAATATCTGACACAAAGCACTCCCACCGCAAGGTCCACTCAGTGCCTCCTCTGGAGCTTTCGGTCATATCATAAAAGTGATCTTCCTCAGCAGATGGGGTTCCCCACTCAGTGTTCATGGATATATAATATAGATATTCAAAGTTCCCATTTCTTCTGAGTACTTAAAGAACTCCTCATTAATGTTTTCTTAAAAATCGAGATGGAAACTTCAGGCTTGACTTTGCTTGAAACAGCAGCTGACTTGTTTTTTGAGTGATGTACTCAGCACTAACTTGCCAACCCTCAGTCCCTAGACAGCACAGCAGAGCAGTTGAGATTGCGCTCCATGGACTTCCTGCAGGACCACGACATTGAACTGCTCACAGAGAAAGAGGTGAGAGGTGGTTAAGAGTGATCCATGATGGTAAATGATGTAATGAGCAGTAATAGTAAATGGCATAGCCTACTCACTTATTTCATTAGATCAAGATTAAGGGCAGTTTTTTTATACTTTTTACTCTGAAATGTGAACAAAAATCCAACTTGTATGACTTATAACTCTACCATGTTTGTTTTAGGCTGTGGCAATAGATGTGAAAACACGATCTGTGACCTTTGAAGATGGCTTGAGGATGGAGTACAGGAAACTCTTTATTGCTACAGGAAGCAAGTAAGGAAATACTTTTATTTTGCTTGATAACGAAGCAACTGGGATCACACAATTATGAACTGACACCTGATTGCTTCCACTTCCTGCTTGACAGACCCAAACCAATGAACTACAAAGGCAAAGACGTCAGGAACGTGTTTCACCTCAGGACGCCTGAGGATGCTAACAGCATAGCGAGACTGGCAAACAACAAGAATGCAGTGATTGTGGGAACATCATTTGTTGGTGAGAAAAGACATGTTTATGAGCAGCAAGAAAGTGAGTTACTGAAGTGTTACACCACCATGAACTACCAGAACAGTTTGCCTTGACATTAGGAGTAGTACTCCTAATTACAGTGTAGTCAGTGTCAGAGTAACCTTTAAGAGCAACTCCCAGATCTGTAATTTACTTTTTATTTGTCTGAAATCCCTCATATATCTGTGGAAATAGCCAACAATCTAATATACAGTATTTATAATATAAATATAGAGATTGGTATGAAGGCTTAAGGCTTAAAACAAAAAGAGAAGCAAACTGCAACAGGAGAGAAAATCTGCTGATGGTAGAGCAGCTACATCAGAGAAACTACAGTATTTTGTGCCGTCACCCCACTGGGATCTACTCTCAGCCAACACAGGAGAGATCTCTTACATTTTACAGTGTTTTTAAGTAATACAAAATGTTCCTTGTATTATTAAGTTTGAGAATAGAAGTGGAAATGACTGATTTTTAATTTCACTTTTAATAATTTGATCAATACAAGCCCTGGTGACTGCAAAGGCCATTAACGCATGATTTGCATCATTTTCATTGTTATTAAAGTAGTCATAGATACACAGACAGACAGACAGACAGATTAGATAGAATAAAACTACAACATATATTAACTGCTTTTTGTTGTGTTGGCAGGTATGGAGGTGGCTGCAGCTCTAACTGACAAGGCCCACTCAGTCTCTGTCATCGGGATTGAGTCTGTCCCCTTTAAAAAAGCTCTCGGGGAGAAAGTAGGGAAAGCCATAATGAAGGTAGGGACGCTCTCGTGGGAAATCAAGCTTTTCAGAATGTGAAGCACCTCCACAATACCATCATCAGCACTCTTCCTGAGAGAGAAAAAAACGTACTAGTTTAAATGCAAATCGTGTTTTTGTGGTCAATACCACAGCAGCCACAAAGGGGAGTGTAAACCTTCTCATTAGCAGTGATTGATCATGCAAACACGTGGAAATTCAGCCATGAATTCTCCCTCTTTTTTTTGGTGTGTTTACTGTGACTATAGCGTGTTTTGTCTTTGCAGCTGTTTGAGGCAAACAGGGTGAAGTTCTACATGCTCAACGAGGTGTCAGAGATGATTGGCCATCATGGACAGGTATTCAGAAAGTGAGAGAAACAGCATGACATGATGCTCGGAAGCACTATCCTCTCCTGTGTTTAATATACGATGAAGATGAGTCAGCTAAGAAACACAAGAGTATTAACTAAAATTAAAGCTTTTTGAAATGTGTGCCAACTTTAAATCCACTGAAAATTTGGTTTGAAGTATTTTAAAGGATTTTGTCTATAACAGTGATGGGCTTTTGATTCACATGCTTCAAAGCTAAGGTGTAATTTTGGTCACAGTGTGATTGGTGCACCATAAAAGTGACACTACACCTAAGAACTGGACTGAAGTCTCTCACGTGAAATGACCTCAACAGGTCTACCATTAGCAGAAAACATTTACAGCGCCTTTAAAAGTCATCTCCACTTTGTGCTCTCCAGCTCATAAGAGTTTTGTTTTTCCTGTTATACAGCTCAAAGAGGTGGTACTGAAGAGTGGAAAAGTCCTGCGAGCAGACGTGTGTGTCATCGGAGCAGGTGACGTCCGACGTGATGTAAAATGTACCTTTGATGACTTTTAGTTTGTGGTTCCATATTAACCCTGATTTCTTTCACGAATCTCCTCTGCCGCAGGAAGTGTTCCTGCAACAGGCTTCCTGAAACAGAGTGGCCTTCACATGGACTCCAAGGGCTTCATCACTGTCAACAAGGTGCTCTGCAAAGTGTTCTGCACAACTAAAGCTGCAAATAAAATGTGTGTCCCATTTTGTTAATTGTTTAAACTTTCTATCCCAGATGATGCAGACAAATGTTGATGGGGTCTTTGCTGGAGGAGACGTGGTGATGTTTCCTTTCCCACCACGCAACAACAAGAAGGTGAACATCCCTCACTGGCAAATGGCTCATGTACACGGTGAGTGTGTTATCTCTTGATACTGACTATGTATCTAAGGCTACTATAATTTACTGTAGTGGTGATGTACGTGCTTAAAGACAAGCATGTAAATGTTGTTATGTTTTCAACCTTACTGACAGGAAGGGTGGCGGCTCTCAGCATGATGGGCCGAGCCACTGAGATCAAAACTGTGCCTTACTTCTGGTCAGCCATGTTTGGGAAGACCATACGCTATGCAGGTAGGTAGGACCTCCCATCTGCCAAAAGGTTTGCTTTTCGCGATTTTATCAGTGTTATGAGGCAGACATGCTGTGAGAGGTTGAAAAGTGGCTGAATTGTGCTGAGAGGTGTTGTTACTACACTGCCATCTAGCTGTAAAATCAGAAAAATACCAGAAAAATAAAGACCTAAACCAGGAAGTAAACCTGAATTGGATTGTTTTTCTTTCCATTTGTCAAGGTTATGGTGATGGATTTGATGATGTCATTATACAAGGAGATCTGGATGAACTGAGATTTGTAGGATTTTATACCAGGTAAAATTTATTTACTATCAATTCTCATTTTTCATAACCTAAATACCCTGGATATGTAAAACAAATCCACATTTATTCTTGATATGTTATTTTCTAACTGTATTTGTGGACTTACTGTAATCTTTTATTGTGAGTGTTGACCTCATTTAATGATAGTTTCTCATTGTTTCTTCCTCTGGTCCATCCATAGGAGCGAGGAAGTGGTCGCTGTTGCCAGCATGAACTACGATCCCATTGTATCCCGAGTGGCAGAGGTCTTAGGGTCCGGAAAGACGATTAAGAAACGAGACGTGGAGTAAGTCTACTTCCAAGACTTAAATCTGGTCACGGTTACAATAGCTGTTATGTTCTTTAGGTTTCTCAGGTTTTTACTGTGAAGAAAAACATGACAAATGTTATCACTCTGACAGGAGCTTGTGACTTTAATCACATGGAAAGTATTATACAAGTCAGTAAGTTGGCTTATTGTTAAAAGACTTCAGAGTCCTGCAAAAACAATAACAGCGGATGTTTTTTTGCATGCTTAACTAATACAACACTTTATTTTATGGGTCACATAATGTCACCATCTCTGTAAATATTTCTTGGAAAAAACTTTGTAATTTAGTATGAATTACAGGAAAAATAATAGACAGAAGTAGACAAACAGATGAAGTTCAGTGAGTATATTAGGTACCCAACAATTTATTTGTCTTTTTAAGTAAGAGCCAAGATGTTATACAGTATTTATATTATTGTGTAGTTTATAATCTGACATTGACTTTTAAAGGAAGTGCTGGTACCACTTTACTTCAACCCCTCAACTGAGTATTTATAAGCAGATATAAACAACACACTGTAACATAGTTTAATATAATACAGTAAACATTATTAATTTATATATCAACAATTTTACCTTCTCCTATTATGTGTCCTGAACAGGTGTGTAAACTGTAAATAAATGATAGATAACAATGACAATGTAGTTGTAATCATAATGAATAATATTTAATTGATCATTTAGAGATCATTTAATCATTTAACTGTTGTATTCATACGTACAAATCACTCACAGGCAGTGTTAAAGCATTTAAAGTGTTAAAGCTGTTCAAATAAAGTGTTGCATCGCCCTATTTGCTGAATCACTTGCCTGAAGATACATTAGAAGCTTTTGCATGTTTAGCTGCTTTGCTGTGCACTGACTGAAAGGCTGTCTTTGCTCTGCCAGGAGTTAATTGTAATGAATACATTTTCTCTATAATTAGTACCAAATCACATCATCTTTTCAAAGAAACCTTTTAATAGTTTACACATTAGTTCCTTGACTATTATTACATTAGTATATTATTACCTAATTGAACCTGTGAAATAAAGTGTTACTACATAATAATGTTGTTGTATTGTTATGACTGCACTTCAGTGTTGTTGTTGATACATTTCTGTCTGTTGTGTCGCTGTGTTTTTGGTCTAATTTGACTGTAGTGTTCTTCATGTCTTCCATGTCTTTCATTTCTAATAATGCAAACCAAAAAAAATGAAGGATGTTAGCACGACTCGGCAAGTACGGAAAAATACAAGCTTTTCCTCTTTTCCATTTCACTCATAATGACCACATGCAGGGAGCTGTCACTTATCGACTCCATAAACATGCATGTGTATGTGTCTCAGGGCTGTTTTTGTGTGTTGCAGGACTGGAGACATTTCTTGGTTGATTGACAAAGGCTCTCAATGACCTCACATCTGAAGGTTCCTAAAAGGACAGACCCACAAGTCCACTGGACACCTCAATACGGACACTTATGGTGCTGAGACACTGAGCAGCTATCCTGGTCTGGACACACACTCTCTCTCTCCCTCACACACACACACACACACACAAACAAACACATACTGGGGACAGGACCGTGTCTGTTTGAGACACTTACCTGAGGACGACACTGAAACTTGCTTTTGTTCCTGAGAGACACTTTAACGTGACAGAAGGAGCCATACACGGTCTGAATACACTGAACCACTGTGTTGGCAGGTCTTTGATGATCATGTTGTCATGTTTCACAACAAAGCAATACTGGATTCAGCCTCTGTGCTGCCGCAAGATGTATCTACCTGTACACTTTGTTTATAAGAAGCCAGGGACGGGCACTGGCATTTTTTTGTACAAATAACATTGTATATAGCTATAATCCTGAATGCACTGTAACAACATAAGAACATACAATTTGAACTGAATTTTTCTAAGTTTTAAATAACAGAGTTGGTTGTATGCTTGCATACAGACCTTTGATCTGCATGGTATAACTTACTATAACAGGAGTTTTTCAAAAAAAAAAATCAAGCCCCAAAAAACAGAGATATTTTAATGTAGATGCATCAGCAAACAAAGCTTAAATCTGCAACAAGACAAACTGCATAATCACTTCAGCAGAGCCCTGAATGCAGCTTTAACCGACTCACTAACACACACACACACACACACACGCACAGCTTTAATTTGTGATGAATTACAATGTTTAGGATTACAACATACCTCTTCTTATTGGTTGCCTTGCTAGTAGATTGCACAAATGAAATTCTAATCATACTTCGATTATACACTAGTGCTTGCACAATAGATTCATGTATTTTCTAACAAACAGATATAACTCCTTTAGACAAATCCAGTAGTAGCTTAAGGGTATTTTTGATTGCTGTCACCTCCATAGGGACATGACTTGTTACTAACTCAGGGAACTGAGGTTTGTGGCCTGGGCTTGCTGGGATTACTCGTCCTTCTGCAAGCAGAGATGAATTTGTTGCTTTAATATATTTTTTCCCAGTTATTGTAATTTCACTGGTTCTTTCATTTTCATTCAGAAATGCTTGTAACGTGCTTAGGGATATAAAGTGGATGCTTGATTACATCCCAGTGTGCTGACGATCCCAAAATACTTGAGCCCTGACACAGCGTTTCAAAAAGCATTGTTCTTCCTACTGAGACGCCTGGAATGGCATTTTTATAACTAAAACTTTGAAATAAAAGTCTTCCAACAATAACCACTCGCTGCGTTATAAAATAATTCAGCCTCCCTGTTACTTCATCTGTTGTTTGTGTGTGTGTGTGCTTTTTTTTTTTTTTTTACTTTATTAACCAGGAGAAGTCACATGAGTAAAAGTAGAAAATGTTTAATAATTCTCAAGGAAGTGACAAAGCATAGTTTGTAGATTTCATTCTCTGAGTCTCGTTAACTAAAAACAAAGTTTACTAAAACAAGACAGCTGAGTCCAGGTTTCAGACAGTACAAATATTTTTTGGGAAAAATGACATACAATAGATAAATTCACACACAAGTTTCACAAATCTGTAAAGGAAATATCTCATAAAACACAAATTCCCTAATGAAGACGATACCTGGGAGGCACCTAACACACACAATACAAACTGACAGTGTTTATATTAATATTGCAAGCACCCTGTTTTTCTACATTTTTTGAGGGTAAAAAGTAGGGATGCACTGATCCAGATTTTCCTCTCCTGATAATGATGCTTCATCTCAGGGTCTCTGCCGATACAGCTTACAGATCCAAGTGATCTTTCCTTCCCAAATTTGAAAGCCGGCAGCCGACCATAACTGAATGAATAGTGAGTGATAATGGAAACACTGAATATTATGACACTAACAAAAAAAACCTGTGCATTTGTCACTGCATTCCCAATAACAGATCCACTAAACAAAGCGAGTATCAGTCGGTCCTGATACAGATCTGGCTCATCGGATCGGTGCATCCCTTGTAAAAAGCACCTCAACACCTGTTGAGAGTAATAAATATATCTACAATCACTGGAGTGAAGGCATTACATGGTGTTTTTTGTCAACAAGTTCAGTGGATCTATAGACAACATGAGGGGCTCAGCGCTCATTAACACAACTAAGGGATACACATCAGTGCAGTGACAGACTTCACCGCTCATTAGTTTTACTATACTGTTGTAGCACTTAATAACGGGCTTTGACTGTGGTTTATACAAATATACTCACATGACAATCATGGCTGTACAATATCACACAACAGAACTGTCTAAATGTATCACAGACTCTTTGGAGGCAAGAGAAAGCTTGCAGCCTTAGCTCTTGTTGACTGTATGAAAATATTGGACTATAATGCCCATGTGTTATCACAGCATTGGTTATTGCAGTTATTGCTAATGGTCAGAATGAAAACACATTCTGGTATTTTATCAAGACAACATGACAGACTTCAGGACGGTGCAGTGAGATTTGTGGACCGTAACAACAAGAGGACAATGATGAAATCACAGAAACATGTTTCTTGGTAAAAGCAGCTGCAAGTTGTTCAGGAAGAAATTAAGAAAAAGTCCATTTGTAAACACCTCTACAAAAATTTAAAAATCTATTCACATTCTTAAATTTGCTTTCATCAGACAACTACAATCACAGTTTCTCCTGAACTCAATGACAAAGGCACTTTTTAATTTTCAATCAGCTCTTGAGATGATAATGTTGGCGGTGGTCTTGGCTGCATCAGAGCTCACACCTGCCCGACTGAAGAAACAGAAAATCTTGATTATTTGGTGGATGCTCATCTGTTCAGAAAGTCCCATTGATTCCACTAATAACACCAACTGACGCTCTGATGAGCCGCTTTTCACAAAAACCTTGTAGCAATATGCCAACAAACGTGTGTATACTGTTTTCACCTCACCTGGGGTCAGAGGTCATGTTCTGCTGCGCACTGCTGGAGGTACCATTCATACAATTTACCCTGTGGAGCAACATTAACAGTGTCAGACTGATGTTTCTGAGTTAAGCGAGTTGGGGTCACTTTCCACTTTTCATTTAGTAATTTGACCCTTTGGAAATATAAAAATATCAACAGAAGAAGCTTTGATATTTGTACTATCCACACAAATAAAAAAATAAAGCCACACCTTCTTGGTTCTGACAATATCCTGGATATAATCATTGTACTCTGCCATCGTCCTCTTCTCCTTCCTCGTCAGTGTCTTATTCCCTTGGCTAAGAATGAAAAACATCACAACAATGTTCAATCAGAATTTCAATAACTGCTTCCTTTATAAATATGTATACAGAGTATGTTTCATGTGCATCTACTTTATCACAAAACACACTCTCCTTCTAAGTAACCTGGTTCTCATATAAACCAAATGGGCATGTGTGCATGTGTAGGCTGCAACAATTACTTTCATAATTGCTCATCAATTTCTCGAGTTGTTTTTTTACATTTAAAAAAAAAAAAGGTAAATAATTTGAGTAAATAATCATACTCAAGGAGCTGAAAGCAATACATTTTTGGCACTTAAAAAAAAACAAAAAACTTTAATAGTCAAAATAGCTGCCATTTACTGCCTATTAAGCAATCAATTATTCTATAAATTGTTTCAATTCTACGTGTGTTCATGTGTGTTTTGTATACTTGTTACGCTCACCGTGCAAAATATTTTGCTAGGAAAAGCAGGAGGTAGCAAAAAGCTCCAAAAATGATCACAAACAGTACTTGTCCATCCTCTGGTATCCAGTCCCATAAATACATCACCGCTCCCTGTGAGGCACACATTGAACATATAGTCAGACAAGCAAGTACAGACAAGCCAGTGAGTAAGAAATAATATTTAGTTGCAGTGTTATTTGTCCCATCAGCTGTCACTGTCTCTTTAAATTGTAAAAATTTTATTTGGACTTACCGAGAAGACCATGAGGGTCCGAGCCGGACCTTCACCCAACAGCTCCTCCAGCTGTTGTCTGGACAAGGTGTGCACGATAAAACTGAGGATGAAGAGGGCGGGAAGAAAAACGCCCAGTGCCCCACACAAGAAGGAGTGAAGACGGACGCTTTTTCTGAAAGCCACATCAGCCCTGCATGTGCACACAGAGGGAATCAGGTTATAATATCATATTTACTGCACCGTGTAATATTCAGTCACTGTCATCACCTCCCTACACATGATATGGTTTATTTGTTCATTTTGCATCAGGATAAATTAACTTTAGCAATAATTCAAAAACAGTATCATGTTGTGCTGGTCCAGAGGTCAGACCTGTCCTGCTCTAGTCTGCTGCTGATGGTGGAACAAATAAGGTCGCAGTCTTTCTCCAGCTGATCCAAAGTCTTCTGAACGGCCTGGTTGATGGTCTTCTCGATGGTCTGACAAACCCCGTCGATCTGGTTCACGCACCTGCTCGGCTAAAACGAGACAAAGTCTTGTAACGCATCAATGCGCATCAGTTGTGTAACGAACGTACAAACATCTCCCGCATCTCAAAATGGGAAGGTCTGGAAACTTCCACGACAAATCCCGAGGGTATTCTCACTGACAGCTGTGTGCACTTAGGAGGAAGTGAAGATGCACTTGCTCAGCGAAAATAAATTGGAGGTCGGGAGGGATGCACAAATCTACCATGCGGGAGTAGAGCTTTGTGGCTGTAGATCACAAGATGGTGCAGCAATAACTCAGGACTGGGGCTGCCGTTGTCAAAGGTGGCTGATCAAAGGCCATGGTTTATACCCCCCCACCCACCACCGCCACCCGCCCCTGAGAGTGGATAACTCTTTCAGTCATCATATTGAAAAATGAATCATCCTTGTTCCCAGCCATCGAGAGCCACCAGGAAACCTGGAGTGGAGAATTTACATTCAAGGATAATCAATGGCTGCTCAACCCCAAGGATAGCAGAGAGCTTTAAATCCAGACCAAAAGACCTGAGATCTGAGGGTGACGCTCCTGAAAAGGACAGGAAACAGCTCTACAACGTCCCGACAAGGCGGGAAAACACTGCATCATTTAAGACACCTAAGTATCAAACTGGCAATAAAAATGAAAAGCATGAAGATTTAAATTACATGTAGTGCCTCTGGTTTCTTTGGTCAGGTCATCAGTGAACAACAGGTGTGCAGGTCTTGTTGGACAGATCGGTTCTCCTGCCTTTGAACATGCCAGTGGTGAACCGTCACTAAGCCGGTGTCCACAGCGTCTTACAGTGAACTTCTGTGGAGGTGGAATCTCAGATGAGTAGTCCTGCCCTGGTACTAGATGATGTTGGGGCTCTGCCAGTCCTATTCAAGCAATAACATGGCCAAAGGTGGTCATGACCATCTCCGTGACTTTATTGTGTGCAACTGGGCAGTGCAGTCAATGCCAGGAGACCACAGGGGCGTTTCAAGATCAGAACTCAGCATTCAGCTGAAGGATTTGTGCAAACACGAAAATGGTCCCTGATAAGATGGGTGTGTGAGGATGGCAGTGGTAACAGCGGCCACACTGTGATGAAACTGAACATGGGCTATGTCTTGGTTTCCTCACCGTCACCCTCGGGAGAGATGTGTTGTCATGGTTGCACATGCTGGGGCGTGGACATAAAGCCTGGCAGTGGCAGGCTGGGCGCACTGAGGGTCGATGCTCACACCGTGAGCCCTCCTGCCCCCCCACACTTTAAACCCGCCTTCTGCAGTTTTGTCTCCTTGAGACATATCCCCACTATTGACTAAATAAACCCCACCCCCCACCCCCATCCTCCTCCTAGACACACACACGCACACTCACACAGAGGCCTAGGGTGACACTGAGGCTGTTTCATAGGAAGAGGCAGGTGTTAACAGCCAGTACAAATCACATCCTTGTGCTGCAGCGAGCAGGGCCACTGCTGCTGTGGCACATTAGCATTCCCTTATGTTTCTCTTATATCAGCATGGCCACAATATCAATACATCTGCCTCTATCACACATCTTAAAAGTGTATTCCCATTGTCTAGTAACACCGAGACATCTGTGTTACGCAAAAGGAGGCGACGGCTTTCAGAGGAAAAACAAGACATACATCGTATGCAGATATCATCAAGCAGCTACATGTTAGATCCCTACGGGGCTGCTGGTCTATACTTCAGTTAGTCAGGATTGCTCAAAACATACTATGCATGCATCTTTGTATTATTAAAAAGACAAAAAAAAGGAATAAATGAATCAAATAGGCTTGATGCGGACATATTCACCCACTCTAATGGAAGAAAGTCCTTTGAGTCTCCTGAAAGGTGAAAAGGGAAATAGGAGCAATACTCGCCAATGGGTGCTAAGTTCCTCAAGTGACTGTAACTGAGAAGGCTACACTGGAGATCCAGTGCACGGGGAAAAGGGCAAAGGCTGCAATAATGCTGCATCGACCAAGATTTAAAAAGAACTTGTTGGACTAAACAGGTCAGACCAAACAAAAATGGGTAAAGAACACAGCCAAACATTTTTTTTTGCACGTAGTCTTAACTCTTCTCAACAGGTTGATAACATAAAGACAAAATGTCGCAGTTAAATATCCTTCATGCAAGTCTAAAACAATATGAAGAAGCATCCCTGAGGAGACCAAACTATATGATAAGCAGCTGCTCCCACGTAAGGATATATGGTGCTTTTCTGATGAGTCATCCTCAGTCGCCGTGACAGGTAAACAAACGCCTGATATAGTGTATTTCCAGAGGTAGCGATGAAGTTTAGATAAAAAGCCTTGGTTGTGTTCCAGCAGCAGATCGTTGATGTTTGCGAGGCTCAGGCCTGCGGAGTGGAGCTGTTGCTGCTGGAGTCTGGGCTGTGCCGTCTCTAATGGCTGTGACATTTCTCAGCAGCTCCTCCTGACTCCACTGCACTGCTGTCGATGGGGCGTGTGACTCACACGCCATACCGTGAGCGCTCCGGTCCGCACCCAGTGAACCCTCACTCTCTGTGCACTCGCTGTCAAACCACGCACATACATTAACCCCCCCCCCCCACACACACACACACACACTGCCCTCCTCCCCCTCCCTCACCCTCACCCCTGCACGCTGATGCTCCCACTCAGACAGCAGGCACACCCAGACTTTCTGCACGACCACCTCAACATCCAGAGGCTCCAGGCCACTGCTGACGCACAGAGAGTCGAGACCAATTCTCTTAAAACAATATGCCACTAATTAAAATCTCTCTTTTCTATTCGAGACTAATCTCAACTCCCATATCTAGGAAACACAAATGTGATGAGAGGCGAGCTGGAGTCTGGTCTGATTTATAACAAAAACTTGATACGTCGAGGCTGTGACTCAGTGTTGAGTCATCAAGGTGAAGCACCTGAACTCGACTTCAAATCACAAAAGACAAGCCTGACCTGTGATGGCGAGAAACATAAATAACTCATGGTTCCACCTCATGAGCAACACAGTGTTAAACAGCCACATTCTCAGTTGAGGTTGTGGATGAAGTATAGTTTAGTATAGTGGAAGAGTTTGCTTTGTCTTCAAAAGGCAAAACTCTCAACTTTTAAACTTTTAAACCAAGACTGTAACGCACACTTGCAGCTTCCAGAAGGAAATATTCATGGGCCGCACAGCAGAGCACTATCTTAAACCTCAAAGGAACCAATCTCTGTCTGCAGCTCATGATTACATTCATCTCCTGTTCACTAGCCCTGTAGTGCTGTCGGACTAATGCTGCATCTCCCTGCTGTTCCAGCAAATTTTAACACTTTACTCTCTCTTCGCACCCTTTGATGTTTTTCCTCAGGATGCCAACAGAAGTAAAAAATATCAAAAGAAACCATAACCACATGAATTTCTTTTGCGCAAAA
This sequence comes from Lates japonicus, assembly GCA_033238685.1. Lineage (NCBI taxonomy): Eukaryota > Metazoa > Chordata > Actinopteri > Centropomidae > Lates > Lates japonicus. The sequence continues at coordinate 444,030 of BRZM01000019.1, read as the reverse complement.
CACCACGGAGGTGATCGCATTAATTTGAGTTTGTGGACAAGTTAATTAGAAGGTGTTGTGCACCAAGACTGCAGAGCTGATTCCATCAGAGATTTTATCATTGCAATAAAAGGAGTTTCAATATCAAAGGGAGGAAGATGCAAAACATGCATTAAACTGTTCTATTTTGTGAGCTCTTTAGAGATGTTTCTGTTGCGTGATGCATCACATTAGGAGCAGTGCAGAATCTGCCTGCATGCACCAGATCTACACATAATGATTAATTCAGGGATATAAAGACGGAGCAAGTACAGTAGAGAGGCCTGGCTTTTCTCTTAGCAGCAATATCACTGCATGTTAAGCACAACCACTGCAAATAGTGTGAGTAGTGCACTTTTCAGAAACCCATTATGAGTTTCTGACGCTAAAACAAGAGGAAAAGTCTTACCTTTGAACTCAAGGAGCGGTCGAAAGTGCGGGTAGAGATGTAGCGTAGCATTACCCTGTGACAAAAGGGAAAAAAGACAATGTGAGAACCTGATGAGACAAATATTAATCAGCTGGGTTTTTTTCCCAGCACTCTAAAACCTCCCTCCTCTTAGTACTTTGCACTCAGTCTTGTGCTGCAGCTCAGTACGCCCGCTTTAAGCTTCCTCCTGTACATGGGAGATAATCCTTCCACTCTGCAGTCCTGCACTTCAAATATATTATTCATCTTCATCACCTTCACCACGGCAGGATATGAACAGAGAGGCAGAGGGAAAGGATGAGAGGAGATGGAAAGACAGGTGTCTCCCAAGCCTGTTTATATGCTGCAAAGATGACTGTCTCTGTATGTGTGTGTGTGTGTGTGTGTGTGCCTATACAACAAAGCCCCTCACTGGAGCAGCATACAGAATGAGAAATCACCACTGACTGAGGGAGCGCCTTCCATACAGCCTGACATCGAACGTATCGCTTCATCAACCTTTACGACTGGCAGCAGCGTCGGTTCCCATTACTGAAGTTAAAAATTCAAAAATCCCTCATGCACACAAACCTGAGAAGTGCTGTCTGAATATGAAACACTGCTAGTTTACAAACTCATGAAATTTGTTTGAAAGCAGTAAAACAGAGCATGTGACACAAAGCTGGTTGTAGGAGGCAGCCATCAAGGTTCTCTTTTCAAGCAGTAGATGGTACTTCTTTACAATGCTTTTCATCAGATCTCATAATATTTAATACCAAGTCTTTAATGTAACGGTGCTGGAAACGCTGGCTGTTCTCTTACCGTCAATGATTCTCTTTTGCGACCGCTTGTGATGAACGTAAACCCCTGCGTTTCGATGGCGACGCCTGTTTTCTGTATGTGCTCTTCAACGTACCTAAAATGACAGAAATCAGGCATCAATTGCATCACGAACAATTTTATAGCACACCAGATCTCCTTATCTGTTGATTATTTTTACAAGTAATCATTAATAGTTTGGTAGAAAATACTGAAAAAAACCCTTCACTACCCCTCAGTGCACAAAACGATGTGTTTAAATTGCTTATTTCATCTGAAAGACATTCAGTTTAGATGGATACAAAGCAGGGACAGCTGCAAATCCACACATCTGAGAGGCTCAAGCAAGTGATTCTCCTTGATAAATGACTATGACAATTAATCAATTATATAATTATTGTCAATTAATTCTGTCTATCAACTAATCAATCATCATTAATCATTTCAGCACTAAATCCAACTAAATCCAACACACACTGTAAAACTGTTTAAAAGTCACAGACATCTAGGTGAAACAGCCTCATATACTCATCTTTCTTTCCAACACTTTTAAGTATCAATGATAAATGTGAGAACTATTAAGATCAACATCTGTAAGATGAGAGTGTAACAGAGTGTTTTATCGGACAGTATGTAAATTTAACAGATGTCAATCATTCCTCTATGGTAGAATCCCCCAACCATCAAGCACTGCAATACAAAAAGTTAACTCATTAAACCAATTTAACAACAGCTATATATACGAAATAAAATAGTGGTATAAAAAGTACAGAGACACTAACTTTTCTAATATTTCCATTTCTGTTTACTCTTACCCCTAAATACAGTCTGCACAGTGTCATGCTAAAAACATCTACAGACCCCAGGCCATTCCTGAGGGTGACAGGAAGTCAAAACTAGAGCCAAAGCAGTCAGTCAGTTAATCAAGTAGATGATAGACAGAGAGGATAGACTAAGCGGCAAAAACGTTATAAATGATTAATTGTTCAATTTTTTTAAGTAAACACACCAAAAATTTGCTCAAAGGTGACTTTTGCTGCTCTTCATTTTTAAAAAGAATAACTTGAAGTTTTTTAGAAAGTTCATTCAACAAAAAAGACTATTTCAAAGATGTCACGTGAGGTCTGAGAACTTGGGATGGACATTTTTCCATTAAACATTAAACAAAATGAGAAAATATTTAGATTGATAATGAAAATTATAACTACAACACCACAGAGAAATCAATCAATCATGAGAAATCAATGTGCAAATAAATAAATAAATAACTAAATAAAAGACTAAAACTAAGGAAGTAAGCTTATTACTTCCTCAGCTTTTTATTTTTGCTTTAGCTTGATTCTGTAAATGATATTTGGCAAAAGATTAAAGTGGCAAAATGACAAACTGCACCTATTTGTCTACCCCTGTCAACTATGTAAATCCCACAAATAAACATCTGCTGCGCCAGAACCGCTGAACTACTGTATGTTCAAACCACTTTTTAAAAGTCATACTCCTGTCACCAAACTCTCATTCACACATGGGGCAGAGCGTGTGATGGTCAGGCAGCCTGGCACAGCTGAATGGTCGTGTTGCAGAGTCCATTAAAAATAGGATGTATTACCAGTTGATGAAGGAGCTCTTCCCTGCAGAGTGGTTACCCATTATCATCACAGTGATTTTCTTCCTGGGAGGAAGGAGCCGGACTCCAAGGCTGCTGGCGATCTTCACCAGGCCTGAAAACACACATACGCATGTACACATGCGGTGAGGAGGGGATGTGGTGATTTAAGTGGCATCATCACAATGCAACACTTCAAACTGGCCTAATTTTACAATTCATTTCAAATCATTTCCAAGGAGGTTCCCTTGAGAAATCTTAGTAGTTTGGTAAAATGCACAGGTGGTGTTCAGCTGATATGTTTCCAGTGAATTAATTCCAATTACTTGCTCTTGTAATCTGAAGACTCTTCTAGTCAGTGCAGAGCCGCCAAGATGAACATGCAAAAATGTCAGATATGTCTACAGGCAAGCACAGAGTGCAATACATATGATGAATAAAGTCTGTAATAGTAGTATTTATGTGGGTTAAAACTGAGTTTTTCTTTCAAACAAATAAGGGCTGGAATAAGCTGATAAACTGTAAAATAATTTATAATGTATTCAATCATTCTTAGAAAAAAAAATGGAAAAATGACAAAGATTGTCTGGTCCCAGCTTCTCAAATGCTCTTCTTTGTCATTTATCATTGTAAACTGCATATCTTTGAGTTTTAGACAAATCAGACAAAACAATACTTAAATATGTCATCTTGGCCTTTGGGAAATTGTAATGGGATTTTTTTTTTTCACTACTTTCTGACATTTCATAAACCAACAATCAACTGCAGCTTTTGCAGCTTTTAAACAAATTACAATTCCAAGGAAATTATTAGGAAATGGCGAATCCATAAATGAAGTGTTAAAAAATGGACAAACTATAAATTTACTCCCCAGTCTTATTTTCCTGCTCAACAATCCCTCATTGTTTTCTAGGAATTCATGACAATAAATTGTTGGGGGGCCTCTCTCCTCTGTTACACGAGTTAACTATTGAACTGCAATAACTGAGACAGGACACTTGGTAAGGCACCACCTTTAAATGCTGTGAGAGCAAAGTCTGCACACACACAGCGATCAGGTGAACCACACAGTATCATGGATGGATTAATGAGGCACAGATCCGGGACCCTGAGGAGAAACGGGGTCCCCAAAGCTCCCACAGAGACAAAAAAGACCACAAGATACTCTAAACAATTACAAATATAAGCAAATTACAAGTAAAGAGATGCTAAAAACTACAAATAAATACAAAATAACCATACACAAAGTAACTGGGAACAGACTCAAACTCACTACAAAGTCTCTCTCAAAAAAATCCAAGAGGAGGCTAAAAACGACTTCAAAGAGATAAAATGACAAAAAAAAAGAGACAAAAAACGACCAGAGCTTTAAGTCTGGGGGTCTTGCTCCTATGTCGGAGGGGTACAGGACCTATTGTCTCATAATCCAACCTTGGACAGTATAGCAGAATTAATGCAGAGGACAATAACTAGAAAACAGGATGATTAAAGGCAGATGATATTTGTCTGGTTCAGTATCAGCCTCATTTTAAAACCACATTCTGTGAACTAAACAGTTTATTAAAGATTATATATTGCAGGAGGCCTCTGTGTAAGACCATTAATGCTACGTCTAAAACTGAGATGAATGTAACACTGTGTGTGACGAAACCTGGCGGATTATTGGCTGTTGACAGCTCCATACAGTCAGATATAGGCGCTGTCCGCCCTCCGGAGCTGCAGAGGAGCCACACCACTGTTCAATGTCATGTGTTTGACACAGACAGACAGCTGCTGCACACCACCGCCTTCTTTACACATGAAACGAGCTGCATTTCACTTCAAGTTTCCACACAAACTTCAGCCTCAGTTCCACTAACCGCTAAGTTACATAACGAAACAACTACACTTGTTATTATCCAAACTCGGCTGTACCGTTGACTCGTATAGATGCAGGTCTGGTTGTTTTTTTGTTTTTGTTTTTTTTTTTGTTTATTTACCGTTTTCGTTGTCCACATATAAACTGTGGCATTCTTTCAGTATCCTCTCACTGGGTGTGGTGATCGCAGACTCCAAAGGGTTTGCTACAGACCGGGGCTTTCTGGCCGACATTATGAACCCAGCCACCAGACTCCTCTCTGCCGTTCCCTAAACCACCAGGGGAAGAGTTTTAAGGTTGCACCAAGTCTCTCCTGTGCGGATGAAGCGCCCCCGTGCGGTCAAAGCTCGGTAGGACACCAGCGAGAGATTGATCAGGATCATCAGGCTGTTTTAGGCCACCTGATCTTTATTTCCAAGAAAGACCCAGCAGGGGTTTCTATCTGTTAAAAAAAACTATATTTTGCGATATTTTTTTAAACCAGATTAGGTGTCTTCTACCCAACTATAGCTGAGGAAGAAGAATAAAGATCTTTACTTAAGTGAAAGTAGCAATACCTCATTGATGCATTAACTCTCCAGCAGCTTTTTAATGTTGTAGTTATCAAGATGGAGCTCATTTTATTTCCTGATGTCCAATATAACCAACTATAACTGTCAAGTAAATGTAGTGTCAGTTGTTATGAGCAAATAATTGTAGTACTGAGAGTTCAGCATCTTCTCAGGCCAAAACAAAATGTAGTATTTATTTGGGGAGCCACTTGCATTAACATGGAAGCAGCAAAAACCATGGTTCAGCCTGAGGGAAAACCAACAGAACAAAACATGCTATACTCAACTTCTGCAACATCTGACTCGATTTAACTTTTCATTTCATCTGTTTCCATCCATGGTTCTCACCATTACCTTGATATGCACATGTTAAACTATACCTCATCTCATATATACATGTATATATATATATATATATATATATATATATATATATACATATATATGCTTTCTTTCTTTCTGTCTTTCCTCCTTTCTTTCTCTCTTTCTTTCTTTAGACAATCTGTTTTTCTTTGTGTACACTGTGTGGTGTAGTCTGTAGTAAACCTTGTGCAACCTGCTTTAGAAAAACTGCACCCAACTATGGTTGATCCTGATAAATCATATTTGAATGTGACTTGATATATGTGGGGTTTTTTTTTTTTTAAAAACAAAAACAAAAAAAACATGCATTTACACCTGAGAGACATAAAAGTGTCGGAAAAGTGAAATACCAAAGTGAAGTACAAGTACCTTAGAAATGTACTTAAGTTCTCAGTTCTAAAGTAAATGTACTTGGTTACATCTGCAACTGTTTTTACACCATGTTGTAAACAGAAAACTGGAATTCCTTCTTCTTTATGGACCCTTTGCTCATGATTACATCCATTATTTCATGTTACAGTAACCTCAGCTGGCCAATTGTAACATCAAAGTATTAAATTCGTCATTTGTAGGAAATTTCCACTCAAAATCAAAATCTGTATTATTCTGACTGATTTTAGAAAGCTGTCATTGTTGCTTGCCATTGTTGCTTATCTGTAAGCTCAGTATGTTTGTTTGACATTACATCCAAATGAGTTTTATTTGGACAGATGGCTTCAAGCTGTGGATCACGCAGTGTTCCCAGAGATGCAACAGTTACTGTCACATGTGTGTTTCTTTTATCTACTGTCTGTGGAGCAGCTGTGCGCCAATGCCTTCATCGTCACTACACCCCATCTGCTGCTCATAAAACTACAACAGAACTGTAGATTATTAAGAAATAATGAGTTGGTTCTGTTTTGGAGGTTGGCTTTTCACTTTAAGGCTCAAATGGCCAAGTGGTTGTGTGAGCAAATCCTCAGAGGCTCTGACAGGATTAAAAGTTTTCGTCCAGTAAACTTCTCAGCTTTGCTTTTTTATGTGCAGAACAGTGTGTCCGTTAAAAGCCTCATAGTGGTTATTGATTGATGTTGGCAGCAGTTTAGAGCAAACTGAGTCTTTCAACCCATGTCATGTCCATTAATGAGTGAATAATGTTATAGAAAGCCATAGAAATAATTATTTTTATAGAGTTATGAAGTGTTAGTAATCAGTTTTGATCTCTTTTTACATTTTCCACTGACTTGAATTAAAAAATGTGTTAAAAGCACTTCCAATAGGCTATTCATATGTTTAAACATACACTTTTGAAGATGATAACAACTTGTTATTGTAGTTCCTCTTCCAGCACTCACAATATATTAAACAAGATACTCTTTTAAACTACTAAAGATACTATTTTGAGGCAGATGTGTAATCCTAATACTAATCTGGCACATGTATGAAAAACATTGGGACTATAACTGCAAATTTAAAAAAATTAAAAATACATTTTTCTGGTAATAAGAGGCAGTTGGTATTAAAATAGATTGTCCAAAGAAATATCAAATCATTGAAGTGTCCCATTCTTTAATTTTAGACAACAAAGAATCAATGTGAATTCAGTATGTGGGTCAGCAGTCCCTCCATTACCCAGGGGCAAAGCATCAGCGCCGTGCAGGAATGTGCCTCAAGGAGTTAATGAGTCTCCCCCCTTTGGAGCTGAGATCATATGCTGCACCTTACAACAAGCTGCCATTATGTAACTGCTCCGGCTGAAGTGGAACATCCATTATAAATGCTTCATTCATATTTACCGGCAGGTTCTAAAAATGAGTTTGAATGAGGGATCTGCAGAATCAAAGAGGGAGGTAAGCTGAAAATCCTGCATCTGATTTTAATTTACCTGCTGAGGAAAGTTTAAAGTAAAAGAGAGCAGCAAAGATACGTTTAACCATTTATCAAAAGACTGTTGTTCTCAACACTTTCACTTAAACAGTGCACGGTTTTGCAACTATGCACGGTTGTATTTCACAGCAGGTTTTTCCATTAGAGTCGCACATTTTCCAAACCATCTGAGAAGGCTGCGGTGCATTTGTCACTTTTGAACTTTAGCCAGTTAGCTGTGAATGTGTTTGCTATCTATATATTCAAAGTCGTTATTTTATCACCAGGTCAGATTGAGATAAGATCATGGAGCAGGTGGCTGTGAAGCATCCAGCAATAATAGTAATAATTTACATATTATTACACTTATATATTAGATAGTGATTTTTTTCCCCTTAAACTGTCTGCACACGAGGTCCCATTATAAAAAAAAGACGAATGTAAATGTTGTAATCAAATGTGGTCAAAATTGTGTAATAGGTTAATACTTAGTTATGAGGTATCATTGCCAAACAGAGCTGGCCTTATTAATAGTTAATAATGAGTAATTTACTTATGTTTTAAAGATCAGTTAGAAGCCATTAACATGAACAGATTTTCGGTTACCGGGTTGTGAAAAAATATCTTCGGTTGGTGTTTAACGTTACCATTTGCTAATAACGTAGTTCTAAATGATAATAAGCCATAAGTCCTTTCTGATCGTCCATGATTAAGTGATAGCTATTAACAATCAGGTCTGCAGGAGGAGTCTTCATGGTGACAAAGATAAAGTGAAAACACCTTAATTATTATATTCATCCTGTAGAAATGAAGAATAAGACAATTAGCGTATGGATCATTGCATGAACTTTGACTGATCCCCACATGATACATTCACCTTTTTTAATGTATTTTTTAAACAGTGAAACAGAAACTGCTGCAGTTTTCACTTACTGCTCTTAGAAACTTTGAAAGACAAACTCTTAGCATGTTCACTACTCCTGAATGTATCATTTAGAATCTATTTACTGTCCATTAATTCTTTTTATATCCGTATCCAACATTTAGTAGGCCCATGTGTCGTTTGAGGTTCATAAAAATGTTTTTTTTTTTTTAAAAAAAAAAAAAAAAAACAATAAATAAAAAAAAAAAACACAGAAGAATAAATAAATGACCATAAACAAGAACTGCTCAGCTTTTTGTGAAACACGAGTTTCCACACAGAGCATCTCCCTCGGTGATTAAATATTCTGTGAACACTGGTCCTCTGTCTGAAGGTCACTTCTCTGTTTCCTCGACTCTCCGCCTCCCTCACGACCGTTTGTGATTCAGTTATCCACACTGATCTAACCCCCGTTCAAAAATGTTTCTGGGAACATTTGTTGACGGGAAATACAACCAATTTTGCAAAGCAGCTTCTCCGTGAACTTGATGCCCCCCCCCCCCCCCCCTCCATTCTCTCTTTCGAAGAAAATAAAACCAATCTGAACGCAGCGTTTTGATGCTGCTGTCATGCAGTGACATCTTAACAGGCATGGAGCCGATTCTCCTCACTTGATGATGACAACAGATCAATTGTATTAATCCTCAGGATAAACTCGTCCTCCTGTCAGATTCCAGTTTCCTGTTGAGAGGAAACTCTCTGCGTGTAGGACTTTCTGCAAACGACAAACAATATCCGACAATACTTTGAGCGACAAAATGCCACGAGAACATTTCGACGAATATCAGCCTCTGCTTATCAAAGACAAAAAGCGGCCAAAGGTACGTGGAGTTTTAACCAAAAACTGGGCTTTCTATCCATGGTTGTATAAAAAATGTTTGTCCTCTGTGTCTCTGTGTTTTATTTGCAGCTTCCGAACAAGTCACTTCTGCTGGCCGCATGTGCTGCTTGCATAGGAGGAACCTTTCAGTATGGATATAATGTATCTGTCATCAACGCACCCACTGTGGTAATAACTCCTTACTCTCTGGACTTGATACAATTACCAGTTATGATAATGTTGTGAATGTAGAGTACTCAAACCAAACAAATTACAGTCAGTAGTTTGAGATTAAAGCCCATTTTCCCATCACTAATGTCTTATGATTATACATGTGCAGATATATCTGACGTTTTTTATTTCGCCTGCTGAATGTGTGTTTTGTGGTTTTTCCTCTTCTGTCTCCAGTATGTGCAAACTTTCATCAACCAAACCTGGAGGGAGCGTTATCAAACTGAGATATCAGAAAACATTCTCACTCTGCTCTGGTCCACTATTGTGTCTGTGTTCACTTTAGGAGGACTCATAGGAGCAACAGTCGGTGGGACACTGTCTATAAAGCTGGGGAGGTATGGACAATACATGTGTATATTTTCAAGATTATAGTTTGACCTTTTGTTTTCTTTATTAAAGATGTGGTTTTTCCAGGAAAGGGACACTGTTGACCAATAACATATTTGCATTAGCGGCTGCTCTGCTGTTGGGTCTGAGTTACCCTACAGGATTTTTTGAATTACTCATAATTGGACGTCTTCTCACTGGAATAAATGCGGGTAAATAATTCAGGAATACATTCAAAGGCTTCACTTTGCATATTTTGGGTTTGAATATTACATGTCAAACTTCTGAAATGTGGCTTTAATCTTGTTTACTTTTCACAGGCATTGGCATTTGTGTTCAACCTCTGTACCTGGGGGAAATAGCCCCAACTGCATTTCGTGGTGTCATGGGAATGGGGACCTCGGTTTTCATCACCGGCGGGATCTTGACCGGACAAGTGATTGGCCTCAAGTAAACACTGAAAACTTTTCATCTGAAACATCACGCCACCACTCAAAAAGGATGTTTATCACATTTTTTTTTTTTTGTTTTGCTTTGCGTGATTTTACAGAGAGCTCCTGGGTGGAGAAGAGTACTGGCCCATCCTGCTCTCCACCACATGTATCCCAGCGATCCTGCAGCTCCTGGTCCTGCCCTGGTTCCCAGAGAGCCCGCGCTACCTGCTCATCGACAAGGGAGACGAGGAGGGATGCAAGATAGGTAAACTGGCACTGCAGCTGTTGCACTGTGTCTCCCACTTCAAAATCACTGGGATTTTATCCTGTAAAGATTTAGTGCATATGACAACTTAGGTTAAAAGAAAAAGAAAAAAGGCTGAGGACTCCCTTTATCTGGAATCACCAGAGGGAGAGACGTTTGCCTTCGTGGCTCTTGGGTTCAAGCATGTGACCACAATCTGACAATGCCACACTGATGTGAAAAGAAACTGGTAAGATGCCGTGAAACCTTTAGATAGGATTCTCCAAAAAAAAAAAAAAAAAAAAAAAGACCCTGTAGCCCCGATCAGGTGAGAGAAGAATGAAAGACCACAATCACCACTTGTGTCATGTGCTCTTCTGTCTGCAGCCCTGAAACAACTGCACGGTACAGACGGCTGTAATGGTGAACACGAGGATATCGAGAAGGAGAGGAATAATTTAGCAAGTTTCCAAGCCAGGAAACCCTGGGAGCTCTTTACCGATCGCAGCGTTCGCTGGCAGCTTCTCACCATCATTATGCTCAACATTGCACAACAGATGAACGGCATCAATGCTGTACGTACACGTTGTTTATACTTGCTGTCCTGTCGTCTCAGGACATTGAATCTACTCCTCGGCGCTCACAGTAAAGGTATCTCGTCTCTACTTCCTGTAGATTTACTTCTATGCAGACTACGTGTTCAAACAGTCCGGTATTCCCGAGGACAAAATACCGTACGTGACTGTCGGCACTGGCGCCTGTGAATGCATCACTGCTTTAACGTGTGTAAGTATGAGTTTCACGTTATGTTTTTAAGCATATCGCTGCACTGAAACGTACACACACTGTGCAGACTACAGCTAACTGATTAATAAGGGCAGGGGAACAACAAGGGGAACACCGTCAAGACCTAGAGTAAAGCAGAATGGAGTATGATGAGGTGGAAAGTTGTCTTATAGGAAAATAAAAAAGCACAAGAACATATAACGAAATAAATGTGAAAAGGGAAACACGACATGAAGTAAAATACAGTGCAGCAGAATCTGACAGAAGAAAAACATCCCATGAAAGGTCAGAGTAAAAATGTTTGCCTGGAGACTTGGTCTTGTGACATGCTGTGTGTCTCACAGGGTATGCTCATTGAAAGTCTGGGGAGGAAAGTGCTCATCACAGGAGGATACACACTGATGAGTATCTGCTGCATTTTGTTCACTCTGACACTCACTTTTCAGGTGATTAACATCAAGACCAGACATGGTTTAAAAGCAAAGGAAAGCATTGTTTCATTGTGTATTTTGATATACTCCTAGCTTGTGTTAACATTTCTTTTGTGTGATTTCCTTTCTCTCAGGATGCCAGCCCAGTTGTTCCATACATGAGCATGGCGTGTATTTCTGGTTTTATCCTGAGTTTTGGCTTAGGACCAGGTAACCAGGACTGAATTAGTAACTTTTTCCTCCATTGAAGATTTTCCTCAACACAACGGTGATAACTAACACTGAACTCTGTTGTTGTTTCCTCTCCCGTGAAGGTGGCGTGACTAACATCTTGACAACCGAACTATTCACACAAACTGCACGCCCTGCCGCTTACATGATCTCAGGGTCAGTGAACTGGTTGAGCTTCTTCTTCATCGGCCTGGTCTTCCCTTTTATTGTGGTAGGTGTCCAAAATGACTGACAATATATCCTCATCTACCTGGCACATTTAAAATCTTGGATTTTTTAAAAGGATTTGGACTCACATGTGTTTTTATTTGCACAGATCAGGCTGCAGCATTACTGTTTCCTTGTGTTCTTGGCTGTCTGCTCCTCGGTGGCCATATACATTATCCTTGTTGTTCCTGAAACCAAGAACAAGACCTTCCTGGAAATCCAGAGTGAGTTCCAGTCCTCCAACAACAGAAAGGCCTGCAGTGTCGAAGGCGCTGGAGCCACTCTGTTGTCAAGTTCTACATGAAGTGTAACCCTCAGGGGCAGAGCAATTAAAGCTTTTTCTATGTCTCACAATATTTATGTCACAAGATGAGTGATTGCTGTGAGGGTGTATAGTCCATACAGACACAAAACACAATAGATCACTGTGTAAAATTCAGTATAATAATGAAGATACAGTAAATGATGGTGCCTTACTTGAACTTCAGAGATGCACAGGGTAGTCATAGCTACATCTCTGTCTTCACCTACAAACATAAATGAAAGTTAAATCTTAATATTTTGTTATGATACATTTTGGTTTGTACAACTTTTATAAATGGTGCTTTGCTGAAATTTTTCAATAAACATCAGTTTATAAAGAACTTTTCAGAACAAATGTCTCTTGGCTTGGAGTTTAAACCATTTAAGCTGCCTGACATTTCGGTTTTATTCAACTGCCTGACGTTTCAGCGTGGCATGTGACTTACAGAACAAAGGAATCATTGAAGTGTATGTGAGGGAGAAAGGCTACACAAGAATATCATGCATCTATTTGCAGGGGTGGTAAGAGTATTAGAGTACATTATACTGTAAGTGGAGCTACCGGAACATGATGTAGATATTATTTTTAAGAAGATAAAACACTATCTAGGTTAAAAAAAAAAGAAAAAAGAAAAAGAAATACTCATGTAAAAGCACAGAAGGGGCTCTTTTCATGATACTTTGTTTATAAGAAATAAGTTTTCTTTTAGGGTTAAAATCCAACAAAACTGGAATATCCTCCTGACTGCACCATAACAGCATTACTGTAGGCTGCACTGTCATGTTTGCCAGCTCTAAGAATAATATTACTTCACCAAAATATATTTGAGTCCAGGTAAAATTGTTTTTACATTGTACTCAGAAGTACAAGCAAGCAAAGGGGCTGGCTACTTAGTTACAGTAATCCTACTGAATACTGGTTGTGAGTATTTGGCTTTAACTCCCAATTTCTTTAATAGGCTTAGCTTCAAAGCGCAGTAGCCATGAGTAAAGTGTGATCAGAATAGATTTCCACTTTCATTGGAATTTCTTTCCTTGCCAGTTGATTGAACATCTTCATTTCAAGTCAGTGTGTGGTCTGTGGAGAGCATGATTAACTGATTAATTAATTTAAACAGCCTGTTGGGCTCAGAAGCTCATTGGAGTCTCAGTTATGTCTTCAGGGCCTTCTTCATACGCCAGTGCAACTAACTCCTGATTTAAATGCTATGCTTCACTTAGCAGGGTACAGAGTTTTCTGCAACAGCTGCTGTTGTCTTAGGAACATTGACCATACATGGCCAGATTAACTACCACCAAAAAATTGGCATACAGTCAGCCTGAGATTTTCAGGCAGGGAGAATTGTTGTTTACATTTATCTTATGACACATGTAGGCCTCTCAATAAGGCATTGTCAGACTTTCTACTTGTATTTTCATATTTTCATATTGCATATCAATATGTAAAAAGTACAATATTTTACAATTAATTGTAATGGAGTGAAAAATAAAGGTAATTAACATGGAATGAATATACTTAAGTTAGGTACAAATACCTAAAAATTGTAGTAGCATCACTAGTAAGAATATACTTTACATTTCACCACTGATCGAGGATAATATGTAATATGTAGGATAATATGTAGTAATTTAATTAACATCTCAAAAGTGGGGTTTTTTTGTGCCAATCTGTTGCTCCACTATCTTCCAGCAGGTGGCGGTAATGCAACTAAGAACTAAATGTCAACAAATTCAAAGAAAGAAGAAGAAACAGAACGGAGAAACTCCTCCCACTCAACATGGCGACCTAGTGGACAGTCCACGCTCGTTTGTTGACATTTATTGAAAGACCAAGCTTATACTTCATTAGTGGATTTACAGCAACTATAACCATGTCGAGACTCATCGTGAAAAATCTTCCTAACGGGGTGAGTAACCCGCCGCCATGTCATTAGACTGTAACGGTCTCCTTTTGTTTCAGTCCACCTGAGGGTGTCACGCTAACCACCGTGTCTTGTGTGCAGATGAAGGAGGAGAGGTTCAGGTCGATGTTCGCTGCCTTTGGCACCGTAACAGACTGCTCTCTGAAGTTCACCAAGGACGGCAAGTTCCGCAAGTTCGGCTTTGTGGGTTTTAAAGCCGAGGACGACGCGAACAGAGCCCTGAAACATTTCAACAAGAGCTTCGTGGACACATCCAGAGTCACGGTATGGTTTTAGTCTTGTCCTGTTGTTGTTGTTGACCACATTATTCTTATTTTTTCACACCTCAACCCATGGTTGTCGTTTCTTGCAGGTGGAGATGTGTAAAGCCTTTGGAGACCCTACGAAAGCAAAAGCCTGGAGTAAACACACTCAGAGCTCAAGCCAAGACAAACCCTCTGCTCCAGCTCAGACTGACAGCAAAAAGGTACCTGCAGACACAAAGTAACTGGGGAGAAGTCACATGGAAGTCTTAGCACTGTCTCCAGAGAGAAAGAATAAAAGAGCCCATCAACCCTGCAAATTTATCCCACTCAGTCTTTCTTACATATATATATATATATATATATGTATATCATCTGGATAGCCACAGTATATTAATTAAAAAATACTGTGTGTGTGTCTTATTGTTTCTGTCCTCAGAAAAAGAAGAAACAGAAAAATGAACTTGACAGTGCACTTGGAAATGTGAGTAAATGTGTCATTAAGCAACTAGGTTTCTTTGCTGTTAAATGTTAATTACATAGAATTGTCCTCTCTACATCATCCATGTTCTGATCCATACCTGTAATGGTTTCTTGTTTTGAGGCTTTACAGCATTATTTTTCTCCTATATGTAAAACTCTTTTTGATGATTTGTTCTCAAGTGTTTTTTGGCATAGAGCGTTGTTTTTTATTTATGCGATGATTAATCTTTGCATGTTCACATTCTTGTCTCATTTCAGCTGGAGGATGACCAGGGCTTCAAGGAGTTTCTGTCAGTACATCAGAATCGAAGCCAAGTGCCGACCTGGACGAACGACACTGTGCAGCAAACAGCTGATTCTGACAGTGGACGGACAAAAACTCAGGGCAAGAAGAAACCCGCCTCAGATGATTACCTCAACTTTGATTCAGACCAGTCAGAGGATGAGGACGA
Source organism: Lates japonicus (assembly GCA_033238685.1). NCBI lineage: Eukaryota > Metazoa > Chordata > Actinopteri > Centropomidae > Lates > Lates japonicus. The sequence goes on along the minus strand of BRZM01000019.1, from coordinate 428,526 downwards.
AGAAGAGGAATACGATGAAAATGAAGGTTGGTAATGGTTGTCCCTTCATAGTGTAGGTGGCTCAAAGTTTTGTCCCAGTTAAGAGTCTGGATATTACAGGGAAAAAAACTGTTAATGTATACACGTAAGCATTTCCCTTAGATATCTATCATGAGTTTATTTAACTTCCTCATGATACCCAGTATGATTAAACTTTTGCAAATTTACAACCGGTACTTACGCTTTCTTTGGCATTTGTTTGACTTTAGAGTCTCATTTAAGGAGGAGCAGTAAGTTAAGTCTGGCCTCCAGATCTTTTCAAGGCTTATTTTTGTGGACCATGTTCTTTGGAGGGTGTAGCTCCTGAATCATTAACGCAATTGATGGGGTGTAATAAAAAATAAGACACTTTATTCATGAAATTATTGTGACCAAGATTCTCAGTATTCTGTACATAGTGTGAATAAACAATTTGAATATATAGATATTATAGTAATGATATACCATTATGTTCATACATAGTAAAATAAAACATTCATACAAACTCAAATAAAAGGGAATAAAATAAAATTATAAAGAGGTGCAATGTAAAAAATGATGTTGCAATAATTGGATCAAAGTGTGACAAATGCTACATATCACAATTATAGAGATACACTGTATGAAGACAAAGTGTTGATTGACAGGACTAAGCAGCATGCTGTTGTTTTTAGGCACCAATAAAGAAGCACTGAAGTCTGGCTTGTCAGATATGGACTACCTGCGCTCAAAGGTGGCTCAGACAGACGACACCATGGAAGAGAGTGAAGAGAAGGATGATGATGATGATGATGATGATGAAGACGATGAACATGATGAGGATAAAGGTCCTGTGCAGCACACAGACAGCGCCTATGAGAGTGGTGATAGAGAAAACAGCTCTAAGACCAGACTTTCAGTTTCCTCTGAGGATAACAAGCAGAGCAAAGCCAAGAAAAAAACTGCCCTGCAAGAGGTGACTGTTGAAAAAGATCTACAGTTAAACACTGTAATTCAGTAGAGCACAGTATTTTCTCTCAGTTTGTACTTGTTGACACCACCCATCTATTTCATACAGATGGAGCCGACAACAGAGTTCACAGTGAAGCTGAGAGGAGCCCCGTTCAATGTTAAAGAGGTGAGTGAACATAAGCTCTCTGATTTCAGAGACGCAGTGAAGCTGCTCTGCTTTGAAAACATTCTGTGTATTTCGGTGTTTGTATCTTTGACACCAGCATATTTTTTATCTGCGACATCAATAGCAACAAATTCGAGAGTTCATGACCCCACTGAAGCCTGCAGCAATCAGGATTGGGAAGAACGAAAGTGGAAATAGAACAGGTGTGTTACTGAAAGCATTTTAATGTGTTCTTCTCACCATACTGTGTATACCATATATCTGATTGTACAGCTGTTACTTGTGTACTGTGTCTATGTAGACTGTAAAGAGGCCCATGTTTAAGTGTCTTATGTGTGTGTCTCAGGTTATGTATATGTGGACTTACGCTCTGAAGAAGAGGTGCAAAAGGCCTTGAAGAAAAATAAAGACTACATAGGTGAGAAATATTATGTCTCATTCTCATTTCTATATATAGTTTTTTGGTGCATGTTACAGGTAATGAGAGGTTGTGGTGGTATTCATTAGAGATAGACCAATATGTTTTTTTCAGGACCGATGCCGATTATTAGTAGTCAAGGAGGCCGATAACCGATATTTGGAGCCGATATTCATTTGCAGTAAAAGTGAAAATATTGGCGTCAAAATTTTGAATAATACAAACTCCAACACTTAACTTCGTTTAAATGCCTTTAAGCATATGTTTATTAAACAGCTTTTCATATTTGCAACATGTTAAAGGTTTTTTTTTATCTTACACAATAGACATCTTTGTTTTAAAATTCTAACAAAAAGTGCAGGGAGCTCCCAGGCTCAGCAGCATGTCTTATAAAGTTAAATGAAAACTTAAACAAATAAATAGCTCCCTAAAGTTTTCTACAGTAAATAAAGTTTTCCAAAATTTCAATGTAACTGAAATGTTATTTTATCTTTCACTTATCTTTGTTTTAAGTTCAACCAAAAACAAAAAGTGCAGGGAGTTCCCAGGGTCAGAAGCACCTCTTAGCTCAGAGCTTCTCCACTGGGCAAAATTTTTTCTCCTCTCCGCCGTGTGTGTGAGCACTGTGCATGCACAGCTTTCACTGCTGATTGGCTGTTACGTGTAATCAGATGGTGCTGTGGGTGGGACAATGCTGGAGACAGAGAAGTGACTGCAGACAGAGAGGCGCAGCTGCATCAGAGCCAAAACAAACCATTTTTAAATTGATCTCTTATCGGCCGTCGGATTAAACAGAAAGGCAGATACCGATATGCGTCAAAATGCCGAATATCGTTGCCCGGCCCAGTCGATAATCTGTCTATCCCTAGTATTTATGCCTTATACTGCTACCTGTTAAAATTTTGTGTCAAATCTGAAGTTAACCTCCGCTCTTCCTCTTTTAATTATGAAAATGCCTGACACTATTGTGATATGATATTTTGTCTGTATCACCCGTGCCTTGGCTAAAAATGAGAAACCTTGTGCTTGTGTTTTCAGGTGGGCGTTACATTGAAGTCTTCTCAGTGGATGCCTCCGGCAGTAAGGGCAGGAGGGACAGAAAGGACAAAGAAATTGACAGGAACTTCACCAGGAAGCTCAAGGAGGATGAGGAGGAGGAAGATGTTGCTGAGTCAGGTCGACTCTTCATCAGAAACCTTCCTTACACCTGCACCGAAGAAGAGATCAAAGAGCTGTTTGCTAAACACGGTGAGTTAAAAAATATATGCATATACACACATACCATATACACACAAATGCTTTCACCTGTAAAAATACATTCATGTAATTCTACAATTGTTATAGGTCCTTTATCTGAGGTCCTCTTCCCTATCGACAATCTAACAAAGAGACCTAAAGGATTCGCTTTTGTAACCTACATGATACCAGAGAATGCTGTGACAGCCCTTGCTCAGCTGGACGGACATATATTTCAGGTATTTGATCTGACTGATACGAGATGTCCCACAAGATTTAGTAGTGCAACTTGATTTACAGGTTAAATTTAGGCTGATTGGAAACATGACCTCCACATGGTTTTAGGGCCGGATGCTTCACCTGCTTCCCTCCACTGTGAAGAAGGAAAAGACTGAATCCTCAGATGCCGGTGGTCCCGGCTCTTCATCTTACAAACGACAAAAAGATGCTAAGAACAAAGCTTCAAGTTCCAGGTATACATGATCACATTATTCCTCTGCGTCTCTTTTGTTTTCCTTTAAATTTACACATGAATTTTTCTGCTTCTTTCCAGCTCACACAACTGGAACACACTGTTTCTTGGCACGAGTGCAGTGGCAGATGCCATTGCTGAAAAATACAACACCACTAAAAGCCAAGTTCTGGACCATGTGAGTGACACTACATCCTGTTCTTCTGTATTTTTGCTCTATTAAACATGCTTTTCAGCTGCATGCGAATTATAAAGCATGATACACACTGAGCATTCAACTTGTTTGGTCCTTGCCTTCCTCTGCAGGAGTCTAAGGGAAGTGTTGCAGTGAGGATGGCTCTGGGAGAGACGCAAATCGTCCAGGAGACTCGACAATTCCTACTGGACAATGGAGTCAGTCTGGATTCTTTTAGTCAGGTAAGTTTAATATGAAATCTTCCTTACTTTACAGTGCCATTAATCCAGTTACATTGGTTAAGGTTGTTCACTGCTTGTTCACTCTTGTGTACAGGCAGCAGCAGAGAGGAGTAAAACTGTGATCCTGGTGAAAAACCTTCCAGCCGGAGTGACGGCGTCAGAGCTGGAGGAGCTCTTCTCGCCTCATGGCTCTTTGGGCCGAGTGCTCCTGCCACCCTCAGGACTCACTGCCATCATCGAATTCCTGGAGCCAACTGAAGCAAAACGAGCCTTCATGAAGCTGGCCTACAGCAAGGTACGTGCCACTTTTCACCTGCATAACGTGTCCGTACAGTATGCATTGACTGGGGATGCTGAAGACTTGTATTTATCTCCGTAAACTCTAGTTCCATCATGTCCCGCTGTATTTGGAGTGGGCACCTGTCGGGGTGTTTGTTGCAGCCAAACCAGAACCAGGTAGAAACACTCATAAACATGACAATCTTTTTCAAGTTTAGTATTTTTTTAGACATGAAAGGGATAACCAGAATATATATGATCTGTCTAACTAAGTATTGGACAAAGAGGAAGCAGTGAAAGAAGAGAAGAAGCAGGAAGAGGAAGAAGAAGAAGAGGAGGAGGAGGAGGAGGAGGAATCTGCTCCAGGCTCCACACTTTTCATTAAGAATCTTAATTTCAGCACAACAGAGGAGACACTACAGGAGGTAGGTCAATTCATAAATGCAACTCTGTCATATTCAGTAACAGTTTTAATCATAGACTGACGTTTAAGATGTCTAATTTTTTTTTTCTTCATTTGTTACAGACATTCTCTAAATGTGGAAAGGTCAAATCCTGCACCATCTCAAAGAAGAAAGATAAAACAGGTACTGAACATTATAACTAGGATCACACATCTGAAAAGGGACTGAATATTGATTCATAGGGGTTACATTTATGAGAAAATGCTTTGACCACATGATTAGAACCTTCATCTTTACTGAATCGATGATACAAACCATTGGCTTGTTAAGGTTCAAACATGATTTATACTTTAGTTTAGAAAGAAATATTTTTGTAGATCTATAGATAGACGTTATCTAGGGCTCCTGCGATTCTGTTAGAAAGGAATATCTGCAGTGTGTTTTCATGCTACATGACAGCACTAGGTGAGTTAGTTAACCGTCCAACGTTTTTGTTTTGACCCCCAGGAAAGCTCTTGTCCATGGGTTATGGTTTTGTCCAGTATCAGACAGCAGAGGCAGCACAGAAGGCCCTGAGGCAGCTGCAGGTACCAGCTCCATTTCCTCATTGAAACTCTCACACTCTTTCTCCACAACCCAGTTCTTGGCTAAAGTGTGCTCTCTCTCTAAACTCTCCACCAGCACTGTACTGTGGATGATCATCAGTTAGAGCTGAAGATTTCTGAAAGAGCTACAAGGTAAGATTTGGTTCAGAAGGATTTAAATAAAATAAAAAAAGGAATTTCATATTTGTTTTAAGATACTGAGATACTGTACAAGTCTATTAAAGTAAAGTGTTAAGTCGTAAACCAGGCAATTTATAGTATTAGTTATTATAGTAATATAGCACTTTGTGGTTGACTGTGATGGTTTGTGGAGCTTGTAAACCTCCTCTGTTGTCTCTACTCATTCAGTCTTTTTCCCTGTGTGCAGGACTACCGAGGTGTCACGCAAGAAAAAGCAAGCTGAGAAGAAGCAGACGGGAACTAAGATCCTTGTGCGCAACGTTCCCTTCCAAGCCACTGTCAGGGAAATCCGAGAACTCTTCTGGTAGCGGTCACATACACACAACTGTATTTTCATTCACTTTTTCTGTGGAGAAGGTTAAGAGTGAGACGATATAATAATGCTATGACTTCTCCCCTCTGTCCTCTCAGTACTTTTGGAGAGCTGAAGACAGTCCGTCTTCCAAAAAAAGCCGCTGGTTCAGGGAATCATAGAGGCTTTGGCTTTGTTGATTTCCTCACTAAACAGGATGCTAAGGTTTGTGCGTTAACTATTTTATCTGTTTTTCGTTGGGGATGTAAGCCTTCAGATGCATATTTAGGGACCAGGGAGGCCCCTAGTGCTACAGCATTCTGTACAGTACTACGCTATGACCATAAATTATATGCCCCTGTTTTGTCTATAGAAAGCCTTTGCTGCACTGTGCCACAGCACCCATCTGTACGGGAGACGCCTTGTCTTAGAGTGGGCTGATGCTGAGGAAACAGTGGAGACGCTGAGACGGAAAACAGCGGAACATTTTCATGGTAAATCTGCCAACGTTTTTAACAACATACAGAATATTATCCATGAAATGAAAACAAATTTGCTATGTGTTTATTTATTTCTTACATCTCATTTATTCCTCATATCAGTGGCCTCCAAAAAGCTGCGAAAGGCAGAGGTTTTGGAGGGAATTCTGGAAACGATGGAAACTGATGGGGGCGCGGGAAACTGAGGTCCACGAACGCTGCTATCGCTGGGAAAGCCTTGACACAATCTGACCAGTGCTCCAGTGTTTTTCTGTGTGAATAGGACAGTGATGAAAATATGGACCTGACTGAGATGTGCATAAGGAGCAAATTATATAAAATTTATCAGCTGGGTGAAGTTTTGTGAAAAACTTTGAAAACCACAGTATTTCTTACATTACATGAGTGTTGTACAGAATGATAATCCTCAACATGATGTGACTGATGTCAATTTTTATATAAAATTTTATGTCATGGTTTAAATGCTGTTGGTGTTACTTAATGTCTCATGTTGGGTTTGTCTAAGTGCCTGGAATAATGAGCGACTAATAACACGGTGGAGTCTTTTATTTTGAAAGTACATGCTTGAATACGGTCAGGTGACCAGGCGCCCGTGTTATCATGTGACTTGTTTATGTGAACATGGCGTTTAGGTTTAAGAAAACGCCTGCGGTGGGGAGTTTTACATCAGTTTTAAATGTTTTAGTAATTTTATATGTATTGTGTTTTATGAGTGCGTTTGTTCGACCTGAAATACAAACTGCAGTTATTGACAAACAAACCGGACAGCTGACTGTCCAGGAGGGATATCAAGAAGATTTTGTTGCTTGGGCGAACTTCACTGATGACATTAAAACATCAGGGTGAGTTGACATTAACGTGTCTTTAGTCTTTTCGGCTATCAACGTTTAGTCTGTAAGATATTACAGCACAGCAAAAAAAATACCTGTAATTATTTCTCGAAGGTGAAAGTTACACGTAGAGACCTTGATATATTGAATTTACAGTGGGGTAAGAAACAAAAACACAATTAACAAACAATCATACTTGAGAAGCTAGAGGCTGTAACTTTTAAAGGTTTTGCATTTTGCTTGATAAATCTCAAGATGTTGCTGATTTTAAAAACCGACAGTAGAAGTGAAAGTCGTAACAGGAGAAGTTAAGACGCGCCTGAGACAAATTCAGAAAAGACGTACAAATGCATGAATTGACAAAATGAAAATACCTATGGAAGTAAGGAAATAAAGAAAATGAGCGACACAAATCCTACCAACACCCCCCCTCCTTTTTTTTTCTGCCTGGATCATAGTTGCTATGTTTTTGTGCTCTCTTGTCAGCTGGTCTTTCTTGGAGATCACTACCAGTGGTCAGTACAATGACAGTATCCAGGCTTATGCTGCAGGTGCAGTGGAGGCTGCAGTCACATCTCAGGTCAGCCAAAACCTTCATTCTCCAAACTTCATTGTGCTTTGATTTTATAAGTAATCAAAGTGTTTTATGCGCTCATTTTACATTTCAAATAATATGAACTCTTGGTATGCAAATGTTTTAGCTCATCTACAAGCACTGGATGAACACTCTAATGAATTACTGTGGGCCCTTCACGAGTCAGACGGGTTACTGCGAGCGCCTTAAGGCTTTCATCACGACCAATCTGCAGTGGATTCAGGACCAAATAGAGAAACAGTCAAGTTCACCCTACTGGTATCAGGTACTTAATGAGCATTTGTACAGTGGATAAAATCCCTTGCATGGAAACAAACATGTCTCACTATCTGCTCTTGCCAGGTGCGTCTGGCCCTGCTGCAGCTGAAAGGCCTTGAGGACAGCTACAATGGCGAGCTGTCATTTCCAGTGGGGCCGCTCTCCTTCAACCCATTTGGCTTCCTGTAAGCGCTAATCTCCTATTTATAGTAATCAGACATGTTTCCTTGTCACTGAGATCATATACTTTGTTTCTTGCTGTAGCCTCACGTTCTTCACTGTTACCCTGTCCAACCAGACTTTTCCAGATGGGCGGGGATCTTGAGGACTTGGAGTCAGCTCTGAACAAATCCAGCCAAACTCAACCTCTTGGATCTGGTTCCTGCTCTGCTCTCATTAAGCTGCTGCCAAACAATAAGGAACTGTTGGTGTCACATGACACCTGGAACACATACCAGGCCATGCTGCGCATTATGAAGAAATACAACTTTGCCTTTAAAGTCTCTCCTTTAGGTAATTTACTGATGTGATGTGTGCCTCCTGTGTCTAAAGTTACTCGTTATTACATTAAAGGAATAGTTCAACATTTCAAGCAAAATGCTTATATGCTTTCTTGAGTTAGCTGAGAGGATCAATACCACTCCCATGCCTGTACAGTGAATATGAAGCTACAGCCAGTAGCCTGTTAGTTTAGCTAAACATAAAGACTGAAAAGTGGAGGAAACAGCTAGCCTTGCTCTGTCCAAAGGTGACTAAATCTTGACTTAGTACTGGCCTCAGCTGGTTCTCAGAAAGATTTAAGGAAATAGTCTGGGACATAAAACCATAACTTCTTGTTTTTAGACTTTGTTTTTGGTAAGGTCAAACAAGATATGATGTTGTAATATAATGTTGTTGGTTGTTACCAGAGCAAGCCTTTAGATATGAGAGGCATCAGTTTTCAATCTAACTGTCTGCAGAAACATGAATACACATATTTTAAAAAATGTCAGACTACTCCTTTAGATCACATGGCCTCAGCAATGGACCGGCATTGTTGTTAACACATTACTTTATTAATGTGCTCTATTTTTTTTCAGACAATGATCTTCTTCCTGGAGGAACTCAGGCATTCTCATCTTACCCTGGATCTATCTTCTCTGGAGATGACTTTTATATTCTAAGTAGTGGCTTGGTGAGAACTTTTTGTACTTAGAGTGTTACACATGTAAAAGAATAAATTTCAGTATTTGGGTGTGTTTTTATGATTTTACTAGACAGAGTTTCTTGTTCTTAATACATCTTGTGTCTGCAGGTGACATTGGAAACCACCATTGGCAACAGCAACCCCGCTCTCTGGAAGTTTGTCCAGCCCACAGGAACCGTCATGGAATGGCTGAGGAACATTGTGGCTAATCGACTGGCTGCTACCGGCAAGGAGTGGGCCGAGGTATTCAAAAAGTACAACAGTGGAACGTGAGTTTCACACCTCAGACAAAAACAGGCTCTTGTAACTTTTTAACCAACATTATCACCACTTTGTCCAGATATAATCTTCTGAGCAGGCTCTGTTGTCTGCTGCTTTTTGTCTTGTGTTCAAAACTCTCACTGATGACAAGATTAGATACAATGTTGTGTGACCTCATTACATACAGTACTTTACATGTTGACAGGGGTAAAGGAAGCGGAAGAAGGCCATTTATGAGCTAGTGTCACATTAGAAGTCAGCTGAGCCATTCAGCTGTAACAGTGTCGTCATGCTGAGTGTTTGTTGTGAACTGCTCAGTCACTTACATCAACATTAATTATGTACATCAATTACAGTAAATAAATAAAAATGACTGTGTGTGTGTGTTTTGTAGGTATAATAACCAGTGGATGATTGTAGACTATAACCACTTCACTCCAGGGAAGACTGATATTAAAGAGGACCTCTTTGTGGTGCTGGAGCAGATTCCGTAAGTCTTTGCTGCTGACCTTTAATCAGAAATAAACAATTATTTCAGTATCTCTGCAGATGATTTGTAACCCTGTCACAACTTTTTCACTTAGAATAAGCTTTTCTTATCTTGTAATGCTGCAGGGGACTGGTTGTTTACACTGATAAAACTCAGGAGCTGCTGCAGAAAGGGTACTGGGCAAGTTACAACATACCGTAAGTATCCAGTTTAGAAACAGTATTTTTTATGTAAACATGGTTGCATGTTTTCTGATTGTATTGTATGTAAAAATTTCCTTTGTTTGTCCATGCTCATGCGTAGGTACTATGTCGAAATATTCAATGCCAGTGGTTGCAATGAACTTGTTGAGAAGTTTGGCCCGTGGTTCTCCCTGGACCAGAATCCTCGGGCTCAGATATTCAGAAGAAACCAGACAGATGTCAAAGATGTGGACTCAATGATTCGCCTCATGAGGTAAGGTCTGTGTGTTGCACAGGTGTGAGGTGGGCTGGATTTATCAGCATAACACAAACAGACATTGACATTAGATTTTATATTGTCATAGGCTAATGACTGAAATTTCATTTTATTAATGAGGTGTCTCTCCTCAGGTATAACAACTTTAAGGAAGACCCACTGTCAAAGTGTGAAGGCTGTAATCCTCCTGCCAATGGGGAGAATGCGATCTCAGCTCGTTCAGACCTGAACCCAGCCAATGGGACATATCCATTTGGTGCCTTAAGGCAGAGACCACACGGAGGAACAGACATGAAGGTTTCTTTTTTTTTTTTTTTTCTCATTTAATTTCCACCATCAACTATCTCTCTGCCCATCATTTTACCCATCATGCTAACCAAATCATTTGTGTGTTTGCCTCAAATTAAACTGACTGTGGCATGTTAATGAGATGTTTGCTAAATCTGATGGATTGTGTGTGTCCCTCTGCAGATGACCTCCTTTGAGATGTTCCATGAGTACAGCATGGTTGCAGTGAGCGGGCCAACCTGGGACCAGGTGCCACCCTTCCAATGGAGCACCTCCCCATACAAAGACTTGATGCACATGGGTCACCCTGATACTTGGACATTCAAGCCTATAAAAGTCACCTGGACCTAATAGTCATCATACTGTATATACAGGTGGCATGATAAACACTGCCAGCTGTTTGAAATTTTGAAAAAAGGGATATGCCATTTGAATGTAGTGTCACATGACTTTAATGAACAGAATAGTCATGTTATTGATTCTTAGGAGAGTGGTGACAGTATTCAACTAAAGCACAGAAGAGAGCTTTGAATGTGCAGCAATATAACAAAAACCAATAACTTCACAATATTCTGTTGTAAAGTGGGAGCTTCCATGTAAGATTATATCTGATTTTTTTTATGTTTTATTCCTAAGATTTTAATTTCTTTTGTTAAATGTGTGAAAATGCAAATAATTTCCATTCTGATCACTTAATGATTCATTGAAGTGGTGAAATGTTTCCACGGAACTACAACTTTGGAGAAATCACCAAGTACTAATATCAGTGCAAATGTAAATTTTCTGTCACACTAACGACAAATGTCTTGATTAAGAGGTGAATAATGTTTCTGTTCTGATGCATTGTATGAATTTTGTATTAGTAAAATATTTTCGAAATGAACAATGCCCTGATCTTTGCCTTTTAAAAATATTAATTGAATAAAATGAATTCAATTTTCTAAAATTGTATTCATTCATGTATTTATTTGCCAGATCACACACACGTATCTATAGTTTCATTAATTACCAGTTATATTTCCATGTACTTCCCTTAAATTGCACTATGACATTAAAACTATGGCAGAAATCTTTAGCCAGATAAACTACTAATATCACTTTCTACGAGAAAATAATTTTCAGTCATTCTCATTAGCTGAATGTAATTATTTTTATATTTATCAATGGAAAATTGTCTGGCTACAGATACGGTCAGTTACGTCGCTACGTCATTGTCGTCGTCACGGCAGCGCACTCACGTAAACTGACAACACTGTCGTGCTGCTGTTTATCTTTATAGCGCTTTACCTGAACTCGTAGACTGTATGGCTGAACTTTAAACTTCTTAAATGTCGATCTCCAGTTTACTTACCACCAGGAAACTCGGGGTGTCACAATATTTTATTAGGACCGGCGTCGTGATTAGAAAAAGACTGCTCAAACTCAAGGTATGAATTTTTTTTTTTTTAGCTTGTTAGTTAGCAACATTACACTGACAGTAACTTAACGTCACTGTACGAGTGGAGGTGACTGGCTGGTGAGGTGGATAAGTACACGTCTCCTGAATCTCTGTAGTCTCGACTAACTGTGTCGTCCGCCGTACTGTCAACACTGGTTCTCTCAGTCTCGTTTTGAATATTACTTTGCCCTAAAAGCTGTACATTCACTCAAAGGAACATGAAGTCTTTCTGTCATTCGATGATTCTGACTTACATGTGATCAGTGTCTTACTGAAACTGTATTGAACAGCTGGCTTAAGTTGAACAGATATATTGATCCTGTCTAATTAATAACTAATATGTCCACCAACAGGCTCCAAAAAGGGTATTGTGGTGGATAAAAGCTGTCAAACCATAGTAACTGAAGTGACTCTCTTCTCTTTACAGCTGTTTGTGGAGTGTGATGATGGGTTTCTGGCAGCCAGTGACTAACCTTAGAGATTATGTATCTCAAAATCCTCCAGGAGTGACATTTTTCCTTTGTCTGTTGAGTCTGGCTATCTCCTTCATCGTCCTGGGCTCTTACAGCTACACTCACATACTGCCTAACCCTGACACAACAAAGGTAAGGACTCATTTATACAAATTCATTTTGGAGAATGGAACTTTCCTTACAAAACTTACAACACTTAGTGTAGTTTGGAACAAATTTGATCCGCAAATGCAAAAGTTTCAGCAGTGCTTTTTGCATGTGTTTGGTAGATCAACCAGGCCTCAGGTGAACTATGTTCTACCATGCATTCTTCCAAGGAGACAATAAGTGCAGATTGTGTGCTTTATTCTTCTCTTAGGACTGGAACCATCTTCTGTCCTCCTTGTCACAGTTCCAGCTGTGTATGAAAGACAACGGAAATTCGTCTGAGCTTGTCTCACCAGTCCCCTCTCCTCTGATGGAGCAAGACAATGAGACAAATGAGCAAGACACTTCAGTTAACTCTACAAAAACTTCTTCCTCAGTAAGCCATTTGCATCTCAAGGTTCCTCTGACTGTGACTCCCAGCTCAACTGGTGGCTCTGTGAAAGGCCTTAGTCTACACACTACCCTGAGAGCCAGGGAACTACATCTTGGAGGTTGGTATTGCACTGAATAGGTTTTGTTGTGAAATAAAGCAAGGTAAATGTGTATAACCATACATTCTCACCCACGAGTGTTTGTTTTACTCCCTAGACAATGAGACTGTTAATGTGACTCTAGAGTTTCTGTCTGGAAATAGTACATACACCTGCCTCACCATCAGTGCCCCGACACACCTCCTGCCCATGAACCTGTAAGTTCATGCACACTCTTGAGTGTGTGTATCTACCAACTTCTCAGATACCTAAAAAGTCTGTCAACCCATGAGTAATTTTTTGTGTGTTTTTTATGCACATACTGTTTACTTTGATGAAGACTTCCTCCGGAGTGTCCTGCATCTGAGAAAAACATTTCACCCCTCCACGTGGAAGTGAGCAACCAGCTGCCCACAGCATCACAACCCTGCTACAGTTTACACTCTGAGAATGACCCTACACTCACAGTCATGTTAACACAGGTAGCGTGTCACACATGAACGACATAACATGCTCCGCTATAATACAAATGCCCTCTTGCTACCCTGTCAGTCATTCTCTACTCTTGCTGTTTAGGAGGAGCAGAGTGTGGCAGTGCGTCATCTGTTGGAAGTCAGTGTGTGTCTGCTCGCAGTTTGTTTGATGCTCTGTTTAGCCGCTAGTCTGACACATTCACAAAATCGTCGTTACCCGTGGAATGGACTGGATCTACAAAATGTAACTGCTTTTTCTTTAATATGTTTACATTGACCAGTATTTTTGTGTACCACATTTAGATATCTTGACATGTTGAGAAATGTGCAGAGACTGTCAAACCTAACCTTGGCTGCTTTTCTTTTTTTGCAGGACCCACTGATTGACACCTGAACAAGAGAAGAGCCATACATATCACTGCTTTCAAAGGGGCCAACTTTAGGAACACACAGTACTAAATCAGCGGAGCATCCTTGTTATGGGAGACTGAAATTTTATACAATATCCAAGTGAGACATATGATTGTGATAAAGAAGGAGTATGTTTTGCTATTGGACCATGGTGTAATGGGAGCAACTCTTCAACTGAAAATGCCTACACTGTTGACTGGTCATACATTCACTCCCCAGTCTGTTATATACAGTGTGTTCCAGAAGCTATTCGCTTTCTGAATTTCCTTGTTTACTACAGTTCCAACATTTGCCAGAATCATTCTCAGTAACTTGTAGATAAAAGACATTGCCTGGCTACATTCAACTGTGTGAGGGTTTAATATACTGAGAACGAGACAGCACTGTCACAACAGTTGCTGCTGCAAAGCTAACGTGCCGAGAGGATGAGATGGTTTCCCAAAGCCAGCACACCTACTGTAGACAGTGATACTCACAGCTCTCCTGCTGCTATAGCTAACATCACACCAACATCTTGGCTAGAAAGTAAGCCTAATGTCCGTGGGCAAGTAATTTAACATTACACACAAGGACAGCTGGTGGACTGCGGGGAGATATTTACTGAATTTGGCAAAAAGTGCATTGAATTAGAATCGCTGACTATACCTTTAAGTAACAAAGAGAAAACTGCACATTACGCACAGTAAAGTGTGTGCATGGAAAATACCAGTGTTATGAACTGAGCTATCCTCCAGACACCGTGAATAACTGAGTCAGTTCAGGATTTTCTGGTCTAGTAACTCAGAAACAGGTGATTGCTGTCAAGAGTGCATGACTGTTTACAAACAGTATTTACTTTGTTTCAGCGGGAATGAAACATTAATGGTGAAAAATATAAATACTTGTTTTCTATTGTGAATGTGACTGGAGTTAATGTTTTCTTGGAGTGTCTTTTTGCAAATAACCTAACCTTTGATTTGAAGTTCTGCTAAGTGAAAGAAAGCTTCACACAACACACACACACACACACACATACAAACTACTGGTATTAATAAACATTTGCACTTACTGGTGTCAGTGACAATGAATTTTTCATTACTGATTTGGCTTCATGGGTTTTCAGTGGAGCCCGGGGACAGAAATTGCAATAAGCAAGAAATTTCATGGAAGGAGGCACAGTATGACAGAATAGCACAGTATGGAAATCAACTTGCTGAAAGTTGGAAATTTGTTTTGAATCTTTAAGTGAGCATCATTCCTGGTTTGTAGAAATAAAATGTGTAGAAATAAATAAATAGATGAACCCAGTGCCAAAGAAATGTACACAAGAGATTGAAAATTGAGCAACAACCAATACAGGTTATGGTGCTGATCATAAATAGTAGAACAAGGATATATATCCAATTAAAATATGCTGACAAACACAATAAACCTTTTTTGTAAGTCAGCGTTTTCAGCCATACAAGTGAATTGACGTGTCATTTTATGATCCAAAAAGTGGTTCTTAGGAATTCAATTCAATGAACTCAAAGACCACCACACTCTAATGCACCGGTCGACGTAGCAAGACTTCTCCTCCAATCATCGTTCAGAGTCTTTACATGGTGCTTTCCTATTGGCTGAATCTAGAAAGCTAGAGGCGGGATTTCAGCAGACCAGAGGACGGGGTAGCTGGATTCTTTGGGGCCTGGCGAATTGTTTCATGTCAGGTAAACGGAAATGTAACGTTAGAGAGTAGTTATCCCTCGTCGGACGGATTATTACTCTAGCGCGAAGCCACTTCAAAGTCGCCGTCTCATGAAAACGGTCTGCAAAGTTGGTGAAATTACTCGATTAGCTCTATGTTTATACAGCGTGAGGCTAGCTAGCTGCTGTTACTTCATAAACACTCTTTAGAAGACGCTAATGTCCGCTAGCTACATTAGCCAAATATTAAACGTTAGTAACAGTTACTGCATAACGTCTGTAACGTTTATATCATGTTCTCCTCACTAAGATGGCCGGTCCTCATTCCACAGACAGCTAGCTAGGCCAGTAACCGTTTTATGCATAAATACTATCACGTTAATGTCTTTATAGCTAACACTGCGCCAACAGGCGCTCTTTGCTCCTAGCTTTAAAATTTTGTTGTTTCCAAGCAGGCCTCCCACGTGGTAACCCTCGCCCGGGGCGGGGGGCAGATGATTGTGGGTGTTAACTTGCCCCCTATGACTTGTAATCATCAGCTGATGTCGCATCATGTCCAGCGTGTAAGTTAATGGCACCCTGTAGGTAATTGTACAAGACCTGTAATAGTTTTCTTGCCTGTTTATAGAATGAAAGCTCTGGAATAAAGCGCGGGTCATCAGAAAGAAGACAAACAGGAGACCAGGAAGGAAACAGGAAATAATTCTGAGTGGCCATGGCCTACTCCAGCTACAGCAACCTGAGCAGGGCTCAGCTTACCTTTGAGTACCTACATACAAATTCGTAAGTACCGGCTTGCTTGGAATTAATATGTGCACAAAATTATGACAACTAATATTACAGACTACCAGCTTGACACAGCTCAGTAGTTCATCCATGTAAATATCTAATAAGTTCCACCAATGGCTGAAAAGTTGCAACAGATCAACACGCCAATGTTAATTTTTGTACAGATACACCTGATTGCTATAAATTTACCTTACACCAACCCTAAACCAACCTGAAAAATTGGTTCAAAAGAGGGGAATATGCTCTCATTTCATTGTGTGTTAGTTTGCATTTAATACTTCTTCCAAAAAATTTCAAAAGTCTGCATGGATCATTTAATGTTATATGATACTTTTAACGTCTGTTAGCTAACATTTTCTAAACTCTGAGTGTATTGCATGGGCAGTGGAATTTACTTTCAACATTAACTGCACCTGTAGATTTCATCTGAAACCGTTCATGCAGGTTGCTAGTTCATTTGAACCTCTTGTCCGTGGTTGAATATTTGCAGTGCACCAGTCAACACGTTTAGAGACACAGATGATATCAGACCTTGGGCTCATTTCCAAATCATTTTATGTACAGATCCAGGAAGGGTTTAACCACAAGAGCAGGAAACAATTCAGTGCTTATTTTAATAATTTACAAGGTAAAAATAGCTGGTTAAGTTGGGTGGTTGTGGTGGATATTTGTCATTGAATTTGACACTTGATGGTGTAAATGACTAACTGCACAATAGAACAGCTAATTGACAAGTAATTGTACAGTGCTCCTGGAGAACAGTATTGACAGTATTGAATAATTAATGACAGGTTTGATATTACCAGTCTTTATTTGTTGTGTCACAACAAGTTGTTATTGGTATGTGGTGATATAGAGGAGGTCCTACATACCATATGAATAAGGGGTGGGATAGGCTATCCTTTCAGAAGAGAGAGAAGAGAATTAGTAGATTTCAGTGAAGCAGTTGATTTAATCCTCTGCTCGGTTCACACTGACATGTCTGTCAATAGACTTGAGGAAATACAGGTTGTATAACTGAATAATAGCCTCACACAGAATATGTGTATCTCTCACATCCATTTTCTCTGTCCAGTTTGCCCTGTTTACTTGAGTTAAAGTCAATCAAATCAAGCATACACAATTAATGATTAATGATTTATGTGATGTGTTTTCAGGACAACCCATGAGTTCTTATTTGGAGCCTTGGCAGAGCTTGTTGACAATTCAAGGTACCCATAATGATTTACAACATAGCCTATAACTGTTGAAACACTATGCAGCCTGGAGAAATTATATTAGTTTGATATCTTCCTTGTGATACACAGAAAGTCTCACATTTGGTTTATTTGTTTCACAGAGATGCTAATGCCACACGAATAGACATCTACACAGGTATACCTCAGAGTAACTCACCCAGTTTCCCACACTGAAGCATACACAGTCATTCATCTCTCCTAACATCTGTCTTTCACCATTTTACTTTTCTGACAGAAAAAAGGCCAGAGCTGCGGGGCGGCTACATGCTCTGTTTTCTGGATGATGGAATTGGAATGGACCCTAGTGAGTACAACTTTATTGCCAGAGAAATCATATAAAGCTCGTGTTTAGTTTATGTTTAAAGGTGCTTTGTGTGGGTCCATTATGATTTATGTGGAACATTTCTGTTATTAGATGAGGCAACCCACGTGATCCAGTTTGGAAAATCAAACAAACGGTCACCTGAGTCCACACAGATCGGCCAGTATGGAAACGGACTGAAATCGTAAGACCTTCACCCAGTTCTTTTTTGATGATGAGTTTGTGCAGTTGGTACACTAATGTTTTAATAATTTCACACAAAAAACACGTGTTTGTTTTCACAGTGGCTCTATGAGAATCGGCAAAGACTTCATCTTGTTCACAAAAAAGGCCAACGCGCTGACTTGCCTTTTCCTGTCAAGGACTTTCCATGAAGAAGAGGGACTGGATGAGGTTAGAGTCAACTTTTAGACAGAGCTTAAATGTTGGATCTCATTTTTACAGGATGAGATGTTTAATTAATAGATTAATTCATTACTAATTGGACATGTGCCTAACTGATACATTGTTAATGCTTATTTGCTGTGTATTGTCAGTGAACAATAAACAAGTGATGTATCTGCTGCCCAGACTGTGCAAACAAAAGAAATAGTGGCAAGTAAAAATGGCTCCAATGCACATGAGTGTTTTTATCAGAGTATCTTTACAAAGTCAAGAAACATGGTGTGCAGTGCAGTCTGTGTAGTTCTACAAGAAACTGATGGCCAGTTCTCATTAAGTTATCTCCAGGATATTTGGGTAGGGCAATACTTTGCGGAGAAAATGTGTTTTATATTTTACTTCCTCTTTAATATTTGTTAGTTATAAGATGCTTTACTCTGTCCAATTCATTTTAGGATTTTCTCATAATTCTACCATGAGAGTGGTCTTTTTTTGTAAGTGGATCTTCTCAAACTTCTCTAAGTTTTTCTACTTAAGGCTTTTTATCGTCTCTCTTCAGGTGATAGTGCCCCTTCCCTCCTGGGACCTGAAGACCAAGGAGCCGCTGACCTCTGATCCAGAGAAGTATGCCATTGAGACTGAGCTGATCTTCAAATACTCACCTTTTAAAGATGAACATCAGCTGATGGAGCAGTTCAACAAAATAGAAAGCAACAGTGGTAAGTTTATTAACTTGTGTTTCATGTAAAAAGATTAATGTTGTGATGTCAATTAATTAGACAAGTTCATGGCCACCACTCCCAAAAGATTGGCTGACTTTTATGTAAAACTTGATCTCTATGAACATGTCTTTGTGAATTAAGTTATTTCTGTTGCGTTAATACACGGATGACTTGGTTGATATTGTTTGCGGTGCTGACTTTTGTGTTGTGTTTTGTTAATAGGTACCCTTGTCATCATCTATAATCTGAAGCTGATGGACAACAGAGAACCAGAGCTGGATGTAGAGACAGATCACCAAGACATACTGATGGCTGGGACAGCTGCTGAAGGAGTGTGAGTATAGTTGTTACTCTATGAGATTTGCAAAAGCGACTTCATTTAACAAAACACTGTTCCGTGGTTAAAGGAGTTATATTTTGCACATTAGTTGATGTTGATTGCACTGATCAAAATATTTGTGAATGTTGATGTCTGTTCTCCCTCCTCTTTGACAGGAAGCCAGAGAGGCGGTCGTTCAGGGCGTACGCTGCTGTTCTGTACATCGACCCACGCATGAGGATCTTTATCCAGGGACACAAAGTCAGGACTAAAAGACTGTCCTGCTGTCTTTATAAACCAAGGTAATATAATGACATACTTACACTGTGTCCATAATTTCTCTATTCCGGTGACTAAACTTTCACTTCGTTCTTGGTTTGTTGACAGGGTTTACAAATACTCATCGACTCGTTTTAAAACTCGTGCTGAGCAGGAAGTCAAGAAAGCAGATCACCTCGCTAAGATTGGTGAGTCTGTGGTTTATTTATTCATGTTTTGCTTTAGTTGTGGTTACCTTGACTTGACGATTTTGTGTCATGTATTTCAGTGGAGGAGAAAGCCAGAGAGGCGGAGAGCAAGCGCATGGCTTTAGAGGCAAGATTAGGAGAGGACCTGTCAAAAGATTCACGGGTAAGCCAAAGAGGGTATGTTATGTGAAATGCAAATGTGGTTGCATCCATCTATACAAGTTTTAAATGGAAACTGGCATATAATTTTTGACTTAAAACTTGATTGTAATTCTAAACTCCTGCCCTCTTTAAAGTTGAGGTTAAGGTTGTAGTGGGATTTGAAAGGGTCGGTCGCAAAAACACACCTGATGCTCAGGTATCTAAAGGAGGGTTATTCCATGGTGTAAAGACTAAAGCAGCAAAGGCACCATCTGTGATGTCTGTTTCTTTCTTCTCTTCCTCAAGGCAATTCTGAGAAAGGTTCAGGATTCAGCCATGATGCTTCGACGGGATGCTGACATGAAGAAAAGGATCCTCGAAGCCAAACAAAAGTATGATAAGCAAACTTGATTTTTCTTATGTATATATTTACATACAGTTTTGTCTATATTCTGTCAGACTTTCAATTCTTTCTTGTTCCTTAGAGCATTAAAGGAGCCCAAGGAGCTGAACTTTATATTTGGAGTAAACATCGAGCAGAGGGATCTGGATGGGATGTTTGTGTACAACTGCTCTCGTCTCATCAAGATGTACGAGAAGACAGGGCCACAGCTGGAGGGAGGAATGTGAGTAAAATACACAAAGTGAAAAGTGATTATGTTTGAGTGACTGAGAAAAATGTTTTACTGTTACATGGTTTGTGTGTTGTAGGGCCTGTGGAGGTGTCGTTGGAGTAGTGGACGTCCCGTATTTAGTTCTAGAGCCTACTCACAACAAACAAGATTTTGCAGACGCCAAGGAGTATCGGCATTTACTGAAATCCATGGGGGAACATTTAGCTCAGTACTGGAAGGACACTAACATTGGTGAGTTTCTCTGAAAAGTTTGGGAAAACTTGAGTATAATATTCACCCGAATTAAGAATATTTTTTACATTAATGATAATATCTGTGTGTGCTCCGCAGCCCAGAAAGGCATAGTGAAGTTCTGGGATGAGTTTGGATATCTGTCTGCCAGCTGGTCTGCACCTCCATCATCAGAGTCAAGATACAAGAGACGCCGGGCCATGGAGATACCCCTTACTATTCAGTGTGGTTAGTTACAGATCCATACACACACAGAACACATACTGATAGCTGTATTGTATCTCAACAAGCCAATGAATTGCCACAAACTCTCTGATTTTGATCTCTGTTTTCAGATAAATGTTTAAAGTGGAGAACGCTGCCATTCCAGATGGATGCTGTGGACAAGCGCTACCCAGACAGTTGGGTGTGTCTCATGAATCCTGACAGCACTCAAGACAGGTACACACAGAATGTTGTTCTATTGGATATGTCTGTAAAATTGCAATGCAGGCCATCTTGTTGTAAATATTCATGTAATATATGTATTGCATGCCTATTGCGTCACTACATTGCTGTTTGTGTACAGTGTAACGACCCTATATGCTGTATATTCAGTAGTTTGTATATTTTGCGTCTTCAGGTGTGATGCACCTGAACAAAAGCAGAATTTGCCCTGTGGTGTTCTGAAAAAAGACAAGCTGACAGCTGAAGACAAACAGAAAGAGCTGGCAGAGAAAATCAAACAGCAGCAGGAGAAACTAGAAGCCTTGCAGGTACCTCATCCATCTCTCTCTGCCTGTCTCTGCTGCTCTCAGTTTTGTGTACATCAGGACAAAAATAATGTATTTCCCCCTCTCAGAAAACCAGCACCATCAAATCTGCAGCAGATGTCAAGAAGCTACCACTGGAGGTCAGCATGAAACCAACAGAGAGCTCATCTCAGGTAAAAAAAAAAAAAAAAAAGTTTTACTTTTTGACTTTTAGCATCCTCTAATATATTTTATAGTTTATATTGATTAACATTCTGGTACAGTTGTTAAGACCTGTTGTAATTTTTTGTTCTTTTTACTTTTACTTAAACATGAACTTCAAAATAAAAATCAAATCAAAAAAATCAAAATAAACCGTTTCAGTTTTCAAAATATCAACTAAAATACTAAAAATTTGTTTTATGTCTGGTGTATTCGTATTGATTTCTGTCCTAGACAAAGTAGCTCAGTAACACAGTTGCTGGTTGTTTTGATTCATTCTCTCCCTGAAATGTTTGTTTGCTGTCTCCTTTTCCTGTGTTGTTGGTGCAGGCAACTAGATCTTCTGAGAGGTCCACAACACGGCCCCGCTCTCCACCACTCCCAGCTCACCTCAAAAATGCCCCAAGTGCCCCTCCATCTCGTTCTGCTTCTCAGCGGCCCACCCGGACACCTGCCGCCTCACCGCCACCCAGAGTTGAACCATCTAGGTCTAGAGCTGCAGCTAAGCCTCCTCCACCTTCAGGAAAGCCCTCACCCAAAGCTACTGCCAAAACACCCCCACCCAGCCGCAGCTCACGGGTAAGTTACAGGTTTCAGGAAGTAGTCCACTAATAAGAGTACCAATGGCAAGTTTTGTTAGAGTAAGTTATTAACTTGCCTTCATGTCCAGTTAAAACTAAAAACCTGTGCGAAAAAGTGATCTCCGTCTCCTTCTGTAGACATCTGCCAAAACATCACCTGCCAAAGCAGCAGCTGCTGGACAGCGCAAGAGAATTATAGTGCAGGAGGAGAGTGAAGAAGAGGAGGAAGAGGAGGAAGAGGAGGAAGAGGAAGAAGAGGAGGAAGAGGACAAGGACGAGGACGAAAGTGAAGAGGAGAGTGAAGAGGAAGAACCACAGACAAAGAAATCTAAGATGGCTGCAGCAGCTGGGAAAGCAGGAGAGAAGGCCCCACCTGTCAAACGGGGCAAGTTGGACGAGGTAAACACAGAATAGAATTCACGCGAGAGTAGATTCTTCTTGACATCAGGTCAGAAACACTGAAGTTCAAATTTCTACTGTTAGTGAAAATGCACTGGTAGCAAAAGCAAAAAAATCCACTCAACAGAAGACAAATGAGCTTGGTGTATAAAATGGAAATATTAGCAACTCTGCATAAACCATTCAGGTGTTCACCTCGATCTTCTGGATCAGTGTGTGAGTGTGTGTGAGGACTGTGCTGTGAAGGTCTGTGCTGCATTCTCTCTTTGGCTTCTTGTTGCCTTTGCCTCTGTCAGGGCATTCGTGGCATTAAAAGATATATTGTGATTGGATACTCCTGTCGGACAAATCTTAGCTGGAGGCTAGACATTTGTCGCTGAAAATCAATTTCAGGCTCATAGTGGAGGAAAAAGAAGGAAGTACGGGCATTCCCTGGTACATAAGTCAGTTACTGAACATCCAATCAGAGCCCGTCTGCTGTTGACCTTGCAGGTTAAAACATACTCCCAGACTGAGAAGAAAGGGGTGTCTACTCCTACACGGCAGACACCAACCACACCAGCCTCTGTCCCTAAATCCATATCCGCACAGCAGCATGGGGCTAAAGCCAAGGTAGCTTTACTCGGTCCCTCCTCTCTACTATGCCGAAATAAGGCTGAGCTGCATCTGCTC
Organism: Lates japonicus; assembly: GCA_033238685.1. Lineage (NCBI taxonomy): Eukaryota > Metazoa > Chordata > Actinopteri > Centropomidae > Lates > Lates japonicus. The sequence goes on along the minus strand of BRZM01000019.1, from coordinate 405,294 downwards.
ACACAACTTCTAACAGTCATGACAACTTAATCTGGTCTAACAATTCTCTCTTGAAACCAAAGTTCTTCTCTAACAGCTCTCTGCAATTAAGCATGCCATTCTCACAGCATTCTGGTGGCGGAAACTAATCCACTCAGGGACCTTTGTTGCATGTCATACCCCTTCTCTCTCTCCACGTTTCCTGTCTGCCTGTAGAATATCAAATAAAGGCGAAAAAATAATCTTTAGAAAAAAAGGAAAAGCATGCTGTTCTCAGCTGACGACTAAGGTCACACTGGGGCTTTCACTTCTCTGAAATCATTTCTTTTAACCTCATTCGGTCTTTCCAGTAAACAACGTTTCTCTGCCGGTTGTGGTGGTAATGATTGTTTTGGTTACAGGCACCTGAGAAGGCTCCACAGCAGGAACCAGAGAACGACACTAAAAATGCCCAGAAAGGTGAGATAATGGACTTCACTACACTGACATGTATCACACACATACTGGAGGAAGAAAGCTCTAATCAGAGGAATTTCTGCCCATTTAATTGTTTTCTATAGATAAAGGTCTTCTGGTTGAAGTGCGTGTCAATAAGGAGTGGTACACAGGCAAAGTCATTGCTGTGGAGGCAAATAAACAGAGCATTCGCTGGAAAGTCAAGTTCGACTATGTACCTCGATCCACACCTAAAGACCGATGGTAAGATACTGTGTTTCTGCATTCACTGCATGTTTTGTTGACATGCCAGATAACTAACATCTTACACATATACGTCTGTGTCTCAAAAGGGTGTTTAAGGGTAGCGATGAAGTCCGGTTGATGCGGCCACCATCTCCAATCTCTCAGACACCCGACACCCAACAGGAGACCGAGAAGGGGCCGGCACCCATGGAGCCGGACACTACTCAGCCAGGAACCAGTCGAGAGGTGACCGACAGCCTGGTCACCATGTTGAGGTGAGCTGGTTACAGTGACCCGGTGTTGTTGCCACAGTTACAGTTAAGTTATGACAGCCAGGACGCAGAAAGGATTTTTCATCAAAGTCTCATATCACCATGATGTGTTCAATGTTTCCAGGACTATGCTGCGCTACTTCTTCCCTCCTGCTTTTCGGATTCCAAAAGACGATGTTAACAGCATGACGGCTGAGGAGCTGGTGGCTTTTCCTTTGGTGAGATAGATAGTAGATGATTAGATAAATTATTCTTTAGAATGAAACCTAAATTCAAAAAATGAAAACGTAGTTTTACATTGAAACCAACAAAATCATTAGAGAATGGAGAATCTACTGGGAAATGAACCACGCCTGGAAATATACTACACATTGAAATAATAAATGACAGATTTGAGAATGTGTTTATATTTCTTACTGTTGCTCTTTGAGGATTGATTGCTGATGTATTGATGTTGTTTTTCTTCCTCCATTTAGAAAGAATATTTTCAACAGTATGAGTCTGGTCTCCAGTCATTGTGTAACTCATACCAGAGCAGAGCTGATGCCAGAGCCAAAGCTGTGGAAGAGAAGAGCAACAGCACTGAGATCAAACTGAGGGAGGCAGATGAGAAATTACAGAAACTACGAACAAATATTGTAGCACTTCTGCAGAAGGTGCAGGAGGTAAGATTTCTTACTGCTTAAATCGGTATTATTATTATTTTATTTTTTTATTTGATAGTGACAGTGGAGATAGACAGGAAATGCAGGGAAAGAAAGCAGGGGAATAACATACAGCAAATGGTCTGGCCGGCCAGGAGTCAAACCAGGGATTTGCTGCTCAGGGCACTCGCACCCATGTGGTATGCTCCCTAACCATTCTGCCATCGAGTCGCCCCGCACTGCACATTATTAAAGCTTAGAACATCTTTTCGTAAAAGTAATGGGTTGTTGTTCTTTCTGTTTTTTACCCCTTTAGGACATTGATATAAACACAGATGACGAGCTTGACGCCTACATAGAGGACCTCCTTACCAAGGGTGATTAAAGAAGACAGAGAAGAGAAATATAAAAGAGGAAATGCACATAAACGGACTGGCAGTTTTCATTCCAGCCTTTACTTGCTGACAGCTCCCCCAGGACTCATGCTGAGTTGGCTGTGAATATTTAGGGATGTTTTCATTGTTGATCCCTCCACATGTTAAGTCAGATTGTCCTAAGTTTGATCTTTGATTTTGATTGTTCAGCGTTTCGGCAGCACCAGCATGCTCTTTGAGTTTGGGTAGGTTCTCCTGTGTTTCCCCACTGTTGGTTAGCCCCCTGGCCTGTGGTTTTCTTTTTAGTCCTTTTTATATACTTGCTTATATATGTTAAGCTGTGTTTAAGCCATCCTGTCCTGATTGAAATTATTTGTGTAGGTTTAACAGACTTAATGCTCCCTTTATATAGTCAGCTAATACTGTGACAGACTTCAGACTACATTTGTTCCTCATTTTGATCCATCGTCACAGAAGAATTGGAAGTGAATCAAGACTTGGGCTTGGCTTTACTTAAACATTAACTTTTATTTTTGTACACTAAAAACACGTCAGTGTTGCCTATTACCTTCCTTCATCTTGGTCTACCTATCAAGCAAACCAGGTAAATCTTTTACGGTTGGGTGATATACCACACCCACAAATAAGAACTACTTACTGGGTTTTATCAGTATGAGTATTCCCTGAAATCCCTCCTGCATTTAAGCTATGACTGCTCGATGTTTATTTTTGGAAAAAAGAAAAAAAAATCTCAGTTTAATGCAAAAGTTGTGTGTTCATAATTATTCATTGCCTGTGTCCTTCCTTTTGAACAGATTTTTAACATGTCATGGAAATGTTTTATTATTAAACGGTGCATGCTTTCAGTCTTTTTGTTCTGATTGGAACAATGATTCTGTATTTTTGACAAATCTTTACTTAGAACAATAAAACTGGTTCAGTAACACGTATGTCTTTTATTTGGACAAGTATATATATACTAAGTAACAGAATTCTGGTTTTGGGAAATTTACCTTTACTTTTTGGGTAGAGTCTTCAGTAAACGTTAAAAGGCAAGTCATTGAATATTGGTGTCAAAAATGTATTTTCCCATTTTCATTTTAGATTTCTGTCTCCATTTCAGTAAATAAAGGTGAATATATAATTTAATATAAATTGCTTTTCCTCCAAAAATTCTATTTAAGTTGTTTAAGTCACCCGTATATATTTTATGTCAGCCTATGATGGTATGCTCTGGATTATCAGAGTATGGGGACACTTTATTCAGTGAGATGTGGAACTTCTCAATTTTTAATTTTTCTATGCTGTGAGCACCATAAGTAAAATTTCATTCACCATGATAGTGTGGGAGTTGAGGCGGTAATCACGCACCTCAAAACGTGTGCAAATAAGAGCATGAACTATGCAGTGTTTTTATATGATTTGACTCAACTGACCACAAGAAACGGGACTTTTATTTTGAAGGTGAAAGTTTGCAGCTGTGGTGAATGTAAACATTGCTGGGCTAACGTAAGGTACGATTGCTGGTACTTCTTTTACATATTGTAATCAGTAAGTTTAATAGGCATATGATTCAGTGTTTTAAAAGAAATTAGTAATGTGAATTTGTAAAAAAATCATTTCCAATAAAACGGATACAGAAAAGCGTCGTAGTTAGCTTGTTAGCTATTGAGCTTGTTGCAGAGTGAGGATCATTCACTGTAAGACGAAGCAGGGCTAAGCTAATAGTTGGCAATTTGTTACCTATATTCACCATCAGACTTCAATGAAATTATATAAACTTAGGTTACTGATACAAATGGGAAGCTAATATCTGCACGTAAAGGACAGCAGAATCGAATGAACATTGACCCAGTTTTGTGATCCCATGTCTGGATGTCAGCTAGCCAAGTTACTTTGAGTTGTAGTGTAGTTGTAGTGATGTAGCTCCTACCAGGTTGTTATAAACTATGATGCTGGCTTAACACATGTGCTTTCCCCTGCCATGGTTCATTTAGAAAAAGTAATTTAGAGCTGTTCACATGAGCTTAATGTTGATGCCAGTGTGTGGCTTTTCAGTAGTGTTCATGAACACTGACTGAAATCCAGGGATGTGATCATTTAAAAGTATTGTTATTACTTTTACATTTGTAAATATGAAGCACATTTAAGATTATCATCTGCCTAAATGCCCTGTAATGTACTGTTTGTGCTATTGCAACATTTCCAATTTTTTGGTGACAAAAAATAAAACAAGATATATGAGGCTGTTACCCCCATCCACTCACTCTTAACACTGATGCCCTCTGTGTATGGGAGTATGATGTATGTCATATTTTTTGTATGTTGAGGAAAGAGAATGAGGTGCCACAAGAAATGTACTCTCATGCTGAATAACTCTTTAAAAAAAGGTCATTCAAATATACCTTATCTCTAAGGTTTATAGGTAAACATGAATGAATGAAACCAATCATTTTCCCAAACTTCCCACAGTTGAATGTTGCATCTCATAACACTGTACTGCAGACTGCAGGTCTTCAACCATGTCAGTGCACGCAGCCCTCCTGAGCCGCCGTGTAGCTGGTGGCTGCCGCAGGGTGTGGTGTGGTATTCCTCGACCGCTCGTCCACATCAGGTCAGCCAGTGTAGCTGAGCCAGGCACCGGAAGATCTGATGAGGATCAGCTCTGGGAGGCAGCGAGCTACTTGCCATTTTCCAGGGCCAGGATAGGATCTTTCTTTCAGGAAAGGCCTGTGCTGAGGAACCCGTTTCTAGAAGATGCCCTGCTCAGAGGATACCTAAGCAGACACCTGCCCCAGGAGGTGAGGAGGGAGCACAGCTGTACCTAAAGCTGGTTTGGTTACTTTTTATTTTCAGCTAAAAGCACTGGAATTTGTGACAGGTTGAGTAAACAGCTGGACAGGATCTCTCTTGTCAGGTAAATAATATAAATCTATGTGTGTAGAATTTACAGGCAGCTCTCTCAGACTTGTGTGCATTTGGAGAGCGCGTGGCAAATGAGGTGGACGGGTGGGGCAGAGAGTGCGAGGTTACCCCACCGCGGTTGGTACACTTTGACCCCTGGGGTCGCAGAGTTGACCACATCGAGACCTCCCCGGCCTGGAAACGCATGAAAGACTTTTCGGCGCGGGAAGGACTAGTTGCCAGTGGTTATGAGGGGTCATTTTGGGAGTGGAGGTTAGGACACTGCTGCACTTCCCTTTTCAGTTGAACCCTTATGTCATATTTCAGTTCAGTAAACAGTTTTTCTAGTAGTTTTCTTTTTGTCCCACATGAGAAACTGAGAGAAAACGTGTATGTGTGTTCCAGTCGTGTGTACCAAATGAGCAAGCTGTACATCTTCTCTCCCTCCTCTGGTCTCTACACCTGTCCTCTGGCCATGACTGACGGAGCTGCTAAAGTCATCCAGGTGTGTCACACAAAGAAAGTACTGTAAAACCAGTACCATCATTGTGTTGGGGGAAACTAAACATTGACCATTAACTGAACAGTAGCTGCATTTACATGTACTTAAGTAATGATAGAGACAGTAACATGGTAACAGTGCGGTAAGATGAAAGGAAACATCCAAAATTCAAACCAAAATTAGCCTAATTAGACAAAATTAGTCTTATTGAAATGTATGTAAACACATTCTTTTTTTAAACTGATTTCTCCCAATAACCTTTTTTTTCCTGTAAATATAGAGAGTAATTGTCTGGCTGTGTATGTGAAGTCCATAGGTGTCTCATGGCCAGTGGATGAAGCTTTCAGGCGTTTGACCACTCGTCAGTCTGAACTTTTCTGGACATCTGGACAGTGGATGACAGAGCGACAGGGAGGATCTGATGTGGGTCAGTAGTCACACACTGTTGAACCTGTGTCACTTCACCTCCCACAGATTAGAAGCTACTTACAGCACAGACTACTCTCTGTTTTTGAAGGAGCTCATAATGACACGTTAGATTCAATGAAGAAAAACCCACAGTCCATCGATGCTGATTTCCCTGTTGTTAAATGAGTTATCTTTGTTGTTCACTTTTTGGCTTTCTTATGCAGAATGAGAGTAACTGTTGTAACTTCATGAGTTTCCTCTCATTGTCTTACGTGTCCTCAGCCAGTGGCACAGAGACAGTGGCTGTTCCGCAGTCAGATGGTTCATACAAACTTCACGGCTTCAAGTGGTTCACGTCTGCTACAGACGCAGACATGACTCTCACACTGGCCAGAGTGCAGGACAGAACGGGGGCAACCACACCGGTATAACTCATCACTTACACCTGCACTTCTTTATTGTCAGCCTGCCCTTGAATCACTTATAAAGTTATTCCATTGCTCCGTATGTGTCCGTCCCACAGGGCAGCAAGGGTTTGTCTCTGTTCTACGCAGAGGTGAGTCGAGACGAGGGCGGCAGGCTCAAGGGTATAGAGGTTCAGAGACTGAAGGACAAGCTGGGGACACGGCAGATGCCGACCGCTGAGTTACTGCTGGACGGCCTCCCGGCGCACAGGGTCGGTTACACATCGTCATTTATCACAGTAACGATAAACAGCGGATTCGTTCTCTTTCTTATGCAGATCTAATCGGCTCAGGTCAGGTACAGCTTAACCTTTCTGGTTTTATTCTGCCAAGTGGAAATTCACAGTGATCTTGTTGTGCCAGCCCTCTATAACAAAGAGCTATTTAACACTAGAAGGTTAGAAGTAAACCAAAACCAGCAAATCTCAGGACAATGAGCTTAAAGCAGTTGAGAGATTCATAGAGTTGCATTAGTCATTTATTAGTGTTGATATAAAAAATATTGTTCAATAAATGCCTCAAAATATGCAGAAAAACACTGTACTTACTGTAAATATGGTATTCCTTAAAAAATGAATTGACTTAAAAAATCTCTCTGCCAATTAAATTTCACAAATACACAGCAAAATATTTTTTCTATGATGAATACTTTGTATCTTTTCCTAGATCTTTCATCACTACCCACAGTTTGTTTAATTTTTTTCTCCATCAACAGCTTACTCAAACATCAACCGTATTTAGTCTGTCTGGTTTGTGTGTAATTCACATAGAGTTTTGGATACAGCTGTTGTTTATACTGAAAAACTCCATGACACCAGTTGCCACTCAGTTGGTAATCACTGTGACATGCTTCTCGCACGTCATGCTCTAGTGCAAGAACCATTTTCATTTGGAGATACAGTGCATATTATACATATTATGGATACATGTAAGATAGACGTTGAAAATCCTTGACATCTTTATTCCTTCTCTGTATTAACAGCTCTCAGAGGAAGGGAGAGGTGTGGCCTCCATAGCTAACATGCTGACTATAACCAGGATCCACAACAGCATCTCTGCAGCAGCCGCAATGAGAAGGCAGGCTACCACTCTAACTACTGCACTGCATTCTGCACTAATTTCTAAAAACATGGTATAATAATAATAATAATAATAATAATAGTGTGTGTGTGTGTGTTCACAGGGTGGTCCAGTTAGCCCGTGACTACGCCACTCGCCGCACTGCCTTTGGAAAGCTTCTTAAAGACCACCCACTGCACATGCAGACTCTTGCCAGGATGGAGGTAAGCTGGCAGGGCGGTGAACAAACTACACAAACTCTGTGTGTTTTTTCCCATCATGCCTCAGCCACACTTGCCTCTGACACGCACAGGTGGAGACTCGTGGAGCGTTCCTCCTGGTGATGGACGTATGTCGCCTGCTGGGCCGTGAGGAGTGCGGCATGGCGACCCAGCTCGATACACACCTCCTACGTCTACTCACTCCTGTGGTCAAACTGTACACTGGGAAGCAGGTGCACTGTTTGCACAAGTACATTTCGTGATGGTAAACTATATTGATATTCCTGAAAGTAAACCTTTACTGTCCTTGTCTTTTTCTCTCAGGCGGTGGCTGTGGTGTCGGAGGGTTTGGAAAGCTTTGGCGGACAGGGCTACATCGAGGATACTGGGTTGCCTGGACTGCTTCGTGATGCACAGGTGCGTTCAATACCGAAAAGATCAATAGTATTTTATACTTTTTGTCATTTTCAAGCTCACGCGTCTCCTTCTCTCTCAGGTGTTGAGTATCTGGGAAGGTACAACAAATGTTCTGTCTCTGGATGTGCTGCGCTGTGTGGCTCGTAGCTCAGGAATGGTTCTTGAAGCTTACTTCACCCACACCAAGGTGCGGGGTCTGAGAAATGATCCTGTCAGACAAGTTAGTCAACTAATGTATGACAGAACTGAACAGGAATGTGATGTGCGCTTTTTCTTCTCTTTTTGTAGTCCCTGCTCGCAGGTGCATCAAGTGTTTCCTCTTTGGCACCGGCAAGGAAAGCAGTAGACAGTGCTCTCTCTGAACTGCAGAAGTTTGTTCAAGTAGCAGCTACCAGAGACCCCAGCTACCTGGAACTGGCAGCAAGAGACCTGGCATACAGCCTAGCTCGCATTTACATGGGTAGGCACCAAACAAACACACATATAACCTTAGACCTGCAACAATTCATTGATGAACTTATTACTCCCTGATGTCACCTTCTCAAATGTGGAGATTTGATACTTTCCTTTGTCATACATCAAAATAAACTAAATATCTTTCTGTTTTGGACTGACAATATACCACCTCACCTCACTGTTTTTGTCAACAGGTGCCCTTCTCATTGACCATGCTTGTTGGAAAGGAGCCTCTCCATCTGACACTTACGCAGCTCTCAGGTTAAAAACAAAACGAAAAAAAGAAAAAGAAAAAAGAAATTTTCACTCATCTCAAAAAAAAAAAAAAAAAACAATTCAAATTTTGCATTCATTCAGCTTACGTTCTTATTTTTCTTCATCAGGTGGTGTGAACAAGATTTGTGTCCTGTGATGACTAAACAGGCGAGAGGCTGCTACGATCCCAGCACTCCACCACTTGATGCTGCGCTGGTGTATGACCGGCCAACCTAAGACTGAACGTTCCCTGACAACACATAAACCACTCGATAAATCACTCCACCTGCCATCTCCGTACCTCAATTGTACGGCAGAATTTAACCCAGTTTTTTGTAGATGACTGACACCATGCTTTTATGACGAAATAAGCACAGCAATGGAACTAAAAAAAAATAGCTTTTACTACAGTGTATGTGTGTTTAAGTGAAAGTTTTTGACAATTACATATGTATATAAAGTATTGCCATTTTAGTCTATAAATATGGAACTATGGATTCAGAATTTTTGCAATACACAAATTATTTTTGGAGGCCTGGATGCTTAAAATGGCCTCAGGCTTTTCACATTAACAGTCAATATCACTACCACAGTTAATAAACAGAGGAAGTTAAGATCAACAGACAACAAAATAACTAAACCTAGAACTAGAGCACAGGTCAGAGGTAGGAGGAGCCAGGAGGGACTGAGGTTTACTACACGGTGCCTTCAAGTACTGTTGGAAAAAAACAGTTAAATCTCCAAAGCTATAAAAACAATATGTGAACTTTGTAGTTTTGCACAATTTATATACCACTTCATTCATTGAAGTTGTACTGGGATTAATTTTGTTAATTATTCTCTTATATTTTTACTGCAGAATTGTGTTTTATTGTGCCTCAAAACTGGTCTGAAATGAAATGAGGGCAAAGCATGCTAACAGTGCGACCAAGATGTATGAATTGAAAAAAAATAAAACGTCTAAAATATACACCGGATTAATATTTTCTAAATTTTTCTGTGGTTGCGTCCGGTTTTACGAGGACTCCTTGAATGCGGCACAAGTCTGGAAAAACAGTAGGTGGGGTTTCAGCTGAAGGTGTACAGAATGTTCACGGACACTGAGACTGAACTCACAGGCGTGTAAAGAGCTTCAAACAAACATATTATTCACGTTGACGTGAACGTGACGACGTTTGTTCTCAGATATTCGTTTTGATTTAGATTTAAACTGAAGGTTTCCCGGATTGCAGGATTGAAATAGCTCTCCGCAGTCCTGTCAACGCACCACCAGGATGGACGCGGCTCCAGGATAAAGTGAATCATGGCTTTTGCTGTTTTCCTGTCACTTTTGCTGGTGTCGTCGTGTCACCAGCCGCAGGTCACCTCAGGCTCCCGTGTCCTCAGGATCCAGGCTGGTGTCGGATTAACCGGGCGGTCCTCAAACAACACACTGGCCATGGTGCCTCAAAACGGCAACGATGATGAGGTCGGTGAGATTTGATCGCTACAAATTAACATGTTAGCTGTTACTTGTGAAAGAGTTGGTGATCGTGTGTGTGTGTGTGTGTGTGTGTGTGTGTGCGCGCGAAGTTTATTTGAAGCTCAGGGGTTGTCAGCAGGTTTTTCCAGCTGTCACATGAGAGGTAAAGTGAGAGATCACGGGCATGAATAGAGTTTAATAGATCTGTTTATTATCTGACACGTGCTTCACATCAGGGTAAACATCATCCAGACTCAGGTGGACAGATTTTTGGAGATGCACAGCATGTTAGTGTGTGTTCTTTCTTGTAGTGACTGAAGATATTGTTAAATGTACCTCCTTTACACTCATGCAGACGAAGGCCTAGATATTGTTTTAACATATTTGTATTCAAATCATGATGCCATCACAGTTCACCAAACCTCGTCAGGCAAAGCTCTACTACAACAGCTCTGCCACATATTCTACCTGTAAGAAGCTTATAATGACCAGTTTTTGATAAAACCCTTAATTCAATTCATTTTTATTACCGAGGTCATAGTTAGTGGTGGTATTGTACTGGCATGCATTATATTATATATATCTACAGTTCTCAGTTTAATACAGTCCAGTTCAACACCACTGCAAACTCCAACCTCAATAATAAACACACAGTTTATATTAATATCTCTCCGACTGTTTGAACTGAACATTTTTATCTTGGTAAAGGTAGAATTAAAGTTGAGCTGTTGTGTTGGGTTGCATTATATTTTACACATGTACCCAATAAAGTGGCCTCTGAGTGTGTGAATACTGTGAGACAGGATACATTTCTTAATAAGTTTCTTCACTATTGCTTGTGGGCAAAGTTGCAAATCAGTGAGTAGGACTGCTTTATGACTTTTATAAGATTTTGAGCAACAATGCGATGAAGTTCTTGTTTTTGTCAGGTATTTAGAAAAGCTTAATAACTCACTCTAATGATGACAGAAATTGATGTTTTTGTTGATTTCTAATGTGAATCTGTTAATTGATTCAACACTAATGCCATGAAACTGTTAAAGGAAAGAAAGTAGGAGAACTGATCTGTCTCTTTGTGTGTATGTGTGTTTGTAGTGTGACCGTGTGATGAACATCAGCGCTGCAGACCGCTGTGCGTTCGTGAAGAGCACACCAGACTGTAGCATGGAGGATGGCTTCATCAACTACCTTCATCTGGCCTTCTGTCTGCTTCCTCCCAACCTCACACCTCTCACCATCACTCTCTGTGTAAGACCTGTGTGTGTGTGTGTGTGTGTGTGTGTGTGTGTGTGTGTGTGTGTTTGGGTGTGTACAGCTGTCATTAAGCAGCATGAAACTGCAGCTCAGCACTAGCCAGTCTTTTGAGGAAGTTGCTATGGGAAAACCAGGGAATGATCAAACCTCTGACTAACCAGGCTAGGTCATTTCACTCTTTGCTAAATAATGGATTTTCTTAAGGATGTATGAACTTCTTGAATCCCCCATCAAACAAGTTGTTGTTCTGTCTGTGTAAAAAATGAATTGTCTGCGTTATGGATTAGGAACAATGGGATCACTGTGATCAAACAAGGCCATGCTTATCCGGCTCAACATAGTCAACCTAATTTTTGTTTGTGGAACGTTCGTCTGAGTACGACAGACTGCAAGTTGAAAAACAAAAAACACACAGTCCATCTGACTCTTCCTTTCTTCTGCCTCTCCACAGATCATATGGTTGTTCTTTCTGTTTGTCATCCTTGGACTCACAGCATCGAAGTTGTATGTATCTTTCACATTGCCAGTGTCAACATGCATGTCCCACAAGTTCCCTTTTATGGGTGAGGTTAGCCTCTAACAGTTTGCATAAATCACCCATTTGCATTAATTGGTTTCAGCTCTGTCAGGTGAAAGGCTGCATTTACAGGCACCACATGTGCAGACTACACACACACACACACACACATACATTTCTGCCCTCGGTGCGGTCAGCTAAATAGTCACATGAGGAAGAGTCACATGACTGTAGAGAGTTTTTTTCATTTTTTATCATTGTTTCACTCGAGTTGTAAGATGGTGAGATTTCCTCAAAGGAAGCACAGTTTGTTCTGCTTTTCTACGCCAACCAACCCCACTTCAAACCAAGAACACCAGTGCACTGCGGTAGCTGGATGGTTGTAGGTCTAAAATGACATAACCTGAACTGTCAGAGAATATTTTAATGGAAATTCTGAGACGTTCTCCATCACCAATCACTGATTGTTTCTTCACTGTTTCTCCTCAGTTTCTGTCCCAACCTGTCGGCCATCTCTACCAGCTTGCACCTCACTCACAACGTGGCTGTATCCTTTATTCTATTTGTTTTGATTTTCGATCAGCACAAAGACTGCTGATTCGTCAGCAGTGATTTTTGTCATTTCTCTTTCTACTTCTTCTTCTGTCAATGTTCTTTTTGTTTTTTGTGAGAAATATTTTCTTTAACTTGTGCTGAGGGTGTGACATTTCTGGCCCTTGGTAATGGAGCTCCTGACATCTTCAGTGCTGTGGCAGCTTTCTCCCACCCACACACCGCTGGGCTCGCCGTCGGAGCCTTATTTGGTAGGCGCAGACTCTCACACACACTCACACACCAGGATAAATGAGCAAATTCAGCTTTTTAATATGAAAACCTGGTTGGACATTCTCTGTTCCCCCTCCACAGGAGCTGGAATATTTGTTACCACAGTAGTTGCAGGAGGTGTGGCGCTGGTCAAGCCTTTTGCCGTGGCCTCCCGTCCATTCCTGCGTGATGTCATCTTCTACATGGCTGCCGTGTTTTGGACTTTCCTCATGCTGTACAGAGGAACCACCACACTGGGAGAAACACTGGGTACACACTCACACACTCATACGCACAGAGTAGGGCACTAATTTAAGTGTATTTTTTTACCCTCTTGATCAGATTATTATTTGTCTGTTAATTTGTACATCTAAAGTGTTTTTTTTTTTTAATTCACAACATACCCTTCCCTTCTCTGTGACCAAACCATCCAGCTTCAGCAGTTTATTTACCTCTGCTTCTGTCTCATCTGTTTGTATGTCAGTTAAAATGCCATATCAAAGACCTGTCTAAAGATTTCAATCAAATTTGTTGGGAAGTTACACCATAAAGGAATGATGCAAAAGGAAGGACGCTACTACTGTTATGTCACTACTGGACTTACCTAAAAGAAAAAAATGTGGCACATGCATCCTGTGATTCTCTGTCACTGTGTATTTTGGAAAAAGTTACAATCCAGACAGAAAAAATCAGAACAATCTCTTTTATTTATTAAAAAAAAAACTTAGATGATTTTGCAGCCTTGACAGGGTGGTTTGTCTTGAGTCCTTTCTTTGTCTGGTGCCAACATCAACAGCCTCGGGCTCCAAGCTCAGCTATTTTCTCACCAAAAACATTCCCAGAATGCAGTTCAGTGAATCACCTGGCCATACTTTTCCACGAATCATCTACTCTGTGGTGGCAAATGGTCGGCGGTTTCATACTTTGATACACCATTTGTTTTTATATTTTGTGTATCAAAGTATGAAACTCTAAAAACGTCTTGGGAGTCCATCTGGTCATTGTTGAATACACTCAACATTTTGTATTTATGGTAACATACCTTCACTTATATTCACTTATATATCATGTACAGGAAAGCTGAGAAAACCAGTTGAAAATGCTGATGTGGCTCACTGACTGTAAAATATAAAACATTTTGAATTTAATCAGTTGACTTAGAATTGTTCCATAACAATATTTTGAGTTATTACGAGTTAAGATTTGTACATTTTTATAAGTGCCTATGTCATTTTTCATAGATTTCAGGCTCCTGGTAGCTTTATATTTTGTTAAATCAGGCTAAAGAGAAGTCAGACTTATGCTTGTACTGAAAAAAGGGGGGAAAATGCATGAGGGTTAAGGACAGTCTAAAGGTGCTAAACAAAGACAAATGAATGCATAGAAAATCGATAAAAATGAACACCAGAGGGTTAAAAAGGGTTTTTTCATTTGCTTGTGTACTGCTCATCATTGTCATCATTCCCTATTCATTTTAAGCATTTCCACACACACACACACACACACAGACTGCACATACAGCCATTGCATCAAGTTTCAAGAGCAGTTCCACTCCTGTCAGTATTTTTATGCAAATTGTAACATTTTGAACTTCACTTTGCTTCATTTCCTCTTTCTAGGGTACCTGAGCCTGTACGTGGTGTACGTATTGATTGTTATCATCAGTGCCTACATCTACAACCGGCAAAAACATTCAATGAACGCGAGTGCCCGGAGTGTTGCACATTTTCCAGGTTAGATTCACATATACACATACACACAGACAAAACAAAAACTGTGCTTGCACAGTTGCCAGTGATGATATTCTTTTTTATCTTTGCTGCAGAGTTCCTCTCATCCGATTCATCAGATGATGACGTTCCCTTCCTGACCGGTGGAACGATGCAGCAGGAGTATGGTGAGAATGCAGCAGCTTTCTGTAAACCATATTAGTTCATGTACACCAGGACTTTTCTGCGTGATCAGACAATCTTGTGTGTGTTTCAGAGTCAGAGTACAGGCCTCTCCTGCCATACTCCGAGTCCACGAGTCAGATCCTGCTGAGCTCACTGAACCCGGTGGACAACAGGAAGTGGAGGAGGAAATCGTGGAGCTGGAGAGTGCTCAAAGTACTGAAGGTGTGTGTGTGTAAAGAGCTCAGTATCTCTATGAATCTGGTTGGAAGTCAAAACTATTTAAAACTCCTCTTGCAATGTAAAATTATGTTACACTCATCAGACGCCTCTAGAGGTCCTGCTGCTGCTCTGCATCCCTGTAGTTGACCCTGATAAAGAGGACAAGAACTGGAGGCGGCCACTGAACTGCCTCCATCTGATCACTGCTCCACTGGTGTGTGTGCTCGTCTTCCAGTCTGGAATATGTAAGTAACATACTGTTGCAGCCATAATCAGATGAAATGTAAGGTTAAATCATCACTCTGCAGTTTTTTGTAAAAATCTCTTTTTTTTTCCTTAACTAATTTCTAGATGGAGAATACATGATCCAAGGGCAGTTTCCTCTCTGGTTGCTGACTTTTCTGCTGGGACTTTTTCTGTCATCCATTGTCTTCTGCACCACCACCAATGACTGCCCTCCCAGATATCATCCAGTAAGTATTTGTGGAGGTTAAAAAAAGAACAGATATTGTCCAAAATACACACATACACCTTTTTATGGGCAGAGGAGGGGTTGTGTGTTAGGGAGCGCCACCCTCAAGTCTTGGCTTGCATATTAGTGACATATTAGACATTGTAATAATTTGTAATTTAACAAGATTAAGAGTTTTTGGTCATAAACCAAAGTACTTTTGAAAATTTGGCACAATGATGGTGCCACATGAAAAGTCAGGATCACCAAAGTCAGTAGGAGTCATCCTCTGGGGACCCTGAATGTCTATACAAAATGTATTGATAACCCATTCAGTAGTTGTTGAGATATTGAAGTCTAGACAACACTGCCATCCCTGGAGACACTCAGCCAGTGTGACTATATACTGTGTATATTCATACTAATTCATCCATAATTAGAATCAGAAACTGTTTTTGTTTACCAGACTGGAGTATTGTAGTTTTTTTTCATGCTGTGATTGTGAAATTCATTTGTTCCATGTTTGCATCTGATTATAATTTTGTCTTGTTTTTCTCTCTCCAGCTGTTTGCGCTTTTGGGCTTCGTGGTGAGCGCAGTGTTGATCAGTGCAGCAGCCTCTGAAGTGGTCAGTCTTCTGCACATGCTCGGTGTGGTGTTGAGTCTCAGCAACACTGTGCTGGGGCTGACTTTATTGGCCTGGGGCAACAGCATAGGAGGTGACATTTGTGAAGCCGGTACTTTTATCCAAAAGATGTGCAAATAAATGTTTGTACTTAAAATCTGTGACACGCGATCTGCATGCATCTCTCTCTTTCAGACTGTTTCTCTGACATCACCATCGCCCGGCAGGGTTACCCACGGATGGCCATATCTGCCTGTTTTGGGGGCATCATTTTCAGTATCCTTATTTTCACATGAGAGCGTGTGTATAAAAGTATAAAAACAAACATTATATATAAACAGTATATAACGGTGGTTGTTAATGACTGCATCCTTGACTGTACTTCCTTCAGACATGCTTTTTGGAGTGGGTTTGGGATGTCTGGTGCAGATGCTTAAAACACACTCTTATGTCCAGGTAAATCCTCTCAAACACACAAATGGAGAGTTTATAATTCTGGTCAAATGTTCATGAGTTGTATTGGAAGCCATGAATATGATGCATCTATGTCTCTTTCTCCTCCTCAGTTTGAATCAGAGGGTTTGCTGACGTGGATTCTCACAGGATCTCTGGGTTTGTCTCTGGTCCTGTCCTTTGTCATTGTTCCGCTGTGCCAGTTCCACTTGGGTCGGGCCTACGGGATCTTTCTCCTCGTCTTCTACGTCATCTTCCTTGTCATCGCGCTGCTCACAGAGTTTGGCAAGATCCTCATTGTATAGACCTAACACTGAGGCCAGTCTGTAACAGGGGGATGTCCTCCTGCAATGCAAAATAACACACTGGAACAGAGGCTGCACTGTGTGAGTGCAGACAAATGACAACTTCTTCTACAACACACAATACTGATGCACTATTTATAAAATAATCAACAGTACACTTTCCTGCTACACGGAGCCATACTGTGGTTGGTTTGTGGAACCAAGCAGGCAAATTAATGACAAACCACACTTTCTGCTCAGGGAGAGCTGAAACTAGTCACACTGTGCCTTCATTCAGCTTCTTGTTTGTGCTGATTGGAGCCGAGGTGGTACTTTTTTTGAGTTCAAAGGGGAAACACAGATTGTAGAGATCTGTACCTTAAAACATTGTGAATGAACTAAATGTACTGTAAATCAAAATGTTAAAATGACTTTGTACAAAGCTGCTTTTGGGAAATTAAATAATACCCTTTGTGTTAAACTACACATTGTGAGTAAATGAGCAGTTCCCAGCAGTATAAAATACAGCAAAAATATGTCAAATGCACTTGACAATTTGAACAGTTTATTAAAATCCCTTATTAACTAACTCAAATACATTACAGAATAGGAAGTTATATAAAAGTAAAACACTTTGAATCTGTTGAGATGTTAGTTAGGAGATACACCGTAATTAATTTGAGCTAAAAGAACTGTAAGTCTTTATATTTTGGTCTTTAGAGAACTTAGTAGTGTCTGTGTTAATACTGATCAGATGAGCCATTAAACTAAGGCATCAGGTTTAAGTACTACATGATTTACAAGAAGTCACAAAAGGCCTACAGCAGTACATATACACAACATACTGTAGTAGTACAGGCTCCCTCATAACATTTGCTGCAGTCTTTGAAAGGGCCAAAAAAAAAAAGGGCAACGCTCAACGCTCCCGTCCGAGCAAACCGACCTGTACTGCTGTCCTTGTGTCTGTAGTGACGGCCCCAGGGAGAAGCCACCATTATCTCATCTCACTCTCACATCAGTCTGAAAGGCCCTGGACAAGTTTCCCACTGTGGCAAAACGGTAAGTGTCGGGCAACTGGAGACGACCTAGAGTGATGGGGTTTCTTAGCATTAAAAAAAAAAAACGCTGAGATGGTGGTGTGCATGTACTGCTTGCAAACTGTGCGTTAGTTGATGCTGTTAGGTCCAGTCTGTGAGTTGAGCTGAGGCTCTGGGAAGGGAGACGGGTCAGAGACGGGACTGTCCAGATCTGGCTCCAGGCTTTGGTCTGGTTGAGGCAGATTTTCCCTTGAATACTCAGCATACCACTCCTGGACAAACGAGACGTAGAAAAGGTCAAGAGGTCAAGAAAGACAGACTAACTGCTGTGGTGGTGTTCAGGATTATTCCTTCAGGTTTTTACCTGCATCTCTTCCTCGTACATTTTCATACTGAGGTCACTCTTCGTCCTAGACCTGCGACCTAGGTACACCAGAGACTGGTGCTGAACAAAACAGGAGGGAAAACTAGTCAGTGGGACTTTGTGTGAAAAGCAGAGTAAAAAGAATTCATTATGTGTGTGTGTTTTCTTACCCCACTCCTGTCCATAGCTTGTAGGACTCCCTGTAGAGAGCTGAGGGAGGACAGTCCTGGGCATGTCTGTTTGTACAGCTCTAGAGTGGCCAGAGCTTCATCTCGACTCACTTCTACCTCAAACACAATCCCGTTCTCATCTACACACACAGAAATTAAAATGACTTGTTGAGCTCTCATTCACAGTATTGGCAGCTAAATAAGTCAAATAAGCATTTCATCTGATCATGGTGCAAATATTCAAGAATGCATTTAGTCTTTACACAACATCCACACACGCACCCAAATGCATGCGCGCACGCACGCACACACACACATACACACACACACACTCAGTCCCACCCTCTGGGTTCTCCACTGGTTCTTGCCGGTTCTTGCGGCTGTAGTTCATACGGAACACAAACGCATCCAGAATGAACGCCACAATGATGGTCATCACCACCTGTAGGGGGCACAGGCAAAATATCTCACACACATGCACAGAAAAAGGCAAAAACGTAGTGTACACTTTCACAGGCACTCATGTGCCCACACAGGCCTCACCATGGTAACTATGTAAAAGGTCATGAAGTACAGTCGGCTCCAGTGGCTTGTCATGGAGGTGACTCCTTCCTGTGGGAGAGTGAACACACCGGCGGTCAAACAGCGACACCTACTGATCAATAATGAGACTGAAGAGTGGAGACTGATGACAGACGGCTCAGATAAAATGACTCAATCTTACCATGGTGATGTACCAGTTGTTGACCACAGTCAGTTCAAACAGAGTCACTGCAGAAAAACAAGACAAGAAATGAATCCACATGTTAAAAAAAAAAGTGGACAATAACAAAAATATCCTTATCCTTATCCTGTATGAGATGATTTACCAAAGCTGCTGAGAATGTTGTTAAAGTTATTGAGATAGTAGTAGCCTTCCTCCAACACCGTTTTGTTGCCATATGTGACGTTGATCTGTCTGTAGGAGTCTGCCACTGTGCTGGTGCTGAGAAAATATTAATTGAGGGAGTGACAAGTTGTTCGTGGAAGTGAGCATAATTTATCCTCTTATGACTAATGCCAATACACCCAATAAATCCACATACTGAGAAAGCAGCATGACTCACTTGCAGCAGTTGGGATAAACCACATCTGCAAAGAACTCCATTCCCACAATAGCGAAGGAGTAGTAGAAGATGATTAAGGTCAACCCCAAACTTGCCATCCTGGGGAAGAGCTCAAACATGGTGTCCAACACATTACGATACCTCTGCTTTATCTTAAACAGCCTGAGAGAGACGACAAGCAGAAGTTTAAATGTAAGGAGGAGGAAATGGAAAATATAAACAGTGCCTTATGTAAACTGTCTGCTCTTATCTATAAAAAGTAGAAATGAAAGCACACCGGAGCAGCTGAAGTGGCCTGAGCACTACAATAAAGTAAAATGGCTCCATATCGAAGGCAAGAGCAATCAGGCCCAGGAAGGCAAACACTGTCACTGAGAAGTCAAACCTGCAGAGACAAGCAAAGGAAGGAAAAATACAGAACTAGTGTTTGGTATATATTCAACTCACTTTTAGCCAAAATAGCCACACTGAAGTACTGATGTTTATTAAGAATACTGAATATTACTGAATAATAGTCACTCTGGAGTGCTCAGCATCAGTTTCATCAAAGACTAGTTTGGGATTCAGCATTAATTTATGTTTCAATCAAAAAACACAGTTGTTACTCACAGATTCCACCCAGAGCTGAAATAAGCCATCGGCCCCAAACCTGTTATTTTCAATAACACCTCTACACCATAAACTAAAAGAGGAAGGAAAGAGGCAGAGTTAATATTAGCGCCTCAAACAACTTTCGTTGATTCATAAGGCCCCCTATGGCTAGTTTTACAGCATATGAAACTGTTATGAGTTATGAGTGTGCGGCCTACTCACTGGTCAGGAAAACGATGTAACTCCAGGGAACAAATCTGGACCAGGAATATCCACCTGCAGGACGAGAGGAATGTGAGACACCTGTGGTGCAACACTCTGTCCCTCCATCACTTGTGTCCATGTTATCAAGAGAGATCTTACTATTCAGCGTGTACGTTTCCACGAGGATCCACACACCATTGATGGCCACCACCACATCTGCAGTCAGGAGAAAAAGGTTAAAATGTTTTATTACGATGAGAGAGACTGCCTCGGGTATCTCCAAGGACGGCTGGGAGAATGTAAATGATTACACTTACACATGGCATACTGGAAGGCCTTAGACTTCACCAGCAGGTTGATCCCTGATGAAGTAGAGTAGAAAGCACAAAGAATAAGGAAATGAGAGATTGGTTTAGTCTAATAACCAAAAGAAGAGGAAACAGAGAACTTGCCTTTGAAAATGAGGAAGGTCGTGTGTGGAAGGTCATCAAACCAATGTTCTCCACTGCGTCGCGCCTAAATAACACACACATACACAACACATGTATGTTTAAAAAAAACAGCAAAAAGAGGTCAAAAGAGTTAATGTTAACTACACAGTACAAATGTAAAGCTACATACCTTCCATTTAAGGCCAGTGACTTCATAGAACTTATAAAAGTCCTGCAGACTATAACAGACATGAAAATGTAATTGTGCAATTAAATTCATGAGGGTATTAAGTGAAAAAAAAAGTGTGTGTCAGGCAGTTACCTAAGCATAGGGGCCCCTGAAGTATTAAGAGCTTTATATGTGAGGAAGCGGTCTCTTGCAGACATCCGCGGTCTGTAAAAACGCATCAGGCCATCAAACTGTTTCAGTGACACACCCATCGGCCTCTGGAGAGAAAACACCCAACGACACAAGCACAGCTGCAGTGAGTGCTTTCTAAAATGAATCATGTGTACCAAATACGCATTACACCACATAGAAGAGTGAGGTCATACCTGCCGGCTAACTAACAGCTGGAAGGCATGGTCAATAGCGGAGCGTTTGTGCAGCAAAAGAGATTTAAACTTCATCTTCTCAACATCATTAAACGTATCAAAGACGACTGCCAGGAGCTGGAGAGGGACAGAGAAAATGACAGTGTGGTGAGTTTGATGAGCGATCATGTAAAAAGGACTAACTGCTGGCCAAGTCTGTTTTCAACAGGACTCAATGACAATATTTCTTATATGAAAGTTGGCACAGGCAGGCGCAGCTGTTGCGCAAACACATCAGGCTAGACATTTTAGAAGTGGTGAAAACAAGGCTATTTATACCAAGTTCATGATGAAGTAGAGCTCTATGGAGAGGTAAACAATGAAGAAGACACAGGACCAGCGGTTCTTGGAGTACGCTGGCATCATCACATCAGGGAAACTACAAGAGAGAGGAAGCCAGGTGATACAAAATGAAATCTACGGAATCATGAAACACACACAGTGGAGGAAAGAAAAAAAATCATGGCAAGCTCTAAAAGAAGGAAGTACCACTTGCATGCCATGTGTGTAAAAAAAAATAAAATAACTGAGCAGTATTATGTGTGTTGGTGTGCTTACTTTGCTGTGGTGAGCAGGACAAACAGACTGACAAGGCTGTTCTCCAGAGTGTTGAAGTACTGCGGAGAGACGAGAGGGTTTGAGTCAGGAAATCTGACCACAACAGAGACAACACTGAAGAAGAAAGAGGAACCACCCGAGTCCCAAGACTTACATAACTCAAACAAATTAATGTCAGACAGACTACAGACTCAACATACCGGGTCAGCAGTGTTTGGAGAGAAGAGGCAGAAACCTGGACGAGACGAAAAGCAAATCAGAGTACGAGAAAAGCAGATCCCCTCTAAACACAGTATATGCTTTATCTGTGACTATTAAAGAGGGCAGAAAGAAGCAGCAGCATTTATGTAATATATATTTAATTACTCTGTGTTCTTACCCAAGATAGCGAATATGACCATGAAGAAAAGCAGCAGCAGGAGGATGTCAATAAAAGGTGGGAGGGACTGGAAGATCTGACGCAAGTTTCTGATTGAATGAAAGAAACTGTGTCAGTGATGAGGGTGTTTAACAGTTACATCAGTGGTGTCTGCATATTCAAGGATTTAAAAAAGCACATAAGTTATGAGGTAACTGAATCACAAGGTGGCAACATTAAAACCAAATTTCAATGTGCAACACATGTAATCTTTGAAAGACGTTTTACAACTATCACATTAATGCAAACATTTTTAAAAGTCTTTATGAGTGGGCTTTGAAAATTTCAGACACCAGTCACTCATTATGGAAGCACCAAAAGAAGACGCTGTCAAGAAACGCCTCTGTGAATTCTCAGTGGATGTTCTGGAGTCAAATGGAGCTTGCTAGATTTTGTTTGGCCTTGCAAGCTCTCAGTGTCGTGTCGCCATTTTTCTTTCATTTTCAGAGGGATACTTGGTGTGGGTTGTTACAAAAACTTTTCATTTGAGGAAGCTGAGATTTCTATCCACTTTGACCCAACTGTGTCAATCTGTGTGCGTGTGTTTGTTTAGGTCATTGTGTACCTGCGCACAGCACCACAATATCTACAGTCCACCAGGAATATGGGCCTCAGAGCTCTGGTCACTCGCACGTGAGACGTCTGTCTGATCAGAACCACTATGGCCTCCACGAACTGTAGCAGCAACACACACGTCTGCACAAGGAGAAGAGACATCGTGAGCGATATGCAGGAATAGAAGCTGGATTAACAGCAACAGAAAGTATCCATCGCTCACGAGTTACCTTCACCATGGTCCTCTTGTGTCGTATGAAGGTGTGGAAGCCTAACCAACGGAGTTTCATGCATAGCTCAAAAGCCACCATAACCAAAGCCAAGAGCTCCAGAGTGGCATGGACCTGCAGAGTTATCACAGACACAGGAGCTGTTATGATCATTTCTGAATGTTGTAATGATTTCTTTTTATATTACTTTGTATGTTATCATTTAAAGAGACTTGTAGTTGTGTGACTTTATGAACAGCAAATTTCCCAGGCTTTTAATCTTTGTTTTTTCCTGGGAGAGCTGCAGCTCTGTCTGGTCTTATCTAAGAGGAGCTTTTCAAGGACAGGATGTAAAAAACTGCCAACTTGTTAGTATATGTGTGAGCTGAAGGGGCAGGTAGGTTGTTTGCTGGCTATAAATAAACTTTAGCACCAACGTGTCTGGGACAACTGAATGCAAGACAGGAACAGACTTGTTCTGTTGTGGCTTCTTTCCTCCACAGTACAATTTACCTCAAAAGACATTAACACTATCTGTGTATTGTTTTTCCCTTTATTCATTGAAAATTCCCCAACAGAGCTTTTTACAGGAATCTGCGTGTACAATCTTGCGTTAATGTGTATATACGTTCACTCACGTAGACATCCAGGCGCAGCGAGGGCACAGCGGGAGCTTCGCACAGCGACAGCATCATCAGCAGCAGGCCTGTCAGCAGCTCCATCATGTAGAACAGGTGGTTGTGGGCAAACAGGTACGCCGCCAGCGCCTTTGGGTTTCGTGGGTGGGTGAAGAACTTATCATTGTTCTCCCCTTCCTGTTTATGAAATTCAAAAGATGCATATATGCCACATACTGAGCATGAGTATTTGAAATATTGTGTTTCTTCCAGATTAAACTGATGTCCCATCACTATGGAGCAGTACCTGTGGTAACACTCTGAAACACACTGCATCAGCAGAAGTTAAATCTGACATTGACGAGTGAATCTCGAGTACATGACATTTTTCACGGCAGTCATGCTTGACTTGTCAAACACAGGTGTAACTGATAGCATTAGATCATCATCAGAAACTACAAAGAGGGGAAGCCAGGTATTACAAAAAATGAAATCTGGAATCATGAAACACACACAATGGAGGAAAGAAAAAAAAATCCTTAGCAAGCTCTAAAAAGAAGAAGTACCACTTGCATGCCATGTATTAGCAAAAAATAAAATAACTGAGCAGTATTGTGTGTGTTGGTGTACTTACTTTGCTGTGGTGACAGGACAAACAGACTGACAAGGCTATTCTCCAGAGTGTTGATACTGCGGAGAGACGAGAGAGGTTTGAGTCAGGAAATCTGGCCACAACAGAGACAACACTGAAGAAGAAGAGGAACCACCCAGGTCCAAGACTTACATAACTCAAACAAATTAATGTCAGACAGACTGGGCCATAGCGCTACCGGGTCGCGGTGTTTGGAGAAAGGCGGAAACCTGGACGAGACGAAAAGCAAATCAGGCCACGAGAAAAGCGATCCTCTAAACACAGTATAACATCTGGCTATTAAAGAGGGCAGAAGAAGCAGCAGCATTTATGTAATATATATTTAATTACTCTGTGTTCTTACCCAAGATAGCAGATATGACCATGAAAAGCAGCAGCAGGATGTCAATAAAGGTGGAGGACTGGAGAGAGATCTGGCCTTAAGTTCTGATTGGACTGAAGAAGCATGTCAGTGGTAGGGTGTTATAGGAACACATCAGTGATGTCTGCATATTCAGGATTTAAAAGCACATAAGTTGTAAATTAACTGAATCACAAAGTGCTTAACAGTAAAACCAGAATTTCAATGTACAACACATGTAATCTTTGAAGAGCATTTACAACTATCACGATAATGCAAACATTTTAAAGTCTTTATGGTGGGCTTTGAAATTTCAGACGCCAGTCCTCATTATGGAAGCACCAAAGAAAAGGCGGCTGTCAAGCACTCTGTGAATTCTCAGTGGATGTTCTGGAGTCAAATGGGAGAAACACTAGATTTTGTTTGGCCTTACAGGCTCTCCAATTAATAAGTGTCGCCCTTTTCTTTCATTTCAGAGGGATACTTGGTGTGGTTATTACAAAAACTTTTCATTTGGGAAGCTGAGATTTCTATCCGCTGACCTTTGTGACAATCATGCGTGTGTTTGTTTAGGTGTTGTGTGCCTGCACAGCACCACAATATCGATCCACCAGGAATATGGGCCTCAGAGCTCTGGTCACTCGCCGTGGGAGGCGTCTGTCTGATCAGAACCACACTATGGCCTCCACAGACTGTAGCAACACACCGTCTGCACAAGGAGAAGGGGCATCGTGAGCGATATGCAGGAATAAATGGATTAACAGCAACAAATATCCATGGCTGCAGTTGCTCTACATGGTCCTCATATTGCGAGGTGTGGAAAGCTAACCAACGGAGTTTCATGCATAGCTCAAAAGCCACCATAACCAGCCCAAGGCTCCAGAGTGGCGGACCTTGAGTTATCCACAGACACAGGGCTATTATGATCATTTCTGAATGTTGTAATGATTTCTTTTATATTACTGTATGTTATCATTAAAGAGACTTGTAGTTGTGTGACTTTATAGACAACAAATTCCCAGGCTTTTAATCTTTGTTTTTATAGGAGAGCTGCAGCTCTGTCTGGTCTTATCTAAGAGGAGCTTTTCGGACAGGATGTAAAAACTGCCAACATTAGTATATGTGTGTGAGCTGAAGGGGAATTTGGGTGGGTTGGATTTGTTTGCACAGCTGTAGTGACTTTAACAACGTATCTGGGACAACTGAATACTAGGAACAGGAACAGACTTGTTCTGTTATGACACTTTCTCCACAGTACAATTACCTCAAAGACATTAACACTATCTGTGTATTGTTTTTCCCTTTATTCTGTTGAAAATTCCCCAACAGAGCTTTTACAGGAATCTGCGTGTACAATCTTGCGTTAATATTATATGTCGTTCCTCCGTGACATCAGGCTGGCGAGGGGCTGTGGGAGCTTCACTGGCAACATCATCAGCAGGCTGTCAGCAGCTCCATCATATGGGGAAGACTATGGTGGTTGTGCAGGCAGTGGTGCTTCGCCAGCGCCTTTGGAACAAAGTGGGTGGGTGAAGAGACTTATCCATTTCTCCTTCCTGTTGCCATAAATTCAAAAGATGCATATATGCCCACATACTGAGCATGAGTGTGTTTGAAATGTGTGTTTAGATTAAACTGATGTCCCATCACTATGGAACATTCTGGTAACTCTGAAACACACTGCATCAAGTTAAATCTGACATTGACGGTGATCCTCGAGTACACTGACATTTTGGCAGTCATACTTGACTTGTCGCTTTTGGTGCTTCAATAGCATTAGTATCGGCTTCATTTCATTAATTGCAGGATCAGAGCCATTGCTAATATTGTTCGTTCCACCTGTGCCTTTCCTGCCCTGACAAGTCAATTTTTCTGCTTCCAAAATGGGGGCATTACAAAAAAGTTTAGGAACAACTACTTTGCCAGGTTTCTTGCACTTGATGTCAAAAATGTGAAGTGTGTGGTGCTTTTCACATTGTCCACGTTTTTGTTACTGTATGTGTCTGGTGAATGTAAACATTTACTGTATCTATCTATAAAAATTGTAGCCCGTTTTGTCATAATGAACTGTGGGTTATTGCCTGGACCTCTTTCAAAACAATTTTTAAAAACCCTACAAGATTATGTTTTAGTATTAACAACAGTTGGTTATTAAGAGCCAAGAAATTCCTTATCGTCCCTCTTCTGCAATTTACAGTTCCTTGTACATTAACAGGTTATTACTTCCTAGAGCTGTTCATGATGTAAATATAGCCTGTTGACAGAGCACTAGGTTTAATGATCTACGAGTAATACAGGTGTAATAAAAACTATCATGATCATATGAACTCAGTTCCACTTGCTCTGTACCTGCAGGTAGATGGCTGCCTCTTGGTAGTTCATCTCCCAGCTTTGCCGTAATGACACATTTTGGGCTCTGGTTTTTTGTGGCCCAGGAGTTGAGATGACAGCACTGTTCACTATGTCATAATTGCCTCCACGTCCATCTGGAAGAAAACACCCAAGTGTCAGTGTACTGCCCTTATTTATGCAGAAAAGTACAACAAATGGGAACTAAAATTAGCTTGTCTTTTCACTTCCATGCTTATTCTTTGTGTATCACCATATACGGTCACACACACACACACACACACACACACACACACACACACACACACAGTGCATAGAGGAGTATGCACCTACCAATGCAGTCTAGTTCTAACTGTGAGAGCATAGGAGGAGATCACTACTGGACTCTCGTTATTTGTCTGATCTTCATGGAAACCAGCTGCCTGCCCACATAAGCACTCCATTGATCAGTCTGGATTTGTCTGTATGCCTCAGTTGTGTGGATGTTTTAAGTGTCCCTGAAGTCCACCGCACAAGTAAGTGTGTGTGTGTGGATGTGTGTGTGTGTGTGTGTCAATGACAGTATGCTGGTCTTGGTCCAGCATCCACACACATCTGGAGATACAGATGGCCAAACATTCCTCCTGAAAGCCTGGGTACAAACTTGAAACACAGTCACAAGTGCAGGAGCCCGTTGCGATCCTCACAGATCCAGAAATATCAGAATGACCAAGTTTGGGGGATAAAAGAGAGACACTGGAACTGAACACCACTCAAAACAAGTGACCATTAACTTGCAACATTCAGTATGTCTTTGACCGTTTACCTTAAATGCGACTTGAAACACTTGCACCATTACCCCTGTTTGGCATGAGTTTGAACTTTGGACGTGCATGTCAGTAAGTAAGAAGTGCCGTGTTGCACTGATGTCACATTACCTGTACATCTCCTTCCTGCCACAGACAGGATACAGACATGGGATGATGACCACAGGAGGAATTAATCCAGCACTACAACACCCAACTTATTCTTCAGAGACAAGGCATTGAGACTTAACAGTGGTGTGACAACACCACGCCATTATGGGAGGTGATAGGGGTAGAAATTACTACTTCTGAGGCATAATAGAACTTTTTCTTAAACCTCCATTGTCTACAAAATGAATTCCAAGTACAATAGTAAAAAAATTAAATCAGATCAACTCATCATCTAATAATTCATATATAGGACCAGCAGGATTTATATGAATATAAATACATGATTCTTTCTTGAAGAATAAGTCCCTCCATGTGTCTTTCTGCAGCTGCATGAACAAAGTCCTGTTTGAGTCACTCTGGGTGATCTTCCACACACTGTACATCACATGTTTCTGCTTCAGGCACAACTCCTTGGAATAAAACGTAGTGGAACAGCATGGAGTCAGGAAATTGCAGTCACAGAAGTTTCTGTGGGCCACAGCAGATTGGGCTGGAAGTGTGAAGATCAAATTCAGTCCAGCAGCAGCCTGGCTGTTATCCTGACCAGGAGTACACCTGTGTCCATGGAGTGTGCTGTTCAACCCTCATTTGTTTGAGAACAATAACATGTTTGGAGCTCCCCGCCATGCTTACAGTTGGGTCAGACTCACAGAAACACAAAACAGACTCCGTGGTCATGACTGTGTTTCTCCCAGGAAAAAAATAAATCTAGTTCTGAGGTGGTCTGTGGGTCCTGGCCAGGCATGTGTGTGGGAACTTCAGCTTAAACTTCTATCAAGCCTAACGATTTGTCACTGGTATTTCATTTGTGTGCTATAGTGTCAGGTTTCGAAATACTCTGCTCCAGAAAGCTCCAACAGCAATCATGAGAACGTCCTCCTTGTCTACTCCCAAATATCAGAGGAAAAAAACTCTTCCTGCACTCAGAGCCAGAGAAAATGATCAGTGAGCTCACACACAGACACACTTAACACACAGGCTGAACATTCACATAACACGCATACCCATGAGCAACAGGAGGGGCGGGGGTGAAGTCACTGAGCCCGGCAGTTTCTCTGATGGGTCATTTGGCTTATATGAGAATACAAAGGGCAGGATTACTATGTTGAGTGGATGGGATGCACATACTCTTGCTTTTACACACACACACATGATCGCAGAGGCTGGTGGACAATCTCTTTTCTCCATTAAAGCAGTGTGGCCTGGACGTGCAGCATGTATGCAGCTGACTGTCAACAACATTAAAGGGCTTCAGACTGCACCAAACCTGGTAAGTAGATGAGCACTAACTTCATATCTCAAAATAAACAACTATACTTATTTACAATACTATAAACAGATATACAAAAAAGGCATCACCACTCAGGTAACAGTAACATATAACAAAACACACACACACACACACACACACACACACACACACACACACACACACACACATATTTATGTGAGTTAAGGTATAAAATGAAAGTTTACATGTCTCCTCAAACCAACCACAAGCCTATATTCAGTTGAGTTATTATTCCTAACTTTAACTACTTTTGCTAACGGTTTTAAAGAGGTGTTAATTAAACGTTATGTCATTTTGGAGACTGTAGTCGTTTGAGATGTTGAATCTAATATTTTGTCCATGCCATTTTGTCAATAATGGTAAACTAAAAATTAGAAAGACCTTCCAGTATACTAAAGTGCTGAACCAACACCTCTCAGACATAGTTTGAACATCATAACTTCTTTATGGTAGGATTTATTGCAGGACCGTTGTGTATGACTGCATTACTTTTAGCTCCTGGGTGCGTTTTTTTGCTTTAGCTGTATATCAAATACCATGCCTTGACATGCAGCACCAACATTTCCACGGTCATTGGCCTAGCCATACATACATAGTCTACATACATGACTCTACTGAGGTTGAAGGTGAGTGTATCACAGTACAAACTTACTCTCATCTCCTCTCTCAGCCTCCTCGTTGAGCAGACCGCTGTTTGTTTCGTCCCAGGTTAAGATGAGAGGCACATCGTCGTCAGACTCCATACTAGCAGACAAAACAGGCTGCAACCAGCCTCGATTTGCTAACGGTCAGTTGTGAGATAAGGCAAGCAACCTACTACCTAAATATCTGCACCGTTTATTCTGCAAGCCGCAAGACAACTGCACATCTTGGGCGCTCACAACTGCAACGTTAACCTTTACTTGTTGGCTAATCAACCGAGTACTTCTTCGTTGTGCTAACTGAGATGACGGCTACGATAAAAATGTCTCTGTTGAGACATGCGACACAGGAACTAGCAGGCTTCAAGTTGTGTGAAGCGGACAAGGCCTGTTGGTTTCAGACTTGGTCTTTGTCTTGTCACAGATGACATCTGTCACCGAATCAACTGGTTCTCTGTCACCCCGGCTAACAGGCTGAGACAGTCCGTCTGTGTCCATCACGGCATTGTCACCGCACACCGGGCTTTCTGCTGGATAACTGATGCTGGGCGCGTTCTGGTAACATTTTACCAGTACCGCAGTACACCAAATTTACATCTACAGTAATATTTTCCGCAAGGGACAATACCTCACTTCACAAAAGCTCGACAGACAAACACTGTGGCTACCGCTACATCAACAAACTTTCGCGACACTGAAGCAATTCACGGCAGGTTCGGCGACCGTTGCCAAATTTTCAAAATAAAAGTCAGAGGCTCTTCGACAATAGTGTAAAACCATTTTAATAGAGGACTATCACATATATTTATTCATTCAGTTATTTAATTAAAATACTCAAATATACATGCATTTATTTTCTGCATCATAAGCTATTCGCAATATACGCCGGTGATTTGATAAAATCAGCCGCACCGGTATCCTAGCAACAGAGAAAAGAAAATGTAAACAATATTTTCTGCTTGCGACCAACATACGAGTCAACAGGTATGTAACTTATCACACCTCATTAACACTGCTTCATCTAAACTAACCTTTTTATATACAGTCTATGAAACTTACTGTCCTACTCCGTAAGAAAAAAAAACACTAGGATGTTTTTCAACGACACTAAGTAAAAAATAATAATAAAAAAAAAAAAAGGAAATGTGTAGACTGGTGCTGTCATAAACTGTCGTAATCTGAGCGCTAATGAACGCCAAAGGTGTCGGGACCCTGACAAGGGTCACAAGATGAAGCGATTAAAGATCTCCTCCATGCATGTTCAAAATGTTCTGCTTTGAATAATAATTTGTATCTGACAGGTTTTTCCCTAAATAAAGTTCAATTATTGATTAGAAATTCTTGAGATGACATCTATGCCCCACGCCTCATCGAAAGGTCCAGAATTCATGTCTATAAATATGCAGTTATCTTTCATGTCAAATGTGTAACTACTCCATACAGGATGTGTAGCACATCACTGAAGGACCACGTAGGTGCAGCTCAGACTTCAGGTTTCTACATCACACTTGTGTAAGCTGCCTATTTGACCAGGATTGGTTTGAAAAGTTATTTGTGACTCAGATTTAAGTTGAGCACAGAGAAACTTTGCACATTAAGCAGAATTTGAAAACAGCTTTCTGGTGTCCAACTCTGATCACACATCACTGGGTACGATGAAGTCATGAGGCACAAGTAAAAAAGGTTGGGGAAAAAGTATTTATATGGAAGTACTACCTCTATAGAAAAGAAAGTAGCTATACAAACAAAGTAACTATAGGTAAGTGGATAATATTGTAAGCCAATATAGACAAATACCACATGTTTACATGTAACATGTACACATTTTACAGCATTAGGTTTTTTTGTTATAGTTTACTCTTTTCTTACCATCCAGTATGTCTGCAAAAAGGGCAACAGTGTTGGCAAAGAAAAAGGCAAAGACCAGATCGGAGGATGCTCTAAGGAACCATGACACGCCACAGAAATGGCTGCTCTCTGTTGAGGCTCAGTGCCTCTCAAGGATACTGGAAAACTGCATTAGTCAAATCGAGATTGCAGCGTCCCTGCCTGCTATCCTCCACTTAAAGAGTGTGTCTGGTGTTGTGGACGAGGAGTTGAGTAGGGCACTTCAAGAGCATCAACTGCTAAGTGAAAGATTGGAGACACTAGAAGGTGTCAAGCAGGAGTCAGAGGGAGAAGATGGAGAATCAAGGAAGAGCGCAAGAGCCCAGCTTGAGAGGGACATCATGAACTCTGTCAGGGATCTGCTCAGGCTTTTCAGAGCGCGTCCCAATGCCATTTCTGGCTTGAGGGCAGAGCTAGATATGCAAGTAGGGGAAAGTGAGCTCAAACTAATAAGAGGGTTTAAGATGTTTCACGGTCATATAGTAGAAAAGTTGCTGACCAGTCCAGATGAGGAGCTACAGTTGATCCTCTACAGGCCGACCTCTCCATCCCCTGCCAACGAACTGGAGGTCATCGCTAAGGAGGAGGAAGTAGTAGCTAAATCCAAGAGGGAAAGAGATGCAATGGTGAGACACCAGACTGGACTATGAAAAAGGAACCTTCACTTACAAGAGTCTAGTCTGCGACATGTGTAACAAAGAATTTCAGCAAATACATCCTCTCCTCTTGACCTCTTTCCAATCTCACCTCTCCCGTCTTTCTGTTTGTATCACAGATTGCTCAGAAAAAAATTTACATTGAAAATATGCAGCGTTATATGCAAGGGGCCAATGTTGAAGTGGCGAGTATGTCACAAATGGCAGATAAGCAGTGCCAGTCACATGTGAAGATATCGAAGAAACAGGCCAGTATGCAACAGGAAATTGATCGACTGAACCTTCAGCTCAAGAATTTAATGCTTGAAAACAGACAGACAGAGAGAGCACTCCAAGAGGTACGTTTAGTTTGTTCATTTCACAGTAAGTGTTTCATATTTCATTGGTAGTAACATATTTAGTTTTCATTAAAACGTCAGCTGATACTGTTTTTCTTCCTTGGCAGAAAAACGAAAAAGTGGAGACAGAAATTGAATACTTGATCAAAAATTTTGACGATGAAATGGAAGAAAAACAGGTATAAACTCAGACATCATAAAGTGCCCCCAAAAAATGATTGTATATACTCTAGATTCTAGTTCAGTATATTCAGAAATGTAATCCATACACCCCTCAACACCCTAACTGCCACCATGCCCTCTCTCAGGCTGACCTGGAGCTGAATGAAAATGATTATGAGATGGAGGAGGAGCAGCTGAGGAGTCTGGAGAAACCCTTTTCTGTCCTAGAGGTGGAGTACAACCAGATCCAGGAGAAGCGTCGGCTGGCGGAGGAGAAGAGACAGAAGGAGATGAAGGAGCTGGAGCTGAAGACCAAAGCTGCTATTTTCGCCCAAGCCTGGTGGAGAGGCTACAGCATTCGCAAGGCCTTGAATAACAAGGGCAAAAGCAAGAAGGCCAAAAAAGGGAAAGGCAAGAAAAAATGAACCATTGCCTAGTTTCATCGCAGTGGTGCTACACAGACACACTCTCTACCTGTAGAGCATGAATGTTTTTGGATGATAAAAAGCCTCAGTGTGCTTGTCAGTTTTATCTAATTTTTCAATAAAGTCTTTTATGTTTTAATCTAGTGTTTGCTATTTGTGTGAACTACAGAACTTACTGGGTATACCAGCTGCTGTTTTCTTTAATGGCCACAGGGTGACAGTACAGGCTTTTGTATTCTAAATGATCAATTACCTACATTACATTATATTCATTTGGCAGTCACGCAGACAGCAAGAGCCAGGGATTGAACCACCACCAGTAAAAAGTCACTTGATGATGATGATACTAGATAAACAGTATTTTTCAAGTTAAAACAAGTCAACTTAAAATGTTTGGTTTCTAATATCAGAACCATTTCAGATCAACTCCTGTTCATTACAACCAGGAGCTAAATGAATGTCACACTGACCTCTTATTAAACTCATTACGTTTATTGGCAGGTTGTTAGCATACTTCCCAGCATGCACTATATTTAAAAAAGGTGTCTTTGGTTAGCCACATGGGTCTAAAACCATAATTAAGGAAGGTGCCCACTTCTGGCACAAAACTGTTAAACACAACCCTGATACTTCTTCATTACTGACAGAATAAATATAAAGTAAGTTCATTGTTTTTTAGTTTAAAGTTTAAAGTTCATTCAACTCATAGAGTTTTACATTAGAACAACTGAACAAACTATTCAGTGCAAATTCAGTGAATTGTTTTAAAGAAACTTCTGTTTAAGTTCAAATTGGAATATCAATGTTTTTTTATTTGACTTGTGACTTTTTTTTTGCCCCTCTGTCTTTTCTGTCCATCACTGTGTCTCTGTGAAGATTGATATTGTTTCACTATGTCCTCATGGTCCAGGATGAACATCTTGATCTAAGAGGGAGACAGTAGGAAACTGTTTGTTAGCATGATCATTTTCTGTTGTTCTGGCTGTTTGTCGCCATCTCTGCTCTGTCAGGGTACACACCTTGTCCAGATGTTTCTCCTAAAAACATTGTCGTTTTCCATCATGTTTTATGGCGAATCAAGATCTAAGACAGCTTGCCACCACGACTAAGCAATTTCCAATGGACAAAATGAGCTCTAGACCCTCAGCGAAACTTTTCAGTTACAAAATACCAAAGGGGCTGTGTGAGGGAAGCCGTTGAGACCAGCAAAAAGATGAGTTATGCCTTAGTCATTTTCACCAATTCACAAGTTCAGCCTCCTCCTCCTCTAACCTCTGTATCTTCTCGTCCTTTTGAAGAACCTCTCTCCTCTCCCTCTCCGCCTTCAAAAACTCGATCAGCATCTTCATCGTCCACAGAAGCAGAAAGAGGGATTTTAGTGAGTTAGGGCTGTTCCCCAGTTCCAGTCATGAAACTGAAATGTGTGTAAAATGTGCCAACCATACCTTTTGAGACACATATAAATTGCAACTCCTACAACTTTTCCATGGACTGTGGCAGACTCTCCAACTTCAACATAAAAACACACACAGCAGACAAAAGTTTCCTGAAAAACATAGTTCTCAAAAGTCTTTGACAGATGTTTTCTTTGGTATTTTTGGTTACCAAAAGGAAGATGGAGGCTTTATTATTGTTATTAATCTTATTTTCTTAATTGCCAGATTTTACACACATAGATGAAAATTCGGTGAGTAAAGTTTTAAAAATTGAGCTGAAGTATGTATTATGATTCTTTTTTTTTTTTCTTTTCTTTATGTAGGCTATTTTGCTCTCCTGGTAGTAACCTCCTTACCCCAAAGTCTTTAAATAAAGCACTAAAAAACAAAACTTTTAGCCAATCCCTCACCTGCGCTATCGCTGCCTTAAGATGTTCGTCCTCTCGGTGTTTCTGCGGTGATTCAAAGAGGTTCAACGCTCATGTCAGGTTTCTCTGTCATCACACAGCTGGCCCCCGCAGGCAGCCTCCTGTTCACACACAAGCAGAAACTTATTAACATTGATCGCTCGGATTGATTCTGGCTGAGCTTCACACGCTCAGACGGGGAGAACCGCTCCACACAAACTCACTGTGAAACCTGCACCTCTCCGATGCGTTTGGAAAGACTCACCACTCTTTGTAGACAGATTTCACGATGCACGATCTTGAAGTTTGAATTCTTCCTCTTATTCTCGCTGTTTAAAGTTGGTTTTCAAACTGTTTGTGAGCGTGCGGCTCTAGTGTTCGCGCCCCCCGCCCCCTCCCCCTTCTATAATCGGGACTTTTAAAGACACAATCCGGTATTTCAGTGAAAAAAAAAAAAAAATCACAGCGCCACCAACAGCCTAACATATTTTTTATTTAATCTATTGGTCAAACTCTACAAGAAGAGCAGAGACCAAGTGATTAATCAATTAGTTTGTCAATTAGCAGAAAATTAATCAACAACCAGAAATTCAAATGGAACCCAAAGGCACAATCCCGTCAAAAATGTTAAAAACATACAGTATATTTACATTAATTTGATGTACGAGTCAAACTCTTATACAAACTCTTTCAAGCAAATGTGCCAAACACTTAATACATCCATCCAACATCCTATAGTATTCTATATGTCTCTTCATCTTCAGTATGAACAAATGCACAAGTTTGCATGCAGTTTTCAACCATGATTAACCCACAAAATCTCAAAACATAAAACTATGAGGAGAAACATGTCGGCCTTAATTTTATGAGTGTCTAGTGCCTCGCTGTCTCATAATCTGTCCATGTAAACTTATAGGACAACAGAAAATGTGCTTACAGTGTGGACATCAAAGATGTTACATCTGTAACATGAGTTTTAGAAATGTGATTGACAGGTGTTACCACAGGGAGATGTGTGATTTTTTCACTTTAAGCACAAAAATCACACTTAAAATCACACCTTTCCGCTGCTGATGCTTTGACGACACCGGACAGTACGTGGTTACACGCCATGTTCCTCACCATACACTAGAATGACAGACGCAGGCACGCATGATGACACTTTGTGGTAAACATGTCAGGAGCAAGATGAGCTGTGTGAAATTGTTATGGCTACTTTGAATCAAAAGATGTGGGCCTACTTTATGTGAGGATTTATTGGAGTCTTACAAGTTGTTTACATACTGAAACATGTTGATGATTACACAACCTATAAAAGTCCCTAAAGACACACAGTTATTGAGAGCTGAGCTTGGGAGCTGAGACTCAAAGTTCATTCTTGACACTTAAAACAACAGTTGACCTCAGCGATCATGATCGAAAGCTTCAGAGCAGCTACTAAATGGACCGTGTGGTGAGATTGTGTTCTTAACTGTTGCGTCCATGGTCGAGAATGAACTTTGAACCTCTGCATTTGAGCCAGCAAGGACAAGAGCTCCTCGTGTAGTGCTCAGAAGGAATGAAAATTTGAACATGTGCAGTTCCAGGAACACAGGGCTACCTCCATCTGCTGATGAAGATCGTGAGATATGATGGACAGCTCTAAAACAACCACTAAAATAGACCTTGTGGTGAGCTGTCTCCTCGACTGATCTTGAGAAGTTTAATGAAAAAAGTCAGAAGCTAACAGTCTTTTTTGCCTACAGTAATCCTCATCACTGACTGATGAGTAGTACCACTCTACCAGGACATTCATGACCTCATCCACGCCTAAAATGTCTTCAGGTACTTGTTGTCACCTTTAGGGAAGAGCTATATATTGAGTTAATGGTAATTTGACATCACATGTTCATATTGGGAACACAGTGCCACATGGAGACAGAGGAAGGTGGCATTAGCACACTTAATGGAAATGCTGTGTGCTGTTATTTTTGCATAACAATTGCCAGGTGTGGCAAAGATGCTGACAGTGACGGCGACAGAACCAGAAAAATGCATCGGATGTAAATGTGTGTCATGCATACACACACACACACACACACACACACACACACACACACACACAATGATCAGAGTAAGAAAGAGAAAAAGCATGACTAAAAGTCGGTGAAGGGGAAAAACAACAACACTACAGGCTCCTACAGGCTCAGCCGCTGTATCCATTTTTGATGAATGAATGGCTTGCTGCACACACACACACACACACACACAGAGAGATAGAGAGAGAGAGAGAGTACTATATTAATACTAATGGAATGATGCTATTATAATAAGAGCATGTTGTGTCAGGTGATGGGCACAGTGTGAGGCCGTAGAGATGGAGACATCGCACCCATGTAAACACCAGCAGACCTTTTAACAGCTGAAGAGGACAAGGAAGAAGAAGGTAGGTCAGGGTCTATGATGACAGACACAAAGCCCATGAGGAAAATTTAGACACAGTGAACCTGTTCTGGTGGAACGTGGTAGCCCAACACTTTAAGACACTTAATGTGGGTTTTTCCTAAAATTTGTCACCAGTCTGTATATTTAATGTGTAAAAAAAAACATGAGTAAACCATGTCCTCCTTGACATTTTTGCCAAGATGCCATGTTTGATGTGTATGCTTCTGGACAGGTTTGTGGCTGATGCTTTTTTCTTCTTTTTCTTTGCTTATAAAAAGTTTACATGAAGTTTTATGTGGCTCTTTTTCTCATTGTCAAGCCTCTGTTTAAATAAAATGAGAAAAAAATAAAATAAAATAATAATAATAATAAAATAAGTGATTGAATAGTCAAACCTATAAAACCTTGACTCTCGCTGTACCTTGCACACACACACATCCACACATTCACACACACAGTTGAGTGAACAGGTAACAAACATTTAGACATCCATAATTAAAGGTCAACAGTGTGGTGCAAACAGATATTGAGAGGAAGTCTGTGTTTATGCTAATGCCTTGTCAGACAGAGAGGCCAGCGACTCTCTGACACCATCTATTAATAATGAGACAAGATCACAGAAATGCACTGGGTATGAACCAAACAATGCTGCTGCCGGCTAACAATGGGATGTGACAGCGGCCTGAGTGAGAGCTATGAAATCGGGATGTGTGTGCATGCAGTGTCTGGTGGGAGCGGGGTATATGAAGGGATTTGTTTGTTTATTGACGTTTGTGTTTTGTGTTTGTCTCACAGCAGTGGTCTTGTCTGGCCTGTTTGCAAACACGCTTGTACACGAGTGGCGACGAGCCTGCAGGAGGATGCAGGCAACTGAGATGCAGGGAGAGAGGGAGGCCTGTCAGGACGAGCTGAGGCACAGGAGACCTCTACAAAAAATGCTAAAAACATACTGTTTGTGATCACTGGAAACAAGAGAGACTGAAATTTATTACAGAGCTAAACATTTATTTTTCAA
Source organism: Lates japonicus (assembly GCA_033238685.1). Lineage (NCBI taxonomy): Eukaryota > Metazoa > Chordata > Actinopteri > Centropomidae > Lates > Lates japonicus. The sequence continues at coordinate 366,862 of BRZM01000019.1, read as the reverse complement.
ATTGGGACATCTATTAATCTAACCAAATAAGACAGTGATTCCCAGACATGAGGTCAGGGCTGCTTAACAGATTACAAAAAACAATTTACCAGATACAGCAGGTCTGCAAATTTAAAGCTTTACTGTCTGATGTTTCTTTATGATTCTTATGTTTGTTTTAACTAGGATTTTTTTGTTGTTATTGTTGTTGTTGATTGTGATTGTTTCACTCTTGAAAAAGAGTTCTCAATTTTAAGAAGACTACCATAAATAAAGATTATGTAGCTGCTTACAGTTTATATTCACACTATAAGGCCATAACATCACTTTAAGGGACTGGTTAGTTGCAAACATCAGAAAAAAGGAAAGGTGTTGGTCCAGACCAAAAGTTTTCATGTCCTCCTCAGGATGAATAATATATCATACATACATTACATATAAAATATAGTAACTCAAGTGACCCTCTGACATTTCATTTAGCACTAGCATCAGGTCAAAAGGTCAATTCTTCCAGTACCTTTGTTTACATTTCCATCAGCCTCAGCTACACTTTGTGTTTTATGCTGATTAGTTAGCATGCTAACATACTAAACTATGATGGTGAACATGGTAAACATTACACCTGCTAAACATCATGTTAGCATTTATATTGTGAGCATGTTAGCATACTGACAATAGCATGTAGCTAAGTTACAGGCTCGCAGGGCCACTAGCAGGGATGTAGTCTCTCAGCTCTTCTGAGAATATGTGGAAATCTGATATGGTATTGTTTTAGGCTCATTCCAGTATTTTGGACACCATATATAAGTTTATATTAAGTGACTATTTATACATAAAATAGTTTTGTAGCCACATGAGGGCAGCAGAAACAAGCTGTGAACAATATTGACAGTTATCATCACCTTTAAATTGATACGGTGAACTTTTAGGAAACTGATGCATATTTATACATCCAACAGTCACAGAGGAACATTTTCATTACTGTGTCTGTCTGCTGTTTGGTGCTAGGCAGGAAGTGTACAGTGGGTGTATGAAGACAGCTGCCTGCTGTGGCCAAGAACGAGAGCGATGAGGCTGAAGCAAAGCAGTAAAGTTGTGAATCAGACAGTCAAACAATAAGTGGGAATCAGTATAAAGCTCACTAATGTTCAGGGAAGCTGCAGATTCAGGTAATAACAATCTGTAGATTCATCAATGCAACACTATCATTTGAATAGTGTGAATAGTGAATGACTTGGACTCACAATCTGAGTATTTCTAAAAATCTTGGCTTCAGTCCTGGCTTGGACACATGCACAATAGTGACCTGACAAGGTTCCTTTATTCAAATCTGGGGGGCTGTGAGGGGCTGCAGCCAGTCTGTACGGTGAGCAAACAATCAGAGCGGGAAAGTGAAGTCCTGCTGGTAGTGATATCATTATGCTGTGTGTCCTGTCTGGACAAGGGGACCAGAGTGAGGTCAGGGGTGTAAGCCCTTAACCTTGTGTGTATCAGAGTTTCTGTGTGTGTGCGTGTGTGTGTGTGTGTGTGTGTGTGTACATGTCATTCTGTCTTGCTGGTTGTGTGTCTTTTGTCTCCCAGAGAGCGTGTGTGTGCATCTATATTTGTGTGTGTGTGTGTATGTGTGTGTGGAGGATTAGCGTGCCTCTCCAGTCCTCTGGCTGTAATCAGACGGGACATTGGCTCCATGACGGCCCACAGCCCCCACCACCACCCACTGCGGTAGCGCCTCTATCCCTTTCACCCTGTCATGCGTGTTTGCCTGCTGGTCTTGGGACCTCGGCGGTATGTTAGGAGTTAAAACAATTATTCTTGCTCACATCACAGTGTCCTTTTTAAATAAATGTAGCTTCCACCGGAGAGAGTGACAGGAAAATCAGTGAGACAAAGGTCTTCATCTGGTCCTGATCATGTGACGGGACTACTACTGGGCCACCAAGTGATCCTGCATCCTCTTAAATATGATGTTTGCATGTTACATTGTGAGAGAATCCAGCATGAGAGGGAACGATAAGGCTGCTCCATCGGGGTGACGGTTTGAGGGTCGTCAGATAAACAGCCATCACTGATCAAGTTAGTCTGAGCCCTCTGACCCTGGACTGGCCCGTCTGCTGTTAGTTCGACCCTTAACCTCTCCCTTTGTCTTTCAGACGCAACAAGCAGGACTCAGACCCAAGCTCACCCACCCACAGCAACCCACACACACACACACACACACACACTTACTTGGCCTCTTATCCTTGACAGCTCTTACGCTCATATTAAGATCTACTTCAGTGATTTCAGGGCTGTTTCAGCCATAGACTCTCATTTAGGGGGAAATTAGCTTGGGTGTGAGTCTTGTTTCTATATTGTGCTTAACAGCATTAGACCATTCTTGTGGCTTTTAAATAACAGCAAGGATGGATAGTACCATTCAAATAAACCTCCACCATCCTACTTTGTTGCACCATATGTAATGGCCGAGCATTCATTGTTTTACATAATTGCACTGCCATTGTGCTGTCCTCTTAGTGCTATACCGATACTAATTCTTATAGCTTAGTGTATTAAGATGTGCTGAAAAAAAAGTTTTTATGTATCCATCAACTCATTTTACAATGATGTTGTCTCAAGTTTTTAACTCAACGGTGTGATGGAATTCTAAAACCAACAAACACTCACCTGAACAAGCTTTGGTAAGATGTTGGAGCTTCTGGAAAGCCACTGAGGAAAGGAAAAAAAACAACTCCTACAGGCTCAGATACATGCAATTTTTCTATTGATTTCCTAACATGAAAACTGCATGGATTCAAGCTTTCTCTGTTCGCTATGGTTTAGCTGTTTTACTAGTACCATGCTGGTCAGGAAGGACCAAGCTGTCGCCCTTTACTGCAGCAGAGAGACGGAGCACCATCAGACCAATAGAGACGAACCATAATCAACTTTACCAATTACACTCCATCTCAGACCACTTATTCCACACAAAATGGCATCACTAATGCTGGACATCACACAAATGCCTCTCCGGGTTCTCCAAGAGACTCCAAATACACATTTATACATTCAAACCAATAGTTCAGACTGTAATTAAATAAGCTTTAAATAAGTCTTTGATGTCTTTAAAAAAAGCTTGTTTTGCTAAAGAAATTGCTCTGCCTAGCTGCACAGTGGCTTTAACATATAATACAGCAGAAACATAAGCAGTCATCCAGGTTTAGGAGCTGTGCAGAAATTTAGGTCTGCAGGCCAAATGAGTGACATTTAAAAATGTCAGTCTTTCTTCTCTCAACATGTGGTGCACACGACCAAACAACTGATGTATGCATGTGGTTGTCAGTGCTCTGTGCCTGTTAGACACCAAGGCTGACTTGTAAATTTTGGATGAGAAAAGGAGAATATAGAGGCAGGCAGGGTTAGTAGCGAGGGGTGGGGGCGGTGGGTGGGGTGGGGTGTCGGGGAGATAACGATAAGCACCACTTAGGCTCTTTGATCACAAAGGTTCATCAATCTACTGTCTGACCAGTGCGTCTGAGTCCTCCACAGATGGATTACACACACACACGGCTGTTTAATATTACTTCCACGCCCCAGCCAAAGCTTTATTCTCTCAGCTAACTCCCAGCCACACAGAGGTCACCACAGAGCTCTGTTACTGTACAAGTAAGCATGTAGCAGTGCAATCCATCTTCAGAGCTGGAGGCCCCTGAGATTCCCGTTCTTCTCCCCCCCTGCTTCTCCTCCTCTCCCCCTCCTCCCCTCGTCCCGGCCTGGGCGTGACTGGAGACGAAGGGTTAAGGAGGAACAGACCCTCTGAAGAGCTGCCTGCTTAACCTCTGACCTCGTGGTGTATGAGAGAGAGGGAGAGGAAGAGAGAAAAAGAGGGAAAAGAGGGAGGGCTGACGACTTCTAACAGGCATATAAATGTGAAAACACTGGGTTAGAAGTTTAATGATTTAACAACCTTTGCAAATAAATCTGTCTGTGTTACATCCATCTGCTCTTTTCATGTACGTGCGTTGTAAAAACCAATAGTTCAGACTGTAATTAAATAAGCTTTAAATAAGTCTTTGATGTCTTTAAAAAAAGCTTGTTTTGCTAAAGAAATTGCTCTGCATAGCTGCACAGTGGCTTTAACATATAATACAGCAGAAACATAAGCAGTCATCCAGGTTTAGGAGCTGTGCAGAAATTTAGGTCTGCAGGCCGAATGAGTGACATTTAAAAATGTCAGTCTTTCTTCTCTCAACATGTGGTGCACACGACCAAACAACTGATGTATGCATGTGGTTGTCTGTGCTCTGTACCTGTTAGACACCAAGGCTGACTTGTAAATTTTGGATGAGAAAAGGAGAATATGTAGAGGGCAGGCAGAGGGGTTAGTAGCGAGGGGTGGTGGCGTGGGTGGGTGGGGTGTCGGGGAGATAACGATAAGCACCACTTAGGCTCTTTGATCACGAAGGTTCATCAATCTACTGTCTGACCAGTGCGTCTGAGAAAGTCCTCCACAGATGGATTACACACACACACACACACACACACACACACACACACTGGCTGTGTTTAATATTACTTTACCACTTTAGCCAAAGCTTTATTCTCTCAGCTAACTCCCAGCCACACAGAGGTCACCACAGAGCTCTGTTACTGTACAAGTAAGCATGTAGCAGTGCAATCCATCTTCAGAGCTGGAGGCCCCTGAGATTCCCGTTCTTCTCCCCCCCTGCTTCTCCTCCTCTCCCCCTCCTCCCCTCGTCCCGGCCTGGGCTTGACTGGAGACGAAGGGTTAAGGAGGAACAGACCCTCTGAAGAGCTGCCTGCTTAACCTCTGACCTCGTGGTGTATGAGAGAGAGGGAGAGAAAGGAAGAGAGAGAAAAAGAGGAAAAGAGGGAGGGCTGACGACTTCTAACAGGCATATAAATGTGAAAACACTGGGTTAGAAGTTTAATGATTTAACAACCTTTGCAAATAAATCTGTCTGTGTTACATCCATCTGCTCTTTCCATGTACGTGCGTTGTAAACTCCGAGCAGGTGGAAGGTGGAAGAGGTTAACTCAGAAACATGAGATGCCAGGAGAGAGGAAGGAGGACGAACAGAGGTTTGTAGGAGTGTCTCAGAGAAAGGGAGACGAGGGGAGGGGACCACCATTGCACCCCCACTTTTCTTTGTCCTCCATCCCTGCAGCAGACCCCATGTAGCAGGTTGTCAGTGAGGGGGTCCAGCTGGTGAAGACTGGAGATGTCAAACAACCTGTCAGAGATAAGAAGAGGCGGACAAGGTATGCACAGCACCCCAGCACCCACACCACTCTGGGGGGAGGGGGTGGGGGGGTTCACTGCTAAGTGGAAGAGCTGGAAACACTGGGGTCCCTTACACTTGATAAGACAGCATAGTGCACTTTAAACACTACTGTCTACACTGCTGAATGAGATTGTTGGACACTTCTGGGACATACATTTGAGAAAAGATGCAGGCTAGTGTTGTTATCAGCTCCTTCATATTCATACATGCGTTGAAACTGATAAACTGCACTGCACTTAAAAGAGTTTCCACTCCCAAGGGTGCTGAACGTACTTTAAATAACCCGCTGGGAATGTTAATAGTTGGTCTCTGCTGTGTTTGTTGCCTAATCACAAAGAAGAACACTACAACCAATTGACTTACGCAAAAATTCTCTAAAATTTATTCAGTTTTCTGTATATAAAGCTGTCTTTATTCCCATACAACAGAAAAATTTTGTTGGTTTATCACAACTATTTATCACCATTTGGAGATGGAGGGTGAAACCAGAAACAAACCTTCAAAGAGAAACAAAAATCTCTGAACAATACCATCTCGTTTCACAAGTTAACAACAAAGTAATCTTTACAAATCTAGAATAATAAATACTATTGGCAGAAACAAGGCTATAAAACACAAACATCGTCATCTTTACATCTCACTGTCACACACACACACTCACACGCACGAATCAAATACATATCAAGGAATGATGAGGATCTGCTCTCTGCATACTGACAGGTTTGCAATGTTAGAGCACCTTCTCACATGTTACTGCATGTATAACACCTGGGGCAGATTTTTTTTTTTTTTAAACTGCTTCATTACACAAAAATAAACAAAAATCTCAGCTTGCGTCTATTTTGCACAAAAGGAGCCAAAGATGTTTCTTTACAGTTAGCTACAAGGATGAAAATAATACCCAAATGTGCAAGGAAATGTACTGTACTTAACCCGAACTAGTCAAAGCAATTAATGGAGCAGTGCTTGTACGGATATGACAGGGACCAATTTAGATTCAAAATAAAGAGACTAATAAAGAGCTGGTGCATCAACATTATCACAATTACATCACTGTGTTGCTTTGTGTTTGCTGAGCAATCCTTGCATGTCAAAGATCAACACTGGACTCATGAATAATTCAGAAACAAACAAAAATGGGCCATCACACACACATGAAACACACGCTGAGCTCCTGCCATGACTGTGGATAAAAAGAGAGGCGCATGCCCATTGGTTGGCTGTCAGTGAACGGGAGAAGCCGATTGGTCAGCTGAGGGGGTGACTGAGAGGACATCGGTGACAGTTGCGTGACGCTGAGTTGTGCATTTACCCAGAATGCAACGGAAACAGTGTTTACAGGTCCGTCAGCCTGTAGCGTGGTCTAAACAAACTGTTTATCTCTACGTCGCAGCGCCTGCAGCCATTACTGCCTGTCTCATTGGAAATTAACTCATAGCATCCTTGAGCTGAGCTGACATAGGCTTTACATACAGGCACACACACACATACACGACACACGTGCACACACTAGACAACTCATGCCTTTTCTCCTTCACTGAGACTGAGCATGGAGCTGCGTTTTGCTCCGCTAAAGAAAAAAGAAAAAGTCTCCCTCAGGCTCTGCTGTGAGAGCTGAGATTATTTTGGTCAGTAAATGTTACTGCCTGTCTGACAGTGGGTCACAATTTACATCCTTGACAATGCAAAGAGTGGGAGTCATTGAGACGAAAGCAGCCTAGTGCTGTTCATGGTCTGGCCTTGACGGGGCTCACAGTGCAAACATTTGGATGACATCAGTCTTTGAGTTATGAAAAGATGATAAACTGCAACTTTGATTATGCTGCCTTTTTTTTTTAAACACCTGAAGCTTCATGGATGCTCAAGTCCAGGTCTTTAACAATCCACTGCTCCATCCAGCACAGGGGAGAAACATGGCTAATAGATGAGACCTCTTCACATGGCACAAGATCACACTTTTCACAATTATGTTACAAAGGTAATATCATATTTAGTCTGTATGTGGTGCAGCATCTTTCAGAAGAGCAGAGAGAAGGGTCATTGAGTTTGAGACTCTCTGAATCAGTCTTTCAGGTACAGTTAGGAGGCTGCACTCCACTCTGGTACTCCACACCTGATTTGTGTGTGTGTCTCTAGTGTGTGGTATAGAGGAGGAGACAGGTTGGGCGTGTAGCGCGGATACTCTCTGAGAGGAGGGCTGAGCTGCCTGCTGTGAATGTTTTGGGAACTCTGAGACGGAGGTCCAGAGCTCTGGCTCTGATAGGGGTCGTGGGCGATGTGCTCCCCCAGCGGCGGAGAGCTCTGGTGGGCTATGGCGCTGAGTCGAGAGCCCTGAGGGCTGGAGCTATAGGGAGGATGGGGCGTGTAAGGTGGGTAGGGTTCCATGGGGGTCATGGCAGAGGGGAGCGGACAGGTGTACGACCAGGATGCACAGCTGAGTTCATCCAGTCTGGGCTCTGAGCCGGCAAACATGCACGCCTGACGCTGTCCCATGTCTGAGCTGTAGGGGGAGTCGGTGAGACCCAGGGCAGGGTTGTTGGCTAGACCGGGGGGAGGAGGAGGGTAGGAGGAGGGGTGGTAGTACGACTCGCCCTCACTTGGTGAGCTACCAGTGAAGGGTTTCTTGTACGGGTGTTGGCGGTTTCCTGACGGGCAGTTCTCCTCCACTACAGACAGACAGAGAGAAAATATTGTTACAGTCAGTTAAGTGAGAACTGACAAAGCTCTGACTTCCCACATTAGACAAAGAAGCTGAGATGAGAACAAAATAAACACATGAAGAAAGGTACGTATGACATTAACTTCAGTACAAACATGACGCCAGCATCAAAGTGCAGTTTATCTGTAATGTAGCCAGAGGAAAAGGCTCAAACAATATGTATCAATAACCTCTAAGTTTCTTAATCTGTGGTCATAGTTTGTAATTTAAATCATAATTTTACCAGTTATAGTGTGTGTTTTATTTGGGCAAACTGTTCGTATGATTCCATTTAATTCAATTCAATTGCTTGTTTTGTTAAATGAGTAAATGGTTGTGTTTTAAGTAGAGATTTATATTCCTCAAAGCAAGCTATTGTAAATATATTCTTTTGCTCTTAATCATGTAAAATGTAGGTGTTTGCAATACTATCAATAGTATTGCAATAATACATTTCAAGCAGTACCGAGCCCTATTAACAAAAAAGTGTGTTGGCTATACTCATAAAGTGCAGACCATTCTGTAAAGTAGCTTAGTGGAGATTTTAAAAGCCTTTTGTGCCTTAATGCTTCAGACTAATTCTGGATATACAGTAGAGGCGGACATGTTTTCATAATCAAACGGTTACACAGGCCTAAAAGCACTGGCTACCTGTCACCCGAGTTATATATAGCTGAGTGATCAGTTAGGTGTAACACAAATCATGCTTCTTGGCTTGAGTTTAGTTGCAGCCGTACAGATGTTTTAGTATTTTCAACCTCATTACACTTTGATTTTTTTCCCTCTGAATTCTCTGATCTAAAATAAATCTCAACACAATTCTCCTTCACTAGCAAAGTGGAGAGGCGGCTGCTCAGTTGTTGTTACAGATTTTCTTCTAGTTATTGCTTAATACGTCTGAGTAAACCAGTGCAAGCACGTGTAAATGAACAGACATGAAAATAATTTAATTCATTTGGCTGTTGCTTTAGTAAATCTAATGCAGTTTGTGTAAACACAAAATGAATGTTAGTCACAGCACAAGTTCATGTAAATCTGGCTTTTAAATTGATTTCCTATTTCCTGACAGGTGCATAGAAGAAAAAGGAATAGTGCAAAACAAAAAAAATCAACTCCTGCACATTGCTGCGTGTCAATCAAATGACTGAAATGTGATCTTTTTTTTTCCGCTTCCCAGCCATTGATTTCCATTAATTTCAGAGGGTTATAAAAACAGCCAGAGGAGTCCAAAAAACACCAGCGTTTGTAAACCCAGCTCATAAATGCAATGCTTTTAAAACTCGTGTAAAGTTTAGATAATAGTAAGCAATAACTATAAGTATGTATATTACTCTTTTTTAACCCACAAACAGAAACTTAATTACTATGACATTTACCCAAAGCTGTTTTTCGGTCACTGTGAATATTTTGGCAGAGAAACACAAGTGAGAGACGGCAGTAATTTTCAGTTTTAGGGCTGCTCAACTGATGTATTCCTACTTGGAATGAAGAAACATTAGGGTGTGTAATGATAGTCACAAATCATTTTTAAAATGAGACAAACACACAATTGTTTCCAGTATTACACTAATTCATTGAGTATTTAAATAAATGGGTCATAGCTACACTCCTGTCTTGACTACTGGCATTCCTTCTTGTTTTTATCGCTTAAGACTTTGGCAGTAATTCTCTTTTTTACAGTGCACTGAAGGCAGACAGCTTCCTCCTACCTTTCCTCTTGGTGCAGTGGTAGACCTGCGTCTGCTGGCCGTGCTGCAGGTGAGGATGGGGCAGGGTGTAGGGGTGCGCGGAGGGAGCGCTCAGTAGCTCCTGGGGGCTGCTGCCGCTCAGGCCGTTCTCGCAGCTGTAGGGGGACGCGACGGCCTCGGGGGAGCCCCTCAGACCCCGACCCTCCCCGCTGAAGGGACTCCCGGCGGAGCAGGCTCTCTGACGGACAGTACTGCGGGGGACCACCGGGTAGTCCTTGCTGCAACGGGAAGAAAGAGAGAGGTGGATTTGAGAGTTACAGCAGAAGCAACAATCTGTTGTTGTCATGGCCTCCGGTACGCTTGCACAAAACTGCCTTTCCTGACTCTGCACAGGTATTTTTTCTGGATGAAATTCAGCCATTGTTTGTGGCCTTGTTTTTTTTTTTCCCCCTTTTCTTTCAAGTCTAATTTGCCATCCTCCATCCTTTCAGCTCAGATCTCTCTCTCTCTGTACACACTGCCCTCTTGGTGAACTCTGTGGTATGTAGGGGACAGCGGGCCACATCTCCCTGACTCTCGCTCAGATAGTGACTCGCACTCTATCTCTATCTCTCTCTCTCTCTCTCTCTCTCACACACACACACACACACACACACACACACACACACACACACAGTCAGTGCTGTTGTGAGATAATTTGCTGCCCTAAAAATAAACATCCATCCGTGTGTCACTTCAGATAGACTCCTCTCTCCTCTTTCCTCTCTCCTTCTTCCTCCTCTCCACCAGCCACAGCCACAGCAGCACAATAACACAGGGGTGCTGCATTTAATGCCCTCCTCCTTCCTCTTTCCCTTCCACCCCCCTCCCCTCAGTAACAGCCTCTCCCCATTGGCTTGCTAAAATCTCTAAACTGCCTGCCACAACAGCGCTTGAATGGAGATTAGTGGAGCACGCAAACAGACACCATGTAAGGCCACCAGCTGATCAGCAGTGACAGTCTAATAGACCAGCAGCAACGTGATATCATCTATCTATCAATGCAGAGCAGGGGCTGATGCTCAGCGAGTGTCGTGTTTGCGCTGCACATTCTGGGCAACGTTTCAGGCTGAGATCAACCTTCAGGTGACAATGGCTCACATCTCTTTATACCCACACATGCACACGCACGTCTTAGACCATATGCACCCCATCATAACAACCCTCCCTTCCGGGTGAGGGTGGGAAAGAGAGAGAAAGGAATAGATATTGTTGCCTATTAATGTTAACAAGCACACAACAGATACCGGAAACGCAAACACACACGCTAACAAAGTTGTTCTCACCCTTGTAGCTTGGCCATGCGGTGCAGCTCATTGTCATCACTGCCTCTGAAGCCCTTCGCAAAAGGATTATTCTCTATCTTCAGCTGCGTAATCTGAGGATGAAACACAGAAAACCTTTAAAAAGCTTCAGACGCTTGGATTACACCACAGGACGCTCACAGGCCCAAACAAACACAGTTTGATGCAGGCACAGAAACACACAGGGGCGCAAAGGCACATTCAGTTTTTAACTGTTCTCTCCATTGACTGAAAGTCAATAGTTTACTATTAGTCAGAGGCCCTGCAGATGTTAAAAGCAGCCCCGATGAAGCTCTGCACGGCCAACATTCCTCAGCCGCTGACGTTTCTAACGGAGCGGACAGTGTTCTCGCCAGCTGACACAGAATAAACTGTTTACCCAAACAGTCGCCAGGTTTAAGGATTTCAGGCCAAAGCTTTTAGAGGTCCAAAGCTGAGAGCTTTGATGTTAAGTCCTCAAACTTTTCTCATTGATGTCATGGAGGGAAACCTTCGCGTTCTGAAGGATTTCATTTGGCTAAAGACTGTGCCCGTCACACAGCAGGCAAGTGGACTGGAGATCTGACACAAGCTCAGGTCCAAACAAACTTTGAAGTGCTGATATTACTGATACCGACCTCCACCAAACTACTGTCTCAACAGCCCTAATTTCTATATTATACAAGAAGATTACAATTAGTATGTGAGATCAAAACTGTGTGTTAGTCTATATATAATGGAACTTTTTTTTTTGAACGTTTTTTTTACACAATAACCAAATGTAATATGTCAGAAAATTCTAAATAATAAATTAGTAAATTAGTGGTGAAGTTTTAAATACAATATATGTATTTATCACATTGGACTATATATATATATAAAAAGACATTTTTGATTAAATACATTTCTCAGTCAAAATTATATTTAACTACAATTATACCATTATTATTATCAATAATTTCTGTAGATGAACTACAACACTTCAGCTCCTCAGTATGAATAAAACAATATGGCATAAACGTTTGTTTATAAACTAAAGGTTGTACCGGCTATTGTAAGTAAATTAATACATCTTAATGGATTAAATACCTGTAGCTCTCTTTCTGGGCATTGTTTGTGTGTATTTATTATTACATTTTTTATTATAAAATAAATAAATAAAATACCATATTAACGCCGTACATAGAAGTGTGCTGGATTTAGGCCTTTCTGTCAAGTGAGCAAATTTGCTAACAATATAAACTGTGTAAAAATTGCAAAACTTTGTGGAAGAATTCCAGTCAAGATGTATTTAAAATTATTTATGATTTGTAATGAAATGTGATCAAATTGAAGTGAAAACTTTATCAGTAGAGTGCAAAGGCTTAAAGCCTCAGCAATCTGTCTTTCTAGTAGAGACAGAGGAAACTGGATCAGCCAAGATCAAGGGGAAGAAACAGGTGATTACAGACCAACACTGACACATGCTCTCTCTCTCTCTCTCTCTCTCTCTCTCTCTCACACACACACACACACACACATTTATTTCCGGACATGTTTACAAATACTGAAAAAGGACACATAAACAAAGAAGATGCAAATTGACTTTCTGGATACAAAATACAGACAGTAATACAAACAGAGAAAGAGTGTCTGTAAGTGTGTGTGTGTGTGTGTGTGTGTGTGTGTGTGACAGACAGTTTGAATGTGCTCAGTGACCAGAGGCAAAACTTCATGCAGTTATCCAGATGGTCACAAATTTGACAGTAGAACAGATCTGAGTTTCACACATAAGACCCATTACCATAGTTGTCAGGTAGTATAGGGGCGTATAAGCTCAGCCTGTAGAGAATCACTACACTTCATATTCAAACACCGTGATGTCAGACATCTCTATAGTATTCTTTAACATTCCCACAACTAGCAGGATAGTGTGTCTGCGTTACTTAAAACTCACAGTAGCGTTACTGTATATAGATTTTAAAACTCCAATATTTTACTGTGGTTCACATCCATAAAGGAGTTTTTAGAGCGCCTCTGTAGCAGACACATGACAAGACTTTAACACAATCTCAGCAGGAGTAAATCCTACCTTGTGTGGTTCTGGTAGGGCGTCCACGGCGATAAGCGGTCTCAGAAAGGCGTGGGTGCAAGCTGTGTTCTTGAGGCGAAAACCGTTGTTCGTCCGCCTTCACGATGTACAAACGAGCTGGTATTTGTCCATGGAGTTGGTATTATCTACTGCACAGGGGTGGAGAGAGATTGAGAAGGTGAGGCTGACAGACAACATGTCTCCATGTTTCAGAAACACGTAACAGATGCTGGGACCTGGACTGGACTGGAACCATGGGTAATGCTCAGCCCTATAGTCAAGCATCCAGACTTCTTGACGGCGTGAAACTTGAAGGCAGAGATTCATGCTTTACATATTAACCGGGATCAAAGTGATGTAAGTTAGATAAAACAAAATCAATAATTGATTTTTGCTTATATGGTCTTCTTCAGAGCTGTAAGATTTAAAAAAATCTGTGGGCACTGGGTGCATGGATATAGAAATTATTAGATGTTTTCTTCCTAACAATTACAAAAAATTACTTATAGATGACTTGTTTATGTAAAATTCATACATGAAACCAAAGAATCTGCCACTGTAAATGGCAGGTCCTTGTTGCTGTTTTGGTTTGTGTTAATGGCCCTCTGACCATTTCTTTGTCATCCCAAACCTCGTTTTCTGCCAACAACACTGTAGGTTCCTCTGCATTTTGTTTTATTCAGCAGGCTGCATTTACTAAATTTGGCTTGGACATGGGGATGTAAAACCATAACAACTCTGTGCATTCGGTCTAAAACTATTTCCCACGACTCTGACAGCTCCACAAGTGCCTAATTGGAGCACTTTTGTTTATCCGGGGTGGGGGTGGAGGGCATGTTTAATCGCTGGCGACGCATATTTAGTTGATGGACTTTTCGACCATTGAAATCAGCCCCTAATTTACCAAACCTGAAAAGGTTTTGTTTTCTGTTGTTCCTGCGCACGCACGCTCGGACACACGTGGGCGCGCAAGGCTATGAAACGGTGTGCTCTTTGAAATACAACGTGAGGCCCTTGCAGTCGTGGCCTATTTAGACTGTTGGCACAGGGGTGATGTTGTTTTCAGCTCTGCAGGTCTGAAAATGTGTCCGCTCTGCCCTCGCGCGGTGATTTGTGCTGTGTTGTGATGTCTGCTGGGTTATACTGTACATGTGCTGCCAGCTGAGCGCGGGGAACTGAACGGGCTCCTCAGGTTATGACTGTCTGCTCAACTGGACCTGTGACTGTAGTTTGTGTAATCACTCTTCTTAAATTAAAAAACATTACTCAAATTTATTTATTTAAAGTGCATACTATGGATATTTGATGTGACCCTGTTTTTCATTGGGGTTTGGTTGTATAATTGCGCATATTGTTTTAAAAGAAACGACGTTTGTTAAATAGCCTAAAAATTATGAATAGCAATCACCCTAAGACTCGTTGCAATTTAATTTAACCGAACACATTTTCACGTGCAGAGACAGAAACCCACCACGTAAATAAATAAAATAAGACGACTCACGTGTCAAAGGGTCCAGGTGGTTGTTGGTGATTTTGAGCTTCTGAAAGAGACAGAGCTAGCGGCTCAGTGGGCTCAGTGGCAGGAGAGTCCAGGTGCACGTAGAGCCTCCCCAGCATCGCAGGCTCTGCTGCCGTTATCGACACAGGGCGGAAAACAGCAGCAGGTCATCAGTCGGTCAGACGTTGACGCTTTCAGTGTGTCACAGCAGGGTTCTGATTCGGCCTGCCTGCAGCTCCATGAGCCCATGTAGCGCAGGAGGCCCGAAACTGCCCTGCTTCAGCAGCAGCAACAGCAGCAGCAGGCCTATCTGGTGCTTTAATTAGACGAACACAGGTCTGTGTTTTGCACGAGGTTACTGAATGCTTCCTGGATCGAGAGGTGTCTCTCAACCTTCTGCTGGATGATGTGAGGCGCGCCGAGCGGCGGGGCGTGGCAGGGGGTGGTCTGCCACCCAAAAACTGAAGACTGCCACTTTTGTGGGCTGCGGATCAGCCGGACTGTAAGTCAGAGTTGAAGCAAAGGAATATATGGTGATTAGCTGTGTCGCGGCGGCGGCGGCACGCGGCGGCGCGGCGCGGCAGCGGCGGCGCGGCGGCGCGCAGCGCTGGCGGCGGCGTGTGAGTCAAATTGATGAAAACTTTATCAGTAGGTGCAAGGCTTAAAACTCAGCATTCATCTTTCTAGTAGAGACAGAGGAAACTGGATCAGTCAAGATCAAGGGGAAGAAACAGGTCATTACAGACCAACACTCACACATGCTCTCTCTCTCTCTCTCTCTCTCTCTCACACACACAATTTATTTGGACATGTTTACAAATACTGAAAAAGGACACATAAACAAAGAAGATGCAAATTGACTTTCTGGATACAAAATACAGACAGTAATACAAACAGAGAAAGAGTGTCTGTAAGTGTGTGTGTGTGTGTGTGTGTGTGTGTGTGTGACAGACAGTTTGAATGTGCTCAGTGACCAGAGGCAAAACTTCATGCAGTTATCCAGATGGTCACAAATTTGACAGTAGAACAGATCTGAGTTTCACACATAAGACCCATTACCATAGTTATTAGAATAATTATGAGGACGCCTATAGCTCCAGCCTGTAGAGAATCACTACACTTCATATTCAAACACCAAGTGATGTCAAGACATCTCTATAGTATTCTTTTAACATTCCTAGCTAGCAGGATAGTGTGTCTGCGTTACTTAAAACTCACAGTGACGTTACTGTATATAGATTTTTTAAAGCCTCCAATATTTTACTGTAGTTTCATCCATAAAAGAGGTTTTTAGAAGCGCCTCTGTGAGACACATGGGCAGACTTTTAACACAATCTCAGCAGGAGTAAATCCTACCTTGTGGTTCTGGTAGGACGTCACGGCGATGAAGGCGGTCTCAGAGAAGACGTGGGTGCAGAAAGCTGTGTTCTTCGAGCCGAAGCCGTTGTTCTCGTCCGCCTTCACGATGTGCAGACGAGGCTGGTATTTGTGCATGGAGTTGAGTATTATCTGCACAGGGGTGGAGAGAGATTGAGAAGGTGAGGCTGACAGACAACATGTCTCCATGTTTCCAGAAACACGCCAACAGATGCTGCTGGGACCTGGACTGGACTGGAGACCATGTGGAGCGTATAAGCCCACCTATGGTCAAAACATCCAGACTTCTTGACTGACGTGAAACTTGAAGGCAGAGATTCATGCTTTACATATTAGCAGGATCAAAGTGATGTAAGTTAAGATGACAAAACAAATCAATAATTGATTTTTGCTTATATGGTCTTCTTCCAAGGCTGTAGCCAAGATTTAAAAAAATCTGTGGGCATGAGTCCTGCATGGATATAGAAATTATTAGATGTTTTTTAACCTAACAATTACCAAAAATTACTTATGAATGACTTATTTTTATGTAAATTCATACATGAAACCAAAGAATCTGCCACCTTAAAATAAACTGATCACTTACATTACTTTATTTTGATTTATTAATTAAACATGACCCCTCTGACCATTTTCTTTCATCCCAAACCTCGTTTTCTGTAACACTGTAGGTTCCTCTGCATTTTGTTTTATTCAGCAGGCACTAACATTGCTAAATTTGGCTTGGACACTTCAGGGATGTAAAACTATAACAACTCTGTGCATTCCGGTCTAAAACTATTTCCCACGACTCTGACAGCTCCACAAGTGCTTTCTAATTGGAGCACTTTTGTTTATCCGGGGGTGGGGGGTGGAGGGCTGTTTAATCGCTGTGACATATATTTAGTTGATGGACTTTAGAGCCATTGAAATCATTACCCCTAATTTACCAAACCTGAAAAGGTTTTGTTTCTGTTTGTTCCTGCGCACGCACGCTCGGACACACACGTGGGCGCGCAAAAGGCTACCTGCTCGAGCAGTGTGCTCTTTGAAATACAACGTGAGGCCCTTGCAGTACGTGGCCTATTTAGACTGTTGGCACAGGGTAATCGTTGTTTCAGCTCTGCGGAGTCTGAAAATGTGTCCGCTCTGCCCTCGCGGTGATTTGTGCTGTGTTGTGATGTCTGCTGAGTTATACTGTACATGTGCTGCCAGCTGAGCGCGGGAACTGAACGGGCTCCTCGGGTTATGACTGTCTGCTCAACTGGACCTGTGACTGTAGTTTGTGTAATCACTCTTCTTAAATTAAAAACATTACTCGGAGGTATTTATTTAAAGTGCATACTATGGATATTTGATGTGACCTGTTTTCATTGGGAGGTTTATGATTTGTGTCCTCGTGCGCATATTGTTTTTTAAACGACGTTTTATTTGAAATAGCCTAAAAATTATAGACCAACAATCTCACCCCTAAGACTCGTTGCAATTTAATTTAACCGAACACATTTTCACGTGCAGAGACAGAAACCCACCACAATAAATAAATAAAATAAGACGACTCACGTGTCCAAAGGGGTCCAGGTGGTTGTTGGTGAGTTTGAGCTTCTGAAAAGAGACGAGCTGGCGGCTCCAGTGGGCTCCGGTGGCGGGAGAGTCCGGGTGCACGTAGAGCCTCCCCGGCATCGCGGGCTCTGCCTTTCCCGTTATCGACCTGTGAACGGCAGCGGAAAACAGCAGCAGATCATCAGTCGGTCAGACGTTGACGCTCAGTGTGTCACAGCGGGTTCGTCTGAGATTCGGCCGCGCGCAGCTCCGCCCGGAGCCCCCGTGGCGCAGGAGGCCCGAGCTGCCCGCCGGCTTCAGCAGCAGCAGCAGCAGCAGCAGGCCTATCTGGTGCTTTAATTAGACAGACGCAGGATGCACCATGTTTTTTCTTATTTTTTGCAGAGGTTTACACAGATAGCCACATCTGGACCTCGGCTTAGTCGACCCAAATTAACTCGGTCTCCTCCAAAGCTGCTGCATAGCCTTTGTTTATTCTCTGCTGGAGACGTGATGATGTGAGGCGCCGAGCGGGAGGCGTGAAACCGTTAACCGGTGATCTGCTGAAATATATCACCAAAAAAACTACAAGAAGAAGAAGAAGGAGCACACTTTTTATCATCTAACATTAGAGCTACTGGTCTGTGGGTGAATCAGCAGACTGTAAAGTCGGGGCCAAAGACGTCTCCACCTCTGAAGCAAGAATAAATAGTGATCATGTATGTTATTGTGTTTTACAAGTGCAGTAAAACTTCATGTAGTCTGACCTGTGTTTTCACTCTGCAATGCCAAAGGGCCAAATGACTTGATCTGGCAAAAATCTGATGAATAAATTAATTAATAAACGAAAAAAACACAAAAACGGCGTCTATGTAATTTTGTAAACAAATTGAATCACTCGCGTAAACACACCAAAACGTTCCCCTCTCTAAAATGCCTACAGGCTATAGCACCGACTTATCTCTATAAACACCGAGCGCCTCCACGACGCTCTGAGCTGGGACCCGGTGTCACACTAAGTTTATTCGCAAACCTCAGTTTCCGGCCCGTTACGATGTAATAACCGAGTGTCTGCTGCTCCGAGGAGGCAGAGCATCGACGGCTCTCACTGCAGAGAGTCAGTGGTCTGGATTTTCCCTTCAGCGCAGCGCGCAGTTGAACGGGAGACTTTAATCCGGTCTGTGCCGTCTGTCCGCCCGGTGAACCCTTCACACTCTGATTCAACCGGCGGGCAGACACCGGAGGGGGTGGGGGGGGGGTGGGGGTGGAGTGCACGGGGAAGTAGGCCACCCCGGTCTGGAAGAAGGACCCGACCTTTTGTACGGCGCGTAGGCGGAGATGGAGCGGAGGGCACAACCACACGGTTTTACCAGGATTTCCACTTCCTGGTTTATTAGACTGATATTTCTGCGGCACACATGTTACAATAACAAGAACAAGGAGACGGAAATGTGGGAGAAAAAGAATTATCGATCACGGTTATTGATTTCCCCCCCATATCAATAGATCAACCACGCTATGTAGCATTCACTCTGAGCCCGCGACGATAGCAAGGTTTGATATTATTAACAAACATGATAATCAGTCTATCATGGGAATGCTGACCTGTGCAGACAGACATCGATCAGTCTGATAAATATTTATAGTAGAAGCGTTGCCATGTACGAACCATTTGTTGTCTGCAAATTTGTAGCGATGGTCATCCGCGGGGACAATGTCCATGAGGAGTATGTACTTGGTTTTTGGGTTGAGGCCTGTGACCTTCACCTTGTAACTGGGGAACATCCTCCTACAGGGAACACATTCAAAGAAAAAGAAAAAACCGTAAATACCAGTACCAGACTTCCAAACACATGGAAATTTAGATTATAAAAACACATGAAGTTAAAGCATTTTTTAAAAGGCCTTTGCGCTCCTCTGAGACAAAACGTGCCCTGAGGGCCTTGCCACATATTGTACATTTTGTCCCAAAAGTATTGTTTGGCCAGAACTGCGATTCATAAAAAATAATCCTCGTTCATTCAGTCCTCCCACGGAGTTTTAGTTAAGTGAATTGCTTCATTAAAAAAAAAGAAAAGTAAAATAATAAATAGGAATCAATATAATCATCAATCAGTCGAATCAAGTCAAAATATATTTTATGTAGTCAACAGATAAGTTATTTCTTCCTCCTACCTTCCAGCTTTAGTGATGATCATTTCAGTTCCCACTTCATCAAACTTGGTCCAGAGTTCCCTGTCATGAAGGAAAACTTTGATTCCCTCCATCCCCTGCAGCAAAATATAAACAGTGCTCACTAGGGATGAAGAGGAAGTAAAATGAAAGCAGGACACAGGCCTCCAAATCAGTTACACTTTCATTTTGATTTATTTAATTTAATTTTAATTAAATTAGTGGGCTATATGTACTCATTTTGTACTGGTTCGTATATCTTAAATAAGAATTCAGTGGTTTTACTATATAAGACTGATCCTCGGCAAATTAAACTAGAAATAATTACTAAATATAATAAATTGAATCTTTTGTGTACTGTTAATAATAAATTATTTGTGCTTCAGTTTCCTTTGACAAAAACTGCAGAGATAGCTCGATAATGAATAAAACAATATTGCCGTTTGGTTAGCCTACCTGCTGACTGGACGCAGTCTGCGGTGAAGTTGGTGAGTTTAAGGTGAAACTGGGATTTTCCTGTTTGGTTTCTTTTGGGGAATCCATGCAGTCCGAGTCCGGACGCTCTGCAAGGCCGAACTGGTCCCCTCCGTTTGCCATGTCCCACTGACACACACACACACACACACACAGGTCAGGGGTTATGTGCATTTGGTTCTGAGGTTTTGGATGTGACTGCCCCTTTTTACTAGCGTAAAACATTTGATAGGAAATTGTTCCATGACACTTTGAAGCATATCTGTTTGAGCATATTAAGGTCAGACTCAGCACAACTTAGATCTATGATACAAATATTTAATATCAATTTTCTGCAGCTCATAGGACAAAACACTGAGGCCCTAACTATAAACTACAAAGACTAATAAACAAGTGAAAACTGCTGTTGATATTTGGTTGAGAAACGGTCTTTGTTAAAGGAAACACAGAGATACTGGACTTTATCATGCACCTACACTCACTGTTATTATGGTGAAAAAAACACTAATAACCTATTGTCGTCTCATTGCAAAATAAGGATAATGGCTTCCATTACATTACAATGGCTTACAGTGACTTACACTGATCCAATAACCTAATTACAGGCAAATGAGATTAAATGTGCATGAACTTCAACTTTAACATTGTTTTCGAAGAAGTCTACAGGACAGGCTACAGCTCGATATTAATAATGCACATTTATGTGATATTATCCAGATGTCAGACTGCATTTTATCTACAGTGGTTTATATTAGCTGCACTACTATTCACATTTTATATTTCATGCAGTATCCAATAAGTGGAGCTCTAAATTCCACAGTGTGTTAACAGATCAATTGTGATTTAAACTACAGCCAAAATGGAAGCAGCTTTTAAAGTGCATATCACTGACATCAAATAAGCTAACCACAGCCTTTATCTGGCATGTGCGCGCGTGCGTGTGTGTTTTGGTTAGTCTAGTCCTTCTGAGGGCCTTTACCTCAAACGCACTGCTCTGCTCTCGCTGCAAAACACACGCTCATCCTGCTCCTGCACGCTCTGCAGCCTCGCTTTGATTTCCCTTTGAATTACTTTTTTTTTTTTTTTTTTTTTTAAATCCAAATGTCCAAATGTAGCCGCCGTGTAGCTTCTCAAATATCCACCATGTTCCCTGCGCAGCTTTCAAATATCAACGGGGTTCGTTCCTCGCTGCGCAGTCCGTCTCCCCCAACGCGCGGAGGACCGCGGTTCGTCCGCTCCGCTGCCTCCCGTCACCGCCGGCCACAGCGGAGAGGCTGCTGATCCGTTTCAAAGCGGCTGTTGATTTCTTCCTCGCTTATCTCGCTGCCCTCTCCTCGTTGCCCTCGCGGACGCAGAGGCAGCCCTGATCTGGACCCCAAGCTCCTCAGATCCTTCATTACAAATGGAGTCAAGTCCGCCTCAGATTATTCTGCCCTCCCCCTTTCTGCCTTCCCTGCGCTCCCATAGGTCTGCACGGTGCATCGGTATCTGCAGCCCAAATCATGGCTGTGACACTGGCCAATCACACAAACACAGACACACGCACGCACACACACACACACACACACACACTGACCTAAACACGCGCACATTCACTCGGTCGAGGATTTTTTATTTTTATTTTTTCAAAAACATTAAGATTAAATCTCACATTATCTATTTATCCCTGCAGCATTTATTCTTTATAGCCTACTATAGCCCTCCCATTTGACATTTTGTTGCACACATACACCAAAATGACTGTTGCCCCCTTTTCTACCTGGAAATTATTTGGATTTACCATCTAACTGCCCTGGTTGATCAGAGAAACTTGTCACTGTTGTTAGAGGAGGTTGGAATATTTTACTCTACATTAATTAAACCTTTTGACCACTGATGTGAGAGGAAGACGACTGCAGGCCAAATCAGGATGAAAACAGAAAACAAAAAACCCAGATTTTGAGGTAATTCATCTCCAGTCTCACATACCCAAAGAAGATGGCTGACCCCCCAAAAATGACAGGATTTATTTTTACTGGTGAAGAGGGCAGTGAAATCATCGTCATTAACAGTCTATTACTTCATGCTAGTGCCATATATTAGTTAATAAAACACAGATAATACCTGTTATCACCACACCCTGATGTGATGTGGATTTGGTTTGTGTATTTCCTAAAATGATATATAAAAAAACAACAACACAGGCCTAATCTCACATGAGCGACACACACACACACACACACATTATCTCATGGTAGATTATAGCTTCAGGCCTATAGCAGCAGCGGCAGCGGGTTGACACGAGCGAGCATCGCTTTGACTGGATTATTGTAGATCCTGGAGGCATCCAGAGTTGAAAGTTGAAGGGGTCACTGAGGGGTCAACACGCTTGAAGTTCCCTCCGTTACCAGCATCTACCGATTTCCACAGCCGCGTGTCCTCTCATCTCAATTCAGTCAATTCATCCTTATCACTCAGAGTCTGCTCATTTAGAGTGGATTGAAGCATCACTGACCATCCTCTGACTGATCATTGGCATAAAATGTCTGTGATGTTTCCATTTTAACAGCTTGCGTCGAGATACACGGCAGGTGCACATGGTCTGAAATAGTCTACTGCGCAAGTTACTGTAGCTTATATTGATATATTGACTTTGAACACAGATCTAACGAATTACAGTATTAGATATTTTAATAAATACTTCATCAAACTGAAATGAAATATCATAGCCTGTGGGGAAATCTTGTGCGTAAAATCCTCTTTACGCGCGAGAATTTCGGTTTTTACGCACTCACGAGCGTCTATCTTTCGCTCGAAAACGCTTTTATAACAGCAGCTCTTACCGTGTTTAAATATCAAATTCCCCGGTGAGAGACCTCCGGTTACCAGCAGCGCGCGGAGCACACACAGCCTCCCCTGCAGAGCGCGACACGCGTGTGCTGCAGTGAGAGCGCGCTGCCACTGGCAGAGTGGATCTACTTGCGTGCCTCTGTTTGTATGCACGCGCACGTGCGTGTGTGTAAATGCAGACCCATCAAGTTTCCGATCTTCCCTGATACCCTAGCAATAAGCCTATCAGTTTCCATACAGACACACGCGGTGTAGGAGCCGTTTTTGAGATGATGCCTTCCATAAACAGCTTGAGATTATTATTAATTTACGATTCAAAATTAATTATTTATCGTTGATTATCAGGGAAGTTGTAGAGTTTACAATATTTTAGTCGCCTATATACAGAGGTATCTGCAACAAATATCAACATTGATGAAACGACCTTTTATGAGAACACTGCCAGCTTACAAAGACTAAACGAAATATGTTTAGCACATTCGTTACATTTGTTTACAGTATAGTAGTGGAGTTTTGTGCTTGTCAGCAGGCCAATGATTTGACTCCAACTAAACAGATATAAACAGACGTGGCAAATGAACATACAGAGCAAAAATATTTGTCATGTGTATAAAGACTACTGTGTATTTAAAAAAAAAAAAAAAAGCTTTAATTATCTGAAAAAGACAATAGAAGAAAATGTAACAAAAAGTTAACTTCCAGAGCTCAGAGTTAACTTTTCTTGACTCTGGAGTGACATCTCGAAGAGGCCAAATGTTGACTCAGTAATTATTAGCCCCTACATTTATCATCGCTCCCGGACTTGGACAGAAATATAGATGATATCTTATCAGCATGTTGCCTCAGAGTACTTACTGTATACAGAAATGAATGAGATAAAAATGAATGATTCTGAGGATTTCTTATGTAAAAATAAAATAATCTTGAGAAAAATATACTTGAAGGAGTAATAATTCAAAATGAGTGTCTAACTTTACTGGTCACTGAGCCTTCAGACACAACAGGTCGTGAAAGTTCGATGCCATCCGTTATTTTATTTTGAAAATCCAATTTATTTTGTTTATTCCGAGAAAATATTACAGTTTCACCAAATGCAATATTTCCGTTAAGTTCTGAAAATCTAAATTGTACAAAACAGGAAAAAACTATAATCCGTCTAAATGCCTTTTGGTTTAAAGCCAGACTGAACCTCTGTCGTTGTTTGTAAAATGTTTAATCCGGGAAACAAAAACGCAAAATCATCAGCCTGCAGACTGATGCTTGTGGCCACACTGCAGCTAAAATCTCTCGATTTATAACTTGTCCAAATGACATCTTTGGACAAATGATGTAATCACTTCTGCTCAATAATAACAAAATACTGACAAAAAAAAAACAAGTATTTATTGTTATTTTTAAACCAGCTTTTTTCTTTTTCTTTTTTTTTTTTTTTGAGACGTGATAAGCCAGAACAGTGTTAATAAATCACAAAAACATTAACTAAAGCTAAAATAATTATCCATAAAACTCCCTAAAATCGTTTTATAATGAATCAAAATTTTGATCTAAATGTTTCATTACCTTTATACCTGATTGCTTATCTTTAAATTATCTGTTATTTTATTATATTAAATATTTATCATGGAAAAATTCTAAAATTGGGCATGAAGCTAACACACCACATGTAACATTCATTACAGGTTAGTGTTTATCTGCGTACATTTATTTGAATTATTTTTCACTTAAGTGTTAAAAGAAATGAATCTTATTCTTACACTGGAGTTTGCTCTTTCAGATATAACTCTTCAAATGGTCTGATCCCTGAGTTGCTGGGTCTGCATGCAGGAGAAAATAGAGAGGCAAAGGTTTCAATAATACCTGAAATGAGGTGGTGGTGGTGGCTGGACGGCTCATTATTGTCCCATCCTGGCTTCAGCTGACTGGATCCTCTGTTCTCTGTCTGGAGGAAGTGGTGAAGGGGTCCCAGACCTCCTGCACTCAGCAGGCCTGTCTCACAACACCTCCAGCTCTGGCCAGAGCGAGTGTGTGTGGCATGGGAGGGCAAGGTCAACCCATTCCTCTGCAAACAATCACATCACACAGGGCAAAATACATTCCAACCCCCCTCCTCCTCCTCCTCCTCACCCCCTCTGCCTCCAGTTTGTAAGGCGGCCTGATGTGGGAACAGCGGAGGGTGGGGGTTTGGCAGCAGTCAAGACGGGGGCCTCTGAGTCCAGATGAAGGGAAACCTGTTCCATATTAATATGACTTCATATTACACATGTTAGAGAGACTCTGCTTTCTGCACAGGCTTAGTTAAATGTTATTCTTCTCTTTAAAGTAAGCGTCTGTAATCTGACTTGCTGTAAATGTGCCCTCAGATCAGATCACTTAGTGGTTTACTGACAAATGATATCTTACGTCAGCTTTACTCTAAAAACTCAACACACACAAACAAATCAACTAATCTTTACTCACTTTACATGTGTCAGTTCAAACCTACAACCAGTGGATACTGTAGCTGTATTACAATAATCTTCCTCAAAACATTCACAACATTGATCAAAATAATTCAGTAGTATCGGCTTATTGACACATACAGTAAAACTCTACAGAAACCTGTATGAAAAACTCTCGAAAACAAGTGCAACTTAAGATGAAAAAAAAAACAGCAGCAGTAGTGTGTAACTATAGTATCCATTTATTGTTCTGGTATTAGATTCAGTATCTAATAGTGCCATAAAACTGTGATCATTCTACAAAATATGAGCATGGAAACCATTTCAGATATTAATAGGGTGAGACTTAACTAAAAGTTTTGTTTTAAGCTTTTATTTTTGGCCCAATACAGACACCAGTATTTATGCTGATGTACTGATTCTGCACTTCTGTTCTAATTTGATCCCTCATTTCAAGCTCTGGTGGGGCTTTTATTTTGAAAGTGAAACACCAGCATGAGGCTACATACAACATTAACAATCACAAATACAGGAAAACAATGTATTTTTCTGAGCATGACCATCTGGCATATCATCCTCAATTTTTCATTTATGTTACACTTAAAAGTTTGGATTGATGCTGAGCATAACACATCTTCTGTGTAAAGTTTTACTGGGTTTTAAAGTGAGAGTTTGTAACCGAAGGAGGCTGCTTCGTGAGCTTATTGCACCTTGATCCCTATGCATGTTCCTCACTCACGGTCTCGACACACCGGACAGTGTGGTGTCTAGTGTGGTGTCTTGCAGCTCCCTCTAGTGGTTTTCCTCTGCAAACAGGGAAATAAGAGCTGGGGGCAAAAACGTCATATTAAGGTCCAACAGAAACGAAACAAAATACACTGTTTCTGTTTTTCTACCATATACACACTCCTTATGCCAGTGTACAAGCAATAAAATATACAGCTTTCAAAGTACTGGGGGTGATGATTTTGTAACTTTTAAGATCAGCAGTGTGACATCAACATCAGAAACAGATAGAGAGAGAGAGAGAGAGAGAGCAGTCTGGAGCAGAGTCATTCATG
Organism: Lates japonicus; assembly: GCA_033238685.1. Classification (NCBI taxonomy): domain Eukaryota; kingdom Metazoa; phylum Chordata; class Actinopteri; family Centropomidae; genus Lates; species Lates japonicus. The sequence continues at coordinate 340,452 of BRZM01000019.1, read as the reverse complement.
TGGGAACATTAACATTTAAGGGAGCAGTGTGTCCATCTGCCCTCTGCCGCTGTCACTCACAGGCGTCAAACTCAAGTGCTACGTGACCTTTACATTATGAACAAGAAATTCAACCTTGAAGGCTTCCAATGTGTTGGTGTGTTTCCAGACATTTATCTCTTTGTTTCTCAGACACTGAATTAAAGAGAGATTAGGAGCTCACCACTAGATTATATGGGTAGGAGGTGTTAGATCAATGTGCCAAAGCCTCACAGTTTAGTGAGTTTATTCCACACAGATACACGTCGTTCCCCAAAAGCGTCTTTTTTTTTTTTCCCTTGGTCTCACCAAACTTTCATCACCGTCTTCATCCCACATGTTTCTGCTTGGCGCACTCTCAGTACCTGGGGGGGGGGGGGGGGCTCTGTCTTTAACATTCTTAAAAGTCATTTCAACACAGCTGACATTTCACAGGCACTCTGGGCCTTTTTTTAACCTAACGACACAATTTAAACTGCTCAGTGGAGACATTTTGCTCTCACCGCCGTCTTGCAGCCACACAGCTGCACTGGGAGGCAGAGAGGGAAGTGGACGATGGAGGTCAGGACAAGCGTTTTAGGCGTTTTACCTAATGGACCTTTGCACTGGATGTGTGAAACACTTCACTTAACGTGGCCTCTGGGCACTAGATTGGCATGTGTGTGCTTGTGTTTGCATTTACATGGCGTACATGTGTTTAAGGTGACAGTGTTAAAGGGCATGTGCTTTGGTGCTGACCCTGTGCATGCCTGGCAGCTGGACATATTTGCCCTTTAGAGAGAAAATAAAGATAAATCTGAAGTCACTTCTATCATAAGGTAGATTAGAAAACTCTTCAAAGTTTCTTTGTGATGTTTTTGGTGAAATGTGGATTAACACACAGGCCACTAGATGGCAGAGTGTGAGAAGTCAAACTGAAACAACCCACAAACTTCAGAGATGATCAAAAACAACCCAAAACGAGACAAATAAAAAGCATCATTTAATGTACAAGAAGGAAAATTAACAATATGCGCAGGCAGACGAGTGCACACAGCTTCAGAAAACGGAAACAGGCATGGAACATGGTACCACATCAATGAAGTCTTGAGGTGAACCTGAGAGGGGTTGAGACTACTGGTGTAACAACACAAACTATCAGAGGCATCTTCTCAGAGGAAGCTGATATATCTGCTGTGAAAACTGCGACAAACATAAAAAAAAAAAAAAAACTAAAAAAAAAACACGCACATGAGTAAAAAAGAGAAAAGCAAAGTGTGGAATTTCATTTAAATTACCAAAAGTAGTGGCACATTTTCCCACATAATGCTGCAATAAGAAAAAAAAAAAAATCACATTTAACAAAGCTGTCAACCAGCTGATCAGCTGTACTCTGATATTGGCAGTACATTCTACGACAAGTACCATGAAAACACTGCACTGTGTTGTTATGGTATCATGTTAAAAGCTAAGAGCGGAGTCACAGTTTACTGAAGATTGATCTTTAAGCCAAGTGTTAAAAGAGTAGGAAGTTAAAATACATAGTGCGAACACAAAAAAGCTGCTGCTGACTCCATCTTCTCTGTCTATACAGATAAAACACAACAACAGAGTCAGTTGGCATGTGTGTGCGGGTACCTTTTTTTATGAGGCCTTCAGGACACGTTCCCCCAGACGCCCGATTAGATTGTAGTAATAAATGCTTGTTACTTATTAATGAGGATAAGTTGAGGTGAGGCTTTTCATATAATGTGTGTCTCAGGATTAAAGAGGGAAAAACACTGCTCGGCTCCACAGGAAAATAAAAATGTCCAACTTACTTAAAAGTATGTGGTGAACATAAGCTTGAATATAAACCATATGGATACTAATGTGTTAAAATGCCTTTAAACACTTCTTTGCGAATACTTGTAGCAGGGGTGAAAACATGATGCTGGTGACAGTGATACATGTCTGATGGGAGCCAAGTGCCACAGATTGAAAGCATGTGCCGTAATTTGTAAGTCTGCAGGAACAATTAACAACAAGATTATTCAAGTTTTCAGAGGAAGTTACACTAAAAACACTCCATCATACCTTTTCACAGTCCTGTGAACAACAAACACTGTGCCTCTCGGTCTCCTTCCAGCTGGGTCCTCCTTCATCTGCAATGCAGCTACAAGACCAGCAGGGGGCCCCAGTTTCATATCATGCCACTGAGGCAGAAGGTCACAGTGTCACTTCATAAGCAGGGAATACTATTATTACCAGTCACATTCATTTTAAAGCAGGTACCAACACTTTAGTCCACACACAGGAGTCTGGACAGACTCCAGTTGAACTAGACGTCTGTGGTGCGGATGCCGTCGTCATCCAGGCTGAAGGGGAAGCTGCAGCCCGTGTGAGGCTGAGGCTGAGAGCGGTGCCTCCGGCGCCCGCTGGCCACATCTCCCGATGCTGTGAGGATCCCCAGCCCGCTGGTCGAAGGCGCGGGGTTCGCGCTGGGGCACGGGGTCGGGGTGGAGAGGGAGTTGGAGGAGGAGGAGGTGGAGGAAGAGGTGGAGGAGGAGGAGAGAGAAGGCAGGGTGGGTACGGAGCTGAAAGCGCTGTCCTCATCCTCCGCGTCCAGGATGGAGGGCTCGCACGGCGGGACGGGTGTCCAGGGCTGCCAGCCTGGGGCCACGGAGCAGGACTTGACCAGCGGGGGTCTGCGGTCGTCGCTCTGCTGAGCACGAGACGCAGAGGAGTTGTGACTCCGATAGAGAGAAGACGCACGTTTAAATGGGAAATTCTGCAATGAGAGACAAAAACAAGAGTTTTCACTTGTCAAACACACACAGCCAGAGGGGAACCATGAAAGCATTGTTTGTTTTTTGGTCTCTGGCCCCAGAGGAAAGGGGAGAGACAACAGTGTTACCTTAGGGCCTCTGAAGTCCTGGATCTTCATCTCAATGTCCCTGATCCAACAATGCATCTCCTCTGGAGAGTCTGTCTACAGAGAAAAGTTACCAGCAGATCAGTCATTTTCACACCAGCCTCTGGATTAGTTGGTCCTGTTGAGCTGTATCACATTTTGAAATAGTTACTAATCACACTTTAAAGGATAAGTCTGCAAACCAACAATTAACAAATCCTATTAACCCTGATACAGCTTAATTTGTCTGTGCCATATATACCTCCATTGTTGTCCAGAAACAAGTACAAACACATAAATGAGCCAAAATGTTGCACCAACATGTTCCTTCATGAGGATGAACACGGGCAGTGTGGTTTATTTTGACTCCCGTGTACACTGTTCTGCTGCTTAAAAAAAAAAAGACCAATATTTTCTCCTATTTCAGTAATGTTTTCCAAGACTTGCCCAGCTGTTTTAGGAAATTACATGGCCTTTTTTTAAAAATGTATTTGTGACCCATAGGAACTCATAGACCCATTAGTGCAACGATGTGTAAATTAATCAATTAGTTGATTGAAACCAAAATGAATCTGCAACTACTCTGGTAATTGATTGATCATTTAAGTCGTTTTCAAGCAAAAATGTCACTGTGTCCAGCCTCTGAAGACTGAACATTTGCTATTTTTTAAAAGTCTTTTATGATATTAAACTAAATATCTTTGGATTTTGAACTGATGGTCAGACAGAGCAAACAAACAATCACCATTCTTTTATTTCATTTGTTACTGTATTTACCAGGGACATTAAAGAAAAACATACTGGACAGATTATAAATGAATTAAAACAATAATCAGTTACAGCCCTGGTTTGTATTATGTGTAAGTAGATATGTTTCTGTCAGGTTCTTCAAACTCTCAAGTATCAATGACAGGCTCTAATATACATTTGTAATTCAAGTTCCATTTTAGTTGACAATGATTTTTCATTTTGATGTCTGCACTTCCACTGAGATGATAATCTCTGTTTATTCTATTTTTGTTTACGTGTTGGTTTTTCAGTTTAAATGTTTGTCATGCTTCCTTTTTTTCTTGCACAGGCAAAAATAAAAGTGCTCTTGCTTGCAGCCTCTCTCTCTCTCTCTCTCTCTGCACACTTCCCATCTGATCAGACCCCCGCTGTCTCCATCAGCTGTTCTCCCAGGGGGAGGAACAGGATGTTATTGTTGTTATGGTAACAGATGGCTGTGCCCATTTCACAAAAACAAACTTTTCATGCTCCTAAAAAAGAGCCCGTGCCACACATCAGCAGCAGAGCATTTAAAGAAAACAACTCAAAACATCAGGACAGATACACGGGGGAATTCAGGCCCTCTCTGTTCCTACTCCATGTTCCTCCATTCTGGGTTAAATATAAATACCGTTTTTTAAAACGTGATGAGCGAAGGTTCACATGAAGAGGTGAGAGGGATTTTACCTGAATGTAGAAAGTCCGGGAGCTGGTGATGATCTCAAACAGGTTGTCTCTCAGCAGGAGATCCCTGAAAGTGAAAAATCATCCTGCTGAATCATACAGTGTCTAATGGGAGGGCAATAAGATAGTAGGAATGTAATGAAAAGCTGTATCTGTATATTTTACAAAAAATATCTGTAATTGGATTTACACAGAAAGTGGCTAGGTGTACAAAAAACTAAAGCATGATTTGTATTTGAAATAAAAAAATCAGCCTAAACTGTGTGTGAATGAAAGTTTTTTCTAATGGAGCAGATGAAAAGCAGAAACAGAACTGTTTTTTACATTGGTAAAATAAAAGTCAGAATTGCACTGGGGTACATTGCAACTTCAGCTCATCAGTTTCTCATGATCCCAGATCATGAGTTAAAGCTTTATCCTGCACTGAATCCTGACGAACAGTTATTGGGAATAGACCTTGTTGTATGTGTGGATATCAAACTTTAAATTATCTACATTTTCATGCTTTTAGCGTATAGCCTGTTTATTAAACTCCAACAGTTCAGATGTTGTTCGTACCTGCTCAGTGTGTTATCATACACAAATAATGTATTTGTATGTGTTTATATCCGTGCCGTTGAGATAACCAGATGGAGAGAGAAATTAAAATGGCAAAATAATTTGACTCTGATTTTTCTCGCTTGACTCACCCCGACTTGACGAGACATTCGTGGACCTTCTGTATGTCCCTAAGCGGAATAGCTCGGAGAGGCTCCTTATCCTGCCACAGACACAAGCACAGTTCAGACATGGGCAGACAAAGACCACAGTCACACAAGAGAGAGACAGGAAATACAAAAAAAATAATAATAATCTGGCTCCTCACCATCTCAGACTTGTAGTAACTGACTGTGTTGTCATCCAGAGTAAAAAACCGTCTCTTCCAACTTTTTCTCTGGAAAACACACCACATTACAGATTCCACACACAGATCTTTTTTTTTAATTCAAACACTGAGTTAATCAGTTATGAGGAGCTGGGTACTCACCACATTTCCCTGTTTCACACAGTAACCACATCTCAGCACGCCCGGCCTGTTGCCTTTCCTCTCCCTCCCTTCTGTCTCTTCATTCTCATTCTGCAACATTTCATCGGAAACCATCTTCATTACCATTATAACAATCATGGTCGCTGAAACCACCATCCTCAGATATCTCATCTTTCACTTTTACAGCGTTTTTGGACACCATGGAAGACTGTGCTATTTTTTTGCTTTGCTGAAATTAGACGCCACAATCAGATAAAAGCATTACATCAAAAAAGTGCACCGCTCTGCACCATCAGGGTCACTGCTGACGTCGTCATTATAGTAACCACACTGGTTTTAGCTTCCTCTGTTTTACCTGGATGGGAGTGTGCACCACCACGCCGCCTATGATCTCGGTTTTGTAGGCCTGCTGCCTCTTCCCTCCCTGAGTGTCGCTGATCACTGCAGTCACATCAGACCTTGGAGGTGCAGGGCCGGATTTAGGAACCTGTCAACAGGTAGAATAACATGAACTACAAGCGACATTAGCAAGTAACACTGTAAAACGTTTGCTCTAACGGCCAGGAGTTTGCGGCTTAACTCCCACTGGGAGTCCCTGTGCTGGAGCGGAGCAACTGTGACATGTTCTGGATGAAAGCATCGAGCTTGTGCAGTTCTTTGAGCATTAATTCCTGCCATACGCTTTCCAAACTGCACTGAAAATTAACTGTACTAACTGGAAAAGAGCTCTCTATCAGCTGGTATGTCATTTGTTTCAATGAGAGACACAGACAAGGAGGAAAAAAGAAACAGCATGTTTGTGGTGATGTGTTGCATCACACAGAGAAATGTTTTTAGAGCTGCCCTCATTGACGTAAATGCGGAGGGCAAACACCTGTCATTTAACACAATTAAAAAGCACCAGAAGCTGCAGCCTCCTGAACGATCAGAACCAACCCCTCTCTAAAACAGTTTGAACAAAAATGAAATATTATAATGTTAATGAAGGTGGGATTTAATGCAGAACTGCTGCATTATTTTTAGCTTCTGGGTGTGGACCCACAACGTATATGATAAAAATATAAACTCCACCACCCTAATGTGCCTGAAGAAGAAAAACTGAATCAAATCATTTGAAAAGCTCAATTTCAACCACTTCATTTTTTTGAATATAAAACCCCGAAATTCATTAGTCTGCATTTTACTTTTAATCCTGCCTAGACATCAGGTCCATTTTGCTTTAGGAAGCATTTTTCACACTGTTTCATTGAGGCCAGAGAAGCTCAGAAGAGGTGGCAGAGCAGCCCTCCAATCGAAGGGGAAGTGAAAGAGAGAGTGAGCAGCGCTGCTTCCTGTGTCAGTGTGCAGGTGAGAGAAAAAGAGAAACACTCTTTTCTCTGTCATCTGCCGTCATGAGACATCTGGATATTGCCGGTTATAAAAGGCCCACGGTCATGTCGCAGAACAAACACAAATATTATGCAAAGGTGCATGGGATGCTCGCTCACACACATAGACAGTGATGTTTTAACACCTCCACCACAGTGACGTGAGTGTCTTATCACACATGAATTGTGCACATTCACAATTTCCTCATTCACCAAGTGTGTGAGGGGGCATCTGTGGGCAATGTGCTCGCATTTGCACCCACCCGGAGCCGGGCTGGTTTTAGTCACATGGCCGCAAACTGCAGTTTCCTGCGCTCAGGTGGAAAGAAATCCCTTATCGATAACTGTTAGTTTAGCCCTTTTTGTAGCTGCGCATTAGACAAAGACATCTGGTTATAATTTCATGTGTGTGTGTGTGTGTGCATTGCACTCACTGTGATCTTGCTGGCCTTGTTGAGGGCAGCCACCCAGTCCCTCATGTCAGTCACATCGTTGGCTTGGAGGAAATACCGCCGGGAAACTGCATTGATGACTGCAGAAATAGACATCATTTCCATGAATATCCACAATAACTGCTTTATATAATTTTATCACATGTGTAAACAAAATTAATGGCATTGTGCGCTACAGCATAAGACTGACTCAGTGTTTCCTCCGAAAAAAACAACCAAACAAGAAAACTCACCAAAACAGAATTCTGTCTTGGGCTTCTGCTTCGCTGTGGCTTCGCTCACCTGGGAGAGGAGAGGAGAGGAGAAGAGAGGAGACAAATAAAAAGGGTATGAGAAAAAGGAAAGGAGGGGAGGGGAGGCAAAAAGAAAGGATAGGAGAGTAGACAAGAGGAGAGGAGAGAAGAGAAGAGGAGAGGAGACAAACAGAAAGGAGAGAAGAGAAGAAACATTTCATATCTTTGACGTCTATTTGACTCAGAGTGTCCAGGGAGGAGCTGTCAGCGCTACAGTGCAGTGAAGCCAGATGTCATTATCTCTGGTTAGCTCAGCGAGCGCCGTGACATCTGGAAAACTTCACAAAGTCTGCTTCGGCTGTGCACTGCATGTGACTGTTATAACTATAACACAGATAACCCAGAGATCTCCCGTATCTGTGAGGCCCATTTGCATGTTTCTATTTGTGTGTGCACTCTGCGAATTCACGGGACTCTATAACCCACAGCATGGGGGTGGGGTGGGGGGGTGACAGGCAGCAGTTTACCTTAGAGATGTAGGTTAGTTTCAGGCTGCCAACAAAACTGGCTCCGCTGGGCAGGTTCTGCATGCAAACACAAACACATAGACTCATCATTGGCTCAGAGTCCAAGGTTACACGGCCTCTATTGGGTCAATTTCACTTCCTCTCGCTGTTTGTGCAAGTAACGTGTGTTGCGCATGTGTGTGTGTGTATGTAGAGCACCTGGGGGTTGTCCATGTACCACAGCAGAGCATTTCCCTGTGTGTCGAGGATGAAATATCGTCTCTGGAAGCGGCAGCTGTTCTCCTTCTCCTCGATGTCCAGGAAGCCACAAACACGGTTCAGCCGGTCCACGTACGGCATGCTGCTGCTGCTGCTGCTGCTGCTGCTGCTGCTGCTATCACATATCACTGGGACAGAGGGACGGTCGGACAGACAGGCAGAGAGACGGAGACACAAGTGAGATGGACAGTGGGAGGCAAAATGTAAAGGGAGCAACAGAAGGAGACAGACAGAAAGGCAGAGACAGGCAGATGTGGAGGATAAGCTATCTTTCATTTAGTGATTCAAACGCACACACACACACGTGCACACACACACACACACACACACACACAGGAAGAAAGAGAGACCCGCTCACACTCAGCAGTTTTTCATGTGACGTGATTGAGGCTGAGCAGCAAACCCTGAAGCCCGAGGCTGAGCTGAGGCCCTCCACCACAGCCAAAAATTACAGACTGTGCTCAAGATCTGCACACACGCACATTTCCACTGGCCAGAGAAGAGAGAGGAGAGGGAGAAGAGGGAGGGAGGGAGGGAGGACAGGGGAAAAAGAGGAGGGGGGGAGGAGGAGTTGGGGGTTGGGGGGTGGAGGTGGCAGTGGTGTGTGTGTTCATTAAGACGATGCCGTGCACGTGTACCACCGAACTGCTGATCGACAGCAGAATCAAGGCTCGTTCAGCCCAGACACTCAGGTATGCTGATGGTATTTCGATGGTGTTTGCTTTCCAAGAGAATTTCATCCACAGCAGACATCTGACAGTAAATTTAAAATGTCCTTTTTTTTTGAAGAATTATTATTATTGTTATTCTTTTGAGGAATTGGAAGGCTTTTGGCATGGTCAGAGCTCCATTTTATAATCTTGTCCTCCTTATGTTGCTAGGGGAACTTTCAGTCCCTCCTCTGCATCTGTGCAGACTACACGTGAAGTTATCACAATGACACAGTCAGATGCACTGAATAAAAAAATGCAAAGCAGGGTTTCTGCACTTTTTTTTTTCCATTTCACAGGTCTTTACTTCCCCAGATATTTGAATTTATGGAAAAGACTTGAATGTAACATGGCCACAAAGGTAACATGATGGCTAACTAGGCCACATCTGTGACTGATTTTTTTATTATAAGGACAAAAATTACAATGCAAGTGACAGTCATATAAAATATATCATCAGGACTGAACAGCTGTCCCCTCTGCCAGTACTTTTAAAAAGGACTGTCTTGGCTGAAAACCTTTCAGGAGATGGAAATTATTTCCATGAAAACACTCACACACACACATACACACGTCACCCAACAAAAACAAATGAAAGAAATAACAACAGACACACACAGGCTGCATCTTCAGAGTGCCGGGGGACCTCCTGTGAAACTATTTTTAAGACGATGGTTAGGAAAATGCTTCATTTTGAAACTGCTTTGAAAAATTTTGTGGGCTGTGCTTCTGATGCGTCAGCCATCCAACATATTTTCTTTTGTAATAGGTCAAAGATGCAAACTGTTCGGAAGCCTTGAGCAGAAACTCTGGGTGTAATGGAAAAGTGAAAATAATGCCACAGAGGTCACGCATATACCAACACTGTGACTGGCAAACGCGTGCACACACACACACACACACAAACCATTTTGGGTATCAGAAAACATCTGGCTTAACCATCGCAGGGAGAAGCAGCGGTGAGGCTGTGGCATCTTTGGCAAAACTTTACCAATAAATATAATTCAGACTTCAGTCTTTAGTAGAAAAGTACACTGGCTTTGAAATTCAACAGGATGACACAAATCTACCAGTTTAAGTTAACAGAGTCAGTGTGTAAGGGGAGAGAACAAAGTGTATAGATTACAGCAGTGATATCAGAGATACTGTATTTTGTTTTACCACATCCAGGGTAGTGAAGTGAAACCCACCTACACTCTGTAGACACATCTGCTTTATTTGTGGACAAGCTCGGCCTCTCTTAGTATTAACAGAAACCGATAGCAAAAACCTTGGAGAGCAGATTCTATTTGATGTCAGTTATATAAAGATTACATGAGCTATGTCCAGACAGAATAATAAGAGAAGAGAGACATCCTTGCTTTGAATCCCTACTATGAGTCACACTCCCACACAAGAGTCTCAATCCTACACTTCCCCGAATGCAACTCAGTGCTGTACCGTCTTCTGTTTTGCCTGGTAAATGTTTCTGTCAAACTTCGTCCCCCAGCCCCAAGTTTGTGACGCAGGATTTCGGTTAATACTTTTAAGATTTCCGACACCAAAACCAAGGAACCCAGCTGCTGCCACTTGACTTCACTAGTATTTGACAAAGTTCTGTCCAGAGCCACTGAAGACATTATACGGTTGAATAGTTCTCCCTGCAACAATGAAACTGACTGTAACATGCGCAGTCGGTGGAGTTGCCTCTTTAACTTGGAGCTGTAGAGACGCGGTGATTTGACCAAAAAAGAATCAGCTATAATATGAATAATCAATAAAATATTTGAGTCATTTTTCAGGCAAAAATGTCAAACATTCTTTATTTCCAGCTGCTCATGCTGCATTAACGTGTGAGTTCCTTTTGGGGACTGTATTAAAATTATTAGAGAGGGGGAAGGAGTCAAAAAGGGGGGAAGGTTATGTGTTTTTTCTTTTTGCTGAAAGGAGGGAAGTTGAACATTTTTGGGGCGAGCAGCAGAGGTTCTTTAAAATTCTTCTCACCCCACATTAATATTTTGAATTCATCCTTACTGCTACTACTCACAAACAGCGGTGATAACTGTTCAGTTGGTAGCTCTTGGATCAAAAGTACAGTGGCTGGAATGAGACACACCAATCTAATAGTATGAACTTAATTTTATGATTAATCAATTCAACACTGTTATATTATTTTTGAGATATTAGTGGTGGAGGATGTGACAGCTGTGAAATTGTTCAGCCCAACAATTTTTGTACAGTCCCTAAACTCATCATGTGTTTTTAATGCAAAATCTTGATTTGAAAAGTAACTTCTATCTACAGCTGTGAAATATATTATATTTGCTACCAAAATGTGGTGGACTATACCTCAAATTTGTAAATATCTTAGGGTTTCGGTCATGTTGGTTGGACAAAACAAGCAATCTGAAGAAGTTACCTGGGCTCTGGGAGGTTGTAACAGGCATTTGACATTTCATTGACCAAACAATTTACTGATTACAGTAATATTTGTTAGATGCTGATCTAGATTGGTCACTTTCTTCCTCCGCAGCACAGCATTTACCACAGCAGCAGCAGCAGCAGCAGTGCAGACACAGGCTTCACGCCGCTGAATGACATATTTGACGGTCATTGACGCGTGATTGTGAGCATGCAATGAAAAGTTTAAATATGATCAGGCAGAGTTACTCAGCCAACACCTGACAGACATTACATTATGTTCAGCTCAGATGACCTGCACTGACTCACCAGACCCAACGACTCAACGGCCCGCCACACCTACTGTACCGCACACATTTCAGACACACGGGCATGAGGCAACACACACACACACACACAGAGTCACAAAGTGCCACTGTCGACTGACTACTTACCCGCTGTGGGAGAGACAGTGTGCGCCACAGCCAGCGCCCCGCACGGCTACGAAGCAGAGAGGAGAGATCCGAGTTTGGTGAATACGCGCATGGCAGACAAAAGTTTTTAACAACTTTTACAAACGGCAGACATTTACAAAGCCGGCGTGCATCACCCTGTCACACTCTCGCCTATTTGTTTGTGTGATCGGATTACAGAAGACTTGTCTTTTTTCCGGGTAGGACGTTTCGTTATTAGAATAAACCAGCCCCGGATGTGATCTATGCGTCCTCTCAGCTCCGGCCGGGTCCTCCTCCTCCTCCTCCTCCTTCCCCTGCTTCTGCAGCCGCTGCCGCGTTCTCATATGAGGAACTAAACCGTGCTCAACAGGCTTAACTGCCCTGCTGTAACCCCATACATTGTAATTTCAACAGCGATGCATCTTTGGCCCTCATGCTGTCGTCTCCTGTGAGAGCTCTGGCTCCATTTACTGAGGCTTTTCCAGAAAATAAATAAATGTACGCGACATCTCCTTTTCCTGCAACTGCATGCGATATGTTATCTCGGCTTTTCTCAGGTGGCAAGTTGAGAACTGGGTCAGATACACAAGCACACACGAACAAACTCGCACACACTCAGCTGGTTCACATAAACACGCAGCCATAAAGGAAGAGAGTGCAAAGCGGGATGAACAGGAACACAGTGAAGAATAGTGTCATTCATACACCTGTCACGGGAGGTGAGTGGATGTGTGACAGGTGCCAAAAGGAGTCGGTGGCAGAAAAATGTACTTCCTGTACTTTAAGGTCCTCTACTTAAGTGTAATAGTAGTACCAGGACTACCAGATTGTAAAACTGTTCCTCCCGGAGCAGCCCGGATTTCAGAAAACACTGAAGTCCTGAGCCCAGAATCCCCCAGTCCCACCTCACCTCAACCCAAACTCCTGAGCAAGTTCAAAAAGTGACACATTGTCACATTTCATTTGTTCATTCAACTGTTCAATAATATTTTCAATAAACTGCACGTTTCAAAGCCTTCACTACACTGTATCTGGTATTTCTGGTGGGGGAAATCCCTTTCATTTTAAATGATGTAGTTTTATGCCTGTGTGTTGTAGAAAGTTGTCACACGTTATAAACTGTCAGAAATGTCACAGAGGACATGACCTCAGTGTCCTCAGTAGCAGCCACAGTCCTGAATAAAAAAAATCCAGCATTTACAACTGTATTTAATGTAAATAAATACTGTGGGCTCATGAGGTAAAAAGAAAATGAGGTTCTGTTAGGCTGTGAACATTTTCTCAAATCTTTAGAAAGTGAATCTAGCCCAGAAATTACTGCTACTTGTCTTCTGTTTGTGCAAATACAATTTAAATTCAGCAGATACGCTCATGGGAAATAAAAAATATCTTTCATAAATAAGCTGCAAATGTTGTTTTTTTTGCAATGTTACAAATAAATAATTTTGCATTAATATGCTCAGTAATATTTTAAATTAGCTTAACACTTAGCTGTCAGTTACCAGTTTGGTTACAGTTTTGGTAACAGTTTAAGCCCAAGCAGTGCTCTACAGCTTAGGTCAAAAGGTCGTTTGGGACTGTTGTAAATTCACAATAACAACCTAGTGCAAACCATAAAAAATACAGTGAAGTGACACCTCTGACCAAATATAACCACTATAGCTCAAATATTTTTCAGTTTCAGTTTACCACCAGAGAGAAACGGTCAAAATTAAAGAACAAACCTCAAAGACAGACTCCGTGTGAAACAGCATGTGGTGAGGCTCCAACACTCAAAGCTGTTGGATAAAATACAGATGTTACAACTGATAAAGAAGGCTATATTTCAGAGAGTTACATTAAAAATAGTGTTTTGGCTTGACTGCCACACTGTTTAAATTTCAGCAAGACATCTTATGTTTGAGTTTACTTTATGTATTTATGTAAAAATCTTAATCTGGAAAGTAGTAACATCAACAGTAAACAAATGTTTTGGTGTAAAAATAATAACATTTCCATGTGAACTCAGCTCACTATATGTAAAGCACCTCAGACTGTATCCTATTTAAATACAGCACTACAGTATTGCTTCACTGTTCCTCCGCCTTTACACAAAGGTGATTACAGTTTGAGCCCTGTGATGAAACTCCCGAGAGACAGAGCTAGAGCTGACCCAACCTCCTGGTTTCAGCACTAGTCAAGAGTCAGGGTTTTAGTTTTCACACATGTACACTCTTCCTTGCTGCTGATTGTGTCACTTTTACATGTACTTAAGTAGGAAATGTCAGCAATTCGTAGGAGTGACTGTTTTCTGTCTTTCTGTAAAAAAAATAAAAAAAAGTGTCCTCCTGTTAAGAGGAAGTGGTTGCACGTCATATGACCTGCCTGAGGACAGAGACATACCTCACTGATTTCATATCCTGTGGCGACTGCACAGGATTCAAGTTACACAGTTGCAGAAGGAAGTCTTGAAGTTTCCACAGACCCCCCCTGTTTTCTTGCTGAACATTGCAGACTGTCAGACCGTATGCATTCATCTACAGGTAATGCTTTCATATCAGGGCCATTAACATAAACATAAAGTCCTTTTGTCTTGCTTTTAAAGGTCAAATGTAGGGTATCAAATGCCAAACGAAAGTGTGTCTTACCCACGCACAATCACATACTGCAAACACAAAAAAAAAAACCCAGAGGTGTGATTATACCTTTATTCAGGCAAGCATGCATGCACAAAATAGTGAGCAAATCAAGCCCTAAACACCCCATTAAAGACGCTTTTAAACCTAAGATTGTGGTGTTAAAATAGCCTGCTTCCTTACAGGTTACCGCGGCAACAATGTTAGTGAATAATGTGGTTCTACGGTGTCAAGCGAGCTGTGCACTAGCAACCCACTGAGGCACCCTAGCGCCTACAAAAACCACACCCAAGTCCCAACAGCTATAGGCCAGAGCTGTGAGTAGGTGTACTTCACTTTGTACACATTTATTCACCTCCAGTACTCTCAGGCTCATAGGATGCTTTACAGCTTTGCATCACCTGAAAGTGAACATACTAGTCTAGATAATTAAGTCACTATTGACGTTTTTGCTAATTTACTAAATTAGACAAAGGAAGCTGCTGAAATGCAGCTCGTATTTACGGGACAGACCACACTCCTTGAATGCACCACCACAGCTGTCAGAGGCAGTCTTTCTAACACACTTTTCTCTTTTCACCACAGTCTCAAAACACATGAACCTCCCTGCAGCTCAGATCCTTTTTTTTTTTTTTTTTGAACATGGATTAAAAAGGTTGGATGGACAGATGGATGCATAACTTAATAATAAAACACAGAAGGAAGAGGTGATGGCTCAACGGAGGAAAAGAAGAGGGGGAAGGAGTTTAGAGTCGACTGAAGGCCAGATGCAGCAACAGGGCCGCCATGAGCAGGACGGGGCTGGAGGCCAGAGCCCCCGTGCCATTGTGGCGGTGCTCCCCGTAGCTGTGGCTCCTGTGGGGCCCGTTGCAGTCGTCGCCGAAGCAGCACTCCATCTTGGCTCCGGAGTTGCCGCCATTAGCCTTGTCGCAGAAGGCCTTGTATGTGCATGACTTCATCACAGTGTCTGTAAAGAGATGGGAGACACAGCCCCTGATGGAGGGCACGGGGGTGTCTGAGGGCATTAAGGTCCTATCTCTGTAATCTGCATCTACGCTGCACATCCAGCACCCTGCAGTAAGAGACTTAGCACAGCGAGCTTTAACACAGAGACACAGTTACAGTAAAGTGTTACAAAGCTATCAGTCTTGTGATTAACACAAGTCCGAGGACATTTGTTGGAGGATTGCTTCTACAGCACTGTTTGTGGACATAGAGTGAAGCTGAAGCTGCCAAAAAAAAAAGCTCAAGTTCATTATTCACTCATGGAAGATGTCACTGCCTCAACAGGAAGGGTGTGTTTGTGTGTGTGTGTGTGTGCGGAAGTCTGATGTAAGCACTATGCATCATTACCGCTAATGAGGCTAAAGCTGAGGCCATGACAGACTTGTTGACAAATACACACACACACACACACACACACACACACACACACACACACACACTGTGAGAATTCATATAGCAGTCAGGAAAGCTGCCATATCAGCTGTGTGTGAAGATTATCACTGTCAACTGTACAAACACAAGTTTAAAAAAAACAAACAAGTAGAATTCATAGTAGAACAAATTACATTTATGTTTATTCAGGCAAATGTACACACTGTTAGTCCTCAATGTTTCAACACAAGTGTGAGATCGCCATTTCTAATTTACAAACAATAGCTCAACAAAGAGGCTTAAGTGACGAAACAACATTGCAAAAAAACAAAGACAAACCAGCTGAGTAAGGAGAGGTAACGAGAGATTAGAATGGCACAAATATAAACTGTGGCACACCAGTGGGTTTGTGTCATTAGTGGATTTATATGGTGGTCTAGAGGCTGGGTATCTTTTTCAATAGTGACCGACTCCACAGAACTGGGTATTGAAACATGTAAAGTAACAAAAATTAGAGCTAAATGCTAAGTCAGATTTTAAGTCTTGTTTCACTTTCTTTAACCAAATATTGCCTGATTTAAATCCTAAATTTGAAAATGTTACACTGTATTGTATTGAGGTAAATGGTAGTTTGTGTTAAGCCTTCAGTAAACACTGATGTTGCTGGAAAGAACATTTCTTTTGTAGAAAAAGGCGAAAAAAAGTGTTGTTTTATTTCTAAATCAAAACCAATACTCAGGTATCACATTGGCACCTGTTGGGAAATATTTCCACTAATACCCAGTTACGTCACAACCTCATTGCTAAAGCACTGTGCCAAACACGACTAGTTTTACTGCCCTGTTAAATAAACAATCTGAATCCTGAGAAATGTAAAGCCATGAAAATAAACATGCAAAGAAACAGATTTATCTGTCAAGTAACTAGTGCGGTGCTGTGGATACAGGAGTGATATGTTCACCACAAATAAGCAACAGAAAAAAAAAAAAAAAAAAACTTCTTACAAAGCCGTCAAAGTCTTAGTTTCCTGTGCAGGTAAATGTAATTAGTGGACACTCTAACATATTGCAGCATTTGCTAGTCTTAATATCAAAATATAGTGTCATTATGTTTTTACTTTTGTTCAGTATTCTTAACATGGGATAGTTCATGACCAGTGGTGGAGCTGATTTGCTCTTCAGGATAAAGTGATCTCTGTAGTGACTTTGTGAATCACACAAGACAATGCCACAACGTTTATAAAGTCACTGGAAAGTCAATGATTGTCAGGTTATTATAGTTCTCTCTGAATTAAAAACATTCTGCAGCTACTTGAACTGTGTCGAATCCTAACTGTGTAGTACTATAAATCTGATAAATCAGGTAACGCAAATGCTGTGAATTATTTGCAGTTTTAGTTTCAGTGTCACTCCTGAACAAACCAAGGTCCCTGAGGACTACTGCACTTCCTCAAACAATCCTGAATCCTTTCCTTCAGCTCGTGCGCAGCTTGACTTTAACCCTGATTCTTTCTGCCCCATACAATACCCCTGAGCCTCTCTCTTTAAAGAGTGAAATCCTTGTTTACTCCATAGAAAAATACATTTTATGGATTGTTGCTTTTCAAACGATCCGTGTCAAAAGCCCGTCAAAGCGCAAGCCCAAAAAAAACTCCCAAACAACCCCAGCCTGCATTAAATCTGATGTCATCGTGCAGGAATTTAGCCGTTAAGCTGCTGGGACTTTAAGTTGAGTCACAAGCAGTTTGTTGTTCAGTGGCATGATGGACGAAAGCACAAAGGCTCCAGATTATCTCATAATGGGCAATAGATGCAAACAAAACAACGTGACCACATATAACAAAGTCCCAACAACAAGTAGCATTTACAGAACCTCCTTGATTCTGGTCACAAGTAGTGCAATAGTAGTATACAGGAATTTTATTTTAGACTGTACATAAGCAGTCTCTGAGATGCAGGGCTGGCACAGGGTGTAAGAGCTGCTTCTTGGCTGGGGACATGCACGGGGCATCACTGTAGGCAGGACCAGAGGGACGGTAGTGGCTGAGTCACAGGAAGTGTCTCTCAGTCTATTTTTCCCATTTTGGCAATCAGCTCGTCGCAGATCTTTGTGAGTTCCTCAATCTCTTGATTCTACAACAACACAACACAAGGATGAATAAGAACATTTAATAAAGTGTAAAAAAGATGCTAAATATGTCTTGACGTGTGCTGTTGTTTCATCTTGAATAAGCGTGCAGAAAGATGAAGATAACTCTGACCTTTTGCTGCAGGGCTTGTTCCAGAGACTCATTCTTCATCTGCTCCTTCCTCAGGCTGGCGGTCAGCGCCATGCTCTCTGCGCTCGCCTTCGTACGCACCTGAGCGATCTCCTCATTGGCCCTGAGTAAGACATAGAATGAGGGACATTACTGGACGTTTTATTATAACCGTAGAAGTGTTTGTTATAACAGATGTCCTTTCAGTCTCGACATACTTGTCTAGTTTCTCCTCAGCATGGAGTTTAAGTGTCTGGTATCTCTGCTCCTCCTGTTTGACTCTGGCCAGATACTCCTGAGCACACTTCTTCAGCACCTCCTCATTCTGTTTGAGGAAAGTGTTATTTATCAGTGTTATTTATCCATCACTCTTGGACAGAGAAAGCAGATACAACCTTGTATATCCTTACAACATAACTGTATTTGTCTTGACTTGAGTTGTAAACAGTGGCAATTCTTTTAACCTTTTCTTATCTTTGGATATTTTCTTTGAAACATTGTGGGCTCTTCTTCTAATCTTTCTGAATTCCTGCAATTACACACATTTACTGCTGGAGGCTGCCAAATATATTCAGCGCAGCTGTCTGTTTCCCCAGAAGCAGCTGCTCTAAACCAGCTGTGAGTCAACTGGGGGTCAAGATTTGGCCATAAACCCCTTTAATCGAGGCATTTTTTGTGTGGTATTTGCTGAGGGAGAGAACAGTGTTTCAGGGCCAGATTTGTCCTTCAACTTAAACCCCTGTTGACTCACCTCTGGGTGAACCACTGCCCCTAATCACAAGACACCTTCCAACATTATTCTGACCTTAATCTTCTTACAGCCTTTCACTTTGTGCTGATCATCTCAGCACTTGAAACCAACACTTTCCACAAGTAATGATCTACACATGAGCTTGTCCTGTGACCCCTTACTTTCTTAAAGCCCTCCAGGGTGCTCTTCATGTTTTCATAACGCCGAAAAACGTCAGAGAGAGAGCGCTCCACAGAGTTCAGATCTGCCAGAGCGGCTTCCTTCTCCATGGTCACTGCGTGCAAAGCCTTCTGGGAGCTCAGGCTGTTGCGCTGCTCATCCTCTGAGAGCAGTGAAGAAGAAGTAAATTTATTTCCTGTATTCCGTCTCATAATAGTGACTGCATGAAACAAAAACAGGGAGAAAAGACTTGAGGGAAATCTTGTGTTGTTCTACTCACCAATCATCTGAGCAATTGTCTTCTCATATTCTGCGACAATCTTCCTGTAATAGGACAAATCACATGATGGATCTTACTTAAACTGAAAGTCAAGACAGGTGGTTTTTATGGATAACATTTTCATCACCGCACTCACACTTCCACTATGCCCCTAATTATAAAAAAATAAAAAACATAAGTATTTAGTAAACTATTGCCTTTTTTTATACAAAAAATGTGATGGGAGTAACACTGTGTAGATGTTTCAGTGTGTCAAAGCATCACATGACCCTTCTTTATGATAACTGAGTAAATAAAAAACATGCAGTGACATGTTTTCCAACCTCATCTCAGTGACTTCTTGTTTGCAGTCCTCGTACTTTTTCTTCCAGTCGTTGACTTCTACCTCTTTAGCAATGATCTGAAAGGAGATGTCAACTGTGAGCAGAACTGTACATACAAACAAAATCTACACGACAAACACACTGACGACATGTTTCATGTTGGATGAGTGTGATAGAAGTGTGTACCTCCTCTCTAATGAGGGTGAGGACGGCCTGCTTTTCGGCCTCACTGATGCAGATGGAATCCAGGACCTGACTTCCTGTTTTCTGCATCTCACTTCCCCTCGTCTGGTTCTTCAGTTTGCATGTGTCCTCGTACTGCTGAGGGCAGAAGGGAAGCAAGTCGTGTCTTCACGTTTTTTTTAATACATTCAGTAGTATAATGTATATAAGCCCACCTAAACTTTTCAAGTATTTATAAGGTATTTATGATAATATACCTTCTTATATTCCAAATAATATCAATGCAAACTATAAACTATATGAGTATAAAGTGCATTTTTTCCGTTCAGACTTCTCTCCCTCTCATTTTTCATTTCATACCCACCTTGCCTTGGGTGTTCTCAAACATCTCAGTCCTTCTTCTCTTGCCCCTGTCTCTCTCATCTCTCATTTTGTCCTTCCCTGGATTATGACAGTCATTTTCTAATCTCCTGAATGATAATCTAAATCCATCTGTCACCTGAGTAGATGAGCGTGGTGGCAGACGCTAAGTACCTCCTGCACGCTGCAGTCATCACATCAGACAGGTGATCACACCGCAGCTTTAAATATAATCTACTGTTTATTCTGTTACATCTTTAAATCACAACGCACGACTTCACTTGCACAATTTCATGTATAATAAGAGGAATGAACGGGCCACTGTTACCATCGCAGTGACTTGAAACACTGGGACATGTCTGGACTTTTCTCTGGTGCTGATGGTCACAGTGAAGTTTGACCTATAAATGAGTGCTTCAGCCCCACCTAGTGGTCTTTGGTGGCATTATCATTGCATTAGTTGGTATGAATATGACACGTTGTGCCTGGTAGCGTACCACTGTGATAATGATTAAATAGACAGTATATGTGGACCTGGCACAGTAGGTGTTGGGAAAATGACTTTAAATGGTCAAATGTGATAATTCCTCACCGCAGAGCAGCAGTCTGACTCCTCGGGTGTCACATGACAGTCTTGGACTGGAAAAAAGCAACACACTCACGTTAAGAAGAGGTGGTCTATAATGTAATGTAGATCATCAAGATGACAACAAGGCAGCAGGTAAATGTTACAATATCTCCAAAAATAAATGTTTCCCTGAGCTGTAATATCTAATTTCATACTAACTTGATGACTCTTTTTATGACTGTTGCAGAATTATTTTTAAAAGCAGGACAGCACTTCTCCTTGCTATTATAAATATTTATGTGAGATTTATGTGAGTCTACTGTGTGTTCATACTAAAAGCCAATCTCAGCTCAGTAAATCTTTGAGACTTGTCCTACTGGTAAAAAAAAAAAAAAATCTTCTGTTTCACAAGCAGGCTGGAGGCAGCTGTGCACAGCTCTGCTCAAACAGACACAGCAGAGGAAACATTCTGTACTGTTGTACTGTCTTTGCACTCATGACTCACCAAGTCACAAGTTTCTATACAGAACAAAATGACATGTACAGTTAATGATTAATGTGTGTGTGTCTGTAACAGTAAGGCAAAGATGACCTTCTCGCTGTCTGGTATTGATCGAGCATGGCTGATAGTTTGCCCTGAGGGAAGCTGTCTAAACGTTAACATCCAGTTATCTGATCTCTGGACATGACTGTCCCTCACTAAGCTGAGTCACAACTGAGCTATTCACTGCTGTATCAGTGTGTACTCTAAGTGTGTGGCTCTCAGAAAATCCATTACAAAAAACAACATTAAAATCAATACAGCGATTGATCCTTTTACTCACTGCTTTGGTCCTTGTCTGGTTTGACACTTGTACTGCTCGCCAACTTCTCCTCGTCCGTGGCGTGGCCTCCATGATGGTCATCCTTCAACAGCAGCAAGCACACCCATCACTCTGACTGTATGTAGTTTGTCAAGAGCTAATGCTACCACATGAGTCAGACTGAGCAGTAGACACATTATTGATTTTTACCTGTCCACTGAAGTCCTTCTGCATCAGCTGGTTCTGGTTCTGCTTCACTTTGCAGGAGTTCCTGTGTATGAAGGTCAATGACAACATCAGCGTTAACAGAACACAGATCATATCTCTGTATAGCGTACATGTGGGCAGGTGTAATGACAGGAGGAAAAAGCAGGAGAGACAGAAAGCCTCACAGCCAGACCGCATTGCTTTGCTCTGTGTGTGTGTGCGCGCTGAGCTCAGTGTACATGCTCGGCTAAAAGTGCTGCATTACGCATAAAAAAAAAAGCAGATTAATGATGAAGGCGTCTGCCAAATTTAAGTAAGAGCGAGAACAGTAGCACAGAGCATTAGACGGAATTCCAAAGTTTCCACAAACACCCTCTCTCCTCCACTTTCTAAATCTATCCCTTGCTTTGTTTCTCACACCTTCACTAAGTGATTGAAGGGAAATTCAGGTAAAGTGGATGACATGGCAGGGTGTGGAGTGAGCCTAGACTGAGAACAGCAAATTACAAAAACACGCACATCTGCACACACAGTACTTACAACAGAACACAGAGGAAATGGACTTGCTCAGCAGTCCTGATGCCACACAGAGAGAAGGGAAACACAATGACAGATTTGGAAGGAAAAGGAAGGAAAGACACAGGAGAGGACGGGACAGGGGTTAGGTTAAACAGAGGGTGAGTGCAGGGTTATTATAGTTTAGTAAACAGAAAATCAAGCATACCCCCCAACAAAGGACAACTGGACTGCAATTGGCAATAACATGAACTGTACAGAGAAACTGACTCTGATCTGAACAATGCAAAATGGACAACATGTAAATAATGGGAAATTAACTATATATACAATATATTAGCTTATAAGATGTAATCCATTTGTGATTCAAAGACCCTGTTCCTGTACTACTACCCATGTCAGACCACACTTAGCCTGGAAAATAAAGATGCAAAAAATAAATAATAGTAATCTTAGTGCACATGGGGGCAGTGACGGCACTTTATCTGAACCAACTTCAATCTGTTTTTGTGCACAAACCTGAACTTGCCAACCAGCAAAGATTCTTCTAACGGGTTATAGTTTGAAACTCATTGCTGTGTGTGTGTGTGTGTGTGTGTGTGTGTGTGTGTGTGTGTGTGTGTATATATATATATATATATATATATATATACACACACATACATATATATATGTGTGTGTGTAAAGCAAAAAGACAAACCACAAGAGGGCACAGTTTGACACTTTAAATCCTCTTCACCATTCAAAGAGCATTTTCTGTCAGCAGACACAAAGCAGTTGTTAAAAATACTTCATCCCACAAGTGACACTGGAAAAACTGCCCTAAATCACCATCTATGGAAGCAAATTCAAAACAAACACTTCCTGAAAACTGAACTGAGAGATGAATGTAAAAATGATAACAATAAAGACATTAAAAACTATAATAACGCTAGTGAGGAGTGAATGAATGGAGGAGACAAATAGCAGCTGACACACCTTTTGAGAGAACAAAACAGGTTGCCGCAATTTGTTAAAATGGGAACACTTTATCCCTTCAGGTTCGTTGTGTACACAATAGTGGGCATTCACGGCTGTTCCCTACAGCTATAAAAGAGAGCAGCGTTTCCTCAGCTTGAAAATCTGTGAGTCATGTTAATTCGATGAATGTAACCAGTGACTGGAAAGAGGATGATTGTGATTGATGACTGGAGAGGAAAGGCCTTTGCGTGTGTTGTGTTTGTCTATAATGTTCTACTCACGTGATTATGGCGTCATTGGTCCCACAGGTCAGTTTCGTGTTTGACAGCACAGTGTCAGAGTTCATGTTGCCATTGAGCAAATCAGGGTCCACACAAATGTCATGACTGGGAATCAAGTTTGAGTCTGGGCTGGAGTCAGACGTCACCGGAGCCTCGTCGTCCACCTCCGTGGGATCAGGTTTGTTCAGCGGGGAGAGGACGGACAGTGTTGGGGGCCGGAGAGCTTGAGGCTGGGGCAGAGGGGTGGACGGGGAGAGGCCCTCTCCTGGGCTGGGTTTGGTGCTTAGGGTCAAATTAAGGTTCTGATCCAAACTGAAGCTGCTGTTGTTAGGCGAGGAGCTGGTGAGGTTGTTAAGGGAATCAACCTCTTGAGAAGAAACGGTGTCTGCATCCTGATTAGAGTTCTTGTCCAGAAAATGGTTTGTAACATCAGGAGGAACTGTGAGGAGAGAAGAAAGGTGAGTAAGTTTATATATCAATTTATAAGAGAGAATAAAAAGAACAGCTTTAATTACTGTCTCCATCTTCACTTGACACACAGTGAGTCTGAGTTTCACAGCGGGAAAATCAGTGACAAATCAATTTCCAATAACTTAGGGATAAGCCTGGCTGGGGCAGAAGGGGCATGGAATTTCATGCTGAAAATGTTCTCCATGAACTGATCTTTTTTGACTATAAACCTACAATAACTTTTTGTTTGTTTGTTTTTGGAAGAAGGAAAGAGGTAAGTATTTATGCATCCAGTATGGAGCATTGTTATTGGGGTCGTGCCCTCTGGCCACCCATTGAATATAAGTATACATGGCTCTTTAGCTGCTAACCATTCTACTATGTTCCATGATGGTGCTGGGCAGGTAGTGAACAGTGGGCTTTTAAAGCGTTACACTGAAAACAGCTGCCTACTGCAACCAAAAACAACGCCAAGGGAGCAGGGATAGGGAACCGTAACAGTAAAGTAGAAGAACCACTCTGGGGCCGGCACATCTGACTCCTTCCTCTAGTGTTTCTGTCCTTAAACAGTAAACCTAATATCCCCATCCCTGAATGATTTTATCTGTCATTCAGGGATTTAACCTTGAAGTAACAGCCTCTCCTTCTCCTTTTAGAACACAAAAAATGGCTGCTGGCTTCCTCTCAGACTTCACATCCTGTGTCCTCACACATCCCGTTAACAGCTAGCTAATGACCACAGCAGCAGACCAGCCTCTGTTGAGTCACACGGCTGCTGAAACACAGGATGCTCTGTTACTGAAAAATGCATCCACACACACTGTAAAACTCACGCAGCTACACAACAATAATAAACCGTCAAGAGTCTCCCCTGTATTTTTCTGTGTTTCCTCTCAATATGCACAACATGAATGAAGTCATTGTGGTTTCACCTTGGGTGGGTGACAGCTTCTCACATCGTTTGTCATGACCGAAGGGCTAATGTGTGACTTGTTACATCATACAGCCAACTAATGTAAGTTTAGCTAAGCTTCTGCTCAAAAACTAGGTATTTTCAAAAACACTGCACATACACCCTTTGGAGACAAGGAACAGATGTAGAGGAACCACACCCAGTCATGCAGAGTACACACCACCACGTGGCCTAGCAACAAAAACAACATCAGGCTTTATTACAGTTGCACAATTCAGCGAAAAAGAGAAAAAGCAGACAGAGGGGGAAGTGAGAGAGAGAGAGAGCCAGTGAGGGAGAAACAGATAGCATAAAGGTAGGCACACACTGCTGTCTAAGGTTTCATCCCGCTTCAACAGTACATACAGTCAGGTTGTGGCATGTGGTTGTTCCCATGAACAGGCAGCGATTCCCCCCTGAGCCGTTGAGGCTAATTATAGGGAACGAGACTATCAGTTTCTCCACACAGTCGATCTTTTATTTATGAAACTAACCCACATTTTGTACTGACCATGTGACTGTTTTAGCATGAAAAGGAGACTGTTATTGTCTGCAAACTAGATTCAGTAACAAACACATTAATCTCTCTGTTATTATCTGGCACAGCATCTCATACGCTGTGGTCAAAACATGTCTGATTTCAAATAGCTGGGACATCCACATCACGCAGGCAAATTTTAATACCTGATACACACACGGTGCATGTCAAACTCAGTTACTGAGATGGAGATGGACGAAGATTTTGAGTTTGCAAACATTAGTGATATAACAGCGTTTGTTTCAGCACAGACGATGCCGTCCAGATGATCTATTACCATGGTAACATGCAGTACTCGTGCCTGTGTGGGTGAAAGCAGGACAGCTGAAGGGGAGGGGGGCGAGGAGGGGGACTTGGACACCAGTGGGCCTCTTTGGCAGGTTCAAACGGGCAGGATTCAACTACCACCCATTTGATTTAAAAGTCTAACCAGGTCTAACTGGAGAGAGCTAATTTACATTTCTAATAACCTTTCATACACACAGTACAGGCAGATGACAGACAGCTGATCCAAGATCTGTAGCAGGCATGTTAACACTGTGGTCAAAATATTGAATTACGCAATGTAACACTGCACCACAAAAACATAATTTCCATTTTAACTTTGAGACATTACTATAATTACTACTACGGCAATGAACCTAACCCTAAACTGAATTTTAAAGACTGAGCAAATAAAGCTGATTCTATGGTTATTACTGAGTATGATTCGAGGTAAGAGAGACAATATTTTTGGTTGAATTTTGCATGAAATAGCCTTTTAACATACATCTGCCAAAATCTGCTGGATTGCTTTATTTACAGAACAGGAGGACGCTGCGTCGTGAGTCGTGAGTTGGTAACAATCGCTTACAAACTGTTGATGATCACTTTGGTAGAAGTAGTGGTGTCCATGGGCAGAAAGGTACTGATTTCAGTATATAGCTGGTATAGCTAATGGATGAATGGATGGATGATACCACTGGTGTTATGGTAAAAACTGTCATTTATTTAGCATTACTACGAAAGGTATGTAGAAGTGTCTGTACTATGAAAGGTTTTCCTATATGTTTAGCTGTCTGCCCTCACTCCCGGCCCTGATCTGGATCTGGGCAATTTCATGATACAAACACTGATGTAGACATTTTTGCACCTATGCCACTGAAGTATCAGACTGGATTTTCAGCGCTAATGCTGATACACAACCTGAGCTTCGGTACCAAAGTTTACCAAAACAAAAGTTTTTCTAGGACCTTAGAGAAAAAAAAACAGATGTACAGGTATACTCCAGGACACTGTGAAATCACCGTTGGGTGTTATTACAGGTGCAACAAAGCACACCTTTAACCACACCCAACCACGCCCATCTGCTGTGGTCAGGTTCAAAACTTTCAACCAGAGTGGGCAGCGAAGTTACTCTTTGATGCTGAAACGCAAGTACTTTGACTGAATAAAATACTGTTAAAATGTTTTAAATTAAACAAGATTATCAATCTGACCAGACATTCTGCGTCCTCTGTGTCCATGGTTGGCAATACTCTGTGCATCTCAATTGTTACCAAAAAAGTACTGACCTTTGATATCCAGCCCTACCTGAGAATATCTAATGTCACTGCTCAGGTGTGACAGAGTTTAACTGATCTAAGAGCCCTGGGTCAGCCTGAGCAAACTCACCTGTGCGATTGCAGTTGTCCAGTTGGCTGAGTAGCTTCACAACACCAGGAGACTCTGCCTCTGGAGTCTCAAAGGTTCCCTCTGAGTCTGAACTGTGGGGAGAAAGAGAGAGGAACTGATTTATTTCATGCCTGTAATCTCAAATATTACAAACAAAAAGCAGAGATAGAAACAGAAAGAGACAGCAAGAAGAAGATCAGAGCTACAACTGAGATTGAGTATTTGGCATAATATCTGTAACTAAACATTAAATCTTCAGTTTGGAATTGAAAATGGGCTGAAATGGAGAAAAACTACCCACAAAACAAAACAACTGTTCTCATAAAGTTATATGGAGCATGTGATGAAAACAAATCAAATTGCCTGGTTTAGAGACTCTCAGACAGCCGTCTACTGTCTCTGAGAACAGAGAGGCATTGAAAATGTTGATCAGTCGAAATAACAGCCTATAAAAGCTACAAACAGCGACAAAATGATGTACATGTAACAATGAAAGCCCTGGTTGTGTGTTGCAGTGTCAAAATCACTCTAACAAACACACACTGGCTTTCCAATATCAATCTTCTGTTTTCTAAAAGTGACATGAAAACAATAGATTTGAGAGTTCAAGGCAGCTTAAAATAAACAAGCTGCTTTTATTTTAAAGGAAGTCAGAGGAAGGGAGAGCAGAGGAAGTGAAGGCCTACAAGGCCACCTGCATCCTTTGCCACTCAATAAGGACACACAACACTCATTCACACACACAAACACACACACAGAGTCTTTTGGTCTGCTGTGTCAGCTGCCTAGACACCCAGCCCAAATTTATTCCCAAACTGTGGAGAGACAAAAAGGAAGGGAGGGACAGAGAGAGTGAGAGTTTATGTGGGTGGTGTGAGTGTGTGTGTGTGTTTGTGTGCGATT
The DNA here is from genome assembly GCA_033238685.1 of Lates japonicus. NCBI lineage: Eukaryota > Metazoa > Chordata > Actinopteri > Centropomidae > Lates > Lates japonicus. Next base: position 312,566 of record BRZM01000019.1, on the reverse strand, counting down.
GCCCGTTCCCAGCCACTTGAGCGCACATCAAAACATCCACACTCTAATGAAAAACAGCACAGGGAGGAACAGAGCTCACAGTGCCAATACCCAACCACACTCCCATCTCTGATACCAGTTCACACAAACACATTCACACACTGTGGAGCTCTATACAACACCACCATCCAGAGCTAATCCTAATATACATACCCACCCCCCACTCTGCACACGCACACACACACACACACACACACACACACATGCACAGAATCACATCCCAGTGATGGCCCCAGTGGCTGCAATCTTGGATGGTTACTTAGGAACAAGAAATGGACAGAAAAAAAAAGAAAAAAAAAAATCAAAAGCTTTGGAAACTGTGGCTTTTTCCCTTCCCCCCAACTTTCAGCAACTGGTCCCCAACTGCCAAACAGCCTTCACACACACTCAAACACACATGACAACAGCTCCCAGACAGTCATATCCTTAGTGTTTGGTGTCTCATAAAGGAACAGGATGGTGCACACAAAGCAGGGACTGACAAAACAGCAGTATGAGCGTCTGTATTTTGACTAAGAATCTGTTTTTAGCCAGTGACAGCAGCCTGACCCGGCCACTGGGATCCACATCATAGGAAAGAATCTGAGATTATACCACAGTATCAATCAGTCTCTCTGTGTGTGTGCCTGTGTGTGTGTGGTGTGGCGTGTGTGTATATATCCACCACCTGTCAGTATGACTCAGGGGAATCTACACTCATCACACAAACACCCACACACATACAGAATCAATCCTCTTGAGTCGAAACACTATTTAAAAAACTATTCTTTCTGAATTTATTTCTTTTACAGATCCACCTGTAAACCAGCTATCTTTCTGACTTCACTCTCACCCACACATGTACATCTGTGGCCAAGCCCTCTTACTTGTCCCCTCCGTCATCCTTCGATCTGGTCTGCCCATCATCTCCCGCAGCCCCAGTCACTGCTGACCATGTCCATTTGGCCCACTGGACTGGAGACAACCAGGACATCCCTGCACCACGTCAAGTCCTAAGCCTGATGCCACCTCTGACGTTTTTATGGTAAACTTTCTCCTCCTGTGGATCAGTTTAGACTGATCTGTCAATCAAAATGGTAAGACGGTGATCTTCCACAGTCAGTCTTTCAACAGTGAAGTAAGGGGTGGCTGTCGAAAAGAAGAAGCCGTCGATATGTCTCGCTGCCTCTCCCCCTCACTTCTTGCTTTCTATATGGCTGTCTCACTTCCTCCTCTTGCTTAGTCGCTCAGCTTTCCCATCCTGCTCTTCTGCGCTGTTGAGGCTCGTGAGAGTGAAACGTGTCTCACGCTGCTGCTGCTGCTGTTTCTGTTGCCGCTCTGCTCTCCACAGCACTGACTCACACGGTGCAGATTTACTGAAGCATCAGTAGTCACTCCTCTCTCTGCTCCCCTCCCCTCTCCCCTCTCTGCTCTCTGTCTGGGTGGACGATCAGCTGGTTAACAGACATCAGGCTCACCCTGCTACTCGCTCGCTCTCAGGAGTTTGCGCTCTCCACTCCCTGATTCTCTGAGGGTTTGTTGATTGTGAGGGAAGGCGGGGGGGGTGGGGGGGGGGCAAATGCTTCCTGTTTTAAGAGGCTAAGAAGACTGGTTTCTCTGGGACAGAGAAACTACCAGATGTTTATGTCTCCAGAGAAGAGAAGATGAGAGAGATCAGGAGAAGAAAGGGAAGAAATAATGGGGGATACAGTAAATTTTAAAAGACGTGAGGAAAAGAGTTTGGATCTGAGATTAAAGCTCATAGTGCATGCAGAACTCCACTGCAATATTGTACATTTCTGAAATTCTGCCTTCCAATAAAGCTCATTTAAATAAAATGGCAGCCTCTCTTATTACTTAAAACTTAAGTATAATGCAGCAAAGCCCTTACTATGTGCATTTTGACAGCTTTACAGATATATTACATCCTTTAGCACTATGTTTGCTTTGGAACAAGAATTAACTCTTCTTTTAACCCAGACTAAGGGGATTTTCTTGCAAATTAAGTAACTGAGCTGTTGCTGACATGACTGAGCAACCCGATGTGAGTTAGAAGGGTAATCTGAAAGTAATTTGAATTGTTAATGGTTTGTTTACTTGGCAGCTCCCAGCAGAGACGGTGGATAAAAAACCTTGCAGAAAAAGAGCAAAAAAAGTGCTCTTTACTTGCGTGGATGAATAAGAGGAGACAAGAGCAATTTAATAGCACATTTTCAGCAGGGACTAACAATGCGCCCTTTATATGTATGACTGACACAGAAATCCAAACAGAGAATTTAGGCGTTAACGCCATGATGTGTGACAAAGCCAACAGAGGATGTAATGTTCTCTGAAAATATCCAGGACAGAGAGCAAACAATAATCAATAAAGCAAACCTAGACTGAACAATAATGATGCAAATACCCATCAGACTGAAAAGTCATTTGGACAAAAGCTCTCATCGCTGCTCACGCACACTATCACCCACACTCACACGTGTGCCTCTTAGGCTGTATGTGGATAGCTTATGTAACTTTAAGTCCAGGCTTTTCACATTTATACATCTCCCTCACACACACACACACACACAGTATCTAGGCCAGATGAGATGTGTTCTTTGAAAAAACACGAACCATGACTAATCTAATAACTGGAGGATGGTTCAGCCACTGTAAAAAAGGTGAACGAGGAAAGATAGAGGAAGCAGCAGAGATGCTTTTCTTTTTATTTGTACCTTGAGGTACCTTTCCTGCTGTTTTACAGAGACACACGGGAGCAAAGGCAGAAGCTCTAAAACCAATCACACTGAGCAGGTCCACAGAGACACACCAGAACCAGACAGATCAGAAAACATGCACAAACAGTCGCAAATTATGTCACACACTGATGAACACAGTGAAAGAGGGACTGTTCAATCTGTGATGGCTGTGAGGAAAAATGGAGCAAATTAGAGGCATGACAGATGGAAAACTGAATCAATTAAAACGGGTGAGAGAGAGAGAGAGAGAGAGAGAGAGAGAGAGAGAGAGAGAGAGAGAGAGAGAGAGAGAAATAAAAAGGATGAGGGTATTTTGGAAATCAAAGGGAAAGAAAGTGAGTTTCTGGGCATGACTGGAATCTTAAACATGTGTATGTGTGTCTTTAACATTCCTGACATTGTCTCCCCTCTCTTTGTTGTCTCCTTATCTGTTAGTCAGGACAGCTGAGAGGACAAACCTGTCTGTCCTGAAGCTAACAAAGCCCCTCAAGCAGCACACTCAGACATAACAGACGTCCTGTGTTCCACAAACGGTTCACTCTGCGACACCTCGAAGCTGTAAACTCACCTCTGGACACACAAAAATGTACACAAAACGCAGACAGGAAGACAACATACAGCGATGGACATAGTGGGAATATCCCTGGCTCTCTTCCTGGCACAGTCATGAACCGCAGACAGAGAAGTAGAAGGAAAAAAGAAAGAGGGAAAAGAATCAGCTCTTATGTAATACCTTGAAACCACAAATAGCACACAGAGTAACAGTGGCAAAAAGCCATGCGTACATACGCCCTATGTGATCTAGAGCTGCCATCTTAGCACATACTGGCAAATAAACAGACACACTTTGCAACACACACTCAACCACAGCTATTATGTGTGTTTGCTGTTTGCTAATCCACCAAGAATGCACAACCTTAATCATCAATTATATTTTGACTGATGGCAGCATGTGTGGTTATGAGCTAAGAATAAATCAGAAATGATAAACATGTCTGCGAGCCTCAACACAGGAGATGTGATACTGGATGAGATAACTACAGTGTGTGTGCATGGACAGAGAGAGGGAATTAGAGAGGCTTCTCAACTATCACAGACTGTTTATCTCTGCTCTCAATCCCCTGCATGATGACAGAAGGTCAAGCAGCCTGGACCTTCATTTAGCGACACCATCAGGTTAACATTTCCCCCTGACCAACACATAAAAATTTATTTCCATTAAGTTTGCTGTAAATATTCTTTGTCCCCAGACTATGAATAAAAATGTTCTGGTCACCCTTTTGTGCCGCCACCATCAAGAAAAATCACAGTCACATGATTACATAATCAAATGAGCAAAAAGGTCAACTTCCAATACAAAGTATCCTGGAAGTCTCTTCTTCTAATGAGCAGATTGCAATTGAAAAAATGGTGGGTGTGATGGCAGTTGTTGTGAATACTGGATTGGATTAAGATGGTTGGATGAGGTTTTATCCTACACTTTCACCTGATGTACTACATGTTTTTGAATATTTTGACTATGTTTTATGTATTTAATGTTTTAGTATTTGTGTGTTCGGTGTTTCACCTGACTGCAAGACACATTTTCCCTCTGGGACAATAAAGTTGAAGCCACAACAGGGAGGAACCCTTGGAGTTTCAGTGTCATCGTGACTTTTTGTCTAGTGCCATCCTCAAAAGTTTACATTTTTATCCTCAGCATGGCTCAGAATAACAGAGCTGTCAGTATGTTGTCAGTCCGGCATTTTCAAATTGCGGAGCGTAATTACAGCTTTCATTCTTTTAATTTTAGACTCAGCTCTAGTCTTGTTACAATTAGAGGCTGCATTCGAATGAATGTACAAAGTGATGTCTTTAAATGTTTCTCGTTTGATCAACATTTACACAATGCAAATGTCAAACTGTAAACTTCTACTGTAATAAACATGTCAGCATGTCAGTATTTAAAATATAAGCGCTCCTGGACATGTGTTTAAACTAAAACAGCTATAAAGCATAACTGTCCCAGTTGGACAGGTTGTTTTAGATTATAGGAAATGTGGAAATGTTGCAGAATAAGAAATTTCAACTTAAAAGCCTCAGTCTATGAACTGAACCTTCACAATAAAGTACTGTAAATCATTCCTTTTAAAGTTAAGTCATCCATTTTGCCATGGAATTATTTGAATTAGTGATCATCTGCAAGATAAGTGTTTTCCTTGATGTTGCAACACATTTGGTGGAAGGGTTGTTATTTTATCACTCAGATGACAGCACTTGAGTAATAAACAGTGTGATCTTCTTTCATATTTCATTAAGGTTCCTCTATTTATCCCAAACAAACTTCTGCAGAGTAATTTCATTTTGTGCAGCCGAGGATACACGCTGAGTAACAGACAATTTGTGAACAGGAACCAGGTTGAGTCAGTATTGTTTGGTGTCAACAGACAGCAGCACAACATTTATAATAAAAGGAAGTTGTGGATTATGTCCTGGTACATGCTCTGCAGCTACTGCACAGTCTGACATAAATATGTAGGTGTATGTACACGTGAATGTAAGTATATGTGGAGATAAATGTAGGGGTGTGAATATATATAGCATGTATTTCATTTATATTCATTTATATTCCCTCCTGAGATGGACGAGTTTACTTATTGTGTGTGTATGTAATGACTCAACTGAATCTAATCTGAACAGAATAATACTGCTAGGTCACAGTTGTTGGCTTCTTCTATGATATGGCTCCACCTAGTGTTCATTATTGGACTCTCACCCAGACTCCTCTCACAAATAAAACACAAAAACAGCAACATTAGATTCAGCCACCTGTTCATTAATACAATGCCAGGATGAAAGAGCAAAGAAGACAAAAGGAGCTGAGGGAAGGATAGATGTGTGAGAGAGAGCAAGGGAGATACATAACGGGTCTGACATCACCTTTGGGAGCTTAAACAGAGTTGACAGGATCTCTGGTTTCACCATGGCAACCGTTACGGAAGCGGTCACAAGTGTATTACACTATGAAAACATGCATATAGACACCACACATACAGGAGAGAAGGTAGCACAGCTGAGGATATTTACCATCTTTCGCTGATTTAAATTCAGTTCAGTATATACAGAGAGAGAGAGAGACAGATGCTCCGAAGTCTTTGATGGGCTTTTGGGAAGCACAAACCATGTTTACATCCCTGATATCCCTGAATCTTTAACAGGAAACACCCAGTTAGCTGCAATCAGAGCAGAAAACTATCACGGAGCAAACTGAGTCAGTTTAAATGGAGCCGAGGCACTCACTGTCCCACAGTACTTAACTGACAGTGGCATGATAAAACAAAAAGAGAAAGAATGAGGCAAGAGGAGAGAAAGAGAGGAGGGGTTTACTAGAGAGGAGTCATGTACAGACACCGACCAAGCTATTGTTCATGTCTACAGCAGGGACACAAGAGCACACAATTCCCAGACAATGGTGCATGTACATTGTACACACACACACACACACACACACACACACACACACACACGCACACAGAGCAGGGAGACAACACACCCCCTACTGTTCTACTTTATTGTGTTCACATTCACTTTCTTTGCCTTTTAAATTCAGTTCCACAAGATTTAATTCTCATTCAAAATACCATTTAGCTATATCAAAGTCATTGTTTTAATTGTCCTGTGATTCAAACACAGAGATGTCTACATCATCTACAACAATATTGTGCAAATGAAGGTTTTCAGCCATTAACTTCAACATTAGGCAGCTTTGAGTTTCACTTTCATGCTGGCAAGCCTTGTCAGCGAAGGCTTATGCATAATTAAAATGTGGCTCCACAAATTTTGAGCCTGTCTTCATGTATTCACAACGTGTGTCTCTCTAAAGATAAGAAAAGTTTTTCAGCCGACACTGGCCTGGATTCGTATCGCTGCAGCAAGTAATGAGCTCCAAATACAGGTTGGCTTTTTTCCCAAATGAGGGACTGTTTGGCTGTTCGGGGCTTTTTGGAGAACAGGAAGTCCACTCTACATCCAAGACTGCTCCAGTTAAGACATAAAATGGATGATTAAGCAAACTAAAATTAGACCAAAAAGCTGAAAGCTGCAATCCCACGACACTGGTTGGCTTCCCAGTTTTCCCACAGGGATGACCCCAACCCCCACCTGCCCTTACACAAACACAGATGTATGCCGAAGACTACAGTATGCTTGTGTGGTGAGAATGAGAGCTTGTTTTTTTTTTTAAGCATCCAAATAACAATGAGCATGAGTCTCCCTTCTATCTCCAAAAACGACATCTGCTTCGGTACACAGTGGCGCTGCTTCTCATATTACCAACCACTGTTCTCCATGACTTGAATTTCAGAGTGAACACTGTGATATTTAAGAGATGACTGGCAGAATATGGCTTGGCAAGTGCATTTATGTGCATTGAGAGAAAGTGATCCGCTACAAGGGGCTTACAGAAGCTTTAAAAAATGGAGATAAAAAGCATCACATGGAGGACAAAGTGAAAGGACTCGCTCTGTTACAAAGGATTAAAAAAAAAAAAAAAATGAAGTGGGAGTGCGGTGGTTAAGTGCTTAGAAAAGCTCTGACGAATGCCTCTGCAACAACATCTCCCTTCCCCTTTCCCTACGAGAAGAAGGCTCCAGGTAGCTGCAGTTCATACATCACATAGCAGGAAGTCAAACACGTGAACATGAACCTAACAGAAATCTGCGCTAACTGCTCAGACAGAAATAAACTGTACAGCTTGTATGATTAAAATACCACTTTAGAAATAGGGTCACAGCTGCATAATTAATAGCTGGCAGCAGCCTGATGTCTTCTACTGTTTTAACTGTAAAAGCTGCTGCCAAAACGTTAAAAGCCAATGAAAGGAAGGCTTGGACACTGCCTTAATTTCAGGAGCATGACCTGTTCAGCTCATGCTCATTGCATTAGCCTTCTCTGCTAATGGCATCAGCTGTACCACCACTCCTCTGTCTTGCTCCATGACTCTTCCAGCTCTCCTAAGATTTGAATACCTAAATAGTATTCAAACTAGCATAGCAGCAGTGGCTGTGCGCCGTGCCTTTTGATGGGCTGATTTGCGTTCAGTCCAGCACGAAAGGAAACATCAAGGTCCCAGCACTGCCCTTCAACTCTTTATCCCCTCTGCCCTCTCTTCCCCTCTCCGTTACAGAAGCACCGAGTTCATACAAACAAAACAACACAATCTCAAGTACCAAAGGGCAATACTGATAAACTTGATCAACTGCACCATTCAGCTATTTTGGAGCATCTATGTTTGTACAAGTTTCCTTTTTCCATCACACTCGCAATCAAATATACAAACAATGAAGAATATCGTCTTACATGCTGCTCTTCTTCCGAGGAGAGCTGATGGAGCCCTTCCTGTGCTGGCTGAGGGAGCCCCCCATGGCAACAGCCGAGTCTGTGTTTGCTTCACGTTTATCCCAGATGCTCTGTGTGTCCTTTTCCCCTCCCAAGGTTCACCTCTGCTTCTCCTCCAAACAGCCTGGCTCAGCGTCAGAGCCCCATAACGCACTGCTTCTCATGAATGACTAGTCATTATTTAACCATCCAGACTCTCCTCTCCTCTCCTCTCCTTTTCCCTTTCGCTGTCTCTGTTGATGCTATACAGTGTGAACGCTCAGGACTACTCCCTGATCACACATGAATAGCTCTGCTGACAGTCCCGCCTCCTCGCTCTACTTCTCCTCAGCCTCCATCATCTCTCTCTCTCTCTCTTTCAAAGCACACACACACACACACACACACACACAGGGGTAGATTATATTCACTTGTTAGGCAATGCACAGCGTTTAGAAGGAGTAAGACAGAGAGGTGGAGTATGTGTGTGTGTGTGTTTGTGTGTGTGGGGCAGTTTAAAGACCATTGAGTGCAAGGAGGTGGAGGGGGTAGATGGAGAGTGTGTGTCAGTGTGTCATGGGGGTATGGTATGGCAGGGGGTGACAGTATTGTTCAAGAGAGAAAGAGTCTCCTCTATTGTTGGTCAGCTGAATACCAGATCTGAGATCCAGGGGGAGGGAGGGATGATGGAGGAGGGAGAGTTGGCGGCATAAAACACAGCCCCACTTGTTGTGCCACATTCCCTCTACCTGCTGTGACGCAAAGCCCACCCCTTCAGCCCCTCACAATTAAAGCATGACAATACACACACACTGTAAGAGCACTCATTTCCTAAGCTCATCAGTTGCATTTTGGCCCCTTACCCCGAAACTAAACTAGACACACTTCAAAGTCAGGTCAGACAATTCAATCAGTGTGACAAAAAAGGCTTAATCTAGGCTGACAGAGAGTGAGAAAAGCCAGTTAGACATTATTTAACCAACTGGGAAAGAGAAAGCCTGGAAATGTACTGTATCATTGGTCCATTCATCATATTAAGTGATGACAGCTGAGCCACACAAGGATTGAAGGAAATCTTACCTCCTGATTCAAGCTTGTCCCATTCTGCTAGTCTCCTCAGATAAAATGAACAATGGCTTAAAACTCTCAGAGCACTGGAGGGCCAGGCAGTGGCGCCCAGGACAGGCCCGCCTTTGAAAATAACTGAGAGGCTTTAGTACATAACTTCCTCCCACTGAAGTGAATCACATGAGGCTCTCTATAGAGGTCCTGATTTGTGAATGACTTCACTACATTTCATACACAGTGTGGGCACAACCACACACACACTGCGAAAAAATAACAAAGTAGTACTGAAATAAGAGCAATTCATTATTTCTGACTCATGATATAAATATGTAGGCCTAAGTTTCTACGACAAGTGCAGCCATTCGACCGTTACTCTGGTCATTTGTTAGCTCCTAACTTCTGCAAGCATCGTAAATTACGATTAACGTAAACACACGAGGAATGATGTGAACCGTTTTGACGAATGGCTTAAAAACAAAACGCCGAAACCAAGTATAAGACTTCAACTTGCCTCATGTTTGCTGCCAAAGGTTAGTCAACAATCAATTCACCCGCTGCAAGTGATGCTGTGTTTATTAGGCGACTGCGCATGCTCGAGTGATTTACCATAGCAACGAAGTTTAGCTTGTGACTTGAGAACTGCTGGACAAAGTAAAAGTATAACCAGGAAAGATTAAAGTATCAAAATCAAAAGTACTCAATGCATAAAAGCGAAATGGAGTTGATTTGCACTATTTATATATAATTATCTTCTGTGTTGATCAATCTGCTGATTATTTTCTTGATTACCTTGATTGACTGTTTTATAACATTTCAGAGAATAGTGACACATTCAGTGTTTGTTTTGTCAAATAATTCAAATACTTACAAAAAAAATCCTCACATTTGAGAAGCTGTTGAATGAAATGTTTAGAACTTTTACATAAAAACGTTTGTTGTTTGTCAGTTTGTTAATTTATTGTGTTTGCAAATCCAGAATAAGCACACCTCAGTGAACTCCAAAGAACACAACAAGACACTTGTGATGTTTTATTATGGCACACACAACATGTAACCATATTCATAGGGTATGTATTCAGAAAGGAGAGCATTTGTTTTTTGGTATCTATCACCACATTAATATCAAATGTCAGAACAGTAGTTATGGTAAAGAAGAGGAGCCAGGGACGATTAAGTCCTGTTTTTTACTGTTTAGATACCAAATTTCCACAAACAGGGACGATGGTGAGGTTTAAGGAAATCACTCCAACATGGTAATATAGTGTTCAGTGCATTTCTAAAGGAAAAAAACAACAACTCCATTTGGGTAATATGTAATTGTGTGAATGTTACACCCAGAGGGCTGAGATACAGGCCATTCAGAGCTTTGGTGGTGGGGGCTGTGATGCCCCAACAGTGCATATAACAGTTATTTATCAAGTTAAATCACTCTAACAGAAAGAGTTTCTCAACTTTGTAGTCTGGATGTGCAGATGCAGATCTGAGATATTTTTTAGCACTGATACAATGATATATTTTTAATATAAATATTTTTATATAAAATAAACATCATTAGCTTTGGAATGCACAATTTATGTATAATCTATTTATCATGCTATTTAAATCAAATTCATATGATTTCAATGTGACAACTTTCTTATTGCTGGGTCCATAAGAATTATGCAAATATTGAGATGTCAGGAGTCATAAGTCAGGACCAATAAATGTTGAGAAACTCTGCTCTAACATAACAAAGAAGTGCATGCAGTAGAGATGGTGATTATGCAAAACATTCATACAAAGGAACAGCAAATGTGTGATTTGGCCCTTAGACTTAGCAAAAGTTAGTCAGATCCCAGTCTGTTTTAGAATTAACAGTATTTTAGAATAAAATATACACTGCTGTTATGGGCTTACAGCAAGATATAATTTGAGTCAACTGCAACAGAGAAGAAAGAAGAGAATGATCAAAGAGGAATGGCACAGACCTGAAGGAGAGAGTGTGGAACTGGTCTTTCTGTACAGTCTGTACAGTTTGCTCACTGCTATAACATAATGTACTCACACACGCAAACACACCATGAAAAGACAACAGGCACCTCCTTTGAATCACCTGCATTTCTGTACTTTGTTTCTGAAACATATCTTCATCAGGATTACTTCTTTCAGATACATGTGCAGCTATGATCAAAGTGAACTACATATTTCAAATGAAATAAAAGATGAACTTCACCTTCGTTTACGGTCAGTATAAGACGTCATCTGTGCAATGAAAAACGAGCTGCCAGGAAGCTTGTAACAAACAAAATATCAACCTTCATCTTCCTAATTAGAAACTTAACGTCTTATAGTCAACCAAATGAAACACCCGGACCTGGTTATTTATTCAGAGGAGGTCTAATATTGTGCTATGGGAGAGCTTCCTTTGTCAGAGATGCCCTGTTGAAATGTAATAGGAATTATCGTTAATCATAATTAGAGTTCTACATTTCTGAGTTTTGGAGGCAGTACATGGGGCTGGGAAATATATATATATATATGTATATATATATATATAAAATTTTATTGGTTATATTTTATATATATTTTATATATTTATTTTAGAGGTTATAATCTATTATTTTAATTCTATTTTGGGGGTTTAAGATATATTTTGTGACCTACACAGAAATGCCAGCTGAGAATTAATTCCAGTTTGACATACAATTCATGTTACATAACATTATACTTGCTATGCAACTTGATGTGTCCTTCTTACTTGAACAAGTACTGTGTATCCTCTGCCTATCATGAACCTTTATCATCAATGTTAATCAGCTGCAACTGTAAGTATGATATGTCAATATGTCAGCGAAAGTGCAAAGTGAAGTAAAATAAACAATGACTTGAAAAAAAAAAGTGCAACCAGGTACATGACAGTGATGTTTTGGTGGATCTGAAACAGACACCAAACCCGGTCCTGCAGTGGGAGTTTAAACGACACCAAGAAACCACCACTACCTCAAATTACAGTTAACTGACATATCTGAAACACGATCACCTGACTGCAGGTAAACAAGTCTGCCACTGCTGGAGGAGGGGAGGGCGGGGCAGTCAGGTAACACCCAGATGGTAAGGCATTCTGGAAGAGGATTGTGGAGCCTCTGGCTTGGTCAGCTGTCCTTCATTTTCTCACTTTCAGGTTTCTGTCATGTTAGCAAGTTTACATTCATAAAATTTTTATTACTGTTGTGGCTGTTCAAATGCCACACCCAGCTTGTCATAGATCTCCTTCAGCAGCAGGAGAGCTGTATCCTCAGATTCCCTAACAGACAGATGAAGAGAAAGAGAGAGAGAGATGGGAATTTATTTACACCAAAAATTAAAATCAGCGACGAAAATTTGATAGAGCATTAAGAAAAAAAAGAAATCTGGAACACAAAATAAAAGAGCATAGTTACTGTATTCCACTCCTTTGAACAGTTATGCATGACTCACCAGTAACACAGATGAGACTGGATGGCAAACAGGTATTCATTAAAGCTCTCAATGGGTTTTTCCTGAAGTACGTAGTCAATCCTTCGTCCTCCATTCAACATCCCCACTTTAATCTCTGGCTGCTCATTCTGCTCTGCTGACACTGAGGACTCTGCCTCCTCACACACTCCTGCAGGGACAGAAATCAAAACAGATAAGGCTGTATTGGCAGACAACAGACAGAAGAAACAATAATAACAGCTGGCCAGGTAAAACGAGAGCAGATAGGATAACAGATAGGAAAGAACAGAGTAGCTGCTGTTGTCTGGAGCAAACCAAATAGAATTTATAAAATAGCACAGGTTAAATGCAACACAGTGCAGTTTCATTCACCTCTGCTCTGCAGGTAAATAAAACTCATATTAATCTACAACCCAACGCCCTTCATTTACCCCAGAGATGAGTCAGTGGCTGAATGCTGCAAAAAAATATAGTATATGTACTCTAGGTGTCACCAAGAACAAGCACACTTTGCTCACATACAGTCCCAAGATTAGATGTGTTAAAATGTGCAGGGAAGTACAGTTAAAAGAAGCTCCATAGATTTAACTGTTACATCTTGAAAAAACGTGACAACAAATACAAGTCCAACAAATGCTGCAGGCATAGGTTAAATTTCAACTGCACTTGACCAGAACATTTTAAGAGCTGATTTAAAGACGTTGTAACAAGTTTAAGCAAGGTGTGATTATTTTTAATTGACATTTTTATTTTAAATTGACCTGTTAACTTGTTTTGGCAACGTTAAGTGCAAGTATGATTGAGTCAGTAAGGTGGATCCCTGTTGTGATGAATGATGTGTTTGTTGGTATGTTACGAACGCACTGTTGTCTTAAGGGTGATCTCACAATGACACTCAACAGAAACCTAATGAACTGCAGATAACCCTAAACTGCTGGTTGCTTCTCTCTCATACATTCTGAATTGATATTTCTGGCACCCTACTTCTGCATTTACTGGCTTGTACATTTTTACTCTTAAGTTACTCTGCTTCACCCTAAAAAGTCCCATGTTTGGGATCTTGCAGTACTGTTAAGTGGGTGAGGCAAACAAATGACAGTTGCATAGGCTGAAGCTATGAGTCTTCTTTAAAAGTTGACAAAAAAATGGTGTAATTTAAATCGTAATTTAATTCTCTTCTGACGGCAGCTGCGTTGCCTTTAACCCATAATGAACTGACATATTTACTGCTTCAGGTGGTTTAGAAAAGGGTAGGACGTGTACCTGCTTGTAGCTACTGTACATGACCTACTGCTGATGAATGACATTATCTGCTGGTTCAGCACCGGCCAATTACTCTTGTTAAAAAAACACAAGTGTGATCACTACTACACCGGCAGTGTTATTTGTTCAGTGTACCATGGGCCCTTTACTCAAGTGGCTTGATGTTGACAATCTGCAAAGCAGTCAATGGGTTCAACCAGTCAGAACTGATAAGCAGAGAGGGAGGGAAAGGCCCGAGGGAGGTGTCAGTAAATTAAACTTTAGATTAGATGTACAGCAGCAGAAATGCAGTTAGGCATGTGGGAAGGAGGAGCAGAAGAAAGTGAGAGCCTGCAGCAATAATGACTTACATTACATAACATTTGCTCTTTGTGAGGGAGCTAATGTGCCAAAGTAAACCATAGTAACTAAACAGAATAGTTTTTTAAAATCAACACTGCAGATAAAGTGACATATTTTCTACAATGAATGAAGTTATGATAGTATTTTTTGCCTTTTTTTAAATAATGGAAATTTTCCAGATTCAAGCCAGGGAAATTAAACATGAAGGCTGGATGAGAGACAGTTTATAAGTGGCTCATAGGCTTTCACTGAAGCATGCAAGCTTTGAGAGAAACCAACCAGTTCGCAAAGCAGTTGGTAAAAAAGCTAGAAAGAGCTCATTACTTCGCTTTTTTCATGTATTCTAGCCAAGTGGCTGTCCTGGCTTACCTTGGAAATAATGCTTATGAAGGGCCCTGGGCCACTCCAGTATTTTAGTCCAAAAATCATCACTTTTCTCTTCGTTCTTAGCAGAAGCAGTGACTGCCGCTGAGGCTGAGGTTCAAGGTAAAATGGTAAGGGGTGAGGGGCAGTGGGAGCAACCAACAGATAGAAGAAGAAGAAGAGGGGAGGGCAGGGTGGCGACATGCAGAGAGGGACGAGAGGAGTATGAGGAGACAGGGTTAGACACACTCTTCTGCGCACTCCCATACACACACAACATACACAAATGCAAATAAAAGCGTTTTTCTACCCTGTGTCTCTTGAAGGTTTCTCTCTATCGTATTTTCTGCTGCCTCCATGGGGGGCAGTGCAGCAACAGGTAGTCTGGCAAAAGACTGCCACGCCGTCCGTAATGATCCCAGTACATTGTTCTTCAAATCCATGCTCATACGGGTCAAGCTGTCCTTTAGTTCTACAAGACAAAGAGAAATAGAGGTTTTCATTAAACAAAAGCTCATACCACAATATTGTTTAACAAAGGCTAGGAAAGAAAAACAGACAGACATACCCAGGTGCATCCTCTTGCGGCCTTTATGGTGAGGGATCAACATTGGCTCCAGATCCACCTCTGAAACAATCATGGGCTCTATCCGATAGGCCACAGGGTCGTACTACACAGCAATAAAGGAGAGGAGATAAATATAACTTTCAATAAATGACCTCTTTCATTATGTAAGAAGATAAATTTTCCTATCAACGCTGTAGCTGTAGCAAATAAGAGCTTGTATAATCCTTTTTAGGGTTGAGTACAGGAAGTGCGCATGAATGGGCAGTAAATATGTAATTACTCACCGGGTGGTAGATATTGTAAAAGCTCTTGCAGGTTGGGAAGGTGTAGTTTGGATCAATGCGTTTAAGCCCGCGGACGGTCAGGAACATTCCAATGGGAGAGCCAAATGCAAAAAACGTCTGAGGGTGGAATGCCAGCTGTGGGTAATCAATGGATACCTGGGGAGAGAGGGTGGGTTTGGAAACATGTGTGCTACTAAATTTGTTAAAGTATATTATGGTTGAAACACAGTTACACTCTAAGAGGACACATCTACACATCCAGTAAGACAGATGAAAATTACATAATGCTCCTTGTGATGTTTAAAACATTGACACAAGCATTCGTAGCATCAAGACAACAGCCTGGGAGCATGACTGCAAGTAAGGGGGAGACTGGGGTACTGACCACTCATGCAGGACTGGATGAGCACAGACACAGAGTGTAGTATTGGATTGTCCGACTCAATGGGACAAATATGGCAGTCTCAATCACAGCATAGTGTGATTTAGCCATGGAAACCCCATGGCTCATAAAATAGCTAATATAAATCATTCGCCTTGAATTTTTCCTGACTAGACTGGACTGCATATGATGAGAAACTCCAGACACAGTGAGATCAAAGAGAGCTATGGACAAAGCCTGAGAACATGGGGACACCATGTGAGACACACCTGTCCCTTGGCTATGCCTCCATTGGTCTGTCCAGGCAAGCGGGGGGAGGAGGAGGAGAGAAGCAGGAATTTGATGCATCAAAGCTTTCAGCTACTGGTACACCCAAGCACAAATACTCATACTGAATCTGCGTGTGCATGTGTGCTACCTGTCCGATACCCACGTCGAAGTATTCATAGTCTACAGCACTGGTGACAGACTGTGCCCTGTGAAACTGCTGTTGCTGCGTGGTCAGTCCTGAAGACTGATAACCATCATGATCACTGTTCACTTGAGGTGGAACTTGCAACCCTGGTGCCAGACATGCTGTCTCTGTCTTGCAATCCTGTTTAGAGTGAGAAATAAAAAATGCTCTAAAATGACATCTGAGCTGTAGATATTTTATTTGAAAAAGAACAGAGCCCCCCCTTTTTTCAAACCCAAAAGTAAAACAAAACTCGAGACAGTTTTCGACTGTGTCTGACCTCTGGAAGCCATTTCCTCTTGACGTAGTTCAGGAGCTTCTTACGAGGTCCAAGGGGAATTCCTAAAACTTTAAGATCACTGTCGTGGCAAAGAGCCTAAAAGCGGAGAAACATAACTTTTTAATTATGCATTACACTTGAATTTATATGTCCAATGTGCGTGTGTGTGTGTATTACCAGGGATTCAAGGTCGAGGTTTTCTGCCTGCAGTGTATCCAGGTATTGCTGTAGACCCAGTTTGGTCAGAGTCTGCTCCAGTGTGTCACAGTTTGGATGACAGGGCTCACCAGAGGGCACCTTACAAAAAGGGAGGGACATGTATCTGCATGTAGAGAAGTATCCAATTTTTTTTATCAGTATACTGATATTATCTTTTATTGTGATTATCGTACCCCCTTTCTGGCTTCTGAACCAGTCCTCTGATTGGTTAGCATGTCGAACAGGATCAGCGAGCCTGAAGAATGAGAGACAAAGTAGAGGAATTGAAATTCAGCATTTTTATGTTCCATATGTTTATGACTGTGTGTGTGTTTCTGCATGTCTAACCCAGGCTATGGCCCACTACTGAAACTGCCCCGCTGAATTCTGGGTGTCTCTGTTTAAAGAGGGTGTGCAGCCTGTTGATCTCTGACGCCACTGTGTCCACTATGGTCTGGCAGTAGGTGGGGCTGTTATAGAAAAACAGATCCAGCAGCGTGTCATTGGTGAAATGTCTCAGCCTGCTGATGCTGGGAAGAGTGATCCTCTGGATGTCCCTGGAAAATAAAAGCCGTGTAGCCACAGTTTGACAACTTTCAGCAGGTAATGAAGACGTAATTAGTATTGTACAACAGGGCAATCTTGTTTTGTCCACTCTCTATCTCTCCTCATACTTACTCATCCACACCAGTGGCATCCCCGTGTAGTGCGCTGTGCCAGTTGACTGGGAGGAACTCAACTCTGCCCACCTGCCCGTCCTGCTGAGCACGCTTATAATGAGAGGCCAGGAGGGACAGGGAAGCACTCCTGAAGTCATTTACTGGAGAGAGACAAGATGACACAGAGTCATAAATACACATAAATGCATACATATACATAAATAATAAATAAATACACACACTCACCACACTGTATGATGGACCTGAAGCGCAAGTCACATGCAGGCCCGATGCCGTGCACCATAAAGACAAGGTGGTCCACCTTTTCTGGTTCACCTGGGAACACACAGACATACTGTATGATGAGCCCAAAAGAGCTGACTGTGGGTAATGCATTCTGAAACTGGCTTATACTCCAGTACAACTCTTGCAGCACACCCACACACATACCATCAGGTATTTCTACAGAGATGTTGTCTACTCCCCTCTTGACTGTTCGAGGTCGGGTCTGCTCCGAGGGGGAGGACACCCATTCATCCTGCAATCCTATTGGCTGATACTGCATTATCAGCTGAGGAAGGAGGAAGGAAATGAAAGAAAGGAGGATTTGTGAGAGGAAAACAATGCACCTAATTAAACAAACAAACAAAAAAAAAATATATATATGTGTGTATATATATATGTGTATATATATATATATATACACACACACACACTATACTATATATATATGCTATGATATAGTATTTAATTAACATGTGCATAACAGTATTTCAACAGCAGGCCTTACTTTGGGATTGTGTAAGATAACAGTCTCTCCAGTGGGAAACTCCAGTTTCCTCTTCCATTCGCCCAAGGTCACTGCTATCATATATGCCTCCTGAAAAAAAAGGGTAGGAAGGGTAGGGGAGGAATCAAAAGCCAACAGATATGAAAAGAGTAACTGAGGAACAGGCAAATTTAGGAGGGGAACAATGTCAGAAGCTGTAGGAATTAGTGGTGTGGTGAAATAAGCTCAGTGTTGGTGTCAAGACTACCTCCAGACTTTTGCTGAAGTCCTCGGGGTAAGGCATGAACCTGGTGTCTTTATCTCCTTTGTAGAACCAGGTACAGCGGCGGACTTCAGTGGGAGCTTGCTCCCAGTACACAGCGTAGCGCTTCCTCTCCCTGACGTGTACATCATACCGCTCTCCATCCACAGCCACCACCACCTCCTCCTCCTTGTCTCCTGTTTCAAAGTAAACATGCAGATGTTGAAACTAGATTTTATGCAAAGGTTCTACAACATACAAAGTATCCACAACCAAATTCAGTTGCCCTCGATTCAACCTTTTTTGGATAACCATGACCTAGATGACTGAGAAACTTCACAGACTACTACTTAAAGGCTACAGTCATTTTGGAAGATGACTAATGAATGAATAAGCCATATAACTGGCAAAGAAGTTACTTTTCAAGATTAACGCTGTTGACTCAGAATTTATGCACAGGACTATGCTGTTACTTCACAGCAATCACTACTCACTGACTTTGGAGTTCTGCAGCAGCACCAGGAGGATTAGTGCAGTCTTCTGGAATTATATGGACATACTGTACCTTGTGTAGGAATGTGGGCAAAAACATTGCTATCCTGTCTCATTTTAACGAGAGACTTATACTGTCACAGGGAAAGACAAGAACTTTGTTTGTTGATGGAGCCCTTACATATAATTTGTGGAAAGTCATATTTTTAAATTATTTGGAAATGAATCACTGCTGTTTTTTATTGCTTTATATTTTTCTTTGTGTTGTGGTATGTGTGACTATTGCTTTAGATATTCAATATGTTTAAGGAATAACCCCTGCGCATAACCTTATGTAAAACCAAAAGAGATTAGATTAGATTTTTAAACTTTGGTTTTTGCATGGATTACGCGCTTGAGACACAGTGTGTTAATTAGTGAGATTTAGAGGTGCTGTTAGGTGGATTTTGTTACCTTCGGCCAGTATGACTAGCTTTTTTTTTTTTTTCCAGCAAAGCTAACCAGCTGCAGCCTGTAGCTTCATATTTACCACAGGCTATAGAGATTAGAGTGGTATAAATCTTCTCATAATGCTAAAAACTGCTATAAACTATTTACATTTAAAATTCCAAATAAAAGTATTATTTAAGACATTTTCTTAAAAGCGCGCCTTGATTTTAAATGACCATTTCAATTAGAAGTGTAAATATGAATACCATGGATGTCAACACTGAATAAATGTATTTTTAGGAAAGTACTGTATATTGACAGAAATGAGGCTCACCTAAAACCTCCCTGAAACAGAACTTCAACTTGCTGTTAAACTGCCAGTAAGAGCGGGCATGTCCTGTCAGGAGAGTCAAGTGCCCTACTGGGCATCAGGCCAGTGCTGGCAACAGTAATGTTTTGACATTTTATCCTTCTCACAGCTGTTTATAGCAAATTCACATACCTATCCTGATAAGCCATTTAAACAAAATGTACATGTACAGTATATAATGTACATATAAAATATACCCCCCCCCCCCTTACCGGTGTTGCAGGTCCACTCTAGTTTGTCAGAGTCTTCTCTGCTAAAAGGAAGCCAGGAGGTGCTGTCATTAGCCTGTCGACAGAAGAACCAGTGAGGCTGCACTTCTTGGTAAGGAGTTGGGACCGACTCCATGTCAAGCATCTCAAAGGAGGACGTGGAAGAAGGAGAGGCCTCATCCACCACGGGCGACACCTGGAGAAGAAGATGCAAACATAGTCAAGATGTTAAATCACTATTTCTTCCTCATGTCAGCAATATCGCTCAGTTACTGAGTTAAAAAAAAGCCTGTTATATTCACTGTAAACAACTGTGTTTTCCTTCTTTTGAACTACCCACTGTTCACTTCTGTAGCTTCCAGAATAAGTTAATATCAAAGTCTGAGCTAAGTCTGCCCACTTCCATTAAGCTCCTATCACGGAACCTGAGACAACATCAGACAAAGCAAAGGACAGTTGCACAGGAAAGGATCAGGCCTCCTCTTGGCCAGAGGAACAAAGCTCTGTTTTACTCTTTCCTCGAACTACAAGCTATCTCTTGTCTCCTCTTCCTTCCACTGCTGATACAGCTACAGCTTGTAAACAACCTAGTTCCACTGAATAGCTTACAGTCGCAAACAACACTGCCAGTAATACTTTTGGTATTCTGCTGCTCCTGTTTCAGTGTGATGAAAGAGAAAGCCTACCACTGCAAGACATAACAACCAAACTCCCGCATTACACATCAGCCAAATCAGCAATCCGATTTGTAATGTAACACACAAGACTGAGAATAAACTAGAATGTGAATGAACACCCTTCCTATGAATAAAATCTATTGATTTCCTTCCTCTGTGTGCACTGCTCAGCAGGTTTCACAATAACAGACCATATATAGTATATTTGGCTGCAGGTCTGTCAACATATAATTCATAATACTCCATCCAGGTACATATGTATTGTGTTTCTAGCTTATCATTGACAAGAAGACACACACTGACACTAGCCCTGGACTCCATGCTGGTTTTAATGTCTCCCCTGGACTATGTGCTGTGTCCAGATATTTACAATGTGTGAACACCTTGAGGCAGAACAGTATGTTTTTCTACTATGCCCTACTAATATTCAAAAAGGGGAAGAGAATGCAGCAGGTGTTACCGCCTGAGAGGAGAGGAGCACAAATATGCCACTGTTTCATCAGGGTATCAGGTTTTCTGAGCAATGAATTGTTTTATAAAACCTTATCTAGAGGCACGTTACAATTTATCATCATAACTGCATTTTTGTTACAATGGTAGTCAACGGTTGCACTTTTTCAAATTCATAATCACTTGAGGAGTGAATTCTGTTTCTACAACTACAGACTATTTTTGTACAGGCATGGCCTTGATATTCCACGACTAGGACCAAAGCAGCCCTCTGTGCCCCTACAGCTCCTGTCTCAGAGATGACAATAGGACTGAAAATAATATTTAATATAGATAATCTACTGACAGTGGTTATCTGCAAAATGATGATAACTGGGTCTTTATTGTCTTCTCTGACAATAAATGTAAGACAGAACAATGTAAGAGCAGAATCTCACCACAATCACAAGTGTTAAATAAAGCTTCATCAATTTACATCAATGATTCATTGCCACTTTCTCCAACAGAAGCTACAATATGTTCTGAAGCTGTGTCTTTTTTTATCATTAAAACATATGGACATTTCTTGTTATACAGTAAAAACTTATCAACTACTCTTTTTGCATTAAAAATAAGCCATACTATTCTGTGCAAAGTTTGCACAAAGTCTCTATGCCGATTCTGTGTGGTCTGTTTCCCATCAATTTGTTTTCCCCTCTATCTTGACTGCTTAATCCCAACCAGTCATATCTGTGATGCCTAACCATAACCTCATAACCTAACCTAAATCCTATCTCCAATCATGGAGGGCAGCGTTAAATGAAGCAGATTATGACAATCAACGATGTTACAGCCATTTACAAAATCACACATGCACCCTCACCTGATCCTCAGGTGTGTTCCCTGGAGCCAAAGTCTGACTGGGGTTGTCCAACAGGCCTTGGGTGTTGACGTTTGGGGCAGCCTGAGATAGACCCCCCTCCTCACCAGGACTGAATGACATTAGCACAAAACCTGACCCCAGCCCTCAGCTCTGACCTGAGGAGGGCAGGGTGGGGTGGTGGGGCACGCAATCACAGGATCTGCAACAAGCCAGCTGCACATGGAAACCGGGGCTGAAAGACCATCTCGGCTGTTAGTTACATAATATTTTTAGCCTGACAAACTTGTAAGCAACGGTCTAGTGATACATTCACTATTATCAGAGCATCACAGATGAGGGGATAGAAAGAAACCAGCTCTGAGAAAAACACCGGCAGCTGATTCATCGGTCAATAATGTTAATAAATGTTCCAAGCTACTGAAATTAGAAACAGTCAGGTTAATGTGTCAGCTAATGCTGTTTAGTCACACAATGGGTGTATTATGAGTTATACTAATGCATACAGCACAGCTAATGTTAACGGTTATTGCTGTCGTTTTCTGCTAATCTTAAGAATGCAACAAACACATCACAGAGGCCAAAGGTTGTTAACGTTGGTTGAGGTTCATGCTAACTGAGTTATGATGGTTGAACGGGACACAACTGTTAAGTTCTCCATTCTCACATCCCGTTGGGTGTTTTGAACGTTACAGGACTAATAACAGACAGTCGTTAACTTAAACTCACCGACAACTTCATATACATGAAGAGGAATTGTTTACGCAGAGGACTTGTTTTCGCTGTTTAGCTCGCTCTGGCTAGCTTAGCTAACCAAGGACAGCCTCCTGTCAAACGCTGTCTGGTTACGGTGTTCTCGGAAATGTGTGTGTTACCAGAATAACGTTCATGAATGACCACACTAACGGACAAATAAAGGTTTTAAAAAATACATTTTACAGAGCTAGTTTTATGTTATGCCCCTGTTTTCAACTTGTAACAGTTAGAATGTGAAATACGTGGACACAGTTATTGGCATTAAAAAAGATATTTCTGATAAATTGATAAAATAGTACGTTACGTCTTTAGGTCAGAATTCCGCTGCGCCACAAACTAATTATGCGTCGGTTAAATTCAGGGCAAAACAGCCTCCAAAAACATCACCCATTGTGAAAAAGAACTGAATTTTATTTAGAATTGTTACATTTACCGGGAGCACTGAAGGCAACACGAAACACCACAACATCACCAGGCCACCGCCCCCAAACATTAACCTGACGTCATGAATTTATAATAGGCTATTGTGAGTTTGGTGATTTTAATCTTTGATTATGTACAAATATCGGGTTCCATTAATGCATTGGAAGGCAAATTTAATTTAACGTGTTTACCTGATAGTTACTGCGTGTGAATTTTCACACACATCCAGCTGTATACTGTAACTTACTCACACAACTTCTTCTACAGTCACAGGTATGTTGAACAGGTTAATATTGATAAACAGATGCATGTTTTTCAGCTGAGTGACAACTTACACCGAGCTCGAACATGCCGTAGGTGTTCGTTGGAATCCCAGTTGTTGGTAAACGCCTGGGATTTATCTCAAAGTATTCACCAGATAAGCCTAACCCAAAAGTCTTGGTTGGTTGGTTGGCTGGTTTGGACTGAAATATTCACAGGTATGTGTAAAATGTGAACTTAGTGGGTGTAGGCTTGTTAACAATGAGAGAATAACCACATCACAAGACACAGACACACCCATACCCCTTTGTCTCAGGGTTTTTATTTTCAGTTAAATCTGACTTCACTATCATGAGTCAAGAGTGTAACATAGAGGATGCACCCATTTGGCCCCACTTGACCTTGGACTATGGGAACATGTGCAGTTTAAAAAGTAGAATACTACTGAATTATGCCCTTGTTGTCACTAGTAAACGTGTACACAGATGCATTAAATGTAGCCCTGTATTTGTAACATGAAATGCTTAATGTCTGAAGCAGAGTGGTTTGCCAACTGGGGGTCAAACTGCTACAAAACACAACTGTGTGCATAATTCCCACCTCTCCTCCAGGGTTTATAGAGGGAGGAGTGAAACATGCCAGGGGGAAGGAAGAGTGAGTAGAGCTAAAACGCATTAGACACACCCAGTTCAACAAAGTGTGAGAGACATGCACAGTAATGAGCCTGTGTGGAGCAATAGGAGGGTGTGGCTTTTTTTTACACAGGGAGAGCAGATAAGCTGAGTTTGCCTTGTAGAAAAGGGGCAGGAGTCACAATCCCGAACAGACAGCCACTTACTTTCACTCTGCTGGGCTCGCAAAGCAGTCCAGCTGCACATTTCCCCTCGCTCTCTCCCTCTCCTGTGCATTCTTCCAGCGGTCTGAAGCGAGACACCGGGCAACTTTTCCAGAGCGGAGAAGTGAAAAGACACAAAGAGGACAGCTCAAGAGAAACTTCAACACACAGCCATGAAGGACAAAGTGAGGAGAGGAGGAGGAAGAAATCAGGCCAAGACTGGTGAGAAATCCCTGCCATGCGTTTTCCGTCTCTGCTCCCCTCTCACTCTGTCTCTCTCTCCCTGTCTGCCTTTTGCACTTTCCTCTTCCTTCTTTTATCGTGTGGTGCCTCCCTTGCTGGAGAATGTTGAGGAGGGTGGGAGATTTAGCACTGCACTGCTGCTCTGAACATGGCCTGTGCTGTTCGCTGCTTTCACCAGATTTTTAACCACTCAGAGAGTCTGCTCTGCACTTTAACTTTTAGTGGCAAATCTATTGGCACAGGCAGATTTGCTATCACTGGAGTCTCTAGAAGAACTGTAAATACTCAGTTACACTCTTTTAAAAGTAAATTTTATTTAAATTTCTTTGCAGCTTCTCTTGCTGTTCATCCAAAATCAAAAATCTTATACATATCTTTTAGGTTCCAACCACCTTGCCTGCCACATAACTGCTTCACCTTTTGACAAACACTCAAGCAGGCCTCTCAACTTCTTTTAACCTTTGCCCCTCCCCCCTACAAGACAGAGTGATTGAATTAAGGTGAGGTGCTTATGCCCCCCCCCAAAAATAAAATAAATCTGTGGGCACAGCATTGTGATTGACAGGTTATATAATTTCGGGGAGCTCATTTGAATGTACTGAGAGTCACCTTTTTGTAATACGAGTATATGACATATAGGGAAGGAATTCTGCATGCTTGTGCAGTTTATTGTACAAGCCAAGCTTAGAGAGTAGTGCCAAAATAAACTTGTCATGGCTGAAAACAATGCTGTTTTCTGTAGTAGTAAAGGCAGTAGCTCCAATAGAAAAAGAGGATGATGGCTCCAAGCTCACAGCGAGGAGGGGCCTTCCTTCAGCCAATCGCAGACAGGGACGCTATTTTTTGGGTGCTTTCCAGTGGTAAAGTGGTCCCAGATTGACAGCAAGAGCTGGAGATTTACTGCAGAGTGAACCACAGTCTACAGAGATGAGTGCAAAATGAATGTCCTGCCTCGCTGTGCGCACGTCAAAGGTGTTACATGCACGATATGTGCATGCATCCATGCAAGCAAGCACGCTCTGCTAACAAGTTATAGGTTTGTTAGTTTATGTGTTTTAGCGTTCTGCTGTCTAAACATGCCAGCGCTGGGTGTGGTTGTCCCTTCACCCTGAGATGACATGAGGGCCAGTAGGCAAATTGAACAGGTTTAGTCACACAGCCGGTTGAGGAACACGCTGGGTCCTGCTCTCCCTCTGGTTCTGCCTGTGTGTGTCTGTAAAAAAGGGCAGACACACCCCACTTTCTCCTGTTTTGCATAAATTCATTCTCACCCTCAGGCACTCTCTCACACACACACACACTCCTCAGTCCAGCACATCATCATTTTGAAGGGGATTCTGTGCAATTCTGAGATCTGAACATTATCAGTCATGATTAGAAGTCATTCATTTGTTCGGTTATTTATGCATTTTCTGTAACAGCTTCAGTCCCTTCAGGATCACATTTAGCTGAAAATCATGTAATGAGTGGAAGGCAGGAACACAACCCATATTATTTGCTTGTCCGTTGGAGAGCTCTGTGATTATCCTCACTTAGTTTTGTTTCTCTTACTTCCCCTTCAAACAGATGTAATCGGCGTGACTGGTGGAAAGAATGCTGTTGGTATTAAGCATGATGAGGACACATCATTCCCTGTGAAGATCCAGGGAGCAGGAGTAGAGCCATTTGAGCTACAGGTACAAAACTGGACTGTTATTTTCTCTCAGATGTTGTTCCCTGTCTTTTTATAAAGTGCAGGAAGATTTCATAAGTGATTAAGAGAAGATGGAAACCAACAGAGATAGCGGTGACTTCATATTCATTCAGAGCCCTTACAGTGTATATATCTGTATCTCTCTGTGTGTAGCAGGGACTATCCTCAGGTTTATATCTGGGCAGGTTTATACTGGGTGCGTTAAACCGTGCATCTTTGTAGGTTCATGGATTTTGGCTTGTCCAAGATGCAATACTGACCCTGCTTTCGAGGAATGAGGTGTGTCCACGCTCCAACCTGTCACTGGCTCTAGCTGGTACGACTTTGGATCCCCTTGTGGAACTGCAAAGCCTCAAGAACCTAAAACCAGGAGCCATCGTTCGCCTGGTAGAAGGTAGCCAGCTTTTTTTTTTTTTTTTTTAGCTTTTCTGGTGTTCTTTTCTTCAAGCCCTCTCTTTTACTTCAGTTTTACTACTTGTACTGTATTTTTTAGATTAAAATTCATGAACAAATGTTATAACCTTTTGCATTTCCAAACTTTTCCAGTCTCTGAATTATAATTAATAACTGATTTGTAGTAGTAACGGAACATATTTGCACTGTGGTACAATTATATTTCAAGGATTAGGATCTCTGTCAGAGTAATTCTAACCATATTTTCATCACACCCTTTTCCTTTCACACACACTTAAGCCTCTCTCAGCTCAATGCAAATAGCTGACTCACCTTTTCGGAGTCATCAAAACAGGGTTTATAACTGCAGAGATTTATAGTTGCAGAGGTTACAACTTTGTGCCAACCAATTAGTCTGACTCTCACCTTCTAGCTGTTAAATACAGAAACAAACCATCCTGTAGCCCACTTGTTAGTACGTACAGTATGTACCCTGTCAGATTTGTGTGTAGGCAATATGCATCATTGATTTATTGATAGAAGAAGAAGAAGAAGAAGAACCAGCTTTATTATTTTTTATTTAATTTATTTATAACTAGCATTATATAGAGTACAACGAAACTGTGTGTGGCTACCTTCAGTTGATGGACTAAAAAAATCACAAGTTCATCAGACCTTTACCATGCTGCTGTCAGTTAAAGAAGGCCATAAACACAGTCTAAAGTTTGTGTTAACCAGTGCATTACTTTCCAGAGCCCTACACTGCCAGCTCAGCCAGGCTCCATCTGGCTCGTGTCCTGGAGCTGCTGAGAGCATCTGGACCCCAGGATGCACTGAGAGAAGGACGCTCACCGAGTGTACTGGAGACGCTCACGCATACACAAGCACAAGGTACACGCACATTGTGCACTTACAGAAAAGGGGAACACAAAGACACTAAAACAGCATCTAAATCATAGTGATTTTTTTTTTTTTTTTTTGTTACTGGTGCAGACTCCAGCTTACCAAACGGAAAGAGCTTGAAACGCTCTTTAAGCAACACGAAAACAGAATCAACCAACCAGGATGGAGCTCCTCCTGAATACCTCCTTCCTGGCTCCTCTGAAAGACCACTCATGGCTCTGCTTCCACATAGCTCCCAGCCAGAGGTGTGTACTGTAAATACCTGAAATTTGTTTGAATAATGGGCTAGTTCACCTAAATACACACAAACACACAATGTGACTTTATATTTGTCTCGTCAGGCCCCCAGTTACCTGAAAGACCTGTCCCTCAGCTGCTGGAACCCGCCACCAGGACACAGGAAGCTGCAGGGAGACTTCCTGTACATCTCTGTGGTGACAATAGAGGGACGGCGGTGTGACATCACATCCTGTCCAAAAGGTTTTTTCCTCAACAGGTAAAGTAAATCATTATATTTATTATATTTGACTATTTTTGCAGTAAATCACAGCAAAAGAACATACAGCGGGCTATTAATATGTCCAGCTCTCTGCATCTTTGCTGTCTGAGCAACATGCTTTGAAGCATATGTATAAATGACAGAATGAATAATTGAACTTAAAGGTGACATTCTTCACCTCAGGTCTACAGAAGATGTGTTTGATCCTCGTCCTGCACAGTCTTCTCCAGTTTGTCACTGTTTCACGGACCTGCTCTGTCACATCAGCCCTGCCTTCAAGCAAACCTTCACCACACTCAAAAACAGGTAACGCTGTTACTTGATAGATAGATAGATGGACAGATAGATACTTTATTGTCATTGCACTGACAAACAATACAACAAAACTTAGTTCAGCAACACTCCCATATAGCAGCATACTTGTATGTGAAACAAAGCACAAATACTACAGTGGCTTGTCAGAGTCCCAACAGTGGGGTTTGATGAGGTGAATGTTCTGAATTCAAATAAATAAAGTGATGGTAATAAGTCTTAGACCTAAACTCTGATGCTAGAAACTGTTGTGTTTAAAATAGTTGTAAGTAAAGTGGATTTTGAGTTTGTTCTCTTTCTTCCTTCAGGCCTCAGTTACCACCGGTAGAGGTGATTCCAACTCCATACCACACGCTGAGCTGGCTCGGGCCTCCCTGTGCCTCTCGTACTCACAAAAATACCTTCAGCAGACTGGGAGTGGATGAGCAGGCAGCAAGACAGGTTATTTACAACCAAGGACAAGTGTTTGTTGCTATAGTAATTTGCTGTTGGCACTGATATTGGAGTGTAACTATGTGAGCACTGTGTATTTGTGTGTGTTGTGTTATGTGTAGACTCCAGACTGGAATGAGGAGTTGCAAGCAGCCAGAGATCTTCCACAAGGCACCCGGGAGGAGAGGCTGCAGAGAGACAGAGCTGTGCTCCAGGTGACTGTAAAAGCTGTAATGTAGCTCAGAACAGCTGAGGGGCAGTTCAGGACTCGTTATCTCTCATTTGTATACTCACTTTCTCCTCTTCTCACTTTCATTCATACCTGTTTTCCCTCAGGTAAACAGTGCATTTGTGAGGGCTGTCATGCAGGGGGCAGAGACTGTTGTAGATGGCTTTGTGGAGCCAGTAAATGGAAACCCAGAGGACCCAGCTTTCCTGTGGGGTGGCCTGTTCATGAGCCAGGGGGCAGCGAGCGCGGCGTTTGGCGGAGAGAGGGGTCGCAGGTAAGCAAACCACAAAAAAATGGCAATATTTTATATCTGTGAAGATGCTCAGTCATGCAGGTCATAGTATTTACAAGTCTTATACAAAGACAACCTCAAGCAAGTCCAGCTGCCTTCGTATAGCACTTAAAGATGAGATATTATGGCTGTAAGGCCATAAAATGGCTCCATGCTGTGTTTGATAAGTTTAAGACAAGTTTTTGTTTCACTTTAAGAATGACACAGATTATTTGAATGTTTACTCATCTTCTACTTGTAGGGCAACTCAGAGACTGGAGCTTAAAGGAGTACAAGCCTACAGTGAACTAGAGGGACTGGAGGGGCTTTACACACTACCTACAGCCGTTGTAGACTACAGAGGTGTGCGCCTGTCTGCCCAGGGTTTAGCCCCTGGCCTGGAGGGCTCAGAGCAGGACCAGGAAACTACTCCTGCATCAAGGTACACCCTGTGGACCTAAACAGCAAACTGTGTTTCAACGTTTTTGCGCTTTTCCTGCTAACGTCTTTCTTCTCCTGGTCCTCAGAGGCTTGCTGTATGGGGTAAACGCAGGACCCCAAGAATCCCCTCAACGCAGGCGGCTGCTGGCGCTCTTGGCTCACGCCGCCAAATCTCTTTCCCTCCAGAGACATGTTGTTGTGGCACCCAACGATCACAAGGTACCACTGTTCACCTCAGTGGATGCTCAGGGATTGTTGGGGGCTGATGGGAGGTTCTACATACTGGATGTGTTCAGGACCTTTCCAGCTGACGCCAACTTCTGCCCAGAGGCAGAGATGGAAAGTCAGACAGTCACAGGAGAGGAGGAGAAGAAAGAAAGCTGTGAAGAGGATGAGGAGAAGAAGGATTGTGTGAAAGAAGGCTGGCCAGAGAATTATCACATGGACTCTGGGCTTCCAAAGAGCTTTCCTCACAGCCTCTGTAGACTTAGGCCAGAGCTGGTGCAGGCCTTCATCCAGCACAAGTGAGTTCTACATGAAATGAAACTCTTTTTTAAAGTCTGTTTTTAAAGTATTTTCACAAAGCTGAAGTTTTGTGTTGTGCTTCTTTTAGACATTGCCAGTTCACTGTGCGTGTCAGGGAGACTTTGGACGAGAATGGAGGCTTTGAAGAATGTGCAACAGCTTGTAAGAAGTGCTTTAGTAGATTTAACTGAATATCAACCAACAGTTCTTTGGCCATTTTTTGTTCTTGATGGGTTTTTTTTTTTCCTCCAGGTGACTCTCGAGCCACTGATGCAGTACGAGCTGCTTGTAAAGACGTGGGTTCAGTCAGTGACATCATCTTTGAGATGCGCTTTAACCCAAACATCTTTTCTCCAGGTATACAGAGAAACCACACACACACACACACACACACACACACACACAGTCAAACTTTGTGTTGGAACACAATATAACATGCTTCTTGTCCTCTGTGTTTAGGAGTGTCCTTCCCTCCTGGTGAAAGTGCATCAACAAACCTGCAGGAGAGGTTACTGAGGGAAGCTGCAGCTTTCATCATCACACACCAGATACCAGCCTTTGTAAGTGCATCCTTTGTTATCATGCTTTAATAGGCACACCTTGTGTGAAAAGAAAACAAGCTTGCCACATGTATGTATGTATGTCTACACGTGTTTGCAGGTAGAGCATTGCCTACAAAACCACGAGGCACCGATGGATGGAGCTTCTCTAAAACAGGCACTACACCAGCAAGGCATCAACCTCCGGTATCTGGGCCATGTGATCAAGGCCATCAACCAGTCAGAACACAAGGAGCGCTTGAGGCATATAATGGTTCGTTTTGTTTACAAAATGGCCAACCTTAAATCAGACTTGATGATGTCACCGCTCGTCTAACTGTTCTTTCTATTGTCCCTCTTTCTGCGTTCAACAGAGACTGGTCGTAGGTGAAATTTTCATCCGCTCAACAAGAAGAGTGTTCAACAGTTTCCTCCAGGTACTTTGCAATATTATGTCATGAGCATGCCAATGTTTGAGCACCTCAAAGGTGGGTGGTGATGAAATAGCAGCAGGTGTGAGTCCCACACGCTCCACAAAAGAATGAACTGAAGCCTCCGGGTCATGTCTCTGCAGGGCGTGGATGTGCCTAGTCTCTCTGCAGCTGTCAGTCACTTCCTCTGCTGCCTATTGGTTCCCCACTTCACGCCTACTCCTGTGGGGGAGGAGACGAAAAAGAAGTCAAGGCGGCGTGGCCGAGGGACCGGGGCCTCCGAAAGCACGCCCTGGAGCACGCTCACGGGGGCTGAGCTGTGGAACCTGGTCTGCCAGGATGCTGTTGAGACATACAACATATCTGACAGCCTCGGGTGAAGACATACGCTTTGTTGGTTCTTACCTAATGTTTGCTGGTTACGCAATGGCTCAGTGTCAATTTTAGAACAACTGACATGTTCCTCTGTTGCAGTTCTGGTCCGAACCACCTCGTGGAGCGCTACGGCCTTCAGAAGCTTTCTCTGCTCAGAGAGTTCTGCTTAAAGAATGGTGTACAGGTAACAGACATCTGAAATATGGATTCAGTATGTTATCAACACATACATATTAGTGATATTTTAATATACACTGAGTTGTAATTGCAACAGATACAAACTTGAGAGATACAGTATAATAAAAGAAGAAAATATGTTTGTTTATTCTGTGTTTATACCAGTTGAGGCTGAGGGACTACATCCTTGACAACCAAAATAAAGCTCCCATTGGTCCAGATGACGTCCTCAACATCTTCCCCGTTGTCAAGCACGTTCACATGCCAACTGTGGATGCTTCAAAGGCATTTAGCGCTGCACAGAACTCCATCAGGAAAGGTGGGTCAATAAAACTTGATAATAATAAATACTCTTTATGTTCAATGTATGTTTTTGAACAAAATCTAAATGAAAAAGTGAAATCTGTACCACCTTATTGTGTGTTTCCCAACTGCAGGTCTGCTGGATCAGGCCTATGAGCAACTGACAGAAGCAGCCTACTTGTTTGGTAGGGTGTGTGACGACCTGCAGCCTGAGGCCTGTTACTGCCACAGCCTGTTGGCCAGGGTGGCCTTCCTGCAGGGAAAGGCAGCAGAGGTAGGCTTACTGCTCCACATCTCTTCACAGCCACGCTATCAGTCAAAAACATGACTTTTCAGTGGTGGAAGGAAACAAAGGACATTTATTAAACTATTGTACAGTTACTGTTTAAAGTACTTGTACTAAATATTAAATATTAAACTGACAGCAACAATTGCTAGTTAATTTGCAGAGTCAGATTTTTCATACAGGACAAATGATCAGCATGTAAAATATGACGCATTACTCTAATTTATACATTCTGTATACACTGTATACATGTACATATAAATGAGTTAAATCAATGAATCAACAGAATGAAATAATAATACAAATCAGATTATGAGAACTTCTGCTTTTAATACTTGACTTTTAAATTGTATAATTTGAATGCAGGACTTTCATTTCTAATGATGTATTTCTACACGGTGATATTGCTACTTTTACTTTCACCACTGCTGTTTTGTATGTCAGAGTGTACTCTAACACTGGAAAAGGTTGATGTGTCTGAATTAATTTCAGGATTTATTAAAAGGATTCTAACTCTTAATTTGTGCGAAGCTGGGTATTCATTTCCTCTCACTGCTGTACCTCCCTCTGATCTCAAGGCTCGCAGTGTCCAGCTGAGAGCAGTGGTCATCAGTGAGAGGGTGCTTGGCTTTGACCATCCAAACACTATCCAGCAATATGTGAGTATGGCTACATATTCATAGTATAGTACAGTATGTACTTTGTTGTGTGGTTGCACTGTAGTTATTATCATATTATTGTTGTTCTGTTTTATATAGACCCTCTTGGGTGTGTATGTGTATGCTGGAGGGGAGACTGCCCTGGCTCAGAAGTGTCTCCTCAGAGCTCGTCTGCTGATGCTAACAGTCCATGGAGAAGACCATCCTTACACTGCAATACTGGATGTAGGTTGCAGCACTTCAGCCTCCACTGCTATTCACTCCAAGCCCAAAATGATATAAGAAATATATAGACAATATCCACTTCCTCTTTTATCATTGTTTCCCCACAGAGCTGTCTTGGGTTGGTGCTGACTGGAGATCAGACAGAGCAGTTCCTAAAGAATGCCCTAAGACTTAACACTTCCTTCTTCAGCCCCACGGATTTGCATACTGCTCTTAAGTACGTTGTCATTTGTAGCTCGTGCTGATATTTTATAGAGAAGATCTGCAGAGTGTTGCCTTGCATGTGTTTTGTCCCTTTTTCCAACATCATCATCATTTCTTTCTGGTTTGTGCAGTCAGCACCTGTTGGCCCAGAGGATGTGCAGTAAGGGTGACTACCGAGGTGCTATGACCCACGAGAAAGAGGCCCTCGCTGCTTTTACTTCCTTGGTCAGTATAACTTGGTTATCTATATCTTGGTTGTATGTGTGTGCGTTATCTTATTATCTCTATTTTCTCACTCAGTTTGGAGAGGATCACCCACAGTCACGCTGCAGCAAAGAGTTTCTGTGCGCCATCACAAAACAAGCTGTGCAGGTGGAGCGCTCTCTCAGACAGGCAGGAGCTGACTGCACAGAGCAAACAGTGGAGGTACGTCCAGGGGCTTAAAGACAGGAAGAAGAAATAGGGAGATGTGTTAACCTCACTGTTCTCTGTCTCTTTAGTGTCTGACGCCCACAATTGATACCATTTTGGAACAGATGGTTCTGGTGACAGGAATCAGGAGGATCACACAAAGGTAAATACCACTGATAATGATGCAAAATCAGATTTTCAAGTACTATTTTCCCTAGCTGCTGTTGTGCTGTTAATATTTTTTGCTGGATAGGAAACCTCTCATGAAATTCATTGCATTGTCATAGTGACAGGCTCCAGGAGTATAAGAAGAAACACCTGGAACGAAAGGCAGCGGCAGCCAGAGAGCTGGGATTCAATCTAAATTACGAGCCCATCGCCCCAGAAACTGTGAATGGAGGAGAGAAAAGCTCAGACCAAGAAACAGGATGCGGGAAGGAAGCTGAGGAAGGAGGAAGCCCAGCAGTGGAGAATAACAGCGATAGCCAACAGGAGGAAGAGGTGTCTGTGGAGAGCGCTGCTGAAATTCCAGCTAACGGTCATGTGGTGGAGTCAGCTGACCAGGACCAGCATGAGGAGAAAAGAGATGTAGATGGAGGTGACAGTGAAGAGAGTGACAGAGCAGCTTCAGATGCTGAGGTTAAGTTAGTGAATGGGGAGTCAGAGGTCAGGGCTGCAGGAGATGAAATGGAGACCAGTGTGCAAAATGGAGTAGAGGGCAGCACAGCCAACGGGGAGGTGAAATCTGAAGCAACATGCCATGAGATGAAATCAGATGAGAAACATGGTGAGATAAATGGAGCGGTGAATGTCACCGCCAGCCCACCAGTCCTGAAGAGTAAAGGGACCTGGGCAGATGTTGTTGTTTCAAAAGCGGTTATGACCAATGGAACAGGAGACAAAGGCACAGCAGTCAATGGAGTAGCAGATGGTGTCACTGCCAATGGAGCAGCTGAAAAGTGAACACATACTGTATCAAACAAGAAAACAGTGTTGTAGACAAGTGTTTTTTTTTTCAAAGTCACTGCTGTAAGATGAAACTCTCCCAGGACTGTAGATGTAATTTGATCCAATGAACATGAAGCACAGAATGAGATGACAGAGAGTGAGAGGATGAGTATTACTTTGTGTTGGATGATGATGTTATTTCTGATGTCGGGAGAGGGCTATACTGTTGAGTGTTTTTTTTTTTCTTTCCAACAATAAACTTTTTACTCTGGTGTATTAAACATGTGCCTTCTCCTCTTTAACACACACACAAATAGATACACTTATAAGTTATGAATCTATTAATAATCTATTAATCACTCAATCACGATTCAGATGCAAACAAGCAGCCAATCCAAATCAATGGAGAACATGAAGGCATTTTACTGTTGAGGTGATGAACATAAGATAGAAAATCATGCAATACACTAAATAAATATGTGCCCAGAAAATCATCTGTTGAAATATAATGTAAATGTAATGGACTATAACAGTATTTTAGCTCTTTATTAGCACTAGCATTGACACTAAATGAATTACTATCACTTTACAAAACATACCTTAGTGTTCTCCTGTGCTCCAGCCTTACATAGTTTTCTATTCATGCTCATAAGATATAAGATCTGCAGAGCCCAAAATCTGCTTGACATATTAAACCATATTAATTATAAATTATCCAACTGTAATATATTCCGTATATAATTGACAGTAAATGGGACTGAACCCAGAAAAACATCAGTATGGCTGTTTAAGCACCAGATACATTTCCTCTCCCACGAAGTCTCTGATGATAGTGGCTCAATTGTCCAAGAGTCGACCCTCAATTTGGAACATGGTTCATTTATTTAAAAAGTGGTTATGTCAATGGCAACAATAAAAAAAAAGTCCAGTATATATTAATTTCCTGTCCTCAGCTCTGTGTTTCCCTCAGTATAATCTCCAAATCAGGGCAGTGTTGGTACTGTGGTTCAGGTGGTTCTGTCCAGGTGGATTGTGGGAGTCTGTTAAGGCCACTGGTGGGAAAGGTGATGATTGCGGTGTCACTGAAGACGTCGATGAGACGGGACGGACAAGGCAGCTGTCTCTCCTCACACGCATCAACAGCCTGACTAATGTAGCCGTAGTCCCGCTTGAACTCTCTCTCGATCGTCCTGTTGGTATGACAGACAGCAAACATCACTTAATCTCTCCCTCTGTTTCTTAAAGGTCATCTCCCTCATTCATGCCTTGTACAAACCTGTCCCTCATTCCATTGAAGCTGTTTCCAATAATCGTCATCAGAGGAAGACGTCGTGCACTCCAGTTCTTCCACAGAAGGTTGTTGTAAAGGGCTTTCCCACAATGCATCAGGTAAAAGAGAGTGGGCTTAGTTGCCAGACGCTTCCCCTCCTGCACAATACAGAACAGCGAGACAGAATGCTGTTGTTTTTGTATCGATTTCTTACTTTCCAGGCAGCCAGCAGGCTATGAAAAAAAAAATCAACTTGGATAGATCTGAAATTTGGGTCAAATCTAAGGATTTTTCAGTGCTCTATAATTGTTCTAAGTTAATTCATTATTTGAGGAAAAATAAAATCTGCTACCAAACAGCAATATGCAATAATCTTTCAACTTTGGGTAACCCTTTTCACAATGACTTAGTATTCTTACTGTTCAAGCTCTGGGTATGACTTTATGACAAAAATGCTTAGGAATGCTTGGTCTCTGGTAACTGGCTCTGAAATCTGTTTTGCCCACAAGCTCTTGAACCCACCGCACTGGAAGGCTCAAAGCTCACATACCTCACAAAAACATTGGGTTCGGTACTTTTCTGGTCCCTGCGAGTTAACTATTATAGAGATCTGAAATGAATGGAAAGTAGTGGCTGTCTTGAGAGTAGAAATGATGAATTTAAAAATCTAAAAACTTTGAAATGTCTGACACACACACACACACACAAAAACCAACTGTATCTCTCAAGTGTTCCTCAGTGACTGGAGGTTGCTCAGTTGTCATTATGCAGTGCTGAAGTTCGGTCACATAGTGGTCTTTTATAGGCGTGGGGAGTCTTTGTCAAATATGCTCTCCCTAATCAGATGTAAATATCCTTGATCTTTTGCTGACCACCCACTAACTCCTGGTCAATGACTCTGACAACTTCCCACAACTGATGTTACCAGTGTTCATTAAAACCACTTGTCATACATACATTTATGTTTATTACAGAGCTTGTGACGCTTTTTGCACTCTTTTTTATCCTTCTGTGGCTTTTTATATTATATTTTTATCCGTGTCTATTCTTCACTCTTGTTTGGTCTCACTGCTGCTGTAATGAGTGAATTTCCCCCAAGTGGGATAAATAAAGTCTATCTTATCTTATCTTATCTTATCATGTGACCCAATTCCATACTCAGAACAAATGATGATAATGTGGTTGTCTCCATGACAACAAAAACATTTCTGCTGAGGAAGAAAGAAGTGTGTTGGAAAGCTCTGGGAGCAGATGGACAGGTTTTTTTTTTGTCAAAGTCCTGTTTCTAAAGTCAAGAGTCAAATCTCATTCTCATTTGTGGTATGATTTGAAAAAGGGCCAGCAACTTAGCAGTGTTGGTAAGTATTCATCATCTGTATTAAATGGGCTACAATGTTCAACAACACATTGGATAAGTCTGTTTGTTCACTGCACTGTACATTTCCAAAAAAAGAAAGCGATCAACTGACCTCATTTTCTGTGAGTACAGTCAGACCCAGCTCTCTCAACACATCCTTCTCCCCAGAGGAGAATGCTGGGTCATAGACAGAGCAGTCCTTCCGTGGAATCTGAAAAGAGAGGAGCAGTGAGACACAGTTCAGGGCGAACAGTGCCACGTGTGGCTGTTTGTTGTCTCACTGATGAAACGAGTCTCTGACCTGTCCTGCATCCAGCAGCAGCAGCAACATGGCAAGCTGGTAGCGAGCCGAGACACAGGAGGAAAAGGAGCCAAGGCCATAACACACACACTCCAGCTGTCTGCCTTCTCTGCTTGTCTCCGGCTGATCGGTGGGATCTTCAGCATCCTTAATCTTTGATGGTTTTGAGAGGAACGCTGAACCTGCCACCAGCAGCTGCTCTGCAGAATAATCCCGAAAGATTCATCAAGCTTTCTTCAGCTAAAGCAAAGTGTTTGGTGACAACTCCATTAATCCAGTATTCTCACCTTTCCAGACTTGCCAAAACTCCTCACATCTTAGCTCAGATCTACAGAGGGAGAGGTTAAGACGAGTTACAGGACTCTATGGGTTTTATGCACAACCCTGTGGTGAAAATGTATGTTCACCTGAAATGTTATTTATATTTTTAGGAGTTGCTGTTTGCCAGGAATTATTTTTCTTACACTGTGTCTCTGATCCGTTTAACAGCTTTCCCGATATCCAACTGCTCCTGGCAGTATGTTAGAGCTGAAGACACCTGAAGTGGCTTTGATTTCCGCGCTGCACCTTTTCGTCGCCGGGCCACCTGCCACTCCTCTCCAGTGTCCGACATCTACGCTAATTCACCTTTTCCCGTATACACAGGCATGTGGTTAAAATATGTATTTTGTCGCCGAGGTTATCATTTCATGAGTGCTCCTTCGGACTGACGCGCCTGCAACACGTGGGAGCATTTTGAGTGTGACACGCGCATTTCCTTTTCCGGTGTTGTGCCAAATTTTGTGTTCCATAAAATTATTTCCTTTCGAATCAAATGCTTTCAAAATATAGTTTAGCTCCCGGAGCACAAAAGCGAATTGTTTCATAAGTTACTTTGTTTGCGTCTGTAAATTTGAGACACATTTATGCGTACACTTTCAAAGGTCAACATTTGGCAGAACACCGGTAGTCACCGGAAGTACTTGTGTTTTCGTGTGTAAAACGAAGTAGTTTGCAGCTCTTAGCAGGATTGTCTGTCATTGCTGCTACAGGAGAAGTAATGTGTTACTAATCTCCAAGTAAGGGAATAACTAACGTTTCAGGTAAGTTAGAGAAAACAGCATTTCATTGTTTGCCAGGACGCAAGTTTTTCCCGTAAAACGAGCAGTTTACAGTTGCTAACATTAGCTTTTGCTTGTTGGTGTTAGCTTGTCTTCGCGTTGGGTTTTCTCTACAGCAGTTGTTAAGATACGTTTGCCAAGAGTATTTGTGTTACCTTACTAGCAAGGTATTTGAGAAGATGTTTGTATTTTTCTTGTAATTTAACTCAACTCAAACGGCAGTTGTTGTTGTTGACCTCATATCTAGGCAAGCTACGGTGACCACATGCTCATCGTTATACATAGTTAATACTCTAAATAAACTAAACGTACTAGATATAACAATGGTTTGACAAAAGAAAAATCTCATCTCACTTCCCGAGCTTTCAGCTACATCTTGTGGCTTTCATCAGTAGATAAGAGTTTGTTGATGTCGTGGAGATGGCTCTCGATATAGCATATCTTGTGGAGTTTGCACACCTTTTAACTGCCTTGATATTTTTGTTTGCTGTCATATCCAGATATGTCTATGTCCCACCTGTATGGTCGGAGAGGAGGGGAGGAAGAGGAGGAAGGTGTGGAGATTGAAAGCTTTGAGGTGACAGACTGGGACCTCGCCAATGAGTTCAACCCCGAACGCCGCAGACACAGGCAGACCAAGGAGCAGGCCACCTATGGTATCTGGGCTGACAGGGACTCGGATGAGGATGAGAGACCAAGCTTTGGAGGCAAGAGGTAAGGCATGGGTTTGTTTTTGTTGCTGCTCCAATGTCCCATTGCAGTCATCCCACAAGGAGTAATACACAGAAACACCAACAACTGCTTATTTGTTAAACAAAATGAGTCAGTTGTTTGTGTCTTCTCTAGATCTAAAGACTACACAGCTCCAGTGAACTTTGTTAGTGCTGGTCTGCGTAAGACTGCAGCTGAGGAGAAACAGCAGCAAAAAGGAGAAGGAGGCTCTGATGACTCTGACGGTGCTCCGTCAGCACCTTCCCCTCCACACGCTACTGCACCCAAAAAACTCCAGATGGTAAGTTTTGTTATGTGTGCTTTTTTTTTTCAACTCATTGCAGTGTAATCTGCAACAGTAAATTATATGAACAATTATATGTTCTACTAAAATGTATTATTTTGTCAGGGAAATTTCCGTGGGAACCAGTCACAGAGGTTTGCAGGTGGCATACAGTCTGGACAAGGCATTGGTAACTGGGAGAAACACACAAAGGGGATTGGACAGAAGCTTCTACAGAAAATGGGCTACCAGCCAGGCAAAGGCTTGGGCAAGAATGCTCAAGGTGGGTAAGCCTGAGGAGGTTGTGTCACTGAGACATATTTTAATACTGTGTGCTTTACAGGAGCAGTAGTGTAGAGTTGATATACCTTGACATGTTGCTTTCTTATCGCTGCAGGTATTGTAAATCCTATTGAGGCAAAAGTTCGTAAAGGCAAGGGAGCAGTGGGTGCTTATGGCAACGAGCGAACCCAGCAGAGTCTCAAGGATTTTCCTGTGATCGACTCAGACGAAGAAGAGGAAAAGGTAGCGTTGACAGAAATTGTCTTTAGCTTTGTTGCCATTTAGATTCACCGAATATATAGCAGTAATAGTAGTAGTAGTGCTGTAGCGGTTGTCAGTTATTTATTGTGACATTTTTCTCGATTCCTGTCTGTGTAGGAATTTCAGAAGGAGCTCGGCCAGTGGCGTAAGGACCCAGCAGGGTCTGCAGCAAAGAAGAAACCCAAGTACTCCTACAGAACTGTAGACGAGCTGAAGGCTAAAGGGAAACTGGCAGGGCGGAGCACAGCAGCATCCGCTGGAGAGCTGGCACAGGTCAAGGTATGTTAGAAGGGACTTGTGCAATTAACACTCCTTTACTCTGGCCTCATAGCAATGATATCATAGCACTATAGCTTGGATCTTCATACTCCTTGAATTAGGATGTAATGTTGTAATAAGCTTAAAGAACGTAGGTTAATTGTATTCAATATAAGCCCCTGTGGATGAAAGCGTTGGTTGGCTGCCTTTTTTTCTTTGCAGGATCTCATTTACCCTATATCTCAACTCGTCTCTAGGTAATAGACATGACTGGAAGAGAGCAAAAGGTATACTACAGTTACAGTCAGATGTCCAACAAGCACAGTGTCCCAGATGAAGGTCCACCAAGCATGTCCACTCGGGATCAGAAAGGATCTGGCTTTGCTCTGCCTGAGCTCGAACACAACCTGCAGCTACTGATAGACCTTACGGAACAGGACATATTACAGGTATGAGGTGTATCTGCCATCTGAGGCTCGTTTTGTGTTGTTGTGGTCTCTGTAACTTTTCCACGTACCATTCCGCACATACTAACGTGTTTCCTCTTTTTCTCTTCATATCCTTCCCCCTGTAGTCTGCCAGACGTCTGCAGCATGAAAAAGATGTAGTCGTGTCTCTGAGCCACGAGTCGCGAGCACTGCAGAGCAGACTGGATGCAGAGCAAGACTCCATTCAGAGAATGGAGGCTGTGTTGGCACTGGTTGAGCGTTTTCCTTCTGGGGAGACGGCACCTGGGGAGGGACCCACCCTGCAGGTGCATGTGCTGTCAATACACACAGACTAACAGCTACAGTTATCAGACTGTTTAATTTATAAGCTCTCTTTTCAAATCCATATCTGTAATCCATTTATGTGCTTTCCCTCCTCTCTGTTCAGGAGTGTGCCCGGATCTTTGAGACCTTACAAACAGACTATTACGAAGAATACAAGACAATGGGATTGGCAGACTTGGCTGTAGCTGTTGTTCATCCATTACTCAAAGAGAAACTTCGTTCCTGGGATCCACTGAAGGTATTCTTTTCTGCAATTACCTTCTTTTGAGATGACTACATAGTCTCATAAGCTGCTAGTTCCTAGACTTTCCTCTTTTACTGTTTTCAGGACAGCTCTTATTGTCTGGAAGACATCGGTCAGTGGAGAGCAATCCTTGAATCTAGAAACCTCCATTCCAGTGCTCCAGATTCAAACATGGACCCTTACCACAGGTCATTTAAAACAAACAAAACACACACTCAGCTGTGGTCATGTATTTGTATGAATAAACTCCACTTACAAGATGTTACAGCCTGTTGTTTTTTCACTGTATGTGTTATGTGTTTGTGATGTGTGTCCTTTCTTTATTGTTCCAGACTGTTGTGGGAAGTGTGGATCCCAGTGATGCGGTCCTGTGTGTCAGGCTGGCAGCCTCGTATGGTCGGGCCAATGGTGGACTGTGTGGATGTCTGGGCTCCCCTTCTCCCCCCGTGGATCCTAGATCACCTTTTGGAGCAGCTGATCTTACCCCGGCTACAGCGAGAGGCAAGACAAACACACTCTATTCACTTGAAGACACACGCTCTGAGATGCTAAGAACCTCCCCCTTTTTATAATTTAATATAATTTACTTGTGTATAACTGTCTTTTTCCTCCTTTGTTTTTCCTGTTTGATAGGTGGATAACTGGAACCCATTAACTGACACTGTGCCCATCCACTCCTGGATCCACCCCTGGCTGCCTCTGCTGCAGGCACGTCTAGAGCCTCTGTACCCGCCCATCAGGAGCAAACTGTCCAACGCACTGCAACGGTGGCACCCTAGTGACACCTCGGCCCGCCTCATCCTGCAACCATGGAAAGATGTTTTCACGCCAGGCGCATGGGAGGCCTTCATGGTGAAAAACATCATCCCTAAACTGGGTACGTCTTCATGAACAACAAACTTAAGGATGCCATAGCAATGGGAGAAAATGTATTTCCCTGCAGTCTTTCTTCCTCTTATCCTTCCCTGTCCCTCCTTTTCCCACTGGTTTCTCTTCTTCATGTGATGGTTCCTGTTTCCCTCCACAGCTTTGTGTCTGGAAGAGCTGGTTATCAACCCTCACCAGCAGCAGATGGAGCCATTTCACTGGGTGATGGACTGGGAGGGCATGCTGTCCCCCTCCAGCCTTGTGTCCCTGCTGGACAAAAACTTCTTTACAAAGTGGTTGCAGGTCAGTGAACATGCTTACACAGTAAACTACAGAGAGTTATTAAGATGTTGTAATGTATTTAATTTGATTAAATCTTGATCGTATCTGTATTTTTTGTTGATTATAGGTGCTGTGTTCGTGGTTGAGCAACAGTCCTAACTATGAGGAAATCACTAAATGGTACCTCGGCTGGAAAAGCATGTTCAGTGACGTATTGTTGGCACAGCCACTCATAAAAGAGAAATTCAATGAAGCTTTGGATATCATGAACCGGGCAGTGTCCTCAGGCATGGGTTAGTAGCGCATGTAGTCTCAGGATGTAAACACATTAAAGACATAGGACAGCGTTCCTTTATAAATGGATTTATAACGCAGTAATGAACGTCTTTCTCTCCTATACAGACGAATATTACAATTCTTTTTCATTTCCACAGGTGGATATATGCAGCCTGGTGCAAGGGAGAACATTGCATATCTCACACAGACAGAGAGACGAAAGGACTTCCAGTATGAAGCGATGCAGGAGCGCAGGGATGCCGAGAGCGTGGCTCACAGGGGCATCAGCACTGGTGTGCCAACTAACTTCAAAGATCTCATTCAGACCAAGGCAGAGGAGAACAACATTGTCTTTATGCCCTTAGTGGCCAAACGGCACGAGGGCAAACAGCTGTACACATTTGGGCGCATTGTCATCTACATAGACAGGGGGGTTGTGTTTGTGCAAGGAGAGAAGACCTGGGTGCCCACGTCTTTGCAGAGTCTGATAGATATGGCCAAGTGAGGGTGGACTGACTGATCCTTGGTCTGTCTAATGTAAAAGAGAGAAAGCAGGGCAAATGTTTGCTTTTTATGTAACTTCAGTATGCTGATCTTTGCCATGTGTGACTTAGTAAATTTTGTAAAATCGAAAGTGTTGAACTGTCAATAAATCATTTTTGATGTATGTGGTCAACACTGTTGCTGTGTTTGTTGCTGCTGAATCTTTTCGTACATTGTGTATGGGGAACACTGCATGTCACGTTCATGCATGTTTGAATGGCACAAAAGATTTTGTGAAGGCAGAGAGGATGTCCAAGACAATGAACGTTCTGGGTGCCCATGCACATCAAAAACTTCTGAAAACATTCAACAAATTGAACAAATTGTTCCAAATGATCGACGACTCAGTATAAGAATGATAGCAGAAATGGTGTCCATTGATAAAGAGACAGTTTGGCAAATTTTTCATGAAAATTTGAACATGATAAAGTGTGTGCCAAAGTTGTCCCAAAACTTCTGTGCTCTCTGTAAAGCAGCTTTTGGCCCAAAAATAAATCACAGTGCTTGATCACCCTCCCTATTCACCTGATCTAGCACCGTGTGACTTTTTCCTTTTTCCTAAGATCAAATCTGTGCTCAAAGGAACATGTTTTGAGTCTGTGTCAGAAGTTAAGAGAACAACAGAGGTTCTGAGGCAACTGTCCGAAGAAGACCTACTGCACTGCTTTGATCAGTGGAGGAATACAGTGGAAGGGGAGTATGTTGAAGGAGAATGACATTGAAAAATGTTTATATTCAATAAAATTATATTACAGCATTAGTCTTGTTTTTTTAATAGTCATACCGCGTAGTTGTATGATATTAATTGGTTGTCAGAGGGTTTTGGATTCCACATATTTCATTACAAATAAACTCAGCTTTTGGTAGGAATACTGAACACAGGATGATAGTAGATGTTTACACCCATGATATTTATGTACATGTACAAACAACAGAGCACATTGTTGATGTTTATGTACTAACTGTTAGGGTTCTGTTTGTAAGGGATAATCTAACAATAGTAAAAAGGGGAATTGATAAAGTAGTAATTTACTTTACATTACATTAATTCCATAAGTTATTACACATTTATTATTATTAATATTTTACT
This sequence comes from Lates japonicus, assembly GCA_033238685.1. Lineage (NCBI taxonomy): Eukaryota > Metazoa > Chordata > Actinopteri > Centropomidae > Lates > Lates japonicus. Next base: position 267,949 of record BRZM01000019.1, on the reverse strand, counting down.
TACTTATTTAAGTATAGTGTTTTTGAATGACTTGGTGTTTGTTCGCTTTACTGTGGGTGGCAGTGTAGCTGCTGTAGATTTTTGACACGACAGGGCTTCCGTCCGTACTCGGCGCTTAGCGGTGTAACAAAGTATTTTGTACATGTGCATTCGCGCACGATTTAATAATTTTAGACGTATTTTTGCAACCCGGAGGTAAGTGGATATTTAAAGATATTTCGTCATACACATAATGTACCCACGGTTTGGTATCTATGATTGGAAATCTGCCTTTATGAGCCAACAAGTTAACGGTTGTTAGCCAATGAGCTAACCAACCAACCCTCGCTATCACAGAGCTACAGTGCTAACAGTGGGTACTTGGGTAATAGGGAAATGGTGGTGGCACGTACGCTGATGTAACTAACATAACATAACTGGCGTTTAATTCAATTACATTGTATATATCCGCGGTCTTAACATAGCCACCTATGTCGTCGGACGCCCTCAAGAAACGCAAGTCGAAGGTTCTCCGCAGTGAAGGAGGAACCCCGGAGATGAAGCGAGGTCGCGGAGACGGGGACCAGCAGGTAATGGACACCGCCGGGAGGGAGCAGATGAGGGGGTCACAGAGACACCCGTGTGCCGTAATCTGTTGGATATACTCTGCTGAAAGACCAGGCTGGACCAAAGTCCTCTGTCTGTAGCAAACGCCCTTACGGGCGAGGTGTTACTGTGACATGCAGCTGAGGAATAAAGTTTGTCTTCAAATTCTTGTAGAGCCCTTAAGTATTTAAATAGAGAGATCCACTAAAGCGAGTTTAAGAGTTAAAGTTTGCACATCTTACACGAACAGATGTATTAAGTGAATACTTAGGTTCCAAAATATAAAGACCACTGAATCACATCTGTAGAACCATAAAATTCAGCTTAGAAATGAATAAGAGTTGAGTTAGCAGCTCTCAGTCAGTACCAAGAAGAGTGGGCTCAAGTTAAAGCAGGACTGATACTGGTGTGACATACTGTATGTATTGATGTTGTTTTTGTTTGTTTGTTTTTAGGATGCACGTGTGTACAGCGAGGAGGTGGAGCTGGACAGCAGGGACCCTGAGCAGGACTATCTACAGTACAAAGAGTCATGTGAGAGTTTGGCCACTCTCATGAGTGAGATCCAGGAACTTAAAGCCAACGGAGCCAAGGAGGGGGTAAGAATCATACTTTCAAGCGACACATCCAATTTAGTCTGTCATTACAGGCTGATTTCATTATCATACTGTAGAAACAAGTACATCCCCCCACTGCAGAAACTAAACGACAATATAATTTGTAGCATTGGCAAAGCTATCTGTAAAATCTGTCATCACAACACTGTATATAACTTAGACAAGTTGAGTCTGTGTCTTCACCATCGGAATGAAGTCTAACTCGTATCTGTTCTCAGTGTGCTGAGGTCGAGCAGAGACGTATGCAGAGCTGCATCCACTTTATGAATCTGAAAAAACTCAATCGTCTGGCTCATATGCGGCTGAAGAGAGGCAGAGACCAGACACACGAGGTAACTCCCACACAACTGTTAAATGCTGTTCTGTGTTTGTGAGATATATTAAAAGAAATACCAGCTTATGTTAAGTTCACTCTATTCCAATTCATTTGCTGAAAAAGTGCTGCCTCAAGTCACTTTTGTGCTGATCAAGAAAGGAAAGTTGAACACAGAGCACTTTGCTTCTACTTATAACCTGTACCTGCAGTGGCTGCCACTGTCAGCAAAGAAAATTCGTATGCCCCCAGGTTTGTTATCATTAAGGGTTTTTCGATTCAAATGCCAGTTCTGCTTATTGATCCTTGTTCCTATTGAATTCTGGTTGGGATTCTTGGCATTTTGTTTGACATTTATTTATTTTTAGGGTCACCTGGGTTGTGTTTGCAAAGCAGCCTCAACCACTGTCTTTTTTCCTCCACCCAGGCAAAGCAGAGAGTGGATGTGCTGCACCTTCAGTTACAAAACCTGCTGTATGAAGTTATGCATCTTCAGAAGGAGATCAGCAAGTGTTTGGAGTTCAAGTTAGTACAAAATATTTCATCACTTATTTTCACTTTACTTGAGTCAAAGTATATTTACTCACATTTAATCCTAGTTTAACATTAGAACAAAAAGAACACAAACTTTACCTATTCAGCCCTTAAAATAAAGACCCTTTAAAGTGCTTTTTATAAATGGCAGGTAACATTAAGCCTAGACATGAGGACCCCACCCCACCCCCACTCTGTGATAATCTACTGCAACTAATCAATAACTGCTTAGCTCAAAGGATACAGAACACAAAAAGTTGCTCAGTTGGGGTAATGCTTGCAAATTTAGCTTGTTAGTGCCAGCGCTGATTGTTCTTGTACAGATTTTCAGAGTTGCGTCTTGTCACAATGGTAGTTAACTTCTGTTTCCCTGTCTCAGGTCTAAACATGAGGAGATAGACTTGGTGTCTGAGGAAGAGTTTAACCAGGAGGCCCCACAGGAGATTTCCAGGCCCCACCTCACAAAAAATGACCCTCATCAACTCACACTGGCTCGACTGGACTGGGAGCTTGAGCAGAGAAAGAGGTCCGCACACCTGCACGTAGCATACTGCATTTGTAGCATCCAAATCAATCTTGATATTTTTTTGGGAAGCACAGCACAGTTGTTAAAAAATTGTGATTTGGATACAGGTTGGCAGAGAAATACAAGGAGTCACAGGCCACAAAGGAGAAAATCCAGAAGAGCATCGAGGTGAAGAAGGAGCATCTGAGAAGCTTACAACCAGGACTGAACGCCATCATGCAGGTATAAGACCTGTCTGGGTGCCATATTATCAAGGTTTTTGTGTCCTGAACTTTCATAGGATCACAAAGATGTTCGAGTCATTTATGATATTAACAGTTTCATTTATTTGCTTACTTACTTTTAAAGAAAGGTTTTAAGTCCCATTCTCCATAGTTAAACTGCTCTGTCACCAGTGGACACCATGTATGAATCCTCTGAATGACAATATGATTTATGCTCTGTCTTCTCTCCCAGGCATCTCTCCCGGTGCAAGAGTACCTGTCCATGCCTTATGAACAGACTCAGAAACAGACTGAGATTGCCCGCCACCTCCCTCCACCTCTATATGTGTTGTTAGTTCAAGCCAATGCCTATGGCCAGGCCTGTGGTCAGTAATCATTAAGAGAATGTCTTTCAATGTCTTTCATGTGTTTCAAGACTACCCAGAGATTTTCTTATTGGGATGTAAGTCCTGACTCTCACCGGTATATTTTTGTTTCCATTTCAGACAAGAACCTGTGTGTGTCAATCAGTGGTGATGTGGATGAGGCCAAAGCCTTGTCCAAACCTCCAGAAGATTCTCAGGGTACAGACACTTTTATACATGCCTGCCATCTTACATACAGCATGTACACACATTCATATGATCACACAAACACATAACTATTTGTTCTGTATCATCCAGATGATGAGAGTGACTCAGATGCAGAAGAAGAGCAAGAGAAAACGGTGAGTCTCAAGCCTGGCTTTACTCCACACACACACACACACACACACACACTCGGTCAGTGAGTGCAGTGATTTCTTAATATACCCTTATAAGCACCGGACACACAAACTCTCCCTGAAGCCCTAGCTGTCACACATTGTGGTCTGGCGGGTTGGGGCAGCTATCGATTGCTTCCTGCATCCGGATTAGTGCCAACAGGGGCATTCTGAGAAATATTTACCAAGAATGGCTAGGTGACTGTAAACTGAGCCCACCCATCTTGCCCACACACAGTCAGCGGCAAACACCAGTACCTTTTAGTTTTTGTTGTCAGGCTGCCGGTCTAGATGTTTCTCTAGATGTTAAGTAAATACATATTTTTTAAATTACTGATTTAAGAATGACAATTCTGTATTTGATTTTAACATCTGTCTGGTCACCTGCATATGACAGCTCATCTGAAATGCTCTCTGCATTTTCGGTACTCATCTACTTTCAGCCTTTCCTTTGAAATGCCACTTCCTCCTTTTATCTGTAATAGTAGAGGACTAAAGTGCTCAAGATGCTAAGTCACTATCACATTTCTCCTGTAAGCAGCTGAAATTTGAGGCAAATTGTTTTTCTAACTTACTTGATATGCCACAATGTCAAACATGCCCTTTATTTTGCTTTCTTTCTTTCCTTCTCCTGTTTCCTTTGCTTTTCATTGTCTGTTGTTCCACAGAAGAGGAGAAGGCCAACTACAGGTGGCCAGCTGGATGACAAGAGACGGGAGATGCTGAAAAGGCACCCTCTGTCCCTCTGCTTAGACCTCAAGTGTAAAGGTAACACATTCTGCTTACTTGATGTCTTTGGATATCAAGAGTCTGTACATCCCCCTGTCTTTACACAGCACTTTTAAACCCAAATATTTACGAATCATCTGCATTACATTGCTTGTAAAACAACCATGTATATCCTGAGTAGTGTAGTAACTAGAAGTAATTAGATAATATGTGAAAGAGAGGAAGCATGACCCACTCTGCTGTGACGACATGACACCACTTGACCCTTGTGTTCCCTCTGCTGGCGATAAAAGGAATAGTGACGGATTATGGGGAGACCTGCATTGCAGGCGTAACTCTACCTAAGGAGGAGGGGGGGGGGGGGGGGGGAGGGAGATGCTTGCAGCATTGTAGGTCTGCAGCACCTACAACAAGCCGTAAGCATATTTTCTCATCACCGTTCTTTCTCCGATTCATGGTTTCTTTCTTGTACCCTCCCTCTCCCAAGCTATCTTCACTGCTGCCAGCTTGCAGCAGTCATTTTACTGCAGTAAAAGCAAAAAAGGCGTGCAGTGTAGGTGTCTGCGAGTGACAGTGTGTCACAGGGTTCACTCGGGACTGCAGACAGCAGAGGGTGGAAGATAACTATCAGCATAGTGTGTATCCCCTGGGTGCTGCTATCCTGCATCGTGACCAGGCCTTGTTATTACTCTCTAATGCGCTGCAGTGTAAACTAAATCCAGGGGGACACTCAGAGGCTTAGTGAAAAGAAGGTGGTTGAGGGAATATTGAATTAAGCTAGTAATGGATTAGTTCATCACCGTGTGTTATCCACCTTGTCTCCACAGATGGCAGCATCCTCCATCTCTTCTTCTACTACCTGATGAATCTGAACATTATGACAGTCAAGACCAAGGTCTCCACCGCCACAGACCTAAACACAGCCATCAGTGCAGGGTATGTGAGGGTGTGTGTGTATGGATCTTCACATTTATCTCTGTCTCTGTGGCGCTGAAAGGAAAGTCTGATGATATCTTCTTTTGCAGGGAGCTGCTCAAAGCAGACACTCTACTCAGCTGTCTCTACACCAGCGACCAGGGACGGGAAACACCCAATCCAGCAAATCGCTACCAGTTTGATAAAGTCGGGTGAGGATGTCAGATAATTAAAGTAAATGAGAAGATATGTAGGGGATCACACCATCGAATTAACCCTTCGTTTCCCCTTAGGATCGTTTCCTTTGCTGATTATGTGGAGGAGCTGGGACATCCTTACATGTGGGTTCAGAGTCTCGGAGGACTACATTTTCCCCCAGTGATGCTTCAGAGGTGTGTGTTGAAATTCTTTTTTTTTCCCAGCAGAGCACAGTTTCTGTGTGTTACAGCCGCATCATGTCTGTATGTGCTCATGTTTTTCCAGGGTGTCCGTGTGGGCAGTTCTCTGAGTGCCAGCCACATGGAGAGCACCATGAAGCTGCTGAGGGGACGAGTTCAGTCTCGCTTGGCTTTGCACAAACAGTTTGCCTCTTTAGGTACTTTATTTGTCAACACCTTGTCACATGAAATACTCGTAATGAACAGACTGTAAATTTCGACTGAGATTGTTTGTGCTCCTGTCCTCAGAGCACAGCATTATCCCGGTCTCCACTGAGTGTCAGCACCTCTTTCCTGCTAAGATCATCTCCCGTTTAGCCCGCTGGACCACTATCACCCACCAGGAGTACATGGTATACACACATGAACACACATTTACAAATGTTTGGATTCACATGCACTGAAAGTATTCATCCAAAAACACACCTGGTGCAGCACGTCTCACCTTGACATTTGTCTTCCTTTGAAGGAGCTGCCATATATACGTCATGTGACTGATGCAGGGCTGGCGAAGGAGACTGATCTGTACTTTATGGCAGTGGTGGAAAGAGGCACAGGTAAATGCCACCACTGATGATAGAGCTGGCTTTTATTGATTACTTGATTTGGATTAAACAAGGTGTCTGTATCTGTCTCTTCCTCTCAGCTCGTCTCCAGGCCGCCGTGGTGCTGAGTCCCCGTTACCCAGAGATCTCTCCTCTTTTCTCCCTCTGTCTCAGCTGGAAGGGAGAGCGCAGCGGACGCACTGACGACAACCTTCGAGTGTGTACATTTCAGCTATGGTTGTTGATGTCCCAGAAGCTTTTGCTCATACAAGCTTATTTTATGTCTAGTCTCATTACTGACAACCCACATGATGTTTGACTCTGACTCATCTTTTCCTTTTGTAGGCCATGGAGAGTGAGGTCAATGTGTTCAAAAATGAACTACAGGGACCGCGTCCAGGACACCAGCTCCTGACCAATCAGATTGCGCGCCTGTGTGTCTGCCTGGATGTGTATTTGGAGACTGAAGGACAAGATGACAGCGTGGAGGGACCACGGGAGTTCCCCCGCGAAAAGATGTGCTTGCGCACAGTCAGGTACAGTTACACAGAGGAATTAGTTAACTTTTTACACACATTTGGTCAACGACACACTGAATAGGTTTACCTCTGACATCTCTTTTTACCACTTTGAATTTCAGGGGTCCAAATCGTCTGAAACCATTCAAGTACAACCATCCTCAGGGCTTCTTCAGTCATCGCTAAACCTGTACATATGATTCTTCCTGCTGTACCTTACAGCTTTAACTCCAAGCTTACCTTTGTGACTGTTTGACACACAACTTCTCCCTTTTAAAAAGTCTTTTTACCAGTCTGAAAATAAAAGAACACTTGGTTATTTTCTTGAATGAGTGTGTATCTGGTCTTTTTAAGGCTCTGTTGCATCCAGGCTTTGTTGTGCACTCCAGCTTTTCCCGTTTTATCTCTCTGCCTTCCTCTCCACCCTCACCTCTCTGTGCTGCTCTATTTATAGGTGTCGTCTGCACTGGCTGATTATTATGCCATTGTGGTTCAGTGCTGGCGCTAGCTGAGTCATTTCCACAGAGAGCCATGTCTATGGAATATGATATTTGGTGTATGCTTTACAGTTAGCCTTTGACCTCTCATCTATCATCCTGGTGGTAACAGTGGTAAAACAGGTTATTATTCAGGATACTGGTGCCAGTTCCACAGTGTTTGTGGCTAAGCTATCACTCTCCCATTTAGATGCACATTGGAGGGCAAATCCAGAAGGATACAACCTAATCCAGAGTTTAATGCTTCATAGAAAATGTGCAATTGGAAGGAGAAGGTACTGCTGTCTGTCTTTGAGATAAGTAGTAACCTCATACTTTTCCTCAAGATATAAAACAGTGAAGAGTAGCTTTTTATGAAGTTATTTATAGTTATTGTAAGGGAGGACACCGTTGAATGTGTTCTTTTCCAATTGATTGTCAAATTGCAAAAGAACAACTTATTGAGACTGAAAAAACTGGAAATTCAGTACAGATCAGTAGAGTTCAAATAGAATAAAGACAGATAACTTGTCTTGCCTGACATGGCAGCTGCTAACTACATTAAGAGCCATCACAGTGGAGTTGATATGATTTAAAGTGTAGTTATAGTTCATTAAACATTAATTCAAATGTAAAATGTGAAGAGCTCATCCATCATATACAATGAGATTGGGTGTAAAGGAGGTATGGTGTGAGGAGAACACTTAGATCATCCTTCCAACGTCAGCCAAAGTGTGTCACAATGTCAGTACTGTATCAGAAAACAGGTCGTTCAATGGCTTAAATTGAATGGTTAGCTGCTTTTTAATAGACATGATGAATGGGTTTTGTCACCAGCTGCCGCACTCATTAGTAAATCCTATTAGAAATGTAGCCACACATTTTCTGTGAGAGATTGTAGAAATCTACGAGTAGCTTGAATATTACCCAAGGCATTACACAACTGATAATTATGGTAATCATGAATGAATAACAACGGGGGTAAATGTGGGAGATGTGTGAGGATTATAAAAAGGGGTTGCTGTGGTGTGTGGACTCCACAGCGTTGCAGTGAGGCAGAGCTGGGAAATGAGAAAACTGAGTCTGTTCTGTGCGAGTGAGCGAGCGAGCAGCACTGCTCCTGATTTATACATGAACATGGTCTGCGCGACGTGAGGAAGGGTGCGGTGGCTGCTGTGGGTGGGTACAGCTTCCCCTCCTCCCTACCCCCACCCCATCCATAGCCGCAATGCAGTGCAGTTAACTCGCAGCATTTACCTTTTGGCCCTCGCACCTTGTATGATTACTATTGACGTTACTCTTTAGTAAATCTTCATTTAAAGTCAAATGTGTTGTAGATTTTTCTGTTTTTTCTCTCAGTGTGAACAGATTAAGAAAACCACACAAAAAGCCTCTTATATTTGATTTTTTTTTTCATTCTTTATTTACTGTTTCATTTTGCATATTCTCAGCAGTTTATACATAGCACAGCCATCATTGTCCTAGCATTGCAGACCAGAAGAGTGAGACACTGCAGTTCACCTGTTGGGAGAAGCTGCATTAAGGTGCACAACAAGCAAAAATTCAAGTCTTTCTTAAGTGATGTATCTGTAAATATAATATAGACATTTGTATTTCCTTAAATATACATTTTTATATTCAACATCTGTCACAATCTTTAGCTTGACATTGTTTATGACATCTCTACCCTTGAAGGCTCGTGTAGGTACAGCAGGCCTCTGCGGTCCCAGACAGTGGGATTCAGTTTAAATGCACTTGTTTATTTATTTAAGGGCAGTTGTCACATTCAGATAAAGAGTTTAGAGCATTCTGCATTCACTACAGTCATACATCAGAAGCATCAGGGGGTTTGTAATGGCCATACTTAGGGAGCAGGGGGTTATTTGCTACAGAAATCACTATTGCTTACATACCATTACCTGCTTTGTTTTGGACACTAGTGTCAGTCTGGATACTCCCAGCCTCTCTGCCCTGCCCTCCCTTCCCTCCCTCGTAGTTCTTTGGCATCTCCACTGCTCTGGCCTCGAAGCGCAGCTTTCAAGGCTTACTTCTTGGCCTTCTCCTCTTTGCTCTCTTTTGACTCGGTGCTAGAAGATTTCTCTGCTTTCTCTGCTTTCTCTGCCTTCGCTTCTTCCTTCACTTCCTTGCTCTCCTTTTTCTCCTCGGGCTTCTTCTCCTCCTTCTTGGCCTCTGCTTTCTCGGGCTCGGCTTTAGGAGCAGGCTTCTCCTCTGGCTTCTTCTCGGGCTTCTTCTCCTCCTTTTTGGCTGCCGGTTTCTCGGGCTCGGCTTTAGGGGCGGGCTTTGCCTCAGGCTCAGCCTTCTCAGATTTAGGAGCGGCAGGCTTCTCCTCCTTGGCGGGGGGAGCGCTCTCTTTAGCCTCAGGCTTGGGGGCCGGTTTCTCCTCTGCTGGCTTGCTGGGAGCAGCAGGTTTTGAAGCGTCCTCCTTCTTTGGCGCTTCTTCTGCTTTGCTCTCCTTCTTTGTATCAGGTTTGTCTGTCTTCTCCGCTTTGCTCTCAGGCTCTTTCTCCTTGGGCTCCTGCTTCTTCTCCTCCTTCACAGGCTGCTCTTTCTCCTTCTTTTCCTCCTTCACAGGCTGAGGCTTCTCCTCTTTCTTCTCCTCCTTAGGGGTGTCTTTGGCAGGGACGGGCTTGGCCTTCTCTTTCTCTGGAGACTTTGCCTCAGGGGTCTTGGTAGGGGGAGATTTGGATTCAGGGGATTTGCTGGGTGGGGATTTTGACACAGGTGATTTTGACTCTTCTCCTGCTGGGGATTTAACTGCAGGTGACTTAGCAGGTGATTTGACCACTGGTGATTTGGATTCTGGTGATTTTTGTGGAGATTTGGATTCTGGTGACTTGACAGCAGGAGATTTAGGTTGAGGGGATTTTGCAGGAGGAGATGCAGCCTTCTCTGGAGATTTGGGCTTCTCCTCTTCCTTGGCTGCCTCCTCTTCCTCTCCCTTCTCCTCCACTTCCTCTTCTTTTTCCTCCTCTCCCTTTTCTTCTCCCTCTTCCTCCTTCTCCTCCTCTGCCTCTGCCTCTGCCTCTGCCTCTCCTTCCTCCTCCTTGCCTTCTCCCTCCTCACCTTCCTCTTCTTCTTTGGTCTCCTCGCCTTCCTCTCCCTTTTCTCCTGCCTCCTCTTCCTCTTCTTCCTTCTTTTCCTCCTCCTCTGCCTCCTCTGTCACCTCTGTCACCTGGGTCTCATCTGTCTGTTCCTCCACAATGACTGTATCTGAGATCTCCTCTCCTTTCACTTTGAGGTGGGTAGAGATTCTGCTCTCCAGGTAGGAGTACGGACCTCCTCCTGACACAAAGCGATTCTCCTCTCCCTCCAGTAACTTCCTGTTTTCAAGACAAAGATACACAGTCAGCCAAAATGTTAATTAGAAGGGAAAGAATCAGTTTAATTTTTTTTAAACCCCAACCGACCTATAAGCAGCAATCTCAATATCTAGAGCCATCTTCACATTCAGCAGGTCCTGATAGTCTTTCAGCTGGCTGGCCATCTCCCATTTGGTGGTTTTCAGCTCATTATCCAGCTGATTGATGGTCTCCTGCAAAGTGAGAACACACAGGCTCACAGGTCAAATATCATGCTGACGGTATGAGAGGATACGTGCAACAAATGTGCGCTTCTTGGTTTTCCAAGTGAGAGATAAGCGAGATGATTGTGCCTGTAGTGAGTTGAGGTCATCATGGTGTCTGTCTTCACTCTCCATACGCTGCCTCTCCAGGGACTCCTTGGTTCCTCTGAGAGTCTCCAGCTCGATGGTGCGGCTCTGGAGCTGACGGCGGTACTCTACGATCTCCTCCTGGGTTCCACGGATGGCGTCCTGGTTAGACCTAGCAGCGTCAGACAGGCGCTCCATACGCACTAGAGGAATTGCAGACAGAAGAAGGCACAACATTTAGTAATGTGAGACATTTTTGCTGTGTCACACCACTGGCTGGCTCGCGTCCCAAAACAGTTTGAAGTGATCTGCATGTATTGAAGTGCAGAGAAAATAAGCTTTCTTATTCAGTCCATAGGCATACACTGGACTTTCTTTTGTTTTTTTTTTTTGGTCAAGAGACATTTGACCTGTCTTCTGTACTGAAGGCCTAAGAGAGCAGACAGTGACTGCTGGGAGATCTGAGTGACCTTGACAGTGTCCATCTGTCAGTCAGTATAGTCTGACTCAGCTCCCTCCCTCGTCCAGGCATGAATGAGCCTTACTGCTGCAGTCAGCTGGACACCTCACAGGGAAGGTCATTCTGCCAGCACCTTTTACTGCCTGCATCAAGTCAGCATGTAAATATACTGCAAGAGCCAATGTATCATTAAGTGGTGTGACATGCAGTTGAATTGCTATTCATATGAAACCCTTGTTGGCCTTTAAAGCTCTCAGTTTTTATAGAGTCACAAAGATAAGCAGCACTGTGGTGCATCTGATCTTATGTCTACTTAAGCAGACTGTCTCAGTTACTGTAATTACCACTCTGTGAAAATGCAGGTTACTTCAAGGTCCTTGGTAAACTCCAGTCACGACAGCAGAGAGGATGACTGTTAAAGCTCTAACCAGTGATGGGAATGATGAAGCACCACCTCCCTGCAACTCACAGTGACCTTGACACGACTATTTCTATTTAGAGGTTCGGGTTCAGGGTGAGATCCATCAACACAACAAGCGGAGGCACATACAGGCGCACATGGGGCGAAAACAAGAACACACCCACTGTTAACTCAGAGTGAGAGTGCAAATTAATCACAGTCTCCCTCCTGCCATCTCACGCTCGCACTGCTCACCTTAAGTTAAAAATATATATATATCATCCTGCGGCAACGATGCAACCACAGGAAAAAGCGCACCATTTTAACAATTTAGATGATCTGTCTTGATTTACTTCCCTCCGTCTGTAATTAAACTTCCTAAATCTGGCAGGCTGGTGGTGAAAAAGCTATGAAATTTCTAAGCAGGACACGTTAACCTGCCAAAATGTAGAGGTGATTATGGTTACCGTGACAACAGGTTACCCGGCCTTGCAACTGTGATATGTCCTCGAGGAAGACACCGCCACTGCTCATTCACCTTAGTCACCTTATGCATTATTACAGAGCTACGAGGAGTCTACCGCTTAGTTTAAACATTCATGTAAACCCTAGAGATGTGACTTCAGCACCATGGACAGAGAACAAGCTCTACACTGCGCCCTGACAAACTTTCTCTCTGGTTTTAGATGTTAAAATCTCTATTAAAACTTTGCCTTTTTGAGCTAACTCACCTTTGAACCATTCCTCTGCGTGCGTTGCGCTCTTGTTTGCGTGACTGTCCAGCTGCGCGCGGATCTCCCGCAGCGCGCTGGTGACGTCCGTCTTGAGCACGTCCCGCATGTCGAAGCTCACCTCCGCGCCCTGAATCTGCGCGAGGAGCTCCGCGACCTCCTCCTCGTGGTTCTTCTTCAGGAAAACGGCCTCCTCCTCCAGGGCACGGAGCTTCTTGTCCAGCTCCAGCCGAGCCAGCCTGCACTCCTCCACGTACTTTTTCATGGCGCGAGCGGCAGCCTCCAACTCTTCCCGGTTGCGCGCCTCGTCTTCCAGCCTGACCCGCAGGTGCTGGATGTCCTCCTCCAGGTGCTCGTGCTCCAGGGTGGCGCGGGCCTTCTCCCCGGTTAGCTGCTGCAGGAGACCCCTCAGGTCGCCCAGCTCTCGCTCGTAGTGCTCTCCGACAGAGGCGCGTCCGGCCTGGCTGTGTCGCAGCGCCGCCGCTTCCGCCTCCAAGTTGCGGTTGTGCATCTCGAGGTTCCGCACCTTGTCAATGTAGCTGGCGAACCGGTCGTTCAGAGCCTGCAGGATCTCTTTCTCGCTCCTCCGCGTCATGTCGCCGTTGAAGGTCTCCAGGCTGTCGGCGGAGGACGGCTGGCTGTAAGTGAGGCGGCGGCGCTGGGAGTGAAACCCGCTGGAGGACACGGACGCCGGCCGTGCCTTGCGGTACGAGGTCGGCCCGTAGTAGTGGTGCTCTACCGCGAAACTCATGTTGGCCGGTCCGGAGGAGAACTGACTGCAGCAGGAGGGGGAGCGCTGGCTTATATAGGAGGGAGGGAAAACTCACTAGTCAGCACCAGGACACACTCCATTTAAAGAGATATCTTTTCTTCAGAAAACTACTGCCTGCGCAGGAATATAATCAGTGTAGCACCTTGGTGATGAGTTGTATTTTTACTGTAGGTGTTATACTTAATGAGGTGTATTTTACTGAAGCAACAAACCAAATTATTAATATAGAGCATGTAAAATGTTTGTTAGGCATCACTTTTCACTTTCTACCTTAAGGTGTTATGTGCCTAAAGAAACCTGGGGAAAATATTGGTTAGTCTGTGTGTGAAATGGACATGAGTCATTTTAGGCCTAACTGCAACACTGTCAATATGGCTTGAAATTGTTCATGCTTTTGAAGACATATTCATAGTTTGGGTATGCTGTGGCTAAAGTCTATGTTAACTGATTGTGTGGGTGTGCAGTGTGTTCTGCTGATGCTTCTCTGTAGCTTTCCTGCTGCAGTGTGAGTTTGCAGATCCACGCCATCCCCCCTGGGAGTCAACTCAACTGCTGGGCCATTGACAGACTCTTTCTCTCTCTTTTACTACACACAATAAAGGTTTATTTCTGCCCCTTTGCTTCAATTGTAACTTTTCATCTCTTGAGTTTCTGCTTCTTCTTTTTTGTTGCCAAAGAGTATTTAATCTCCAGATGTGTAGGTTTCAGCTGCGGGCCAACCGTGACATGTGACAGCACTGACATAAAAAACCTAAAATAACAGCAGCATTAAACACAGCAACTTTACTGTATATAGTGCATGCACATCGGGGTGTGCACTGGGCTACGATGATACAGCATTCACACAGAAACAAACTGGGCTGTCTCTGATGATCCAAAGGGGGGTGTCTGCTCTGAGAAGAGGACCAGCTCTGAAGAGCACGTACAGCACCTATTGATTACTCAAATTCAGGGTGAGTGAGTTTACTCTGCATGCCTTAAAGGAGCAGAGAGAACTGTGAGTGTGCCTTTCCCTTGAGGTGTATGTTGAAGAATAGATAGATAAAAGCACATCCATTTCTCTGTATCAGCCATTCTTCATCCCTGTGAACATATGTGCGGACAGCACACATTGACACCCAGGGGACTGTGTGACACCCAAGCCCTTCACCTGCCCTCCAGCACTCTGTTTAAGGTCCTTAAATCTTACTTTTCAAAGGTGAAACCCATAACAGTTTTATCATTGGTTGTCACAATCGTACCAATCGTACCAACGTGCAAGTTTGAATCTTTCGATGCTGTTTGTAAAACACACACTGTGTTTTGTACTGGGGGTGGGGTGGGGGAGCTGCAGGACAGAAATAACATGCGTCACATCTCCTCCCTCCACTGGCTTCATGTTTTATAAATGAGGATAATGGAGCAGAGTTGGCAGAATTCAGTTGTGATGTGCGGATCTCATGTTCAGTAGCTCATTTTTGTCAGTACCTTGTTATTTGAACCAGCCGTTAAGAGCTGAAATATCATGAAAAAGGCACATACTTTCAGTAAAAGCTTGTGTAGGAATGTGTCTGCTCTCTGCAGAAGAAATATCATCATGAACAAGTCACATTTAGGGTTTAGAAGCAGTCATTGATGGTGGTGAGTTGTTTGTTGAGTTGTTTTGTCAAAGATTGAGCAATGCAGTCAGGCCTGAAACTACTAGTATCTCTTAAATCCCTCTGCCTCTCTATCCTTCACAGTCTGGCCCTGAAGTGTGTGCTCATGGGAGGTGAGAGGACCAGCATGACTCAGAGTCTCCATCTCAGCCTCTTACTGGCACTGACCACTACTCAAAACCAGACAGCATAGATGGAGATGAGAATAGCAGACTCATAGTGTACACTGTGGTTGTTAAATAGGTTGCTGTTTCTGCAGGGGTATCCCAGAGGGTGTGTGGAGCATTATCTGGACCTGCTGGCTGCTCTTCCTCAGAAGATCAACATGGAGTAAGGTAAAAACACTGACAGACATGCAAGATAATTAACAATGAGCTCTGGATATATCTCTGGATATATTTGTGTGCCACACTACAAACTAATTGTGGGGAGGTCAGAAAATGTTTTCCCCAGGGAAGATGTTAGCTAATATCTCTTTTGTTGTTTCTGCCTCAGGTCCATGCTGAAGTCCTCCCCTCCCCAAGGTTGCCTGGAAGGCTTTATCTGGAGGCTGGCGCTGCTTTGCTCATGGCCGGGAGGCGGCCTGCAGATTGCATGGCGCTCTGTAATGAAGTAATCAGCACCACACTGGAACTGCTGCCAGAGAAGGTGTTGGAGGATCAGAGGAGACAAGTGAGGCTGAGACCAGCGACATGAGCGTGGGCGGGGAGGATGGGGTGGGGATGTTGCTCTGGACACAGAGACACGCATACCTCCTGCAGGGTCACTACACTCCTAGAGGACTGGAAACAGGCTGTGACTCACTACACTAGGTCTGCGAGATGGAACTGTCTTTTCTACCATAAAATAATCTGTGTGTGTATACCAACACATATTATAAAGATTGTATTCTGCATTACAGGTGTATCAACCTGTGGTGAGGTCACTTTAAAAGAAGGTGACTGCTTTCCTGACTTATTGAAGTTTTGAAAATTTACTCTTTTTTACACAACCTCCAGCTTCTACTGCTCCTTTGAGCATTTATTCTGTTGATGTTACAGGTTTTCAGCCACAGATCCCCAGTGGAGCGTGGTTGTCAAGCGAGAACACATCCTGTGTATCCTCCAAAGGCTGAAGGGGCTTTCACGCTGGCTGGTGAGGGTATCAGCTTCCACTCGAACAGACCAGCTGAAGAGGCACTGAGACCTCCTGCTCAACTCCAGGCTTCCCAGGTATACACAGTATAACACAACTGGACATAGAGGCAGAGTTAAGGTCGGTGATAGGCAGACACTTTAGACCTATGCATGGGTCCCACTATCTACATGATACAACCAAATTTTCCCCAATATGTCCCTTGAATTAGGTAAACATTTTTGGGTTTGACGATATTCGAGTGTATACTGAATCTTGATCGTTAATTATATTGAGCGTGGACATGTTATTCAGTGTGGTAATGAGGTATTCAAGTCAAATGCAATGTTTTCAAATTGAAATAAATGTCGTAGTTTGAACAGTTGATGTGTGTGTATAGAAAAGGGTCTGAATGAAGGTAGAAACTCATTTCAAATCATCTCTTTCCTTTAATCAGGAGCAGCTGGTTACAAAAAGTGAAACCCTAAACTGTAGCTATGATCTTCACATATATCTTTGAGATTTTAAGACACAGCACCTACATTTTCTCTTCTTGTCTGAGCTAGGAAATGGTTGGCGTTGGCATGAATGCACCACAGGACTGTAGTGAATCTGTAGTGGGTTTTCGTGGTCCTTTGTTAGAACACGTCATCATGCTGTATGTGCTTTCTCAGAGTGTGTGGGTGCAGGGCTGTGGTGTGGTGAAGTGCTGTGGAGGCTTGGCAGGAGACAGGAGGCAGCAGCTTGTTGGGAAAAGACCTGGAGCTTCACCACACAGCACCACTCAGCAGAGTAAGCCACTGTCATTCTTATATTTACTCTCTTCCATAGGTTTGTGGTTAATGCTGTGCACTGTGTTCTAAATTCATCTTACGGTAATATAGTTACATTTGTACAGCTCTAAATACTAATAATTTGTGAATGCCTAAAACTCTGTGAGGTAATTGGTTTGATTAGCACAGCCACACTCAAAGGTGGTCATGCTGTGTTGGACGGGGTGAACACAGATGCCTCTCACCCACATGAAAGGATTGTGTACTCAACTTTGTGTGCATGAGCATAAGAAATCACACAAAGCCATGGTTTTCCTCTATTATAAAGATTTCATACAAGGTTTTTAAAGCTGCTGTTGACGATTTCTCTGTGTTTAATTATAATAAGAATTAAATTACAAAATGGTTAAAGTTTAATATTATAATGTTGTTCCTTCATTGTTGTTGGTGAAGAGAAAATGCCATCACTAGATAACATGAACTCAAATATACACATATGTTTAAAGTAAGTGATAATGTTGGACAGTTTTAACATCATTAACAGGATGGGTGTGTCAACACATGAGGAAATGCACATAATGTTCAGTGGTTAAGCAGATTCCACTGTACAGATTGATAAAATACCTGATATATAACTTCATAAGAAAACTTTTGATTTCAATTGTGTTTGCACCTGGGGTGATGCAGCAAATAGGACTCTGTCATTCTCTTGCTGTTTGTGGCCAAAGGTGGGTATGTAATAAATGTGCATTTTTCTCTTCAGCAGGGGACATATTTTCCCACAAATAAATGTGAGGAAGCTAAAATCTGATCACAATGGTCCTCAAGAGTACATTGAGGTGCATTCTGGTGCCACATATGAACTTCTGATCTATATCACAGTTGACTCATTACAATGTACATATGTGTAATCAACACTACAAGATACTATGTCTGAACAGGATATTTATCCAAGAAAATAAAATTCAAGCCCTAGTGGTTTAATTAGTCTCTTGTTTCTTTAAACAGAGCATTCACTATGCTGTCTATTTACTCTCTAATATACAACGCCCTTTTTGCGTGGCAGGGTCCTGCCTGTGCCTGCAGGAGACTGATCTGGCCCTTTGTTGGACTCCATGGAGCTGCGGCACAGAATACAGGAACTTGGTCCTAACTAGCCAGCCTGGAGAGGAACAACAGAAGAATGCCCTATCACTTACTGAACAGGATCAACTTTCTCTGGCCTGTGAACTGAAACCCATACCCACAACAAACATGTATCTACTGGGACAGTAAAATAAAGCATATTGTAAGGACTTGTTTGAGAGTGTCTTAGACTGAGAATGGACAGATGTGGCAGGTGGTTTATGCATTAAAAGATGCAAGATAACTGGGCATACTGCAAATTTGATTGGTCACTGAAGATCTGGTTTCTTGGGCGAAAAAAGTACCTAATTATTACTTATTTTAGTTTAGGTATTGGCCAGGCAAGAGCGATCAAAACTGTAACTTTAGTAATGGCAATAGTTTTCAATATCAAGTACAGTGCATACTACTTCAGAAGATATGCACTATAAATTCTGTTGCTGCTCTAAAATGTCTGTTGATAATTTTTATTATGGATTTTTCCCATCAATAAAAGTATCTGGTTGAGTTGCATCGTTCTTTAAACTCATTATCTGTTTTTATCATGACTAAAAGATCAATTTCATATTTTTACGGTTCTTCAATATCAACGCGGTAAACGTTAATTGGATACCTCAAGGTTGACAACAGACCAATAAGAGGAAAGTGGATGAAAATATGAACAACCTACTCATTTATAATTGGCTGGGCTTCCTCTATATTTTCGCTGACGACAGACACCAGGTTTTTTCATTGGTTGTCGCATGTGTCGGACAGCCTCCAACCAATCAGAATGCAGGATGCATCCAGCTCACGGTATAACTGTAAAGAAAAGCACGGAAACCGCTGCTGTTTCGTCTGAAATCACGGAGAACGTTGAGACACGAGAACCGGTTAAGCCTCTGAAACATTTAGCTAGAATTTGTTTATTTATAAATAGTAATCCAGGTGGACGACCATGGCCTCGGGAGGGGAGTAAGTAGAAATATATTTCAGTCTTATTAAAATGAGTTTTTCTGAACAATGGCTATTAGCAAATGCCCTTTAAATGGCCAACGTCAGCTCAGAATACGTTAGTTTATTAAAGTTAGCTCGATTGCTAATACATAACCGAGTTTGCTAGCAGGAGAGCTAATGGGGTCAGTTACTTCAACCTCCGCACTTTTGTCCGTTGATTGAATAACCTAATACTGCTAATCGACTGACCGCTGGGTAGTATCCCGACGAATTGTTGACAGTTGTTAGACTCTTGTCGTTGGTCAGTTAACGGTGCCGAGCTAGCCGGCTGTGTGACAGCGGCTTGACAAAGCGCAGTCATTGCTGTCGTGTTTGAATGCTAACGTTAGCTTAGCAACAGTGTCAAGGCCAAAGCCATCCACCGTCACACCGTTAAGTTGGCCTATCCACCGGCTAATATCCTGTTTTGAGACTAAGCGTCAAATTGGTTGGGACAAATACAAATGTATCCAACTAATGGCACAGACTTAGGTAATGGGCTAACGCTCATACGAAAGAAATCGCTAGTCATCCAGATGGCTAACTCAATTGCGAGCTGTCTACTGAGCACCACAGCTAGCAGGCTAACAGGGCTGGCTATTCATGTTAAATGCTCGACAATTTACCGGGGCTCTATTTCACTGTTAGCGAAACAGTGGTGAAATAACACATCTGATAATATTTAGGCAATGGTTAAGCTGGCAGCTGGTATATTTAAAGTCATGATCGGGTTGTAACGTTTGTCTTTTAAGGGACAACCTAGCTAGCCAACAAAGTTTTTTTTTCTAATTCTTTTGCTGTGTCATCTGGGCTCGCTTGCTCGCCAGTCGGTTAGCTTAAACGCTACCACTAGCATGCTAACAACATGAAAGAGAAACTACAAAAACCGATCCAAGAGTTTTCTAGAAACATGTGGCCTTTTGAACCATAAGATTTTGGTTAATTTTGACAGTATTTTGAATGCAGGTATGATCGTGAGGATTTTCCATAGGTAACGTTCAGTCTTTGTAATTAGCAGACCGTGTAAACGACCTGTTTGTAGTTACGGTTACAGAGATACATGCTCAATTATTGATTTTTAATTATTGTTATTAATGGTTTAGGGATGTACACAGAATATAATATCATTGGAATTGACCACTCAGGAACACAAAAATCAAACAATCCGTTTAGATCTAGCAATACAAAGTATAAACCGTAAATAGTATTAAGTACTCATACCTGAGTGCTAAGTACGCCTGGTCTCTTAAGAAACCGTTTCATTGTGGAGTTGAAATGAGCTGTTATGATTCATTTTTAATCAAGTGGAGTTCACCATATCACCCCCCTGAACACAGAAACTAGCCTACAGAGGTGTAGCGAAAAGGTGTTCTACAGTTTCCCCGTAGGCATACCCTAGAAACTAAACCTGACACTGTGTGAAGCTTCATGGAGCTCTGAAGGAGCCTGGTTCACCATGGGTGGATTTAGTGATGTTACCAAACCTTACATTAATTTCCGTAGAACATATTGATAGTGGGATGTTACTGGTTAGTTATACAGTTTGTTTTCTATTGTAAAGTTACTCACTAATTTGAACAGTTTGGTTATTGCTGCATCTGTATGAAACTTCAAAGGTGCACAAAAAGATGTCTTTTGTTTGACCTACAACTTGTTTTATCTTTTTCTCATCATAGATCCAAAAATGATGATCTAGCCACTGCAATTCTGAAACAGAAGAACAGACCTAACAGACTGATTGTTGATGAATCCATCAATGAAGACAACAGTGTGGTCTCTCTCTCTCAGGTAAACATTTAGAATGTTTTATCTATGGCTGATGTACATCTACAAATTCATAATGCTGTAATTTCTCGTGACAGATCAGCAATATCTGGATACCCTTTTCCATTTTTACATTTATAATTCTTAGATGCTGAGATTCATAAAATAACTTTGTATTATGTGTTTCAAGACCAAGATGGATGAGCTGCAGCTCTTCCGTGGAGACACAGTTCTGATGAAGGGGAAGAAGAGGCGGGAGACTGTGTGCATCGTGCTGTCTGATGATACCTGTTCTGATGAAAAGGTTCGCATGAACAGGGTGGTCCGCAACAATCTGAGGGTCCGTCTGGGTGATGTCATCAGGTGGGGAAAAGCACACACTCGTCATAAGTTCTTTACACAGCCCTTTAAAACAGAAGTGGTGTTAAGTCTAGTATCTCCTTTAGCATTCAGCCATGTCCTGATGTCAAGTATGGAAAGAGGATCCACGTCCTCCCAATAGATGACACAGTAGAGGGAATTACTGGCAACCTGTTTGAGGTCTACCTGAAGCCATACTTCTTAGAGGCTTACAGGCCAATCCGCAAAGGTGAGTGAGTCAGGAGAAAGATTTTAATTTGCCTGGCTGATTTCAATCTGTTTCAGTGTATGTCAACATGTAGCTCTGTTAAAGTGGAAAAACGAATATTATTGTCTTTTACCCTGTAAAGGTGATATTTTCCTGGTCAGAGGCGGCATGCGCGCTGTGGAGTTCAAGGTGGTGGAGACCGATCCCTCCCCCTACTGCATCGTTGCTCCTGATACAGTCATCCACTGTGAGGGAGAACCAATCAGGAGAGAGGTGGGTAACAGATACAGAGGAGAGGTTTGAATTTTTCCTCCCAAAAACTGCATTGAAACTTGAACATCTTGTGTTGGAACATGCAGGATGAGGAAGAGTCCCTGAACGAGGTGGGCTATGATGACATTGGAGGAGTGAGGAAGCAGTTAGCTCAGATCAAAGAGATGGTGGAGCTGCCTCTTAGACACCCTGCACTGTTCAAGGCCATAGGAGTCAAGGTACGGCACCCTTATTTTACACTGAGATAAAAAAAAAAAAGTGTTTGGTCTTCACTGTGGAATTTAGAGTGAGCTTCTGAGCTGCTTCTTCAAAAATGCACCAATCCTGAATTTTAATATACACAGAGGTTGTGGTACAATCATAGTTGTGCAGAAATGACCAGTGGCAAATATTCATTAGCTGTGTGGTTGACATTGTTGAGCCACTTTGGAGCTATATCTGGTACAAAAATTTCCTTCAGATTTAATAATAATAATATCTTAATTATGCCACTGTTATGCTTTATTTTAGTGTCTAATGTACTGTACATTTCAAATTTTTAATCATAAGAGCAAAGAAAGAAGTTAACACACTACCTCACAACACGTATATATGCTGCTTTTGGTTCTATTTGACTTGCTTTTAGTTTTTGTAATGTTGTCATAAAGGTGACTGACTCGATGGGCAAAGAAAATCTGTAGTTTCAGAAGTTCTGATTTTCTAAAACATTTTTACTAATTTTCAGCCCCCACGTGGAATCCTGCTATATGGACCCCCTGGCACTGGAAAGACCTTGATTGCCAGAGCTGTGGCCAATGAAACTGGAGCATTCTTCTTCCTGATCAATGGTGTGAACATAGATTTATCTTCTATATGCACTTATTCATGGTCAGGGCCATTTTATGATGATATTGGGGTTTGTCCCTGATGGAATTGCCTTGTGGTTTCTGTTAGTTATATGTTTGGATGTTAGTGTTTAGATAGTACATGATTTATCTTGCAATTGATACATAATATTTGAAAACATTAGATGCTGTGAGTTTATGGTCTCCTATGAAATTGAAATGTTTGGCTCTCCATTTTAGGTCCTGAGATCATGAGCAAGCTGGCTGGAGAGAGCGAGAGTAACCTGAGAAAGGCCTTTGAGGAAGCAGAGAAGAACGCTCCTGCCATCATCTTTATCGATGAGCTTGACGCAATCGCTCCTAAGAGAGAGAAGGTGAGCGGGAAGAGAGGAAAACTAAATGGATAGCTGAATATAACAGTAGAGTGTCTATTTATGATTTATGAGTATAATAAATGAAAATGGCTAGCAGTGTCCAGATCTTAGAAAGCTTTGAAATCACACAAGTGTGGCCCATTTATGCATTGTTTCTTTTCCCCCCTTTCTTTCTTTTCTTTCTTTTTTTTTTTTTTTTGAACAATTATCTTTCATTTATTTAAAATCTAGACAATAGGAGCTTTGTGATTTTACTGCTTCCTGATCACTAGCCAAAGTACTCACATTCAGTTCAGGTACTAATGGTTGGGTTAAGTTTAAAACAATGCATGTTGTTTAATTTTAGACCCATGGAGAGGTGGAGAGGCGCATTGTTTCTCAGCTGCTGACTCTTATGGACGGCCTGAAACAGAGAGCTCATGTCATTGTCATGGCTGCCACCAACAGACCCAACAGCATCGACCCAGCTCTCAGGAGATTTGGTAAGTTCTGTTTTAAAGTATGTATTCAGTGACTACAGTAACTCAGATCTAGAAGAGCATCCCATGCATGAATTCATGAAATGTTCAACCAATAATACCCACAGATTGTTGAAGAAAAATGTCATTTTATAACAGTCTCATCCTTGGTACACAGTGCACCAAGAAGCCAACAGTAGACATGCATTTAAGACTCACAGAACAATATAGATATGTTAAATTGTTGAGAAGCTCTGCATTAAAATATGGATGGATCTGCAGCAGGAAGGTGTCTTCATATCTAGGAAATTTGGTATCGCTTGTGTGGCTCACTAAAGCATGTTGTCAAAATCACTGATTAAAACTGCTGGCTGCTGTTTATTTTGTGGAGCTCTGCAGTTCACCAGTGGGTCAGTTTCTCACAACACTGCAGTTGCACAGTTTGAAATGCTTATGATAGGATGTTTCTGGCAGGTTTGACAAAGAGTCGGAAATGGATCTCACTTATTCATCAAATACTGATGCTTTGTGAAATGTAGATGGTTACTTTCGTAACTACAGTGAGATATTAGTTCTGCTGCCACACATAAGAACAGCTCCCATAAGAGAGGAGGCAATAACTGGTGTTCTTAAAATATCTTTGAGCTGTCTCTGGCATGTATTACATTGCTCTTAATTTGTTTCATTGGCACTACTAATTGTGTTTGAACCTCTACCACCTCCAGGACGTTTTGACAGGGAAGTGGACATTGGCATCCCTGACGCCACCGGCAGACTGGAGATTCTTCAGATTCACACTAAGAACATGAAGCTGGCAGATGATGTTGACTTAGAACAGGTCTGTACACATAGTTCTTTTCCTGCAGTGAGATGACACCACACCACACATTGTTTATTTTTGAAGGAGAGGTAGGGTCATGTGGTTAATTATTGCTGGTAGCTTTAAAGTGAAACTACAGTCTGACAGAATGAAATGGAAAACAAAGTCAGGTGCTCCAAATTTACATTCCTTCATCTCTGGCATTGATCACACCTGTGCAGAGTGCTGAGCATACTGCGTTGAAATTCTGCCTTTGCCGCTCCACATGACACAGGCATGCAAATCTAACACATTGGCACATGTAGGCTTACAGGATTATAAGCACTGATAGAGGACCTGGGAAGGAGTAGCTTTTTACGAAATACTGAGCTCTCCATGTATTTATGTAGGTAGCCAACGAGACCCACGGACATGTGGGTGCAGATCTGGCTGCCCTCTGCTCTGAGGCTGCCCTGCAGGCCATCAGGAAGAAGATGGACCTAATTGACCTTGAGGATGAGACCATTGATGCTGAAGTCATGAATTCACTTGCTGTCACCATGGATGACTTCAAGGTAAGACCCCTCTAAGATGGGTTTTGCTGTGGGGGGAAATTAGTAAAATGGTGCCATACAGTCTGTTAAGGGTCTTCTGAGTCAATACTAACTAACTCAGTGCTGTTCTGCAGTGGGCCCTGAGTCAGAGCAACCCATCAGCACTGAGGGAGACGGTTGTTGAGGTCCCCAACATCACCTGGGAGGATATCGGAGGTCTGGATGATGTCAAGAGGGAGCTGCAGGAGTTGGTTCAGGTAATGATGGTCTTTTAGAAGTGAGATCGTGTCTGAAACTGATCTATCATGAACTGTAAAATTAGAATAGTCTCCTTACTGTATGTTTCCCCCTTTCCTTAAATTCAGTACCCAGTGGAGCACCCAGACAAGTTCC
This sequence comes from Lates japonicus, assembly GCA_033238685.1. Lineage (NCBI taxonomy): Eukaryota > Metazoa > Chordata > Actinopteri > Centropomidae > Lates > Lates japonicus. The sequence continues at coordinate 243,125 of BRZM01000019.1, read as the reverse complement.
TCAAGTTTGGCATGACCCCATCCAAGGGTGTGCTGTTCTATGGTCCTCCTGGTTGTGGTAAGACTCTGCTGGCCAAAGCCATCGCCAATGAGTGCCAGGCAAATTTCATCTCCATCAAAGGACCCGAGCTGCTCACCATGTGGTTTGGAGAGTCTGAGGCCAACGTCAGAGAGATCTTTGACAAGGTAAGAATTATTTTTAGGCTGCCACAGAACAGGTGCAAAAAAGATTGAATTTCAAATCCTCAACCCACAGAACAACCACATACTTTATTTTGTTTTGTGTGTCTGTGTTTTGTTGTCAGGCTCGTCAGGCAGCCCCATGCGTTCTCTTCTTTGATGAGCTGGACTCCATAGCCAAGGCCCGTGGTGGCAACGTGGGAGATGGCGGTGGAGCGGCCGACCGTGTCATCAACCAGATCCTGACCGAGATGGACGGAATGTCCAGCAAGAAGAACGTCTTCATCATCGGAGCCACAAACAGACCAGACATCATCGACCCTGCCATCCTGAGACCTGGCCGTCTGGATCAGCTCATCTACATCCCCCTGCCTGACGAGAAGAGCAGGATCAGCATCCTGAAGGCCAACCTCCGCAAGAGCCCCATCAGCAAGGTGACAGGGCTGCTGCTCATAGTGGCATTAATACACACTACTTCTATGCAGTTTCTTTAGCAGGATGGTTTGTTTGGAGAATTGAAGTTTTATTATTTTAAAGTCATATTTAACTCTTAAAAAGACAGCTGCACTACATGGGAAAAAATAGATCAGAGTCAAAACTTAAACCTTTACATTTCTTTTGTGTGATAGGATGTCGACTTGGACTTCCTGGCCAAGATGACCAACGGCTTCTCCGGAGCTGACCTTACAGAGATATGCCAGCGGGCGTGTAAGCTGGCCATCAGAGAGAGCATCGAGAATGAGATCCGCAGGGAGAGGGAGAGGCAGACCAACCCCTCAGCTATGGTCAGTACTTCTTCTGTCCCCATGTTTACTTTTTCACATCTGGATGAGCGTCTCCATGCTACTGCTCAGCTGCTTCTGATCTTTCTCGTGTCTGACACTTTTTTTTTTTTCCATAGGAAGTGGAAGAGGACGATCCTGTGCCAGAGATCAGGAAGGACCATTTTGAAGAGGCAATGCGATTTGCCCGTCGCTCCGTCAGCGACAATGACATTCGCAAATACGAGATGTTTGCTCAGACACTGCAGCAGAGCCGCGGCTTTGGCAGCTTCAGGTACATTTTATGACACTTTCTATTAGCATGAGCTGTATGTTAAAGCTTTGTAGAAGTTAAATAGGAACTGTGAAAGGTCAATTTCAGACAAATCTTGTCTGTAAAAAGAAATTAGAGGATAATCTGCTTGTGCAAAAGATGTTTTTAAAAAGCTTTATTATGTCAGTCACAGCATTTCCCCAGTCACAACAGAAAATGGTTATTACTCCACACATCTGAGGACTAAAATTGCCAGAAATATTAGGGAGTGTAACACCGCAGGATAATCTCCATATTAAGAGATGGATAAATTGCTTTGTTGTTTCTCTTTTTAGGTTTCCCTCCAGTGCCACAGGCGGCAGCGGTCCAAGCCATGGCTCAGGAGGAACTGGCAGCGGTCCAGTGTTCAATGAAGATAACGACGACGACCTTTATGGATAAATGTACACTGCCCCACAGTGGTCAGTACTGGGATCACACCTGTACAAATTCTCACCAGATTCCACATTTTTAGGACTTTGTGCTTCTTTCATGTGTTCCTTTTTTGTATGATTTCCCTCGGACAAAGCATGTAGCCGCTTGGTTTGCCCTGGCTTTGATGTGGGTGGGGGTAAGGGGATGTTGGAAATGGAAGGTGAGTGACTGATGCAGATTATTTTTGTTTTTTCTTTTTCTTTTTTTTTTTCTTTTTCTTTTTTCAGTGGGGTGGGTGGGGGGTGGGGTTTTATTGAGTGGCCTCATTCTCAGTATATCACAACCAACATGAATGGCTTTAGTGACGGGATTCTATGCTAGACTATAAGAAAGAAAAGAAAAAAACATATTGCTAATGACTTCCTCTTTTTTTTTTTAAATAAACAGTAGCATATAATGTATTACAAATTTGTCAAGGTTATGTTGTTGAAAATAAAATCTCACCAAATGGAGGTGTTATCAGTGTTTGTTTTAAAATTCTTTATTGATACAGAGTTAATCTCTTGCCTTTTTATTTGATCACATGACAGTAGGGACACAGGAAACATGGAGACGGACAGAAATGACGTGACAGTGTTGTAGCTGGAATCGCACTTAGTTCATTAGAACATTATAATTGTATGGTATGTCTAGGCTATGGGGACAGCCCATGTGGATTGCATTATTATGCCACTTGGCACTGAAAAGGTCTTTCAAAGATAATTCAGCATGGGTTAGCTGTGTTTAGAAGTGTTTTTTGATAGCAGTGATTCAGTGATGATTAAACATTCTTGAGAGTCTTTTCTTTGTGAAACATGCAGGTGCCATGTGCACAAAGCTGTCATAATCAGGTAGAGAGGCTGTTCTGTTGCTGACCAGAATTAATCCAGTGGGAAGATTTTTTTTTATTTTTTTTTCCTCAGCAATCTCAGCATGTTATAAGCAGAGTTATGTCACTTCTATATTCTTCATCTCAAAGAGAATCAAAAATATTTTCATATCATATTTGAATTAATTTTAAAACTTGGTTTCATCAGTGTACGTGACAACAATCATTTAAAGTCATAACATTGCATTTCTGTGTGGGTAGACTCAGTATGGGTCATGGAAGGGGAAATGAGGATGTTCTGCATCTCTCCACACTCTCTTACCATCCCGCTGTGGAAGGAGATTAAAAAATTTGTTATGCTTTCACTATAGTTACACATGACAGTTTGTATTTACAACACTCAATAACTTCGAGTGACAATGTCTGGCTGTTAAAGACAAACATGAGCAAGTGGTTGTGAAATCTTGAGAGGTGTCGTAAGATCAGCGACTCACCTCGACTGTCGGGACGATGAAGCGCTCGTTGCGGTCGAAGGATTCGATCAGCTTCATGTCGTCCTCTGACAGGGAAAAGTCAAACACCTGCAGGTTCTGCTGGATCCTGGAGGCTGTCACGCTTTTAGGGATGCACACTACACCTCTCTGAATGTGCCACCTGCGGATGTCACGTGATGGACAGTTGTCATTTATGTACACATAGAAGTAATCCAAAAAACAGAATTGAGGATGCTACGAAAGGTGTCACAGACCTTTGGTTTGCGGTTAAGAAGATGCTCTGCCTTACCGGAGTACGACGTGGGCAGGTGTTTTCTGGTATCTTTTGGCGATGGCTCCCAGTCGAGGATCCTCCAGCAGACTTGGTTCATCGGGAGAGGCCCAGGGTCTGTCTCCGCTGCCCAGAGGACTGTAGGCCGTTACACAAACTGCCACTGACCTGAGGCAGAGGAACGAGCACAGGAACAGGAACATTATTTTCTTCTGAGATAAAGGATTACCATTTTGCTGACATGTTGAAGTGGCATTACACTGACCGACAGTGTGACAGGAGATCTGCTTGAGACAAATAAGGATGGCATTCCACCTGTGGCACAATGATACACAGTTTTTCTGAGCATATTTCTGAATAACACATTCACTGTTGTCAAAACTATTTATTTTGGCCTATGAGAAAGTCTCATTGTACCTGGTTGATCACAGGTTTGTGTCTGGCTATACTGATGATGTCGTCAGTCTGCCTGGCGTTGAAGTTGGACAGTCCTCATAGCCTTGACCAAACCTTTATCCACCAGACTCTCCATGGCCGTCCAAGTGAGTCTGTGGCAGAGTAGCAAATGCCTCCATCTTCCCATCGAGGCATCAGCTCCTTCCCCCGCCTAAAGCATAAACACACACACACAATGAGATGAGGGACTGTGTTAGTAACTTCACCTTCACAGTGATCCTGGGCCACACAGTGACAACCAGGGGGAGACAAAAGCAACTTATTGTGTGTGTGTGTGTGTGAAGCTGCTCACTGAAATGCCATGGGCCAGTGCATGAGGTAAAGGTCTAGGTAGGAGAGACCCAGGTGGGCTAGACTGGTCCTGCACGCTTCTTCAACATCGTCTGGGTCATGTTTGGTGTCCTCCACAGTTTGGAGGTCACAAACACCTCCTCACGATGCAGAGCCTGAAGTGAAGGGTAGGATGCAGGAATATGTGAAACCACTGACTATTAAGTGCTAAACTTAGTAAAACACGGATGGTCTGTTTGATTAATACGGTAGAAATCAAGTCATGTGTCATCCAACCGGCTTCCTGCATCTCTATGGACTTTGGAAAGTCTAACTTGACCCTCATGTGACTGTCAACATTAAACATCTAAATTATGTTGCAGATAATCTCGAACAGTCTCTGAACAAGTAAGCAGTGACCATGGGATCATTTTGTTATCTCCCATTAGTGTTAAAAATTAACAACTTGAAAGACAACATGGATGAGGAGTTTTAAAAATGATAGATTGCGACAGATTTAAACTTGCAGCTGCATGACAACTGGTCTGTCTACTGATGAAGTGATATGGTTGAAAGCTCTGAAACAACTGAGGAAATAGGGATCTCTGCTGACCTCTGCTGATGCCATTGTCGTTGGTGAACCGTCAAAACTATATAGCCAGAGTTTCACCTTCCCAGGTCCGGACCTCAGAGCCAGAGCTGTTCCCACCTCCCGTTCATTGCTGTAAGCGGCGGCGCAGTCAATGGGTCTGTACCCGCAGTCTAAAGCTGCCAGTACCGCTCTGCTTCACCTGAGAAACAATGGCATAATAGCTCCACACTTTCTTTTATGATTCAATAATGTCAACAAACAAAGCCTGTGTGAAGTGTTTAAAGTTGCACCTGTCCTGGAGTGCTCTTCCACAAAGCCGGTCCACCATGGGCATCTTCTGCCTGCTGAGAGAGTCACGGATGCTCATGTTCCAGCTCTGAGGACCTGACGGAGGAAAGGCACAGAGGAGAGTATGGAAATGGACCTGTGGTCATTCAGTCATCATGACTAAGCCCCAATACTCTGTTACTGATTATCACTACATCTGAATTCATTAATCCCTGCACCACAGCAGGGCTCATGTGCTCATATACTCTACATGTCAAAAGAAGCCATATCCATCATACATGTAGGCAACAAACAAATAACATTCAGTGGGACCTGCTTTTTATTAATATTAGTTTTTTTTCTTCACCTTAGTTGAAAGGGATACGCAGTGAAAGATAAACCTTCTGCGAACCCAGCCTAATAGGCCAGAAATAGCTGATGCAGCTATATGGCATTAGTCACAGGCAGTTACTGCAGCACATCTCCTCGAAAGCCTTCCCATGGTTCAATACTAATTGGCTGCTACAGTATCTCACCATGTGATGCACATGTACACACTACACACACGCTGCAGTCGCTTCATGATCAGCCTCTCTTAATGCACATCACCTGCCCTCACTGTCCCCGCTGCAGAACAGATTGTATAATTGGATCAACGCGCTTAATAGAGTCAGTAAATGGCGCACAGATTAAACCTCAAGAGAATAAAATCTTTTATTTCTCTCAGTCAAGGCTTTGGTTTCCTACCTGGGGTCGCTTCTGTAGGTAACCATTGATCAGCTGTTGTGCATCTGGATTTTAACAGGCTGGGTCAAAGTCTGTCTTCATTTGTTTATCTGTAACCTACATGATGGAAAATGTCCAACCCACTGTAGTCACCAAATAGCACAGTTAAATACATTACCAATGTTTTACATACAGGATGCCAAGCATGATTTCTCAGCTCATTTTGTTTCAGTTTGTATGTTTACATGAACATTAGTATCACAATTTTGTTTTTTAAGCTATGATGTTTTTTGGGCCTTTAAACCGTTATTTAACTGAAAACATGTTGACGTTGAGGAAACACCTCTTTGGTGGAACCTACAACAGTAAAGGTGTATCATGTTCTGTGTTAACTCTCTATCCTTCAAAAGTAATTACAATTGGGGTGATGTAGTGCAGTAAAGTATAGTACCTGGGAACAAATATAATAAGAGAGCTGGGGAGTAATCTGATAGAAAAACCAGGACACAGAGACACCAGGTTTCCTAATTATTCTAATGTGTGCCAAATGTGCTGTTGACCAAGTTTCATGGTATTTAGCCAGTTAGCAAAAAAAAAAAGGATTGTAATGATATAATGATGCTCAACAGAGATGAAATGTATTGTTTTGTTTTGTTTTTTTTCCATTACTAGTGATCAGATGGAAGGAACCAGTAGAGTGGTGAATGCAGGAGAGATAAATGGCCAAAAACAAAGGCAGTCATTGTTCATCCTCAGCTGTTGAGGTACAGTCGCTGAGATGTTGAGGAATCAACACACACCAATATCTGCATGTAGGTGATCAGAATCCTGATACTGTTACGATCATCCATAGGATATGAATAACCAGCTTTCATGTTACATGTTAACATCAAACCACAAATAGGGTCAAACAAGGACACAGATGTGCACGTGTACGTGCATACATTTTCACCTTTGAAAGACAAATGACACAAAACTGTTAACTTCATGATTTGGTTTTATTTCTTTTCCATTTTGAAAAGATCATAATATTGTCAAATGCACATAAGCAGTGACAGTGAGTCTTTCCAGCAGCAGTACATGTGCATTCTGGTTGTAGCCACAGTCCGCGTCCCTCTGAGGCTCCGAGAGGCGGGACGCTACACACTCATGGCAATGTCATTCAAGTCTTCCCATCATCTCATAGTATTCTCAGTATCTCTTACGACATAAAAAGTGCATTTTTTCAAATATGCTGTATCTATACATTTTCCCATAGACATGATATATATGATTTACTAGGCTGTCTGCATAAACCATCCACATACATACATCTTATCATTGCTGTAAACTACAGAGAAGAGCTGAAGAGAGTTTCTAGAGCCCTGCAGCTGAGACGCATTTAACAGCTGCTTTTAATATTACAAAACCTGTTTCAAACAGGGTTTTCATTTGGATAAAGAAAACAGACGTGAAGTTCGATGTACAGATGGTTCAGAGACAGAAGCAGTCATCAAATCACAAACTGAGGACTCTATGAAACCAAAAAGTAGACACCAAAGGTGGTCTATTTTGCTCACAGTAGCACCAAGACATGGCCTTCAGATGGCAAGAGAAAGCAGAATATACAACACAGCTGGGTTTCAAAGGAATGATCAACTATTTACTTCAGACTAATCACAAGCCCATCCTCTGGGAAATTCAGCCTGTACTTGTAACGGCACTTTACAGGGATGTATTACAAAATCATTGTCTCTATCAAATCTCTGGCTAAAACCTTTGCTTACATACAAGGTACCTTATTGTGATTGATTTTTTACATTGCTTACTTACTGCTTTTTTTCAAGATCACCAGCCCCCAATGGTCACCGCCTAACACAGCATAGGGGTCGGCCTGTTGTGCACTCTGCACATGGCTGGTTGTATATATTACAGTGTGACCTGTGTGTATGTGTGTGTGTGTGTGTGTGTATGTGTGTTCACATATGTGGTGGCGACACCAGGCTAAGGCACCTAAATGTTCCCAGATATCGAAAGGCCAGGCTTTGAGCACAGCTCAGAAGGAAAGCAATCTAAGAGTAATGTGCAGATTGTATCATCTGTTTATAGCATGGGATTATTCCAGATTTTCCAATGCAGCTGAGATATGCTAGTATTGTTTGAAGTACGCGGACCTTAAGTGCTGCCATGGCACAGAATACAGTTGATTATGGGGGAGACAGACTTGATTTTTAAACAGTAAACGCCCATAGACTTCAAGCACAATGTTTTATTAGACTGGAAGCATGAAAACGAGAAGGCAGTGGGACAAAGCTACGTAAACTGGGGTTTTTGCGCTCAACACACCAAAGCTGCTGGGTACACTCAAGGCAAAAATAAATAATCTCATTGAAACCCCTTGGAAAGAAAACCTGGAAAAAATGTGTCTTTTAAAAATATCCCACGCCTTTCTCATCCTATCACAAAAAGACGAGGATCAGAGAAGTGGACGTCATATAAAACCACTGATAAATCCGTAAAAAACAGAGTTAAGAAAAAGAAGTTCTGGCAAAAGCCATGATTGTCCCGAGCCCCTCCTCAGCACCACGCTCCACTGCTCAGGCGCTTATATGTGTGTGTGTGTGTGTGTGTGTGTGTGCTTGGGCCAAAAGACAAAAACAAACACAAGTAATTACATCCTGATACTGCCATCAGTTGGCACTTCTCCACCTCCCCACTGTGAAGTCCCCATAAAGCACAGGGTCTGTTTAACATGTATGGGTGGGAAGGTTAATCCGCAATAAGGGCCAAAAATATAAGGGAAGAGAGGACAGGCAATAGGGGTCATTTTCTGGGTCATCGGGGTGGTGGTGGAGGGGCTGGAGGCGAGTCCTCCTATGACTGGGGGAGGTGTTGTCTGATGATCTCTCTGGACTGAGGGGGGATCCTGTCAGGGAAACGGACCAAAAACTCCACAATGAGGTCACCACGCTGCGACGGGTTCTTCGAGAAAGGCAGGCCTTCTCCTCTGAGCCGCTTCACTGTCCCCGGCTTGATGATGCGTCGTGAGGGGGAGAGATGACGCGGTTTTCCAGCGTGGGAATGCTAACCGTGCAGCCACACAACGCCTGGAGAGGAGGGGGAAGAGGAGAATGAGAGGGTTAATATCTTTAATAAGAATGAAATGCCAAAGCCTTGAATGTCCCGATGACTTAATGTTTCCGTGAACTAAAAACTTTACTTTATCATCCCTCGGTACGTCATCGTGTTTTCTGTGTGTGTTCATCATGTGTGTGCGGTTATGTGTGAGAGAGAAAGAGACAGAAAGTAGGCCTTCCTGACAAATCATTTTAATATCAACTACAGCTCTGTGGGGTCTACAGATCAGCATTTGGAACAGGAACATTAGGAAAACATGACTTGGCAGTGGAGAAGTTTTCCAGTCTTGTGTGTGTCCAGTGTGTGTGTGTGTGTGTGTGTGTGTAGGTGGGGGAGGAGTGCGTAAGTGTGTCAGTATTGGAGGGGGCCACACAGTGCACAGGGGACTAATTTTAGCAACCATCTCATAGCCGGGGCTAATGAAGTGAGGCAGGAATCGGCTGAGCTCGTAAATAGTTGGAGGGCTTGTCAGATGGGCTGGCAGGACGAGGAGAGAGAACACACACACAAACACCCACACAAACACACACACACACCAAACCTCACTCCTTATCACAACGGCTGATGAATCCAGTCAGAGCGTAGAGCGCCAACCAAACACATGGAGACCCAGGTTATCACGATCACAGGTTTTCCAGTGAGCATCACCACCAGATTTGGCGCTTGAATAGAAAGAACTATTTAAATCCACAACTCTGGGTGGAATGAACATCCTGATGAATAAAAAAACTTTTCTTATATAATGCATTTTCTAAGCAACTGTTGGAAAATGTTTACTTATGGCAAAATACACGGTAACAATACCATATGGGTGTGGAGAAGGAAAGATGGAGAGCTATAATTCCCAAGGGAGTGAAAGGGTTTAGGAACAGAAAGTAAGGGATTAAGGACATAAAAGGGACGTTAAAGTAGGTGTTCTAAAAGGAGGATGGTGAGTCATGGTCGCTAGAGTCATGCTGGGGAACGCTAAATATGTGGTTTTGATGTCCCTGGTTTTGAGTCTGGCATCTGGTCTTTTCTTCTTTCTGCCTTTTTTTTTTTTACATATCATCTCCCTTGCTCTTGCTCTAATAATGCAAAATTACCCATAAGGTACTTAACAATAGAATAGACAGCCACTGTACTGAGTTGAATACAATGTCATTGTGACAATGCTAACAAGCCTAGCAGGTATAGAAGTAAATACATTGTTAGCCAGCATATTGTGTGCCAGTGTATTAACATGTTCGGTATTGGTATGTATTTGGGTTTTATAGGTATTTGGTCATAAACCAAGTAGTAGAGGTACTAAACTCTTGACCTTATGATGGCATTAGATCAAAGTCAGGAGCTTTTGGCACCTGTACAAATTTCATGGCAATCCATCGACCGGGAAAGCAACTGTACTGATCTGTATTTGTCCAATTTATTATGGCCTTTATTTTTAACCATCCAATTTGAACAGAGCACATTTCTTCCCTTTTAAATTCCATTGATTGGTTGTTGAGATGTTTCAGTTGAATCAAGGGTGAACCAACTGACCACCAACTGAGAGACGCTGATATCCCCTAGTGCTACGCTAAGCAGCTTGTGGGTGGAGAAATGACATAACAGCATGTTAGAGGCAGATACTATGAGTTGGAGCTGAAGTCAAGAGACTTAAGGAGGCTGGTTGTGCCGGGAAATGTTTTATTTGGGAAGGAATTTGACAGCCTATTCTTAGATATGTTTTAGATCTAATTATTAGGCAATATGCTTTAAGGCAAGCTTTTTGATGGATGAATTCAATCTTTTTCCAAAACATATCAACTCCTAACACCATTCATCTCAAGGCAAACAGCTCCTCATGATGTTATTGTGGATTTTTCCCATGTATATGCTTAACCTTCAAGACCCTGGTCCATGCCATTACGCGGGGAATGTTGTACTAAGACAGTTTGGGGGATTTTCTTGCCTGTCTTGGAGGTGGCTACGTGGACAGCTGAAGTTCAGTCGAGCGTGAGCAGCTGCTCCAGAGTTTTCCGCCATGACATCATCCCCCTCACTCTCCACGACGCTATGGGGTGATTTAGCCTATGACTGTGATGGAGACTAGTGGCTCAATCCTTCAGTTATGAACAGTTCCATCTACTAAAACAAGTCTTACACACAGAGACAGGTTGCTATGACGCCACACACACTGCCAGCTGATCTGAGGACCCACTGATTGCATGTTTCAGCCCAGATAAATATAGCTCGAGACCGACACAAACACACACACACACTTTGATTATAGATTTGTGTTAATCGCCATGGATTATCTACCTGTCTATCTAGACTTACATTCATTCCCTCATTTTCAACATAAACTGTTAATCATGTTTCATGTACCAGCTAAAGGTGCTCCTCACTATACTGTAGACTGTGACTTCAACTACATTCTGTCTTGAATACTGATGGTTGTATTTAAAATACATTATTCATAAAATGTACATGCTGCCTTACTTAAAACAGATTCAACATCTTTCCACCATCGTGATAAACAGTATATTTGCCTTTCTGAATGCTAATAGAGGTGGAGCTGTGAAAGCTGTCCACTTAGCCTTTAGAGCCCAACAGCTACAGTTAGCACCTACGTGCTCTCGACGGGTTTTTGCTGCTGAGCTGAGAGCAGCTGTGATAGGAGCCAGAAATGCACCGCCACCGATTATACCAGCACACTGCAGAGGCATCATTACGTTAGGAGAGCCATCCTATACATCCAGGTATAGGTTGGTTTTGGGAGCTGGAATCACTGTGTCAAAGTCACACTAAGCTTCTCTAACTGAGTCTGACTGTTGTCACAGTGAGGACACTGCAGGCTGGAGGTTGCCACCAGCAGTGTCTCTAAGGAGTTTACAGAGGCCAGAGGAGCTGAGTGGCGCTGCTTGCCAGCTCATCGGGGCAATGTTCTCAGGCAGAAAACAAATTGAACAACCAAATAGCAGGAGCTGCTACAGCAGTCTAACCATGACAAAAATAACTATATTAGAACTTTTGGGAGTTGATTATTATCTGATCTAAAACAGATAACCTGATGGATAATCATTACATGTGTACTGGGAACCAGGAGCATGGATTTGACTCATATATCTATTGCCATGTCTCATAAATGGGCTATTGTGTAAGAGTAGTGCATTGTTTCACTGTGTTACTAATGTCAACTTCCTTTATTTGTACCAGTCTTAGTAGCAATATCTTTGTAACTTTGTCTGTTTTTGTTCATCTGTTTATATTTTAAAAATGAACTAAAAAAACGCATATGCTAAGATACCTACTTTCTGTTTCTATAGTTTTGAATGAGTTCCTTGCTAATTGTCTGCTGGCTAGGTTATATATCATCTACTGGTGCATTACAACATTGCCATTTTATGGTGGCAGGTTGGTTATGCCAGGTTTTCACCGCAGCATTTAGCATCGCCTTCAGGGAAGCAGAGTGGAACAGTGGAATATGAGCTCCTATTTGCTTTGGATACAGAATCATCTGACCCACTTCCCTAATATTCCCCAGATACTCCCCCCATCCCCCCACTCCCACCCTCACCCCCACATCTTCAACTCCTCCCACCCTCCTGCATCCCGTCTTTGGCTGCATCAGACGTAAGTCTCTTATCTGGCTGCTGTGAGAGCACAGGGTTTTTAGCTGTGGGAGTTCTGCAGTGCAAACCTAATCACTGTGGAAGGTTTGATCAAGTACCATCTCCTGCTTAATGTGACTCAACCAAACTCTAATGTGCTCTCATTAACTAGGCTGTTTTCGTAGTTTGTGCTGTGTTTGCAGGCACCCCCTGTTTCCCCAGTCAGTGCTGCTTTTGAGAGGAAAACAGTCTAGAATTGGCTCGAGTCAAGTACAAACAACTCCCTTGACATCTCCAGCTCTTTGAGAACACCTGCCGTTGAGCTGGCCATGTGGAGAGCAGGGGCAGTGAGTGGCATGGCTATTAGAAACATTAAAGGCCTGTGTAATTCACAGATGGAGCAGAGCCGCGGTGGACCCATTGCCCTCACAGGAGCGCAATTAAAGTCCTGCCAGTCACGGTAATAGCAGCCTGGATTGTCACCACCGTCACACTACGATCCATCTTTAACCGAGTTGTGTTTGCAACTACGCACAAAGATGCAACAGTGCGAATGCTTGCATTCATGTTTATGCCTGTGTGTAGCTTTATGTGTGGCCGCCTGCATTTTGATTCATACAGCAGCGGTGCAGAACAAGTGAGGACGACGGCTCTGTGCCGGTCACACAGGGACACCACATTCCTGCTGGTTCTCTCACACTGAAGTGACAGAGACTCTGCTCACACTGATCTTGCCCTCCAGCAACACACACACACACACACACTCTTCTCCTCAATATGTTTAATATGACCACCCACCCAGGACTTAAATCCTACCCTTAAATTACAGTCACACCTCCTCACCTCATCCACTGTTTGCCCATATTGAGTGACAAGAGTGATATGAGGAAGAGCAGCAAAAAAAAATCATCCAAAACTCTGCCGATCCACGAATGCATTAAAGCCAACCTCAGCAGCATTAACTCCTCATCTACATGCAAAACCACGACAAAGAGAGAGGACTGACAGTAGATAGAAAAGCAGACAGAGGAGAGAGAGAGAGAGGTTAGGTGAAGAAGGGCAGACACACCTCTTTTAGACTGATCTTGCAGTTATAAATTATATTGGAACCGTCTCTCTTGAAGTGGGCGTGACCTTTAAGTACAGCCAGGCCAGGAATACCTCAGGGGTTCACTCCCCTCCTTTGGGAAGGTGATCTTGGTCCCTCCTTCCAGCCCTTCTTGATGATGCTAACAAGCAGGATCTTGTCCTCCGCCCCATGTTCGCCTGGGTTCAGCTCTTCAAGGGTGATCTCATGCGCTTGGTGCAGCTTAAGGAAGATCTCTTCCAGCGAGACCTTCTAGCTCAGGACCATAGGGGGTCCTGCTGCTTTCGGCCGGTCCCCAAGCGCCTGATGGCTTCCCCCCCACCTTCCTCCCCAGCCTCCCCTGGAATCACATCCCTCCCGAAAGCCGAACTGCCTCCCAAATGAGCTGAGGTCGCCATCGGGCCCATGTCCAAGGGTCCTGCTCTCAAGGCTGCTGTGGTCACAGGAAGGGAGAAGCCGTTGAGCGCTATGGCTGCGGGGTTGAGCCAAGAACATGTCGGCGGGGTTGGACCACCGGGGAAGGAGGCGAAGGTGGCGGGGTTCCGTGGAAGGTATAGGTGGCATTGCCGAAATAGAGCTTGAGGAGCTGCTGCCTCTCTGTTCTCAAACCTGAGAGAGAGGGAAGAGAGAGAAAGAACATGAGACCACACACACACACACGCCAAAACACCTGCTGAAAACACATTAACATGAACTTGTATACCAGACGCAGGACCTTGCTCGGAGAAGACGAGGAGTGTGGGTACAGCATAGAGAAGAGTGGAGTTCGCGTATGTGGAAAAACCATATCACCTCTTTCCATCTTCTAACGGCTCTGGTGGTGGAGCAGCCTCATGAAAGGCTCAGGTCACTCCATCCAACACACAACACACACACACTAACACACACCTTTTCAAGCAGAGACACAAGCACAAAACACCCACAAATGCAAACTACAGTAGTCGCCAAGTATTCATATCTCAAACCACACAATGATCTTAAGCCATCTGTCTGTCAGCTAACACACACAGTTACACACACACCACACCGGCATTGAGGTAGACTAAGGTATTAGAGCTGGCAGAGTTGTTGAGATTAAAGACAACAATAGCCAACCTCATACAAGTTCCTGCACGTATACAAACACGAAGACACGGAGGAGACATAGCTATTACTTCAGTGACTGAAGTCCACCTAAGTCCTCCACTGTCATATTAGACGGTTGAGTCTGGTTCCTGTTTACTTCAATAACTACTTAATCATCATACTGTTTAACAAGGCCTCACTGACAGAGGGCTGAGGCCTGCTCTGCCTGGGCGCTTCTGACAGTGATCCTACACAGACACACAGACAGACAGATAACATCAAACCCAGACACCCCGCCCCCTCCCTCACCTTCCTCTCTCCTAGTTGATCATAGACGACCCTCTTCTTGGGTCGCTGAGACCGTAGGGCCTCTGCGATCTCCTTGAACTTCTCCTCATGCTGGGCGATCCTTGTTCTTGTCGGGTGGAAGCGCAGCCATTCGCCGGGTACTTCTCTGATCTCTCCTCGTTGGAGCCTTGGGGATGCCAGGTCTTGTAGTAGTCCTTCATAGCTGCGACGCCAAGATACACTCAGGACTGGGACTCCCACCACCACCACCACACACACTTATTCAGCTTTGGCCGTGGTCCGGGCTACTAGGGAGACAGACAGAGGGGTAGTAACTGTTAGGGTCTTTTCTAATTACTCCTCCGAGGCGATGCTGCCCAGAGCAAAGACTATAAATGACCTGGCAAAGGTGCAGAGTGTGCTCGCGCTCTCCTTCAGGGGCTTTACTGTGAAGTCTGTTTAGTGATAGTTTGAGATGTGGACACACAGTGCCTGGTTGTACTAACTGCTATGGGGGATGTGGGTTGCCGTTGATGGTAGAGTCAGTACAGAGCAGAGGAATCCCTTCATCTGCTTTATCAGCAGCTTCTCCTGTCAGATCAGCCTGGCAGGTATAGACGACACCTGAACAATTCATTTCTGTATGCACTTATCAGCACTGATCATACTGGACAGATCTGCCCACCTCTGCTGGGCAGAGACACAGCCTGTCAGACGAGAGGAACCCTGAGACACTGCGGTGCTTCTGAACAGGACACAGGAGCTCTGTTTGACCATGGCAGCGAATAAAAAGCCTTGTTACATCCCTCGATTATAACATGCTGCTTATATGCTACAGACAAAGAGAGATACCTCGGTTCGCTATCACGGGGGTGGGGGCAAAATCTAAAGCGACATTTATAGCTAGAATTTAAATTCATAATTTACACCAAACCAGTGATAAACCACTGATAAACCTGTGAGATATTTCCACATTAATCCGCCTGATGCCACGTTCAAAACATACCAAGAGATCGGGGCAACGCGAAATAAAAGGACGACGAAGAAAGAAAGGAAATGCGGATGAAATAAAGTTAATCCTACCGAGAATGTTTCCGGAGAACAGATCAGCATGGCCCGGCTTCTATGCGTCTCTTTCCTCCGACCGTTATCTGCCTGCCCCGGCACCGCTGAGGGGTCCTTATAAATTGACGTCAGGACGCCACCGGAGGGATCACAGGCTCTGAAATAACTGGTGACCAAACACCGCGAGCGCATCTGACGTTTCACTGAAAACCCTGACAACTGCCTATCCTTGTCAGCCATAAAATCCCACACCCGTCACACCACCGCAACTGGGATTTTAATGCTGGTCGGTACTGCAAATCACAGGCTACAAAATGTGGAGAATAACAAAGCTCCAAAAGTTAGTGATTGTCATTAATAGTCATATGTTTAAAACATCCTCACTTAACTTATTTGAGGCTGAGATGCGAGGATATAAACACCTTCCTCGTGGTGGTGTAAGAATTTAAAGTCTAACCCCCCAAAACATACACACACACACAATTCCATGATCGTGGATAAAATTTACTGTCAAATCTGCACCCAATTTGGCAGCCACTTAAAGATGGCGGAAAAAAAGAAAAGGTTTCCTCACTGAGCCTGCTGCCTTGTTTATAAACTGATCCTGCTTGGTCCCAGTTCAGTCTCAAAACTGTTGCAGTCTGGAGAGAGAGCAAACCCAGCCCTCCCTCCTTCTCCCCTCCCTGACAGTCAGAAGCAGAACCCTTTGTTCAAGGTCTGTCTCAAACACACTCAGACTCAGAGTTACATTTAGGGGTTGGGTACTGAAGAATCTAGAATTAGACCAGTGGGGCTTTTGTTTCAAGCTTCTCCTGCAGCAGTCTTGAGCAGGCATGCCTGTGAGGTGTGGGGTCCACAGTGAAGGAAACAGAGTCATATTTGAGAGAGAGAGAGAGGGAGAGACAGACAGAGAGAGAGAGAGGAATGATAGCTGACAGAATAGCAATCACCCATAAAAAAAAAACTGTATGCGTGTGTGTGCGCGCGAGATGGTGTAGTCGTGCCTGGGTTGAGTTAGTATAAACACAGCTGAGTCATGTGTTGACTCCATGCACACACGCATTTTGATCTTCTATCTTTATAAAAACTGCAGATTTATTCAGACTCCTACTTTCCCAACACTAAACCTAAAATAAAGCCCAGCTTTAATCCTTTCCTTTAACTCTAAAGGTGCACAGTCCTCCTTTAAATGATCCACTCTGCCCTTAACACCAGACCTCACCTCGAGTAAAATCCCAACAGTAACCCCAAGATCAAACCCTGTGATTCTGTTAAACACCCTAGCACTTAAAATCTACTCTAAACCTTAAGATTCAACCCCAACATTAACCAGTTGAAACAATTCACCCTAAACACCCCAGCTAATCCAGGATATGTGTGGGAACCTCTGCTGGAACCTAGATTTTAACATAGCAACCCTCTTGAAGACCTCAAGATTAGGCAGTAAAGCAGGATCCACCATCAGGCCTTTACCAGCTGATATTGTCCTTTAATATTGTCCTTTAATAGTGCATGTTAAAATACTGAGAACCAGTTGACATATAAGGCTGGAGTTTCTGGGCCCAGTGGAGTTCGGAGATGCTCCGACAGAGTGGTAATGTCTTGTTTTACCCTTAATTTGACCTTAATACACATCAGCCTACCTATACTTTTAACAGTAACCCCAACCCCAGACTCATCAGTCCCACACTCCTGAGATAAACCAACATTAACTTAAAAAAAAAAAACTGTCCGTCACTGTGGGGGAGACTTGGCTCTTGCAACAGACTGAGAAGACACACAGTACATCCTGAAGGCCAAACATTCCTCCCTGACTTCACCACTGTTTTCAGTCCAAGTCAACAAGCAGCCCACCCATCTTTCTAAAAAATCACATATATTACAGCACCGGTGGAGGTCTGAGTCATTATTGATGACTTTTACTGTTAAGTGCACAGGAAGGTACACTCAGTGGGGAGAGACATTGACCCAGCTGCTTTGCTGGGTCAATGTGAGGGGGGGGGGGGCGGGTAAAGACTCATTTAAGCTTGAGTCATCACTCCCCACTGGACCAGCGAGGAGGTGCGAGAAAAAGTGGGTGTCTCGATGGAGGAGCCTGTCTGACACATGCAAACACACACACCTGCTCTCTCTCTCTCTCTCTCTCTCCCTCTCTCACACACACACACACATGCATGTATGTATTTTAACATTCACAACAATGTAGGGAAGCTGCTGCAGAGCTGTGGAGGAGAACGGAGAGAGACACATTCCTGCGTGTCCAGCTGAGTGTGTGTGTGTGTGTGTGTGTGTTTTGGCAGCAGGGAGGGGAGCTCAGGCCAGTGCAGCTGTCCCAGAAGAGCAACTGGTCAGTGGTGGAGTGTTATTCATGCGAAGGTCCTCTGCTCAGGCCTGTGACCGACACAGGAACATGTTGAAATCGACTGCAATGCGCTGACTGAAACATCCTGTTAAAATGTGGTCTGTAACCTGTGTGCGCCAAGTGAGCACACACAGGTTACACAATAATCTGCTCATAGTTGTTACTGTCAGGAGTTCTTGCATAACTGGTTGGATTCCAGAGAATGTAAAAATGACATTGCTGGAAAACGTACAACTCTGTTTGTTTTATGTCTGCATCCTGATTGCCAGCGATGACCGACGGGAGCTGATTCCACGTGCTGTACCGATGCTGAGTGTGCACTCAAACAGTCTAGGAGCAGCTATTCCTGACCTGATGCTGGGTTTCCATGGTGACACAGGAATCTGCCAGACACTGATGTGTCTGTCAGGAATGCTCTGTCTCAGCAATGGGTCCTATAAGCACGTGTGTGTGTGTGAACAGGGGATGAGTTCAGGAAGAGACATCCAGTGAGGCTAATGCCTGAGAGCCGACTGTCACACAAACATCGACTGCTTGAGTGTACTCTGCCACCTGAGCCGAGAGACGGGAGAACAGAAGGTC
Source organism: Lates japonicus (assembly GCA_033238685.1). Classification (NCBI taxonomy): domain Eukaryota; kingdom Metazoa; phylum Chordata; class Actinopteri; family Centropomidae; genus Lates; species Lates japonicus. The sequence continues at coordinate 224,412 of BRZM01000019.1, read as the reverse complement.
GATCCGAGCGGGCGAGAGACGACGGGTCCAGGGGTTCGCAGGAGCTCGCGCCGGAGGCTGTTTTTCGAGTGCGAGGAGGAGGCGTCGGCGACGACGAGCGTCTGTAAAGCATCTCCCACCTCCCCTCCCTCCCTCTTCTCTCCCCTCTCGCAGCCTCAGAACACCCTGTCCTCTCCACCTCCTCTCTCACTTCTACCCTTCCTGTAACCATAGAGACCACCGTTGCCTGAGGAGAGGTTTTCTCCCAGACAAGACGTGGTGGTGGTGGTGTCAAACGAGGATGTTGGATGACGTGTGCGCGCACATGCACACAAAAGCACACGGCTCGATTTACAGCATCCCCCCTTCTCTTGACTAATCTTTTGTAAAAGCTTCTTTCAGTTTGCGGACATGTGCCGCTGTACCTTCGCACAGATGCAGAGAACAACAGGATGCGGATGCCAATCAAATTACTCACAGTACACGCTTGTCATACCAGGCTTCTTACACAAGGAAGCTTTAATTTCAATCTGACCATCTGCAGCGTTATACATGGAGAATGCAGATTTTGGTTTTGATGTAAAGGCTGCACGGTGTATCGTGTCCCTAATTGGTGTCCGAACCGATTTCACTCCTTCACTTGTTCCTTACACCTCGATTCACGAGCGTCCCAGTTAGGTGTGTCCCCATGTGACCCCGTCCAGGAGTGTTTACGTCATCAGTCTTCCTGCTCTCAGAGCCTCCATGTATTACATACGGTCCAAGATCACAGAGCCGAACTGATAAATACCATCTGTGAGACACCGAGTTCCCTTTATTGAACGGAGTCGTGTCTCCTTTGTGCAGCCCGGCTCTGTAGCTCCCCTCCAGACCCATTCCTGATCACTGACTCATAAAGAAGAAATGCTTCTGACATTAACAGTCGCCACATAAGACAGGCAATAAGGCGTGAGCTTCAAGGCTGCAGAGGTGCAGTGTGATTATTATTATTGAGATGGCACAGAGCAACAGAAGAGGTAACATGACATGGGTAATTAAAAAATGTGGAATCTGTCTTTGATGCACAGTACACTCTGAAGGTCTGATAAATCTGAATCACAGTCTGCCTTTATCCTTAAATGCCACCATATGTTTATGTAAGTCCAGTTACAGACCAGCTCCAACAGCATTACACCCCGGCTCTTTTAGTAATACCAGCCGGATTAGCAAATTGTATTACAGAGCACATACTACTTTATAAGGAAGCCAAGTGGTGTGGCACACTGTAAGTGGTACTTGGTGTATCTTCCAGCGCGTGTGCTTATTCAGACTGCAGTTTTTGTTCCTAACAGACACAGATGAAACAACCAGAGTACATGGTCAAGAAGGTTTAAGTAGCTGAGCAGATTAAAATAACATCTCTTTGGCAGAAACAAGCAAAGCACTTTTGGCTGGACATGAACATAATACTGGCAAACGTTCTGTTTCTAAACATGATCACTTCATACAAGCAGTCATTATATTCATCTGTATGTGTACAGTACCTAGGATTGAGACATTTCAGATTGTAGCCCGTAGATTGACGCTAGCATCGACAGCGAACCTCCAGTAGTTCCATCGGGCCTTGAACCCAGTCTTCCTAGCATTCCTGGTATAAGTCCCCTCCCCATTTTAAGAAGGTACTACTAAAGTTATAAGCCTATTAGATCTGTCCTTCAACTTCCTCTAAATAATTTGTGGACCTCTGAACTTCTTTTTTTTCTGTTAGATTCCACATACGGGTATGAAACTGACACCTAAAGCCCAGAGATGAATTCTGATTCATGAATTCTGCTTCAATAAATATGTGCAACATTCTCTCAAATCAAGAATAGAACAGATGGTGTTGAAACCCAACAGGCAAGTTATATAAAAACAACAAGGCATAGACATGAGAGAAGAAAGAAAGGTGCGAGAAAAGGTCTGAGTTTAGCACATAACATGTCTTCTGCTCCTGACTTGGTTCTACGATACTTCATTGTACATGATCAGTCAAAAGGTGTTTTTCATAAATGCACAAAAGCTTTGATGAACAGTCTGTTTCTGTCACACAAAGCCCTAGCTCTTGCTGATATGACAGCAAAAGCAACTCAGTACCAGTGTCACTACTTGGAAAACTTTGTGCTCCAGCAAGAGTTTGTCTGTGCAGAACAGATGTTTACTGCCACAGAGGTGTTTCATCCTCCCAGTCTCCAGCACGAGTGTCGGGTTCAGTCTGTGTTAACGGATAATGTGCAGGTATCTGAGGTCGGGGTACAGGAGGTTAGCTAGCAGGGACAGGAGTCGGGGTGCGTCTTTGAGACAGTGTCCTGGGTAGCGGATGAACTGGACAGCCTTATTCACAGAGTCCTCTAACTCAGCGTACTGCTTATTGCTGGGCATGGCCTCCAACATCCCCAAGGTCTGCATTCACAGAAAAAAAAAGAGAAACAGAAGGTATTTTTAGGGGATAATTGCAGACTAGAAAATGAAAACACTCTATTTGCAGGTTTTGTTGCATACTTGCTGTGCTTTTGCAGAGAGCTGCAAGTCGCTGGTGGGTTGGAGTCGAAGCTCGGTCTCCGATGCCACCTGGATTGACAGGAATGCTGCCAGACTGCGTACCACCACCCTGAACCTAGACGTGCAGTAGACACATATTAACAGCTGGTTTAGCAAGTGGCAAATTAATGTTTTACTCTCAGGTCTACACGTGTATCAATTTGCTGATAAAATGCATGCGAGCGTACCTATTAGAAACAGGAGACCTCTTCCCCAGGCCTATAGCTCCCAGCAGCCCAGAGTTCAGCCTTTCTTCTCCCAGCTGGAGCAGCCTGGACTGTAACTTCAACAGACCCATGACGACTCCCGACACTTCAGTTTGGCCGGCCTGCGGCTGAAGCTGCTCCGCTGACAGGTTCAGCGCTTTGTGCCACCAGAGAAACAACTTGGCTTCATCCCCTGGACCACTGGACAGACAAAACACATCACAGCACATATAATGGTTAATACTCAGACTGCAACACGCTATCAAACAAAATCTGTCCTGTCAAAATGATGATAATGAGGAAGAGCCAAACCTGGGGAAAACTTGATTGGTCCACGTGTTAATTAGAGCCAGAGTCCTTCTCTCGTTGGCTGCTGTGTATTCACTGTTGAGGCGCTGCAGGATGAAGGCGTAGAGAGTCAGGAAGCTGCCTCCTGAGTGGCTCTCAGAGAGGAAGTCGTCCACTGTGAGCTCAGGCACCTGCAGTGATGCCAACACAGGACCCCAACCTACAGACTCCTCCTCAGCTGAACAGGGAGAAACAAAAACACAGACAGTGGGAGGAGAGACGTGAATCCTTACATTCACATTTAACTATACTAAAGGGAGAAAATTAAAGGACTAAACCAACCTTTTGGGGAAATTTCCTCTGTCAACTGGGAGTTAAATATCGATCTTATGTAAAACAATATTTTATATACAGCCTGCTAACATGTGCCTGGGTGGAGAGACATCTGCCAGAGAAAAACTCTTAAGCACTTCTTCTTACTGTAACACTGTATAAGCTGACAACTCTACAAACAAAAGTAATCCTCAGTTAAATAACGTGGGTGCTAAGAAAAAAAACCTAGATTGTTACTTACCGTGGTTGAAGTACGCTGTGATGCACGCCTCCATGATCCGCGTCATGTGCCGCACCGACGCGAGACAGCGGGTGCAAGCTGTGAGAAGAGGCAGAATGGGAAAACCCCTCCCCTTCCTGTCCAGCCAGGTGATGACATGGGCAGCGAGTGCCTCGCCTGTCGAGACGCCCACCCCGTTCAGCAGAGCCAGAGCGTCGCTGAAGAGACCGCAGAACGCCATGTGCCTCTGCTCCAGCCCCGTCTCTGCAGGGGGGGCAGGAAATAAATGGTAAGAACTGATCACTCATAGGTGACACAGCTGTTAAAGATGATAGCGAGGACATCTCACCTGGTGGGTTGAATGTGACAATGCTCTCCAGGAGTGTCTCCAGCTGAGCCTCTAGGCCGCTGAGGTTGATGCCGCCTCCTTGCTCCAGAGTCACCAAAGACTGCACACACCAGCACACATACGCTCCAGCCTTCAGCGTCTCCTCCTGACAGATGGAAAGACAGAGATTGTAGTGTTTTTTTTTGTTTGTTTGGGTTGATGCTATACAGAAATAGATGCATGAATAAATACATAACTGTCATTTATAATATATCTCACATGCTATAAAAGATATTCAATATATTCCCTTGCCTATAGGTGACATTTGAGTCTTAAAGTAAAATATGTCAATTTTACCAAAGAAATACATTTATTAACTCATGATATTTGCAAGTTTCATGTGCTATGCTGAGTCTATCTAATTTAATTACAGCTTTTCATGCATATTTCTACAATAATTAGTAGTACCTATGTTAGACAGAAAGGCTATTTTTCAGAATGAAGTTGGTGTAATTAAAAGGAACACACATTGCTGGATCTCGGAGCAGTCCTGAGTACAGTACAGCTTGGAAGTGTACTATATGGATTTTGCCAAAGTCTGTCTACTTTGGAACATTATCAAGTGGTGTATAAAATGTCCTTCTTCTGCTCTGCATCGACAACATCGATGAGGATTTAAGTGTTGCATTTATGTAATTTGGCTGAGTGATACAGAGCTGGCAAAGGAAACGGAATTGTTTAAGTCTAAATTTAATGCGGATGTTCTAAGCCTCCCACTTTTACACAAGATGTGTCTGCCTGAGGGTGTGGAGGTGCTTACATTCTCTAACATTAGGGTTCCTCTATATAGTACAGTTGCTCAGTGACAATTTTATCTAGTACCTCCATTCTCCCTATAAACTGACTCTCATGAAATCCAGGCTGTAAGTAGCTTAAGAAGTTTTCATTCATTTATGTATCTGTAATTACACTCGTCCTCTCAGTACTAAATCATGAGGGTTTTGTGATGAATTTCTGGGCTTGGAACCTGGTCTAATACTTGCAGTGCTTGTTTGGGAGATTTAAACCACCTTTAATTTAGTGTGGCTACAATGGAGAACAGATGGACCTTAAAAGGTTTTTGATGCATTAATAAATCTGTGACACTGTGTTGTCTCACTTGGTGTGGAGCTTCAGTGGGGCGGGGGTGGAGCCCCGCAGCACTACGCAGTGATTTCAGCAGCAGCTGAGGGGCAGAATCAGTACTGAGCAGCAAAGAGGGAGGGTAGTGGGTGCTGACATATCCCAGAATGCCTTGGTATGAGGACAGGTCCAGTTGATGCCAGGGCAGAGAGGTGGACTGGGCCAACAGACTGAGCAGAGGGGAGTCCTGCAAGTAGAGAAGGAAAAACGTGAAGCAAGTATGAAACAGGAGGGGGGTAGAGGTCTGACCCTAATGTGGAGCTTAACTAGTCTAGACTCACCTGCTGACTCAGAAGCTGTTCCTCCTTTGCCAGAAAGACAAGCATGTACAGCAGATAGACTAACATGGTGTGCGACTCCTTCTGAGTACCCATGTCTGGTAAAGTTGGATATGTTGTGGATGCAGGAGGTGTTTGTAAGTGGTCACTCAGGACGCTGACCCAGTTAACTTCACATAACACCTCTCCCATGAACAGGAAGCAGCTCTTGGGACTTCCTCTCTCCACCTGCAGGCACAGCGAGGCGAGAAAATAAACAAAAATCTCTACTGTCGAAACATAAACCTACAAACTAGTCTCAACTGCCTGTACGCAGAATATTTATTACTTCTGATTATACATTATATGTTTGACTCCTACTTCATGCAAGCTGCACATTTATGGCTAAATTAATTCTGGAAAGTAATCAGAATATCCTAACTATACATCAGTTTAAATGTATCTAATTTAACTGAAGAACCCTCAACAAGGAAATAATGGGGAATGAAAGATAAGATGAAAAGACTGACTTGATTACAAGTGAGAAATGATCTACACAATCCAAGATGGACAAAATAGGTGATACTTTTGTTTGAATAATGACAATACCAGCTGTTCATACACTTCTATTCGTTTTATATTTCTTTAACCTGTCTAGCAGCCCCCGTAGAGCCATGTGGGTCTGGGGAGACAGGAGCTTTTTTCTAGGAACAGGGTGTTGAGACTATAATTACGTGAAGTGAGGCTAATAATAGGACCTGGGGCCAAGGACCGAGGTCTCAAATTAACAAGCTCCCCTGTGTCGTGCATTTCTAGATCAGTGTGCAGAGTTGGGGGGTCAGGGGTCGGGAGTCAGAGGGTAGAGTGTCTCACATTGAAGAGCTGCTCCATGAGCTGAGTGTCGGGGTGCAGGTGTCTCCAGGGCAGGCTGCGGAGGTGCGTGTGGTACAGGTAGAGGAGGTACTCGGGTGTACGGGGCGAGGTGCAGCTCTCACAGTACTGCATCATACACAGCCAGAGAGCTCCCCTCTGACCAGGGAGCAAACGATCTGCAACGTACCAACGCACAGGTTTTAAACAACCTTAAACAGTAAAGGCAACAAAGAATAGCAGCACTAAAAACACACACTCGTGTGAACATAGCAGCACTCTGGCCGACCTACCTCTGAATTTGTGATGCAGTGTGTCGGTGAATTGAGCGTACAGTCCAACCAGACATCTTGCCGCACTCGCATCCGTCTCCAGCCACGGGTAACACTTGAGGTTACTGAGACAAAGAGATTCTGATATTAACATTGTCTTTGTTTTTGTAATTTTCTTTAAGCAGTAAACTGCTTTCTCCATGTATCAACCAGGAGAATCACAGTACAAACTGGTGGTTGACCTATAACTCACACACAAAAGTAAACATCTAATGCACACTTTTCTCTCTTAATAGTTTTATTTAACAGGTTGTGTTTCAGAGATAAAGGAATCTCTCACTGGTGATTCAGTTGGGTAACGTAACTACTACAACAGAAGAAGCATCTGCTGTCCACCTGCACAAGAAACGATTACATCTAAAAAAAATCTTGTGGACTATGAATATTTTTTTATCTGCTGCCCTCTCTAGAGTCTCTTGTGTCTGTGCTCACATCTGTTTCACATCTGTCTCACTCATAAAAGCCCTCCTCTATCTAAAACCATTGGTTGTCTGAGAGCTGAGGATGTCCAGCGCTTACCCGCCATCTTCAGTGTCCACAGGAAAGATCCAAGGCTTAAACAACTTCACAATCTTACTGTGTAGGTCCTGCAGAGCTGCAAGAGTAAAAGAGACATTTCTCTTTCATAATGACAGCTAATAACAGAAAAATATACAAAACAAAGGGTTGAACTCAATGAATTAGTACCAAGTCTTACGACCCTATGGCAGTTACCTTTCAGTATTTTGCTGCTGCCCACTGACTCTCTGGCGCAGCTACTGAACTGCACACTGATTAGACAACTAACCAAATGGTCCCAGAAGGAAACAACCTCAGTGATGTAGGGAGTCCAGGCAGAGTAAAGGCCGAAGCTGCGGAGGTCTGGTTTACTGAGACGACTCCGCAGGAAGTAATCACTCAGCCAATCAACTGTCTCATCCACCTGTTAGCAACCAGCAAAGAATGCAGCACTGTTGGACTAATAATGAATGGTAAAAGTATCAATTTGTTAGCTACTATCAGATAAAGAAGTAAACACTTTAACATTAGTTACCTGCTGAGGAGAGAGGCTGACGGGGGATCTGTAGGGAGAGGCTTGGGGCCTGACGGCACGGCTGGGGGCATCAGTTGCGGGGAGGCCTTGTTCAGCTTTGCTCTTGGTGCTGCGGGATGGAGGTAAACAGCCCAGCACTCGCAGAGTCACCTTCCAGCACTCTGGACTCAGTAACTGGTTTGATGAGCCTGGTGAGGTTAAAAAAAATGCCTGTTTGTTAAAGTTGCACATCAAACACAACTAAATATTCTTGATATTTAATACTATCTTAGTTCTTTGATGATTGATTTAGCATGTGTGGCACGATTTGGAACCATCTCATCTTATGGGGCAATGTCAAAAAACCCAAATTCTGTCTTGATAAATCATTCAACAGCTAACTTTGACGGCATTCGTTACTTAATTTAATCTTGTGCTGGTGGGAAGATGAGTGGGAGGCATTCTTTCAGGAGGATGAATGCGTTTTCTCTGAATCACTTGAATGACAAACAATCAGACTTTTCAAAGCAGCCCCTGCTCCTCAGTGCATTACCAGGCACTGTGTAACATAAAGACAATGAGAAGCTGCTGCTCAACGTGAAAGATTCTCAAGCAATTCTCTGCAAGTTAGTTTTCATTCAGTACAAGTGCGTAGTCTGATGTGGTCTAACCTCTCATTTTGTCATGTTCTATCGTTAATTGTGCAATTGAGATGTTAAAAAATGGATATTCGATGATTTGATTAAATATAATAAAGGATGAATCAAGTTAATAATTATCTGAATCATTAAACTGAATCAAAGAATTCTTTGTACACACATACACACTTACTGGTCATAAGCAGACGCAGGCAGTCACTGTAGTGATCAGGGAAATGGTGGCGTAAAAGCCAGGTCCAGTGTTTGGTGAAAAGGTGAAATGGCGTGAGAAGCTCAGGCTCTGGGTCTCGGCCACAGACGCAGAGAGCTTCGTGGATCAACTCCAGCAAACGGGTTCTCTCCGAAAATACAGGATGGGTTTCATTCAACCACTGGGACAAGTCAAACTGCAGGGGGAGGTAGTGGCTGCTGTAACTGCACTGCTGTAGATGTACAGCGTATATTTCATCAGTGTGTTGCATTTGAGTCTGGACTAACCTTAGTGAGCAGCATGAAAATGACATCAGCGCTGTCGAGGTGCAGGGACATCACCACGTCTTGGTAGAGAAAGACGAGCTGAGTGGGTGCTGCGTTAGGGGTGAAGAAGGGGGAAATGAGAGGGCAAAGACGCCGCTGCTCCAGGATGGTCTTCAGGACACGGCCACACTCTTCTGCATTGCCCTGGATAAAGACCTAGACACAAATACGATTTAATTCATGAGCAGCTTTTATCAGTTAATATAGCACACATGAAGTTCAACATGAAGTGAACCTGCTCATTTAATTAACTGTTTAACTGGTCACATCTGTGCCCTATTTATCTGTAGGTCCTGCTGGAGTCAGGCTCTACACATTGTCTAGGTCCATGTGATGTGGATTCCCCAAAAGTACAGAGATTTCTTCAAATGCTTCACATTCTGGTTGTGAAGTCTCAGTGGCTGAAGTACTATCTACAGTGTTTTGTTATCTTTGCTTCACTTTTCATCCTTAATATTCTTTCTTTATTTCAATCCAGGTGTGAAAGTGAGTGTGAATGGTTGTTTGTCTTTATATGTCAGCCCTATGGTGGACTAGCGATCTGTCCAGGGTGTACCTTGCCCAGTGTCAGCTGGGAAAGGCTCAACCCCCCCCCCCCGCTATGGTATTGATAACAGATGGATGGATATTTAAATCCATATAAATATAATCATAAGAGAATCAGCAGCGAGCCAGTAGTTAAAAATACTAGAGCAGTGGCATTTCTGATTCAATATCCTTTTTAAGTAGCCCAAAGGGGCACTGTGCTCTAGGTCTGTTGGCTTAGGGTTAGAGCAAGGCTCTTGGAGACACAGGTAAGATAAACAATCTTGCCCATGGATACCTGGATACTATTGTGTATTGTGATTCAAGTTGTTACAGGTTAACTTTGTTTAGAGTATTATAAACAAAACTAAGCAATGGGTAAAAGACATCTTGTAATGCCATGTGTATGTGTGTGCGCACCTGTCCCAGTATCTCCACACAGGAGGAGAGGTACTGGCGTGTTGGGGGATGTCGCAGCGTGTCCTCACACACAAAGGAGACCACCTTGTAAAAGGCTGACACACCAACATGCTGCACTGCAGGAGATTTCTGTGCCTTGTACATGTTCACCAGAGCCCTGAGCACACAAACATGGTCCATGCTTTAGTTAGTTATTTTGATCAACTACCCGCCTTTCCTTCCAAATGTGCTTTGCTCTTATATTCTGTTTATACTGACGTGATAAAGTTCTCAGTGTGGACAGCAGCCTGGGCCAGGCTTTGAGGTGGAGGAGCCATGGCGTCGTTTTGGAGTTTCTTGATGTCCCTGCGCAGTGATGTTATTTGAGTCTGCACTGCCTCCTGTCTCTGGACACGCTCACACTGTGCGATTACACACACACAGATTAACAAACCACAGCAAAGACTTTACAGTGGTATCTCACAATGTGACATATATGCAGTTTTAACGGTTGTACCGTGACAGCGATGTTTGCAGGTCCCTGGCATGGCTGCCCTCCCTTCCCTTTACATTCCAAGGCCATGGTGACTTGCTCTGGTCTGTTCTTGTACAGCAGAGGAAGGCTCTCCAGCAGTTCCTGCTCCATTGCCACCTGCTGGGCTTCACGTGCCACTGCAATCCTGACACCAAGATGGAAGCATTTCAGAATCAGTGTGTAGTTTTGTATATGTCTGTGTATGTTTGTTTGTGTACAAACAAGCAAGCGCATTTGTGCGTTTGTGTATGTGTGCACTATGTGCCTCTGATGATGTGGAAATGCTTTAATGTGTGTATGATCTCCATATACCTGGCCTCATCTTGCAGAATACTGAGGTCCTGCTGCAGCAGCTCAGCAGCAGCTTTAAAGTCAGTGAGGCTGGCAGCAGGTACCTCAGCCACTGGAGCCTTCAGCTGCTGCAGCTCTGGAGCTGGACGGGGAATTGGATGCTTCTGCAGGTTGGACAGGATACGCTCCCTTGCTGCAAACAGAGCACAACATCAAACTACTGATAAACTAAATGAAAAGTCGTACCACTGCATATCTACAATTAATAACTGTGTACCATTGTTGAGGCTGGTGTAGTCGGTGAAGCCGGGATTTTGGGCTTGCAGGAAGGTTGGCTCGCTCTGCACCTTCTCCCACAGAGACAAAACCTCCCTCTCATCATACTGCAGACGCTCCTGGTCTATATACTCCAGCCACAGTTCCTACAGCACAACATGACAACACACGTTAACATGTAAGAGCAATATGATATAACACAGCAGAATTTTGACTAACCCGCTCATATGTTTTATTTGTAAATACAGACACACAGAAAAAGAGACACACCCACCTGATGCCGCTGCATGACCTGTGCCAGTCTGTGGGGTTCGTACTCTGCAGGAAGAGAGGGAAGGTACACTTCCTGCTTCTGCATCGTCTCATCATCCAACCACACGGCAAATACACCAAACAACCTGTAGACAACCAGTCAGCTGAGATGTGAGAGCCTGTAAAAATACTAATGTCTGGTGCTATCAGCAGAACAACAGGAAGGATGCACACATTGTGCATTGGTGCCCTACCGGACCAGCTCTGTGTGCAGCTGAGGAGAGGTGAGGTAAGGGGGACGTGGATTGTCGGGAGTTTCGTCGCCCTGGCTGTCTGATGAGGGTGTGTGTGGTGGGGGCACCCTGAGGGCCTGGCTGGCAGCATGGTGGAAGTCTGACACCTCCTGTATTCTCTGTCTCAGATCTCTGAGTAAAGTGGCCTGGGATGAAGCCTGGAAGAACCTTCGCCCGATGCATCCTCCTGCAGCCAGTCTGGTGGACGACACACAGAAACACAAATGTGATACCTGCGCATATTTACATATCCTGGTTTCTCTGGGAAGGGACAGTAATACGTGTGTGCGCATCGTACCCATACTCAGGCCCAGGCTGTCTGAGGTGGAGCTGTAGGAACTTCTGCCAGACCAGAGGAAGGAGTGGGTGGTCGGGGGGTGTGGCTAAAGCCTGACTGGCCCAGCGGTACACCTGAAGCCGCTGCAGAGACGGGGCTACTGGCAACTTCAGCCTCTGCTGCGCCTTCTGGCTCAGACACAGACACACACTGTTAATGCCAGCTACATACAACACACCATGATCATGAACCAGCAGTAGATCAGACTACAGAACACTCACTACAGTGCTACTTTGGCTTTGCAAGTACTCTGTAATTGCAGTGTGTGTTAGGTCAAATGTGGTGTAGTGCAAAATTATTTGAAGTTCTCTAACAGTTTTTCAGCCACTTGTATTGCCACACTTTTGTACTGTGAAATGTCTTGTTAATTCTCTGATACTGAGTGCTTGCTTTTAATAATAATAGTGATCGAAATACAATATACAATAACTTGTTGTTGGTTTGTCTGTATACCTTTAAGGCTTGTTCTGGGGAGATGTTTGGCTCTGACAGGAGCTCGTGTTCAACACAGCGTCTCAGCTGAGAATCTTCCTCAAACACGCCCTCCATATTCAGCACCAGCCAGGCGAACCAAACCTACACAACATGCAGACAACACCAAGTCTGTCAGGACTGAGTGCTTTACTGACATGAGCCTTTCAGCACTTGCACATACTGCTGGTGCTTGGGGGACCCTTACCTCTGCACCCAGAGACTGGCCCTCTATGAAAGAGGGCGTGGCATTTCCAGCAATCCAGCCAACCAGGGAGGAGAGCAGACCACGATCTCCATGGTAACCCAAGGCATTCTGCATGAGGTATGAAAATGGAAAAAAAATTACTGTTTTACATGTGTTGCCATGTTAATTTATGCTTTAATGGTAGCAGACTAGTTTTATCACAGTGTACGTGAAACAGATGTGGCTTGCATGGTGTAAAATCTGAATGAAGGTCAAAGCTTAATGGGTTTATGGTGACTTTTTAGTGCACCTCACCACCAAGCTCTTCCTCTTTCTGTAATGTGTGACCCATTAAATGTTAATGGAATATTTATTTTCAGAATGTTACTTAAGGCAGTTTACAGTGCTAAAATCAGACATCTGCACCTTTGAGACCCACGAGAGTCCCTATATTATGCAAATCTCTAACAAACCGAGTAAATACCTTATGCTGCTGGTACAGAAGTTTCTGAACACATTCCTCCTGGTGGTGTGTGAATGCAGCACAGCAGATCTGATCCATGAGGAATAGGACTGTTTTGTCTCTGTACCACAGATTCTGCTGAGTTAGAATTCCAACCCAAAACTCCAGCACCGCTGCAGCTCCGACACGACCGGGCTGCGAACTCTCCACCACATGACTCTGGAAGATAAAACACACATTTTTACCCACCATCTTTGATTTGGAGAAGATATATTTGATGAGAATGGTTACACTCATTTTAGAAGACGGTGTTGTTTAAAAATGAACCCTAACCGTGATCCACATACGTACATACATAAAGTTAAGACTCTGCAGCCTGTTCCTAATTTCCTCTATGCCTACTAATTCCCACAGTAATTTTCTATCTTTCTGCTAACCATTCAAGGAATCATGAATATCAAAAATTGAAGTTTATAACAAAAGCTCTTTGAGACAAACCTGAATGACACTGTTCAGCAGTCGGACATTGTCTCCATAGGTGGTTCCTGTAAGGAGTGGTGCCACCCGGTGAGTCACCTGCTGTGTCACACCTTGAGGACACACACTGTCATACTGCAAGAAGAGCTGGATGCAACTTACAAACCTGGCATTATGACAATAGAGACGACAATAAATCAAAGTGTTGGAGATACATTACCTGCTATAATAAATATCTTTCTTTCTTTTCTTTTACAGAAGGTGTGTCAAAGATTTATCCTTCTTACTGAGCGTTGTTGAGCAGGTAGAAGCTGAGAGGGTAAGTTGGGGGTAGGATGTTGTCCAGCAGGTGCACAGCAGCTTTCAGGTGGCGAGACTGAATCAGAGTCTTAAACAACCCAACTCCATCAGTACAAAAGTGTTCCAGGCTAAAATAAAACACAGAGAGAAAATCCACTGGAGATTAAACTTCATTCAAATTCAACATCCATAAACATTTACCTTGTATGTGCGACAACAAACCTGTGTCCCACTGTTGTCATGGCAATGGACAGATAACATCCAATTGGGATGCCGGCTTTTACAGCCCTGAGAACAGAGTGCATGCTGGGAGAGTGCGTAAGTTCCGGGGGCGGGTTGGACGCCAAAGCGGGGACAGACCAGGCTCCTTTAGGGCTCTGGGCATTGCCATGGAGCTTCAGCCTTAGCAACAGTTGCCATGCCCATTGACTAAAGGATGCTTCAGGTGATACGCCCAAACGTAGGACACTGGCAAGGTAAGACACCTGAGGGGAGGAAACAAGAGACAGATGGAGAAACAGAAAGTCATTTTGCTGAATGCAGCCAAAGCGGATCACGTTACAAGGCCGGGGTTAGCAGGAGGATGGGTCACCTGTTTGATCCCCTCTGATATGAGGCCACTGTATGGTTTGTCAGTAAGGTACTTTTGATAGGCTTCAGCCACCAGCAGAGCCACTTCACTGTGGAGGGATGAAGACAGGGCCAGGGAGCCATCCTGCAAGAGGAAACAGGTTTAGTCATGTAATTACAAACTCACAACTCTGCTGTCAGGACTCTTAGAATCATAATTTTAAATGCACCCACAACTACCTGTGTGTGACCCCAGTTCAGACCCTCCAGGATAACACAGGCCAGCCTGTTCTCCACAGCAGACAGAGGATGCTGGAGCAGCCAGGCTCCAATGACACATATTTCCTCAGGCCGTGGCCGCCACAGACTCAGAGGCAGCTCTTTACACAAGTACAGAGCCACCTGACACGCACAAGACACACAAACAAAAACAAAAACTCATGAATCTGACATCTGCCAAATCATATATTTTTCCTCGGAATGTAGAACTACTTGCAATTAAAACCATAAAATCATTATACAATAGCAATACCAACCATTCCTACAGTCTGTATGGTCTCTCTTAGTCTCTCCAGGAGCACAGAGATGACATAGGGATGGGCTGTTGCTATGGCAGCCAGCAACTCCCTCCCCACTTTTGAGTAGATTTCTCTGGTAGACACACTCACATAAGACACCTGAGGCAAAATAAGAAAAGAGATGTCAAACAATTTAGACATGATACAGTATGTCTTCTATCCAGGGGACCAGGAAAATGAATCTTTAACCAATGTTATTCAGTTTATCCTTCCAACTTTATCTTTTTCTTATGTCATTCTCTTCAGTAGGAAAGACCAAGTCTAACGTAGTTACAAATTGTGCTGAACAATGGATCAGATGCTCCACCGTGGATGAAAGCGGATAAACTATTTTCCATGCGTATTTCATATAGAACACCCTTGGCGTAAACAAGAGATCCATCATCCACACAGTAAATACAGGCTTGTGATGTTTGTGAAGTGCTTCCTTCACAGTCAACCTTTGCTCCAGTATTTTAATTAATGTGGTCTGTATAAAATATCTGTATGAAAGTTAGACAGAATCTGCTTTATTCAACATCTAAATTGCGCTTTCTTTTTCTGTTAATGGCTTATGCACTTCTTATACCTGGTAAATCAGCAGCGTTATAGTGGTGATGAAGGTGGGGTCAGAGTGCTGAGTGGGTGTAGCCATGTGTGCTAGCGCAGTGAGGAGGGAGATGCCGTCAGAGCTGTTCACTTCGCACAGCCATTGCTCAAATCTCTCCTGGTGCTCTGGGTCTGTGAGAGAGAGACAGTCATAAAATATCAGGATGACAACTGTCAGTGGAGTGACAGTTGTCATCCTGACGACTCCCCTTATTTATACCTGGGTTTTCAAGTCCCAGTGGAGCATAGGTGCCAAATATCTTGTGACATGTGAAATGTGAAATTGAGTTCAAGTAGTTTAAGAAGAGTTCAATTCAAAAAGTTTTTGGGGTGTTTTTTTTTTTTCAACTGCCTTAACAATTGTGTTTAAGATACTTCAGCTTTCAATGTGATGTTGAAACTGTGGGGTCACATCTAAGCACTGTTACAATGCCCATGATTGTTAGATTTTTTTAGGTTTGTAAGATTTGTGCAGGTTAAGTGTGTATACTCGTACCTCGGAGGGCCTGAATGCAGGAGTGCGTGTCAGTAGCGGTGCTGAGTGTTTCTAGTCCTGCTGTTTCTGCGCTCTGCATAACATAAAGGACCCTCCACAGCATTGAGCTCGACAGAGTCCCATACGGCATCTCGGACATAAACAACCAAATGCCCAACCTGTGAGAGGGGACCACAGACAATAAATGCAAACGTCCATAAAGTGAATAATTTACGGTTAAGATGGAAACTTGAGCCCAGCTCCTCACCTTTTGTTTCTGAGTACATGTAAAACAGCTCTGAGGAAGAGATGATCGTATTCCAGCTGCAGTTTGTCCAAAGACAGAGAGTGCAAATGAGAGCTGGATCCACCGGCACCAGTAATACTCACATACTGGGCCCAGTGATCACTGACGTAACACACTGTCATTCTGAGGGAAAGGAGAGAAGACAAATATTACAGACATTTCATGTTTTCTGATTTTAATAATAATAATAATAATATGTATTTTTGGCTTATATTATCAGCACGTTTACCGTATGATGTGTCCTATTCGTTTGACTAGCTGTCTGTATCGCGCTCTGTTGTAGGTTTGTAGGCCGAGAGCGAGAATTTCGATGAGTGAGGAAGCAAAAGCAAACACACGCATCATCTTCTGACTGGAGCAGGCCTGGGGCTCATACACACCTGGAAACAGAGCAGTCTGTCAGCTCATATGATGAGTGATATAAACCAACAGACAGACACACAGACAGACAGATGGACAGACTCTCTTACCCTGCTTGCTCATTCCCAGCATATGTGAGTAGAGCTGCTGGAAGGGGAACTGGGTCAGCAAGGAGATCAGATCCTCCTCACAGAGCAGCAGCCAGCTGCTCTCTGGATTCTCATCCTAAACACAGAGACCAGCAGGACAATGCAGTTAGAGGTTAAATGACTAGATACTGCACTTACTTAAGAAAACAAGTCATCACATCCTCTATTTTAACAGTTGTCATGTAACAGTTCTTTTAGGCAAAATGAAAAGTGTTAGCTACTTCATTTTTTATCAAATAGTGATTATATTACATGTGTAATAAAATGTGAATTTTGGAAAATATCACGCTATCACATATCATGTTACTGTCTTACAAAATAATATGTTTCTTGAAGGTTTTGAAAACAAAGTGGTTCCTAGGCAACACATTAGTGCTGGCAGCAACCATGGGTTTAAGCCAGCAGACTGATATTTAAATGGTCATAGGTGATCATTTGGCACCCTTTTTCAACAGCTTTAAATGTGACGCAGCAGATCAGAACAAAGACCAGAACAGTCTGTTTTAAAAATCACCATCTAAAAATCTCAGTGACATGTCACTTTTTGACAGACATAAAACTGGATGTTTGTAATTATAACTGAATCACAATCAGTGAAGGAAACAAAAAGAATATATTTACCAGGAAAATAAAACCATGTTTGTTTGCCTTTTGTTTTTTTAACCTCTGAATTGTTTTTTGTTTTCAAACTGTGATGTGGAAGTTCGGTTTCTTTTCTCAAAATAGAATCACTGGCTCCCTACACTTACCTCTTCTCCACCTTCATCCACTAGGGTCCAGTTACCGGACTCAGGTCCAGAAGCTGTGGAGCTCTGGCTCTCACATGGTTTCATATGGCCCAGAAACTCTGCACGGTGTCTGAGTCACAACAGAAGAAACCACTGGTTAGAGGTGTGAGGTTGTTAGACCCTGAAAGGATGACCTGGATTCTCATGGAAAACCACAGACATGTAACTGGAGTGAACAATTCACGGTGAAGTGAGTTAAAAAAAAAGAGTCACTGTTAATGGGACTACTTTACTTACCTGGCAGGTGACATTAGGATGGCCAGAGCTTGCATGAAGTGCTGAACTCCACAGGTGTTCCCCCAGACTTGAATCTGGGGCAGAGAATAAGAAAACTCCAGTCATCTGTATACACAACCACTGACATGAACAACATAGCACGACAATACATCAATAAAAAATAAAGACTGTGTCCCTAACTAACCTGAAGGAAGGGTGCAGACCACTTTCCAACCCCAGCAGGACAGCAGAGAAGATGGCACAGCAGGTACAGGTGCTCTCCTGACCCTCCAACATGCAGCAGGACTGCCACCTGGAGAGCGTAACCAGAGCCTTGTGAGGAAACGCAACAGCAAAATACCTCAACCAGTGGAACATGGATTACGAAAAGTGGTTTGTGTGTGAGTACCAGTCTCTCCAGCCAGTGATGGATGTCTGTCTGGAATTGTGTGTCATCGAGGACTCTACGTGTGAAGCTAAACAGGACACTTATGGCCTCTTTCAGGGGTTGGAGAGAACAAGGTTGTGTTTGGCTGCCAGAACAATCTGGAAACAAAAACAGACAAGCAAGACAAAATGGATGTAATGTATGTACTTAACATTAGCAGGACAGTATGTTTGAGAGCCATCTTTGGAAGAAGCATTTTATAGCTACTTCAGGGCAAGTAGAATTTATAAGTTTCTCACTTTTCAGTAGACGATACAAGTATGATTCCACCTGTAGGCGTGACAGCAGAGCGGTGTATGCATGCAGCGCCACCTTCTGATGAAGCAGCTCACTACGAGCTTCAAACAGTCTCCTCAGCTCGGCCAGCACACTCTGACTGAAATCTGCCTGCTGGAAACGGTGGTACCCACATACCTTAGACTGGTCTGCACACACACCCTGTGGGGGAGAGAAATTATATTAAAGGCGCTGTAATGCCAGAGAATCATTATAGTTCTCTTTACTATATATGTTTTTCTTTATTGATCGAAAAAGCACACCTGAAGTGTGAGCTGTTCATCTCTGAAGCTCCAGAGACGATTCTGTGTGCTCTTGCAGTCCGAGGACTGTGTGTGTAGCTGTGTGTGCGACTGGGTCAGCTGTCTGCGGCAGCGCCAGTAATTCTGCAGCAGTTCGGTAAGTTCGTGGTTCTCCTGCCGTGCCAGAGCGCAGAACTGGGCCGCGCACACTTCAACACCTTCTAACCACGTTCGCAAACCCCCCCCCGGCTCCCAGACACTTAGCTGCTCCAGTGAGAATGGCTGCAGAAGGCAAGACATGAGGTGAGAGAAATATATGTGAGGACATGATGAATGTAATGTTCTGGGCAACACTGACAAATAAATACATACATACAGATTCATACTGATACAATGTCAGGGGTGGAGATTTTTTTAGATAGAAAATCACTGATGATGTAGATACCAATTACCAAATAAGTTGACATAATTATTGTTAACTCAGCCAGAACAGACTAATAAGCCATTTTAAAAACAGAAAACATGAATTCAACTGAAGTTTTCTGAAGTTTCTGACAGATTAAAAAGTCTGTTGAAATGGTGATAGGTACAACAAACACATTATCAATATTTTAAGTACACTGAGAATCAAGTGATAAAGCACTGACTTTACAGTTATAACCCAGGTTAAGGTGAAAAACACTGATGACCTTGCAATACTGTGGTGTTCCACTACAAACAGGTTCACGTATTATAGGCACTGTAATTACACCTATTCAGTCTGTACCACTTGAAAAAACCCACAACTGTGTTCATGATTTAACTTAACGTTAAGAGATAAACCAACATCATCTCTTGGTTTATGAGAGTACCTGAATCTCTGGAGCTGTCTTGGGTAACTCTGGGTAGAGTTTGCTCCTGGAAAGTTCAGCTACAGAATCCAGAGGCTGCAAACTCGGAGGAGAGGATTCCTGCTCAGGGAGCGCCAACACAGCAGGTCCTTTTGCACTATTTTTCACAGCTTGCTCATGGAGCTGTATCACAGGACCCTCCTCCAGTGCAGGGAGAGATGGGTAGAGTGCAGGGGCACTCGGGGCATTTGGGATCTCAAACTGACTTGAAACACAAGGCTGATTCCATGATTGTGTGTCTTTTTCCAACTCAGTGGCGTGTGGTGCAGCTTGAAGCTCAGCCTTCTGAGCTGCCACTGTGTCATCATCTTCCTCTATCTCCTTACTTGACTCTGTCAGATGCTCTGTGCCCTGTGACGTCTCTGGTGACAAACTGACAGTTGACTGTAAATCCTTAGTTAGCACGGATGTGGATAAAGTCTGTGATGAAGAGATCTTTTGTTTGTCAGGGGGCAGATCTGAAGGCTGTGCCGTGGTCTCAGGGGGCTGAACAGGGTCCTGTTGCTCCTCCTCTGGCTCCTGATACGGCAGACTCAGGGGGATGTCAATGAAGCCAGAGGTGGAGGCCTCATCGCAGACCTCAGAGGGGGCTGCAGCTCTTTTTTCTTCCTCTGCCTGCTTTTTCTTTGTGACCAGCTGAAAATGTAAGACAATAAACAAAAATTACATCAAGTTTCCTTGGTAAACAACTTAATATGTACTGCAGTTTTCGACAAAAGGCATGTGATTAATGAAGAAACATTATAATGAAGGTGGCAAAAATAGTGAATCATGCTGTCTCAGCATAGTATGTCAGCATAGTATGTCATTGTTGTTGTCACCCAGGGTCTTTATGTGTAGTTTCCATGTTTTGCAGGTCTTCCAGTTTCCCCCCGTTTCTGAAGACAATAAAGTATGTTGGACTCTACACTGTCCATATTTGTGTGTGTGTTTAATTTTCCAGTATCAAACTAATACTTGAATAGGTACTAGAATAGGCACCCCTTCCACCTGTGACCTAAAATGGAAAGTGTAGAAAGCAGCAAAGGATTGTAAAGGAGTTGGTTTACTCACCTGTGACTTTCCGCTGGTCTTTGCCTTGGTCTTCTTTGGTCTCACAGCCTCCATCTTCAGTGACTGCTCACCTCAGCCTTTTTCACAACTCACATCACACTGACATACAGCTGACCGAGGTGTCTCCTGGTGGAAACGATCGACTGGAAACGAACAGTCCTCATATGTGTACTGTACACATACATAAGCAAACAAACACCACTAGCTGGACTAGCTAGCGAAGTCTTTACAGCGATAAGCAGCTAGGGTCTGGCTGTGCTGTCAAGATAAATACTTTCACTCGTTGTAAACAAAACACTCTCGTAGGGCGTGTGGAGAAAACTCGCCGACCGAGGACAGCAAGGCAACGGCTAGCATGTATCTTAAGCGTAACATAATATCCAGAGAATACATTTCTAGAAAAACGAAACCAGTCCCTGTTGATGAAACCCTACAACTGAAGACGTTCTGCTGAGGTTAAGCTAAGCTAGCGCTTAGCTGTTGTCGTATTACGCGGTCTTTCTCTTTAGTAATTTATCCGTCAGCGGCTCTGCGTTTTCCGTGTTGTTGCTCACATCGTCAAAGCAAGATTTCAACACATCGAGGCGAGTGACATGAGGCGGTAGCCCTGTCTGCTGGTCAGCTGTCATTTGTTTTGTTTGTTCCAGGAACTCCGCTATCACAATCTTTGATCACGTGACTACTCCACCTCTCTACGGAAAGGCAGCGGAGCCAAACTAGGTAGCAGTTTCCGATAAGGCACCGTTTTACGTAAATGAGTTATAACCTGTAATTACTGGTTTAATTAATGGTTAATACATGGTTTGCCAATGGGCACTCACTACATGGATATTTTATGAGACAGTGGGACCCTAGGCACTCATAAGATAAAGAACGGATTGTTTCCTTAAAGGTCCAAGGTTTGTGTTACCATAGAAACGTGGGGGGTGGGGGACGTTGGAGCCGAACGCACATGAAAAGTTTGAAAACTAACTTTTTTTAATAACAAATTTTAACCAGCGAGGAGAGGAGGACGAGTTAAGACAGCATCGTGAAATCTGTTTGAAAATCTTCTAACACAACAAAGAGTCATGAGTCTTTCTAAACCCATCCGTGAGTATTTGATATTCACTGACCCTGAGGTCAGTGCTGCCCTGATTGAGCTAAATAAGAAACGCCACGAGGACGAAACTCTTACGGCAGTGTTGGAGGAGCGCAAAAAGGTGAGGAGTCGGCCAAAAGTTTTGTTTTTTAAATAATTTGTTAGAGGACTTTAGGGGCACAGAGGCTAATACCAAGAAGACAAAAAGTATACAGCAAAAAAACTATGTATCAACACAAATCTTTTAAAACAGCTTAAGTGAAAGCAGTCTTCATAACTTTAACATTTTTGCAGAACATTGAATCAAAATACATCTTCACCTTACCCACTGAGTTTTATTTTGTTGTTGTGTAAGATTTGACAATTAAGAAAATAAGATTAAATGAAAAATGACTCCATCCTCCTTTCCCCATCTTTCCCTCCTAACTAAAGATTCCAAAGGAAAACATCTTTCTGTGAAAATGAAAGTCACTGAAGACATGCATTTGAGAATTTGGTGATGTTCCTCAGTAAACGTTTGTCTGGTTTTGTGTTTTTATTTAGGAGTTGAAGAGTGTGCAACAGAGGGCAGAAAAGTTGGAGGAGGAGCACCAGAAGGCGGAAGAGTTCAAGACAAGCTTTGATCTGTTTCTCAAGGTACAGTAAGGTAACATATTTCATGACTGGAACTGGGTGACGACAGCCCTAACTCACTAAAATCCCTCTGTCCGCTTCTGTGAAGGATGATGATGCTGATCGACTTGTTGAGAAGGCGGAGAGGGAGAGGAGAGAGGTTCTTCAAAAGGACGAGGAGATACTGAAGTTAAAGGAGGAGGAGGCTGAACTGATGAAGAGGAAACAGAAGCTGGAGCGAGAGGTGCAGAGACACACTAAGTACTGGGACATCATGGAGCAGATGGTGAAAATGACTAAGGTGGGCATTTGTGAAGACTTTTCCCCTGCCATCACTAAACCATCTGTCAGTTGAAAGCCTTTTTGAGACACAGGACAATCTAACATGTCAACTCCTAAACAAGAAGTTATAACTCCCAAACTATTACTCATAACTCATATTTTTGCTGCCCTCAATGGCTTTCCTCACATGACTCCTTCAGTATTTTGTAACTGAAAAATTCCACTGAGGGCCCAAAGCTCATTCTGACCAGTGGAAATTGTTACATCGCAGTGGTAAGCCGCGTTAGATCCTAATTCACTATAAAACAAAACTCTCACTCATTTTATAGGAGATGATGAAGTTTAACTTCAGGGCTACATCTTTAATGAGTTTGTGTTACAGTTCACAGATGTGGATTCGCTTGTGAATCATTTGGAGAGTCAGCTCCTCTTGAGAGACCGGCTCCTTCAGAGGGAGCGAGAGAAGCTGGAGCAGGTCGACCAGCTGAGAAAAACACTGATGACACTGGAGGACGAGCAGCACTTGTTTCTGCTGCAAAAGAACAACGAACTGTCCCAGCTGCAGACCGAGCTGGAGGAGGCACTAGCTGAAGCTCTAACCTGGGTACCACACACAATCCTGAGTCAAAGTCTGATGATAGAGAATATAGACCAGGTCTATCCTCTGTATGAAATTCACTTGTCTCTGTCTTCACACAGGAAAGGAAGTGGAGCCGCATTCAGGAAACTGCTGCAAAGAAAACACTTTTACTGGGACAGATCAAGATGGCGACCCTCAACCTCTATGAAATGACAGGTGGCACGTTAGAAGGAGAGGAAGGTGTTGATATAAATGACACGGAGAAACATCTGGACAAGGTGTGTACCCTGACAGAGCAGAGATGGCGACAAACAGCCAGAACAACAGAAAATGATCATGCTAACAAACAGTTTCCTACTGTCTCCCTCTTAGATCAAGATGTTCATCCTGGACCATGAGGACATAGTGAAACAATATCAATCTTCACAGAGACACAGTGATGGACAGAAAAGACAGAGGAGCAAAAAAAAAGTCACAAGTCAAATAAAAAAACATTGATTCAATTTGAACTTAAACAGAAGTTTCTTTAAAACAATTCACTGAATTTGCACTGAATAGTTTGTTCAGTTGTTCTAATGTAAAACTCTATGAGTTGAATGAACTTTAAACAAAAAAACAATGAACTTCAATAAACTGAAGACTGAAGAACATCTCACTGATCATTGTGACAAGGATCTGCTTTACAATTACTTTATATTTATTCTGTCAGTAATGAAGAAGTATCAGGGTTGTGTTTAACAGTTTTGTCCCAGAAGTGGGCACCTTCCTTAATTATGGTTTTAGACCCATGTGGCTAACCAAAGACACCTTTTTTAAATATAGTGCATGCTGGGAAGTATGCTAACAACCTGCCAATAAACGTAATGAGTTTAATAAGAGGTCAGTGTGACATTCATTTAGCTCCTGGTTGTAATGAACAGGAGTTGATCTGAAATGGTTCTGATATTAGAAACCAAACATTTTAAGTTGACTTGTTTTAACTTGAAAAATACTGTTTATCTAGTATCATCATCATCAAGTGACTTTATACTGGTGGTGGTTCAATCCCTGGCTCTTGCTGTCTGCGTGACTGCCAAATGAATATAATGTAATGTAGGTAATTGATCATTTAGAATACAAAAGCCTGTACTGTCACCCTGTGGCCATTAAAGAAAAGTACATGAGCCCCTGTTTTAATTTATTTTGGCTGATTTGACCTTGTTTAAGATTGAGTTCTTATGCTGGAAACAGAAGTAATTAAACTCTATGCACTAACAGGAATTATAAAAGTCTAAGTGTTCACTCATAACAGGGGCGACAAAGCTCATAGGTAAAGCATGTGTCTGTGTAGCACCAATGCTTTCAGCCTTCTTGCTTTTGCCCTTGTTCTTTAAGGCTTTGTGAGTGCTGTAGCCTCTGTCTCTTCTCCTCCACCAGCTGACACTTCTCCTGGATCTGCTTGTACTCCACCTCTAGGACAGAAAAAGGTTTCTCCAGACTCCTCAGCTCCTTCTCCTCTCGCTCATAATCATTTTCATTCAGCTCCAGGTCAAGCTGGAGTGCCCAGTCCACCCAATCAAACTGTTGCTCTGAATTTTCAATTGATCAGTTTCCCGTTGCACACTAGCCTGTTTCTTTGACATCTTGATATGTGGCTGGCAATGCTTGCCTGCGAGTTTCCTTGCCTGCTACATGGTGTGTAATGTCATGCACTGTCCAGCATGGTCACAGCAGTGGAAAGTTGTGATATTAAGTGTGATTTTTGTGCTTTAAAGAGCTTGAAAGACAAACAACGTGTTGTTCTGCTGGTGGATTTTCCACAAGTTGGCAACCATAAAGTTATCCTTTTTGGCTAATATCTGATCTATAACATTAGTAAACAATTTATTAACCATTAACAATGCTATATTAAAGCTTATAAACCCTTTATAAATGGTGACTTATCAGAAACTAAGGTAATCATGCAAGAAAAGTATCCCACAAATCTTAAATAATCTTTTCCATCTCAAATAGTATTCGTGTAAATGCAAAGGCAGGTCATGAATAATGGAAAAAAAATATTTATTTACAAATGTATAATAACAATGATAAGCTCAACATTTCCCTTTAAAATGCATTCACCTCCTGTACTTAACCAGACCTAGGATAATTGAATGCTCTTGGCCTGTAAGAGTATATCTTCTACCCAGCTGCTCTCTGACATTATCAAATATATGTGTGTCACACTCTGTCAAACTCTGTCTTATAACAATATGTCATCCAACATGCCATGCAGTCAGTCAGCATCTGCTGAGGAAACTGATGCTGCAGATGACATGCTGGACAGGGAGGAGGACAGGAAGAGTGAGGCAGGGAGAAACACTGAGTTGCTGGTAGGTTAAGCAGTACATAGGCTAAATAATTTAAATCAGTCCTGTATTCTAAATCACAGTGATATTGTGTATGATATTATACGTCTCAGATAGATGTCAGAGTTGAACATTAATTAAAGGTAATGCCGTTAAGTAGAGTGCTCTTCATACGAAAACAAATAGAGGGTCACTGCTACATTGTGCTGTCACTACCTTTCCTACTAGCTGATTCAAATCATTTGAATGCTGTATATCTTGTGGTTAAAGTAGCAAATACACTACATACATCATCGTCTTAGCTCTACATTTATTTTAAAAAGTGTTAATGAAGTTAGAGTATTATTAATACACAACACAATATTTGTTAATGTTTGTTTTAACTCTTATGATTACAGAAAACCTGATGACAATGACCATGTTTGATCGTCCATCCTCTACCTTCTGATTCAGTCTATTCAAAGTTATTTAAAGGCACATAAGTCTGCTGTGAGCACGGTGAAGGGCTGTTGGAGGCCATGTGTTTGCCAGAGGTTTGACAGACTGTTTGCTTTGTGTTTTTATGAAGGGTTGGTGAAGGACTGCAGGGTGGGGTTATCTGGACCTCTGTGTCTTGGCTGTATAATGTGTGTAAAGGTAGTTGTTCATGCTTGTATGTGCAACTTGGCGTCGGGCTCGAGGATTCAGACGTGTGTTGAATGTATGCTTGACTCAGAGCCAGGCTGAGGATATCTGTCTTTTCCTTGTAGAAGCGCAGCTCCACTCCTCGACGTCGGGCCAACACCAGCTCCCTCTGTGCCACCTGCAGCTCCTCTCCGAGCCGCCCCGGTGACCTCTGCTCCCGCCCCAGCCAATCCAGAGCCATGCTGCTGCGCATGTACTCGTCGAGACCTCGCTGGGAGTAATAGGCAATCACGCTCTGGGGGGGGAGGAAGACGATAGGCAATCATCACTATATACTGATGTTTTATCAAAGTTTGCTGTACCCAGGGATGAGATGTGTCCTCGGCACGACCTGTACCTGTCGAGAGCACTGCCTTTCCCTCAGCGCTTTCAGTGTCCCGTTCCAGTGCAGCAACTGGAAAATTGTCATCATCTCCTACAGAGAGGGGGAGAAAGTGGGTGAGAAGTAGACACAGGCAGAGAGAGAGAGAAAGTCTTGTGCAACGCCATGAATAACGACTTGAATAACAAGCCCAAAGCCCAAACCCCAGTTCTGTGTCCGTATGTTTGACAGACACATTGTGTGGCTATTTCTTGAACTCACACCTAAACTGTGGATGATTGGTTTGAAAAGATATTGTAAATCTGTACGCATCAGGTAGGTTTTAACCCTGATTTATAAAACGCCGTCTGGCTGAACAGCTGCCATGCGTTAAGAGCTTGTGACATTAGTGTTAAACAGAGAGAGTCTATACATTAACTGAAATTGACCTAATGAGGCACAGATGGAAAACATGACACGTTAAGTTGTCTGGGGTTGAAGTCCGTGCTGTAGCTGCCAGTCTGTTTACTCTGTTTCCAACTGTACATCTGCCCCATGCTGCTTGTTTATGATTGTGCTTGACTACCAAACCTATTTGCCACCCCCTTCACTGACTGCATTCCTCATGGTTTCTCCAGGCTTTTGAATGTGTGCGATCAGCGTGCACGTATGGAGGTGTGTGTATTACTTGGAAGCTCTCCATCTCTATGAGTCGTGTTTTAGCAGGAATGATAATGAACCCATTTCCCCCTTAGTAATAACCCTGTCTGGAGACATATGCTTATTTATACAAAGGTAGAAATATTAGGTGTTTCAAACCAAGACTCCCTGCCAGGGTCTGACTGAGAGTGAGATGGGGTGGGAATAAATAGGTATAAACAATGTCTGGTGGAATTACCACCCACTGGGTGTGATTTGTGTAAAGTTTGGCTTAATAACTCCTAATTATGTAAAATGATAATGCTTTAACTTCGGGTCGAATTATGAATACACTATTTAAGATCCTTTAGTGCAAAGAAGCACTTCACAGAGTCGGAATCCTTTGAAATAAACAGATCTTTTACACAATTACCACACGACCCCGCGTGATTTATGTGTGTAGTTACATGGAAGACAGAGTTTGTGAAACAGGCTTCGGTTGTTTGTTTTACCTGGAACTCCAGCATCGTCCTTCCAATGTAGGAGTGGAGGAGTAAACTGTAGGTGCCTATACTGGTGCTTGAATCACATGCATCTTCTATAGAGACCTTTACAGAGGCAACAAACAGTGCAGGTCAGCATTCATGAGATTAACTGTGTCTGCCTTGTAATGAGGTGTTATATTGTGCGTTTGCACTGTCTCACGCTCACCGCACTGTCTGCGGCCGCCTGCTGCAAACTCTGAGCGATGAACTGAGGGTTGATGCGTCGACACGGCAGCTCGTTCACAAGGGAGTTCATCAGGGCCACGCGAGCTGCATCCCTCCGAGCTTCTGCCTGAGTGTCGCACACCTGAGGACGAGGAGACGATGCACATGAAAGGGTTAAAACGTCTGGGAGGGTGCCAGGGGGGAGAGAAAAAATGTGCTTTGTCACTTCAAACAGAAAATTCAGGGTCTGCTGACACATGTGAGTCTGTTGACTGACTTGAGTCTGTGAGTTCTGTCTATTTGCATTTGGACAATTTTACACTTCACTACAGCTAATCATGGGGTCAGAACTCAAATCACCAGGAAGATTAAGACATTAGAGGCATTCGCAGATAACCTATCACATGCCTGCTCTGAGCTGAGGGCTGCTGTCTGGGTCACAATAAGCCCATTGAGAAGCATCATGGGATTTAAACTGAACAACATCAATTTCTAACAACCATTAAAACGTGTGTGGCTGTGTGTTTATCCCCACTGAACGGCCTTCAGTGCTGCTTCTAAGCACCTACCTCTGAGTGTGGACTTTGATGGAATACAACTTGTCCTCCTGCCACTTTGGGTGATCATCACATGTTAGTGATATCTCCTAATTTCCTATCAACTCCCAACTGCAGGAATGACAAACACACCTTATAGTTACCAAAGCAGCTCCCTCCAGGAAGGGTGACATAGCAGATGTGCGGGGGACCAGGGGAGGGCGCTGATTCGTACAACAGCAGGCTCTCTGTCTGGACGCCTGCGTCCCCTCCAGAACCGTCCGATTCACTGAAGGAACCGTCTGACTGGCTCGTCCGTTTCTGCTCCCAGAAGTTATGGAGCATGGCCACCACATTCACTGCACACACAGACACGGATGTCAAAAAGAAGACTGGCGGTGGTGACAACGTTCATGACCTTGACAGAAAGTGAACTGTTGTAAATTCATGCATTTATCTCAAGGATTCAATGGTCTTGATTTCCTTCTGAAACATAAATCATTTAGGTAACTCTATTGTGTTATCTTTAAAGGTGAAGTTTTTAGTCTAAGTCAGAGAGAAATTGTGAGATAATGTGAAAATGTTAAAATAAATACACAAGCCAGACATCTGTAAATCAGCATTCCCAGACAGTGTTTATTTAAGTAGAATCAGGAAGCGAAGGGAAGCACATCATAACTTAAACAAATCAGTATTTTGTAACCCTTTGAGCTTTTTCTGGCCCTGAAATAGGTTTTAACATTCCCTGTGTCCTTCACTGTGTGCCAAACAATTCACTGCAGTGCAGTTTATGGCAGTTGGGATAACTTGACTGACACTTGTTCGAGGTATTGTAACAAAGTAATGAGAAAACAGTGAATTGCTTTCCTGTTTTGTATTATTTTAATGCATCATTGTCAGGTCAGTGGTAAGCTGTTTTAACAGTATGGTTCTTATATTTAAAAAACAATGCCGTATTTATTTTCCTGCTGAAACCAACATTAAATGTGTTGATTCCCGGTTACTCACAGTCTTTGGAGCTGGTGTCAGTCTCGCTCTGCGACAGGTACGACATGATGCTCCCCTCAACTTTCACTTTACTCATCCTCATCCAGTGTTTACTTCCACGGCCGCCTCAAACACAGTCAGCCCGCTTGTCTTGGCTCCCGCATGCTTCACCAAAACGGCACACACAACCTCACGAAATGAGCAACCACTGTCGTCATCACAGCTCGAGATGGGAACATCGTGAGAAATAAACTCAAAATCTGAAAGCTCCTCCACTCTCCCGTTCTCCACCTCCTACACTCCCTTTCTCCCCTCCTCCTCTCCTGTGTGAACATCTCACCAGGATTTCTCTTTTGAAGCAGACCACCTTTGTCACCCTCGCTGCCAATTAGCTCAGAGGGCCCCTCACTCTTTCTGCACACACACACAGAGGTGCAGAGCAGGAATGCGGAGCCCCTCCCCTTGGGCCTTGCAGCTGGCTAATCCCTGAACAGAACGG
This sequence comes from Lates japonicus, assembly GCA_033238685.1. NCBI lineage: Eukaryota > Metazoa > Chordata > Actinopteri > Centropomidae > Lates > Lates japonicus. Next base: position 194,687 of record BRZM01000019.1, on the reverse strand, counting down.
GGATGGTTGAAGACTTCCACAAAGTTGCCAAGTTGAACAGACACAGACAGCACAATGAACCATCTTGGGGAACACAAAAATTCAGAACAGTCCAGTATATAGTTAGCTGCTTGTTTTACATGTTAGTATCCAAGATCATAGGGACAATCTTACCCAACATGTGGTGTCAAAGATGTGTGGGGGTGGGATACTTTTGACTTCACACTCTAATTTGAGCCCACTGAGCCCAGGGTCTGAGCTCCATTCACCCTCTTCAATATGAATGGCCATTGTTCAAGTCTGAATTCACCCGCTCTCTGAAAGCCTCTTACACATAAATGAACCAAATTCTGAAAGAGAAGTGGTTTCTTGGTTTCACAAATTCTCCGCTCTCATCTTTTACATGTCTCACTCCGTGTTAAAATATGTCAGAGAAAGAGAGCGGATGGGTATTTGTGTTTTTTCTTGCACCTTTTACAGTAAATGCATTGGTATGTTCTGTAGCATGTGTTTTCCCACACGCTTGTGTCAGTCTTTACTTTTTTGATTGGCTGCTTGAGGGGGGGTGGAAGTTGTGAACTATTCAAAGTACCATAATAGTTGGAGACTTCTGAGCAACAGGAGTTGCGCATAAATAAAAGCTCTCCCTGAATGCATTTGGGTTGAATCTCACATTAGTCACTCTGTCAGCAGTAGACCCAGACTGAGAATGAACTTGAGACCTTGATAATGACATGTTTCTGCCAGTTTTTAAACTGATATGTGAGTATCAGAAAACAAGCATATTTAAAGGTTGAAGGCAGTTCCATTATTTTGAACAGAGAAAAACACATCTCAGCAGTAATGTGTAAAGGGTTTAATTGCCAAACTGCTTCATTATATTTACATTAGACTGTATGTGAGGAATGATAGTCCATCTTCATACTTGATAGTGAAGAGATTTTCTGAGTAGGAGAGCAAACTAGAGAAATGCTGTTTTCACTTCAGCGTGATCATAGTCTTGTCATCCCTCTCTTTGATTTTTGCTGATGACAGCACAGAACAGTTGAGCTGTTGCACAAGTCTTATGGATTTTTCCATCAACCACCATGTGACCAACTCTTTGGACACATGGTGTCCATCGCTGCAGTGCCATTTATCCCCAGAAGGAGGCGCTCTCCATACTAGACTTGATGTTGCTTTGGTTCTCCCTCCTGTATTTGGTCACCAAGTTGGCCTCCCCCTTCTGCAGACTTCTCCTCTGTGCTGCCTTCTGCTGTTTGGTGAGCTGCCTCCGCACCTTCTGACGGATCACCTCCTGCAGCACAAAATAACAAATGACAAAATAACAATGACGCTGGGTTACAACAGATGAATGTACAGACTGTCTGTCTCTGTGAGGAAGACACAACACTATGTAGACATGTTTCCTCTGCTACAAGTCACCTGTTGCACAGCTGCAACGCCATGTGAACGCTCTTTAGGAAAGCCTTCCGGATATTCCAGTTTTGTCAGAAACTGTGTACTAGGATTGCTACAATGTGTGATTAAATGTCTAAATAAACATACATTCAAGTGATTAACCAGTGTGTGTTTTGTAGTGGCACTGTAATAGTGTCCCACACTCTCACCATGACCCTTACCAACAGCTGTGTGTGTGTGTGTGTGTGTTTAACTTACTGGTGGTATGGTAGAGCAGCTCCCTACGCTGCCCATTGTGGCCTCACTGTCCGTCCTCCTCCTCCTGTGTTCTGCCATGTGCAGAAGACTGTCTGAATCTCTGCCGAAGAAAACACAGCGAAAAAAATGCATATTTTTTACAGCAAAGCATAGACGTTCACTGTTGTGTAATTTGCATGTATATTTTAACAACCCTGCTTGATTTGATTTAAAAAAAAATGCTTTATTTTAAAATATTGTTTTGCTAAATGTCTGTGTCTCTGAAATTCCTTGACCATTTCTCAAGCTCTCCTATTAATAGACCTACAATTATTTGTTGGCTGGGTGGGGAGTATTCAAATTTAAAATTATTGTCGCATCAAATGTGTTTCATTTTGGCAGTTGTATTGTGTTAGCTTTCCATTACCTGAAGGGTTTGAACTCTTTGTTGGCGGCAGAGAGGTCTGTCAGCTCTGGGCACTCATCCTCTACCTCCTTCAACTCCTCCTCTAAGCCTTTCTCTGTCTCTTCATCACTTCCAGCAGCAGGTGCTGTCTCAGTCGCTTTCTGCTCCTCTCTTTTTTCACTTTTTTCCTCCTCCTCATCTTGTCTGTCTGCATGTGTGTCACTGACTTTCAGACCCTCCAGTTCCAACATTGCATGTTTGTATTCCTCCATGTCCACACTGTCCTCTTCTCTTTCTTCCTCCTCGTCTGTTGCCTCTTCATCATTGTCCTCCTCTTCATCATCTTCCTCTCCCTCAGGTCCTGCTGGGTGTAGCAATGCACCATCTCTCTCCAGATCCTTGGTAAACCCACTAGCTGAGACTTCAACATCTAGAGAATAAGACCGCCTGTGCAAATAAACAGTGACAACAAAAGATCATTAAAAAGTTGTTTTCACTTCAATGTATGTTTTAAATGAATGTACTCTAGGGAGGCAAAACTCTTCCAATTCAAAAAGTGATTATATAGCACAGAATTGGCCATTAAATTATTGTCTTGCAAACACATAAAATATAAATGCCTGCACTTCAACTCTGTAGAAATTGTTTTTTGGTGAGTATGCCTCAGGTATCACAATAAAACAATATAAATTCCATGGTAGAAATGAATAAAACTGAGTTGTTTAACTTGATAAAACAAAGCAGAAACAGGAGAGCAATTTTGATGTTCCCAATAAAAAGCATACTGCGTATATTCAGCACAATTTTTGTATGTGTGTGCGTTTTATTGCAACTAAAAAATAATAGCAGTTACCTGATGTCTTTGAAGGTTGGAAAGAGCTCGCTCTCATAATTGAACCTTTTCGCAAAGAAATCTCTGATACATTTCACATCTCGGTCAAAATACCTAGAAACAAAAGTTGGAGAAGTGAACAACATGTACATCATTTGCTTGTTTTATAAATTTTAACCAGTGATTTTCTACTTTTTAGCAAAGACACCAACCATTCAGCATTAGGATGTGATGTGGACTCCATTTGAGGGAAGTCGATCATAGTTATGTGGTCCTGGTCATCCAATACAACCCACAGTTCCATGAATCAGGCCGATTATTGTTTGACTATGAGCTCCATGAACTGCTGTAGGGCCAGGATCCTGGAGTCATGAATTGACACTGGTAAGAGAGAGACAATACAAACAGATTATTATAAGGAGCAGAGAGTACAAAGAGCATACCACAGAATATTTTATGAAACAAAGGAGAATGGCTTGTCATATACAGTGAGTATCCATTGATGAGTTCCATCACTAGCAGTGTCTGTTGTAGTCTCAGGTTTGGGAATAGGAAAACTCGATCATAAGTGCCTAGTAATTGAGAAGATCAAAGATGCAATCACAAAGCACTCACACATCTTATGAAGAAGCAGACATTTTCTCTATTCTATGACTTAATTTCCTGATTGTTACATTACCTTCATGAAAACCCTTCATGGCAGAGAGGCGAGAGGCAGGACAGGACATGTTCTTCCTGTGTTTGTGGTAATCCTCTTGTTCTTTTTAGGGTTCCTGAAGGAGTAAAGTGACCTTAATTCAGAAGCTTGTATACGTTTTCATTTGGACTTGCCACAATATATATGTTCAGAGGAAAACACAGAGAAAAGAGTTGTGTGTGAACATGAGCATCAGAGGCTGACCAGCAATGAGGCCTAGAAATCTGTCAGAGAACGACACTTTCTTTTCAGGCATACTGTTTTGTTTCTGAGGGACCAGATTCACTGTGTCTGAATTACTATCAAAGATGAATTATTTAATTAATCAGAACAATATCAGCATAGTACTGCACCTATCAATAAAATTACTGATTTCAACTAAACAACTACAGTCGTCAAACACTCATGACCATAAGGATACACAACATCTACAATGTTTTTCACTGACTTTTTACCCACCCATCTAATAAGCAACTGAAATGATCACTTCTTCTGAGCACAAGGTCTCAGGGTAGTAATGGCAACCTCCGTAGTTCAACCTGTAGTTTCTGCACAGCTGAAATGAATATATACACACCATAATAGAAAACACCACACTGTCATTCACCAGAGACAGTTCAGACGCTGCGCGTTTCACTCTTTGGTGCCTGCAGACTATTTGTGCTTGACAAGCTCTCTGAGAATCTTATTGCAGCCGCCATGTTTTGAGGCTAGCGATGGATGACAGGAGACTCACTGTACGATCTCATGGCCTCATCCCCATTTCAACCTTGGGTGTGAGAAAAAACCCAGGGACAAAACAGAATATGATCATGTGAGCATTGAAATTCACCACTGTTGCACCAACACCGTTACAAACTGTTGCATATCTGAAATGACATGAAAGGAGCACTGCTGGATGAATGGTCGAGCTTTGATCAGTGCACAGATTATATTACTAGCAATTTTCACAATGTTAAATTGTTTTTACTGCATCGTAAATGCATCATCAGAAATATTTCTGTCCAAAATACTCGCCTGACACAGATCCCAAAACGAAGAGCAGTTCAACTGTTGGGTACCTGATTGGCTTATCAACTGTAACGAATATATAATGACAAGTATCACCCAAAGTGGTTGTTGTTAGTACCGTGATCATACCCATCGTGTAAGCACTTATTTATATCACACGTTAATTACATATGATGATTTATATTTTGTTAATTAACACCCAACTGACAACAGCAGCTTTATTTTACCCACTGCAACGGTAACATATAATCGAGCAACTGTTAGACAGCCCGTTAATGAGCCCTAAAGTTTGTCGATGTATGTATTGTTCATGCAGGGTTGAGTATTTAATGATAAAGCTAACCTAGCACAGGCTAACTCCGCTGGGGCAGAACTGACTTCAGTTAGCTCGCTACTTACCGCTATGAGGACTCGGAAGTCATCTCGAGACAAGTATCTCAACACCACCACGTTCAGCTTCCCCATGTTTCAACCGGCGCACAAACAGTTACCGTGTATATACTGTTAATGCTACTATTTCTTGAGCAAAGTTAACCACATTTTCAGTAAACACATGTGCAAGTCGGAAGTTCAGCGAACGGACGTTACGTCACTTCAAATTTACGTTCGACGTCATCTCGGCATACCAAAACGTGGTACCTGGATTTCGGATTATTATTTGACAAAACCTATGTTAACAAAGTGTGAGCTCAGGCTTTTAATAAAACAGAATCATGAAAACACATAGCACTCTTATTAACATCGTGTAGTCAGACCATTTCCATCACCCAGTGGTGAAGTGACTGAATAAAGTGAAAGCTTTTCCACACAACTGACCACAGACATTGACATACAGGTGTAACTAATCACATTAACTGCTGGAGCCTTGATTAATGTTGTCAGTTCCACCTGTGTTTAGTTATGCTTGCTCCCATTTCATTCTACAGACTAATTGCATGGCATCCTCACAAAAGGAAAAATCTTGGAGACCGTACTTAGATAAGGTCCTACCATCTCATAATTACCATCCTCATCCTATAGAGATAGTTGTCTCGCTATGTGATAAGACTCAAGCAGTATGACTACCTGGTATTTCCTCTTTGGTTTGAAACAGTGGGAGATACTAATGTCACACAATTTATTATTATTATTCATATTATCCATTAGTTTTTATCATTATTTTTTATCTGCGATCTGTGAGCAGCTACTCCAATCCTTTGTACATCGCTCACACTGTGGAACAACAGGGGTAATCAACATCTTATAACCACTGGGGGTCCTGTTCTGCCCAGTTCTTGGTAAACAACATAAAGTTACACAAAAACTGTTTAAAACTCTAGTGTAGTCTCTGTACACTGAATAAGAAAACTGATTGCACTGTAAAATACATACAAATGATGAATGAATATATGCATCGTTGGCTGCAGAGGTTGTGCAGCCAACAATGTGCAGTGTGCGTCTGCTGAATATTTGTGACATTCTGACGTATCAGTATGGGAAAAGCACTGACATAAGTAACTGAATTTCACATAGTTGCTTCGGTTTCAGGATCCTGGTATTAGGCATACCGTCATCATTTACTGAAATATTCTGAATGCGACAGCTATCTTTAATGATATTAATAACCCCTGTGCTTTTCATGTTATTTGATCAAAATGTATGCTGTGAAAAAGGCCTATGGATGCTAACGTGCTGTGTGTGAGTGAATAAATATCTGGGTGTGTGAAAGTTTGAATACGTTCTTTATTGTTATTTATTGTGAGGATGTGATGAGTAGTATTTGTTTGATGGATGGTCGCTCTATAGACATTTGTGTAGTTTTATTGTGTCTTGTAGTCATAATAGGTCACTGCAGTGAGTCCAAGACAAGTTTCCCCACAGAGACAATAAAGTATACCAGTGTATCGGAAAATGAGAGAAATGTATCTAAAGTGATGCCACAAGAAACACTGCATCATCCTGGTGAAATCTGAAGGTCAGGTGTGTGTGTGTATGTGTGTGTGTGTGTGTTAATACAGAGATTTACTGGCAGGATTCTGTTGCCATAGTAGCTGGATTCTGTGCATTCCATGGGCAGGTAAGTTCTAAACAGAGTGTGTGTGTTTACGGTGAAAGACACTGCTCTGCCCTGCTCCCAACACACACACAAACACACACACACACACACACACACAGCTCTCCACTTCCACAGGCTGTGTTGACTCAGTGGAATTCCTCCACTGGTTTATTTAACATTGTGCGGTTCAGCAAGTGCCTGTGTCCAAAGAGAGGCCAGGCACATGTGTACACATATAAAGAGCGTGCACACCACAGAGGTGTCATACTATTCGTACGTGATATTACTGTGGACCCTAGAATTGAATCTGGCCTTTGTTAGCGATTAATTTATCCCAAAACAGTTCATTACCTGACAAATGGATATGTGGAGCGAGCGAGAGGAGAAATGAGCTCTGGGTGAGTCACTTGTCTCCAGAGGTTGGCTCTGTTACTACACCCCTGCACCGCCATGGACGCCTCTGTGCCCATCGGCACCAGTGCCCTGCTCAACTGTGTCTGTGTAGTGTATTTTAACAGCCCAGCAGCTGTGTCCTGGGTGGTAAATATACATCACATAGATCTACTTTTAAAACACAAGTAGTATATTAAAATTACAGTGACATATTATAATGTAATCCAGTATGATATGACACCACAACAAACTGGCCTGAAAATGATCATAGAGTTTCAAACACAGTTGAAATTGAAAATTTGTAGCAACAAAGTTACCACGTTGAATTACATAAAAATTTAAAATTCCTTGCAGACACAATTTTACTGTTTAGGAAACAAAACCATGAAGCTCATAGTGGATCTGCGAACAGTTATTTGAAGATAAAGTTTGCGCAATTCTCCATTCAAAGCCAGATGGTACTGTGGATAGATTATAGTTGCTGAGTTGCCGTCTTTGTTCTATAGAATATTGTTGTTTCTGCCTGTCATTGAAAACTGAACAGTTTTCCTCTCCTGTATGTGCACCTGGCCTTTGCCTGACAGCGTCTGAGATATTGCCAGATGCAGTGTCAACGGTCAGGCCTTTGATTACAGGATGAGTGTAAGAGAGAGTAATATCAGTCTCTACAGTGACGAGACAGTCTCCAACCGAACTGATTGTTGTTCACCATGTTGCTCAGTCCTACATTGTTTAAAAAAAAAAAAAATCTCAGATGTTTTCAGCTGAAAATCTTAAATCTGAGTTATGAATAGCGGTTGGAATTCACCGATCCCTCAATACTGCTGATGAAACCATTTAATTAATTCATAATAAATGCTAAATTTGATAAACTACCCTGTGACCTTCATGCTTTAAAAGTGTAGAGATATACGATGAATGAAACTTCACCTGTAGATATTTATAATTTATTTGATTAATACGGGCTGCTAATTACGCAAGTCATTGTTTTGACTTCATGAGGACTCGAAAGTTCATGAGACCTCATCTGTTTTTCCATGACCTTCATCTCTAAGTTGGAAGCGTAAATGGGAGCACATGATAACACTTGATTGGACACCTGTAATACACCAACTCTGATTTTTGATTAGACTACTGCATTAACCCATAACTCAATTTATAGAATTTCTAATATTCTGCTGCTGGCAATGGCATGACTACGGAGAAGATGTTTCAACGATTTGAGTCTGCAGAAGCCTGTAGCGATATGATTGATTGCACTGATAGGCCGGAATGTGTTTTTTACTGATAAAACTAGGTTTGCCCTCTACCTCAGTAGCAGATTGAGAAACCGAGATTTCTTTTTTGTTAAAACAGCCTGCGACAGACAGGCGTGCAACAACCACCACTGGTCCGGAGCAGTTACTGCCAAGCACAGACCAGAGGCGATGGGTGCGGTCAGAGCTAGGCCTGGGCATAGAGGGGAGTGTGACCGTACTGCGTGTGGAATTATCTGGAACGTGGCGGAACGGGCCATTCTGCATGCATGCACACATAGCACACACAAAACACACTCACTAACACACAAGGAGATAGCATCTTCTTCCAGATGTAAGGGAACTTTTGCTTCAACACAAAGCAGCCTCTTTTCAGGCCTGCTACCATTTAATTTTTCCTCGTTTTTGTCTTCACCCTAGTTTCGCTTCATAGAATTTAACACATCTGATTAAAAAGTGGCTAAAATGTTCTGAGACTGTTTCACCTCCTGCACTTTGTGTGTTTATGTGAGCACTGGCAAAGGCCCACTGGTCTTGGGATGTATTGTTTGAAATGTGATGACCCTGTGCACTTTGTGTGTACAGAGGACTGGATATCCTCAATGGACCCAGCAGTGAATCAGGATCCTTTTGATTAGAAATTAATGAGCCCCTCACAGTGTAAGATGAAGTGAGCTGGGTAGGTCAAAGGATGAAGGACCTTTGCACCACCGACTGAATTGAAGTGATCTCTACATCGATGTACATAGCGCATCAAAGCTATCAGCCTTCCTGTTATTTCAGTATTCATGAAAAAGAAATTACTTATGACAATAACAATGAGCTTGAAAAGAGGTCTTAACAGCAACCCACAGAAAGTAATGTTGTTATGGTGTTGTTTATGTCTGCACATATTTGAACATGTAATAATGCCTTTGTAAAGATGGAGAACATTTTTAAAGGGGCAAGATATATTTATAGGTTGTTTGTGTTTAGAGGTTCAAATTTCTGCTGTGTCTCTTAGAGAACGAGGTCATGGAGAACCTGTCTTCATCAGCCCACAGAAGATACCTGCCTCAAAGAGATATACAGTTTGAGGGAAAACTCACGACGGCCTGAGCACACTGCTGCATCGGGTCATAATTGCTTTCTGCCTGGAAGGAGCTCGGGGAGAGAATGCCACTGAGGCAGGAATTGGAGAAGCTTTAGGTAAGTCTCCAGCAACAAGCGGGCCGGTTCAGGTATCATCGCTGTGCCTTGAAATAGCTGCTGTGTGTTTGAACATCAAATTGATTAGACGAGAGCAGAGGAGGAGATCTACTTACTCTAAATGGTTCTACAAGTCTCCTAAATAATAATGTGCCTAGGCATGTAATGAGGGTTGTGCAAATGAGGGCCTGAGGAGAAATATGAGGAGGTGGAAGCATGTTCTGCCTGCTCCTCCGCTGATGCAGCACAAGGCACAGGTACACACACACATTGATGCACGATGCAGACCGTTGATTGCCCTGTTAGTCTCTCATGTTTCAGCCTCCTTTCTAAAACCTCAGCTCTGATATGTGTTGCAGTTGTGGGGAAAGGCCTTGATCTTCACACAGACAAACAAGCATTTAGTATGCCTGTATGTAGCAATCATACAAAATGAGCATAAGCTATTCACATATCAGATATAAAAGATAGATCTGTGTAAATCTATGTACAGAACATTATGACAGGACCATGCAAGGTTTGCACCTGGGGCTTTAGGTCCATTGTTTATTAATGATCAGTACTGTCAGTATGTTTGTGTGTGTTTGTTATTTATATGTGTGTGTCTGTGCGTAAGTGGGCTACAGTGGAACGCATTACTAACTGTCTCAGTCTACTTTGTTCAGACCACATCAGCTGCACTGTCAGGCAGTCAGGTTGGCACTGCACAGGAACAACAAGGCAACAGGAGGGGTGGCTCTGGTAGCAGAGATAAAGACTCAGCTGGCAGTACAGTGTGTGCACTCAGTGTCACATCCAGGCTATTGTTCAGGCCCTGGTTTACTGCACTTCACAAAGTTTATAATAATGTACATTTGTTACTTACAATGTAAATGGGGTCTGACTACACTGTGTACACCTATAAATACCTGTGGGGATCTAGTGCATGACCAGCAAGCCAGACTTTAGCTTTAGTGACACATGTCCAACCACTTAAATGCTAATAATCATAGTTTTTGTCTGGTCCTGTGAGGCTTGGGTGTAGGTTTTTGATTAGGTTTAAGATTAGACATTGTGGTTTTACAGGGAGTTAAGTGACGGGACTATTTCTTGGCCATGTGTGGTGACATCTTCTGTCATCATCAGACGATCTCGTTTTAACTTGATGTTGTTAACCATCTCGTTGCTCCAGCTTCATGTTTGATAGACAGAAATCAATCATCTCTTCTACCTCCCGTCAGAAATGTCAAAGTATTTCTTTAGGCTTGTTTATGCACTGATGAGGAAATGAGGAATATCCTCACAAAAGTATCAGCTCAATTGTGAAAACAAGCATGTGTGTGTGTGTGTGTGTGTGTAAGATGGGACGAATACCGCCAGATAATAACATACAGTGATAGAATTGCTAACCAACAGCAGTCCCCAGATATCCTCCATCACACACACGCATGAACACTCCTGACACACACACGCCACTCTTTTGCTTGCTGGGGACTTTCAATGGGATCACGAGGACTGTCCTGCACTACAGGTGCAATGTACACACAGCACAGCTGCCCCACAGATGCAATGCACACATATCATCCCAACATGTCTACTAATGTTTCTCTTATCCCAGAGGCGTTGTTCAGGCCACTGATAGTGGCTACATCTGTCTTGCCTGTGTGCGTGCATGTATCCATGTGTGTATGTGTGCCTCTGAAACGTGTGTGCACATTTGAGTATCTGTGTCTAGTTTAACAGCATTAACTCCTGTGCGTGAAATGAGATGGCTCATCATTCGTCTTAAGAGCAGGCTGAGAGAGCAGAGTGGCTGAAATGAACTGATGGATCATGCAGGCTTCCCGCTGATGAGCCTGTTTGCTCTAATAGAAACTGTGCTATCGGAGTGAGAGAGATCCTACAGTGAACCACAAAAATTGCCATTAAATTCTATATTCTTTTAATATAATTTGTCAGGTGATGGCTTAATGTGATTTGGTTGTATTTAAAGAATGTGGGATGATCTATTTCTGATCATATGAAGCTTCCTTCCAGTCATTTCAAATCTTTAGGTTAATAGTTTAGTCTTTAGAAATTACACCAGGGAGCCAGTTAATCAAATGTCAGTTTATGTCTTATTGGGTATTTTCCTATTACAAATACAGATCAATGTACTAGTTCAGATTACAAAGAAGAAATTGTTTGTGAATTGTTGCACTGATAAGAATGGTGTTTATAGATTCTCATAAACCAAAACAAATGCTTTGAAAATCTTCTGATGTCCTGACAGCAGCCTTGCTCCGATCAATGATTACCACAAACCTGAACATGTTGTTCAGCCTCTGCAGGTCAGTGGGCACCATAACTGTGTTAACTGAGATAGCACAATCAGACAGCAATCACAAAACTAGAAAATAGATGTTTTGTTTCTCTGTTAGTTTTGAATCACTTGTTGTCTAAATCATCTGCCCTGTATGAGCTGTTGCCTTTAGAGAAATGAAATGAGACACACACACACACACACACACACACACAAACACACACACACACACACACACACTTACATGTTGCCATTGAGACTGTGCATCATCAGACCAAGACCCAAGGGATGCTGCAATTTGGGTTAAAGACAGAAACGAATCACCTCCAATCAGCCCTGCTTCAATATCAATAATCCTCCCACCTCCAGAGGAACTCATTGGTCACCATCCACCAGGTCATCTGGTGTCTCCTGTTCAGCTGTTGTCACCAGGACATGCCACATCCAGGCTCTGTGTCAAACAGAAATAACATAACTCAGTATGAGCCCGAGAGAATAGTCTGCAAATTGGGCACAACCATCTGCTTTGTTTCTTTTGAAGAATAGTTCAACACTTGTCACCAGAGCAGATGAGAAGACGATACTTCCTGCCAGCACAATAGCTTAGTATAGCATGGACTGGAAACTTTCAGTCTAGTACCGTTAATCATTGCTGGCTGCAGTCACATTCAACAGTGGCATCATTATTATCATCTATCTTCCCACAAGAAAGTTTAATAAGAATGTTTCCCCTCAAAATAAGTTGAAACTTTTTCACGTTTGTCTTGAAAAAAGTTTAGACTCAGACAGGCAACAGGTGAGTAGATTAGCCAGATCCAAACATCCTACTAAATACAGTGAAAGAACTGACTGGATGGAAGAAAACAGAGTGATTGGTTTGCTGGGCACAAGGCCGACAGTCTATCCATGTTTCATATTCATTGTGTATGCTGTATTGTTTAATTATTGTGTCATTGGCTGTTGCAAGATGGTGATTATTGATTAGACCAAATACATTTCCAATGTCATTTTGAAAACAGACGACCGGCAGTTCATTCACTCACTGCACTGATTGAATGGAAAAGGCTGACATTAATTGCACTCTCTGCCATATGTTTCACACTGTAAAGCACAGGTGGTGGAGAAACACCCTGACAGTAGTTTTTGTTGGGGCGTATATATTCTGTCTCCGGCCTGTGGTGGAATGGTGGAAAAGGCCTGTCACCCACACACACACACACACACACTGCCACACACACACACACACACACACACACACACACTTTTATATATACACACACACACTTTAGATGTTCAGGGCTTTGATTTTCTGTGAAATCTGTTTCGGTAGGTAGACAGCTAGAGATCTTCAAAGGTTTTGATAACACTGACACCCTCACCGTATATCTAGTGCTTAATGATTACTTGTTGTTTAACACACACATATGCACACACAGGCCTGAGCTCCTACTTAATGTGATTCTGTGAACGCTTGCACATCTCAGAGCCCTTTTCCATTTGCTCTCTCCTCAGGTAAGGACCCTTCATCACACCACCACCATTGATTGGGACTTACGCAGCATATTTAAATGAAACATACGTAGTCATTAGAGAGAAGACTCACACACGCACAGGTAAAGATACAAAGGACATTCCTGAGTCTATTAGAGGAATGAGATGACACCAACCCAGGCAGAGGTTGCTGTGATGGGGGCAGCGGAGGAGACAGGAGAGCACACAAATGAACAGAAAACACCATCGGGGAAAAAATCATCCCACCTGACACTGCACAGGGACTGCTCTGAGAGACCGTGTCTGCAAATATCTATGTATGTAGTGCACCCTGTGAGGAGGTGGGTGGGTTAGAAATGCAGCAAGAGAAGAGATGTTGTGTGTGGCAAAAATGTGTAAAGCCCTGTCCAGGGTGGATGTGGCCTGTCAGGTTGCTCAGAGTCAGAGCTGAGACCAGATCATGGGTCGACCCAAGGCAGTGTGTGATTGATTACCTCATATTCTGAGGCCCTGCACATAGACCTCAGCTGAGTGTGATCGACACACACACACACACACACACACACACACACACACACACACACACACACACACACACACAGAGGCATACTATGGTCAGCTCACCCAGGCAAAAGAATTGACCGGGATGAAATGAAATAAGAGCAGATTGGTTTTGTTGGGCACATGGTTGGACAGTCTATCCAAAAGGGTTAGAAAAGATGATGAGAACAGAAAATGTTCACTGATACCATCTTTCATGTGCAAGATGTCGATGTGAGTGTGTGCTTTTTCTGAATTGGTTTCTTAGCAGCATCAGCTGTGCTATTTTTTCTCTGGCCTCACGCCTGCAGTGATGAATGTAAATGTGAGAGTAAAGGATGTTGGACAAGATGTTGTTTGTGTAAAAGCAGTGTAACTTGACAGATGATAATACGTCTGCCTCAGGAGCTGGAGGAGTAAAAAGTTGAATCTAGCTGAGCTGCTTGCCTCCGCACGCAAAGTGTAGGGTGTTTGCATAATTTTCATGTCTGAAGACACGACACTGTAGGCTATGTTATAGTGAATCTGCTCGTATGAATAAATGAGATAGTGATGTGTGTTGTACTGTGGGTGTTTCTGTGAATTACCTGAACTTTCTGTATGTATGTGTGTGTGTGTCTGTTTATTTGTTCTCTCAGGTGTGTGCAGTTTGCCATGTATGTGTTTTTACATACTTGCTATAGCTTCCTCATTGACATGCATGTGTCAGAACCCATTTGAATTGCTGGTAATGGGCCTCTACTGTGTGTTGTTCTGGGCTGTGCTGCCTATCTCTTCTCAGAACTTACATATTGTTTGAAAACTCACTCCGCTTCCTCCTGATTCATTCTTACCTGATTGAACTCTTATATTTCTCAACTTAAAGCAATGTAAATTTTAAATATTAAAACGCTGAGACCAAAATGTCAAAAACACACCAAGCAATATTCTCATGTAAAAGAGAAGGCATAGCTTACAGTTGTTTTGTATTGAGTCTGTTTACTGTTATGATTTCAGGGTAAGTCCGCCAAAAAAAAAAACAAAAGTTCACATTTTGGGGAAGGCGTTTGTTTGTTTTGTGGCTGAGAGTCTACTTAGAAGATTGATACCTAATATCTGTCTGATAAACATGAAGCTACTGCATCGCCAGCAGGTGTTTAACTAACCAGCATCTTTTAAAGTTGTGCAAATTAAATGTGATAGAACCTGTATAAAACAGAGAAGCAAAAAGACATGTTATGGTTTTGGGCTAGGATTGGTGCTAGACCACTCTAGCCCGACTTCCTGGAGTCATTTCAACCAGGACTCAAGGTCACTGCCCCGTTAAGAAACACTATTATAAACCCCATGAAACCAAGAGCCTGACTTTCTTTTTACATTGTTTTTAGATTGATAAACAAATGAGTTGGCATTTGTTGATTAGTGAGCTTTTAGAGGCATATTTTGTTACCTTCTGTTACCTTGTTTCGTTCTCAGTCCAATGCTGTTTGCTTAACCGCTGCTGGTTCAATACAGCAGAACACATTGAATGGACAGATACAAGGTAGACTGCATCAGGCTTCTGGAGGAAGTGAAACAGCATCGTCCTATTCCTTATGGTCACAGAAAAGTGAGCAAACACAGTGCAAGGTCTCACTGTGCCCTGGCATTATCTTCAAACAGCCTCTCATCACCACACCTGGATGTGTGTTGTCGAGGGAGAGAATCACCCAGCATGTGGCGGAGTCCAGTTGGCAAGTTCGTTGACTGGGGGACTATTTCTCTGTTCCACCAGCCAAACATTAACATATCTTCTTGACTACTCATATTCAAGGTTATATTATATTTGATGCTTTCATCTTCTTCATAACAATGAGTCTCCTGTGACTGCTCACCGGGCCAAATGCTGGCCCCAAACGCAATATCGTAAGCCCAAACCCAGCTCAGGCTCAGGTCCAGTCGCAGCCCCAGAGGCAGCCTACGCACCCTGTTGGCCTCACATATCTCCTGTCTGCCCCAGAAGCCAGAATAGACCTGGCTCCCTCTCAGCCTTGACAGGACAACACTCACCACGGGCAGACACACAACCACAGGCCACTGTTGACCATCATAAAGAATCTGCTTCACAACAGTGAAACTAATTTCGTCTGTCCCCTCTGTCTTCCATCTGACCTCTAAACCCCCGCCCCACCCCCGCTTTGGACCACCTCCATGGGCTCCATTGTCAGCTCATCTGACCCCATTCTCCCATCAGTCACTTGCCCATTGCACCATGGGCGAGGAGGATGTCCTCACAGCCCAGTTTGCCTCTGGTTACTAAAAGCTTGTGAGAGTGTGTGTGTTTGTGCGCTTTGCACGGTGGGCATGAAAGAGCTAGAGAGGAGTATTTGAAACAATTAATACAGAGCAGGTGTCCTTCCAGTTGATCATAGTTAATCTTTCTCTCTCTGCCGCACACAAACCCTGTCCTCACACGCACACATTTACATAAAGATATTTGCTACGGGCAGTGACATTATCGGGTTGAGAAAATGGAGAAAATAAAAAGGAGAGGGTAGAGAGAGACATAACAAAAAAGTGGAAATAGACAAAAAGATAATAGAAAAGAAGAGAGAGGCAAATAAACTGTATTTATAGGAGTTAAATGAGAGCTTTTGCAGCGAAGAAAGTGTTTGAATAAAGAAATGATGTGACAATACAGAATAGAGAGAAATGGAAGAGGCATTAGCACTGTTGATACATGCAATTTATGCAGTGTTTGATGTGTATGTGTGTGTGTGTGTGTGCATCTCAGGAGAGCCAGAGGAGCCTAGAATGAAACTACCATTAAAAACATGTCTAGAGTTGCAAGGAGGCAGCTAGAGTCTCCTCCTAGGGGAGGCAAGTTCCACTGCCCGATGGATGGACCCTATTCTGTGAATGTTTACATGATGTATGGATGATGAGTGGTAGATGGATGCGAGATTGAGGGAAGAAGAGCGGGACAGGTGTAATGACAGAGATGTCTACCTGTAGATGAATGAAAAAGATCTGTCAGAAGACCAGGTGTAGAAAATCTTGGCAGTCAGAAATTATTTTTTCAGCGAGATACACATTCAATGAGCTGCCACATGGCAGCACAGTTACATGATCTATAACTGATATGAAAAGTGGCATCCATGTTTAGAAAGAAGTGGTCCTGCTGAGTTGTTTTATTAAAATGATCAATAACAACATCAAAATGCTGCAGTGATGCTCTGTACTTCAGTTTCATGTCTGGCTTTCCCTCTGTTCAGCCATGTTGTCCATCAGCAATTATGCTAAATACCTAGTTCTCCTTAATTTATTCCAGAAACTGTTGTTATCCTACAATTGCTTATCATCTCATTTTCTTTGTCCAACATAGGTACAAATATATGATACACTGTTGACTCCAGGTGATGCATTAATCATGCAAACAGACCAAAAATTAACATTTATTATGTTTAGAAACTTATTAGAATGAGGGGCTTTTGGGAAATGAGGCCTGAAATACTGCATCTGAACTGTTATTCATCTTGACACCTCTTCTGTACTTTTAATCGCACCAATACATCCTGTATCTCTGTTTGCCTGATGACCGAAACTGACAGGCGTCTTTCTTCCGGGTTCATTTCACAGCCCCAAGACCTGCCTCGCCATCATTCATGCATATCCACCCACATCATCACCATCTTCAGCTATAAAATATCACCAAGCTTGTTGTATGGCACCAGTACATGCAGTCGAAAGACATTGACATTGGTCACCCATCTCTCCACTGACATTGCATCTGTGTTGTCAGATATTCTCACAGAATATATGTCGGTATCTTCTCTGATTACTGATGGCCTGGCAGAGCTGAGGCATCAGGGATCTGTCACATCTGATGAACCGCCACAGACTGTCAGGCCTGGCTGCTCAGGAACACGTTAAAATGTTCAACTTGACATTAAGCTATTTTTGTTGTGTTGACAAGATCTGATGGTTTGACTATGGCATGTTTCTGTCTTTAGCTGCTGTGAGCAGGACTCCCAGCTGCTCTAGGAGGTAGGAGGAGGAGGAGACTCAGAAAGCAAGCAACTCAACGCTGATCCCACTCTAAATGATTTGAGGGTGAGAGAGAAACGCCAGATAGACACATTTTTAAACAAGCAACAGCAGATAGCACTTGACCTAATTTTTGTCCAACTGTTAAAGGTGTAAAGCCTTGCTCAACCACCTGGCCCAGACACAGCCCTGTAACCCCAGAGCATCATGCGCCTCTACGCCTGATGTCCAAGACGCAGCTCTGGGTCACCCAGAGTTACAGCCAACCGAGGTTTGCAGTCTCGCCTGAACCTCTCAGAGCCAAGCAGCATAACAGTGTATCACCTTAACCATGACATCTGAGAGAGAGTCTGCACCGGCATTCATTCCGCGCTAACTTGTCGGCGAATGAAATATCTGCATGCCTCATGTCTGCACAACACTATCTGATCTGAAATCTATTGTAATAATCAGGGGAAGGGAAATAACACAAACCACTGTCTCTGTCCTCCACAGGAGGACGAGCAAGAATGAGGCACCAGTTGGGTGAGCCCTGGAGTCGTGATCAGTCTGGACGTCAGGCCCAACCACATGTTGTACAATGTGTGTGTGTGTGTGTCTGTGTATGACGAATGCGACCAGGATACTGTAGCAGCACCTGGCACTTTGACTGACCAGAGACACCCACCAAGGCCCAGATGCAGGTCAGTGCACCCAGTTTGTTATGGTAGGAGATGGAAATGGTACAATACAGTCTCAAGCAGAACGGTTTGTTTCATCGTGGCCACTGTTGCTCAAACAGGTTCTCCATTTACCACAGACACCCAGTAGTCTACCAAGATTTAAATAACTTCAATGACACCTTGAGATAATAAAATATATTGTTATTTAATGGTCCCATGAAATAATACTGATCAGTTTAGTAGCAGATTTTAACACACGACCCACGATGAATAAGGGCCATGAATAATTCCATTGAACCAGTCTTCAGGGTGGTGGTAGATACAATGCTGAAGAGATTCAGACATTGTTAGATTAATATAATATACCTCTGGAGAAAGTACGGCAGTCTGCAGGAGCAAGGCTGAACGACAAGATGGGTGGTTAATAGCTACTAGGCATGCTAACTTAGAGAGAAAAGAATGACAGAACTGAAGCAAAACATTGGTAGTCACTCACACTACTGGAGACACTGCTTGGCAAGAAGGAACAAGTTTTGTTTGCGTTTCTTCTAGACTGGTAAACAAACTGTTAGTGTTTACATTAGCTATGTAGTAACAGCAAAACTTAGCTTTAAGAAGAAATTATAAATATATGCAGCAGAACTGGTGAGAGGATATTGCCTTCTTTATTCTACATATTTTTGTTCTTCCACTACCTACATTAATAATACAACGTGATTTGACCAATGCAGTTTGGTCGGAATGAGCCAGGTTCTGCTAGCAGCTCAGACCCAGCAACTAATTCAATTACATCACTTGGAGACAATGGTCAGTTTTTTACAGTCATTTAGAGCCACAAAAAACTTTATAAAACTTGTGTTCACAACCCAAAGTTCTCCTTAAGACCTGTAAACAGACTTGATGTAAATCAGTGAGTACTGTTAATGAAAGCTGCATGCATTTTGATTATTTCAACAGTGTTTTCATATGTGGAAAACCCTAATAAGAACTTTATCATGCCCTGCAGCAAACACTTGGGAACAATCACTGCAATTAAAAATCATTATGGTGGAGAAAATAGTTTCTGCAATCTAATGGGAAATTTAACACTACACTTTTTACTACAACAGGGACAAGATAAGTGTTGAAATATGCATGATTTTCTTAAAAGAAAATGCTGCATCATTCCTCCATGTTTCAGTAAAAACAGAGCCAGTAGTCTTCAATTAATACACAGGTAGAAACAGATCCATTGTCCCTACTGCTCACAGAGTTGGGGAAATTAACACATTCAGTGTTTGTAATTGGTTAGGCATGGTCTTGTTTGCAAGTGTTTTTCACTGTATTTGCATGTATTAAGATCTCTGTTTGGACAACATTGTGTAATTGTTTGTCTGTCTCATTTAT
This sequence comes from Lates japonicus, assembly GCA_033238685.1. NCBI lineage: Eukaryota > Metazoa > Chordata > Actinopteri > Centropomidae > Lates > Lates japonicus. The sequence goes on along the minus strand of BRZM01000019.1, from coordinate 174,887 downwards.
GCTTCCTAAAGGCTAATAGAGACACATGCTTAGTTTACCATTCAGCTCGTCTGTCTTCGAAGGGATCAGAGAGAGACAACTGTGATAATGTTTCCTCTGTTTCATTATCCTGAGATGGCACCGGGAGTGCATTACACCGCCCTCGTTTAGCCCATCTACCTCCAAGCCCCTCCTACTCCTTCAGTCCCTCCTGTCACCTCAATCTTGTATCCAAACGTCTTGCTATCCTCTCCTTTTTCCTTTTCAAATTCTCCCCATCTGCTTCCCCTTCTTTCCCTGCCCTCTTTCTTCCGCTGTTGTCTGGGTCCTCACATTGCTGTTCCGCCTGACAGTTTCAGAATGGAAATAAAAAAAGGAAGGCAGTACGGAGGGGAGAGATAAAGAAAGCAAAAGCTGTTGGCTTATACTTCCAGACCGCTGCTTTTTCCCCTCACTTTTCCTTACTTGCTGTCCTCTTTTGCTTAATGTTTGCAGTTTTATTCCACAAATTTCTGCACTCAAGGACAACGATGATACCAGTGTTGAAACTCTCTTTGCTTTTATCTCACCCGCTCTAAACACACACATTATTATTTGGCCACACATGACATCGCCTACACACTCACACTCACTCACAGATGGCCTGGTTCAAGTCATTTCTGTGATGGAGTGATACAACTGACGACTAGTCTGTTGCCTGTTGTCTGAGATCTGTTATGGGACAGAAAAAGGCAAAACACAAGCAGCTAACAAACTGTGTATGTGTGTGTGTGTGCGTAACTCGAGACTTTAATACCACGAGCAGCAGGAATTTACTGATGATCATACTGCCTCAAGAAACTAGTAATAGTAGAAGACAGTATATCAACCACCTCCTTGTGAGACAGTATAATGTTTAGTTAATGTGTTTAGTAGATATCTCATTATGGCTTCTGTGTTTTGCAGAGAAGCATAATGGCGTTATTTCTCATTTTTGTCACTGTGTGTGGTTACTTATTTTTCGTCTTATGTGCACAGTCATCCGCGCACATATATTATTTCCATGAAAAAGCTTATTTCCTATTTAAGTCTGATCGAACAGTGAAGCCGCTTAGTGCTGTTTAAAACTGATATTATTTGCAGAAATGTTTGTGCTTTTGAGAAGCAACAAAGGCATGCCTTGAGTTAGCGAAATAGCACCCAGGAGGATGCTAGAACCATAAACACGTCTGAAGCTAGAAGGGAACTATTTAGTGGTGTTGTACACTTAGAGTTATTTCAGTTGTATGTTTCCAGCTAAAAAGTGGAGTTTTGTTGTCATGATTGCAGATTGAAGATTTGCATGGTAGTGTCCAGACCTGCACACACACACACACACACACACACACACACACACACCACACCTTCATGGAAGCTACCTGTCTAGGCATTAAACCTTGGAAGCAGAAATAACATCTGGCTCAGGCAGACTTTATGTTTAGATTAAGCTTTTAGCAGGTGTGGCTTTTATGTGTGTGTGGTAGATCCAGGTCTGCCTGTGGAAGGAGTTGCACTTGAAACAACCCAAGTTACCAATTAACCAAGTAAGTCATCAGCCCACACAGTTCATGGCATTTTTAATGCCCCAGCTTCAAAATAAACACGACATGCACCCACATACCCTCTCCTCAAACTCAATAAACCATTAAAGTTAACTATCCTTCCCCAGGTGTCGCTCTGTCGAGGTTAAAGAGTCTTATGTTTTGGACTTGTTACAACATTGGCTTACTGTGTCGAGACCGGGGCTCCAGTCTGAGATCATGGATGAGGCGTCAAGGCAGGGAGACACAAAGACAGACGGGCCCACGCTGCTGGAGATTTCCTCTTTTAGAATTCAAACTGGGAGGGTGGCATGCTGTGAAAAGCTGATTTAGACATCATAACATCACTGCTTAGCATCGTTTTAGCTGTAATTAGAGGGGTGGACAACTAGTTATCACAGCTCCATTTCTTTTATTTATGTGACATGGCTCCCATTTGAGTTTCCAAAATGACCTGTCCTATTCAGGGATGTGCGGCGCTACGGATATGTGGTGTGTGCCAGGTGGGGACAGTACTAGTTGAATTCAGATTGATTACTATTTGTCCTCTGAGCACCTGCTTAAACACACACACACACACACACACACACACACACACACACACACACACACACACACACACACACTTATACCTGTGGTGGATGAATTCCCAGTCCATGTTTGAGCCAATGCAAATGCACAATGTAGTGTCAGGAGTGGCACAGAGCCTCTTTTTTCATATGGATGTGATGATGAGTCCAGGCTTCCCACCCGCCACCGCTCATCTGTACAACACACCCACAGCTGCTCCCCTCTGTCCTAATACATCTCATCCTCTCCTTCCTCCTGTTTGCCTTCGTGTCCGTCTATTATAACGGTCAATGCACGGCAGAGAAACTTATTACTAGTGATGATGTGATGTTGTCCCAGTTGTTTGCCTTGTTGGCAGCTCAGATACCAAATTAATGACTTAAATTCAGGGACTGTGAAAAGGCCCCGTGCTAAAGGACTGAAATGAAAAGCATGTTACAGAGAAACGAGAAGAAAAGAGTTTAGATAGCAACCCAAGACCTTCTGGTCTGCCAGAGATAAATATGGATGGAGATGAATGTCAAAGAGGCTCATGTTTAATACATGTGAGGAAGCATCATGTGCTGGGTGTGTCGCCTGTGTGTGTGTGTGTGTGTGGGCATGTGTTTAAAGCACACTATATGCACGCCTGAGCTCCAGTCTGATTGTTCACGTGCCACCTTTGTCTGTGTGAGGAGGAGGAGCACAGAAGGAGCAGGAGAGACAAAAGAGAGACAAAGATTTGGAAGAAGTTTAAGAGGAAGCAGGAGACTCTGATCAAGCTCGTCAGAGATTTGTGTGTCTGTGTAAAAGCAGACAGCTATTCCATCTCCTCTCCACCAAACAAAGGTAGGGAAGTCTGTTTCTACTGATGTCAGGCTGAACAAAGACACAGGATGAAACGTGGTGCACTACTTTAAACACATTTCTGGTTTTACTTTTTAAGGACTCCACCACCACCGACTATCATTAATGCCACTTATATTTATCTCTATAAATTCTCATATAGGGCAATGTCTGAAGTTCAAAGTACATGTGCATAATTTTATATTATAACTGAACCAGATGGCGTATTGTTTTAACAATGTGAGTAAATGTTGGCCTTTTGGTCTCTATTTCTAATATTTGCAACAGCAGCATCTAAAATGAACACACACGCAGACAGTCGATACATATCATATTTCCACTGCACTTCTTCCCTTTACACACACACCCGCACAAACGAGAACATACACAAACTTAAGCTCAAAGATCAGCCATTGATCTTCTCTTTCTCCCCTGCCTGGGCAACTATCTCCCTAATTATTCAGAATCCATCTTCAGCCCAGTGTAGGCCATCAACCAGGACACTAGCAGAGTCTGTGTGTATGTGTGTGTGTATTTTCTGTGTTAGGTGTGTGAGGATGGGGCTGGCAGGTGGGACAGAAATTACCCCTAATTGCTTAAAAGACAGTGAGCCTGCTCTGGCTGACATTTGCTTGCACCCTGCAAACAGCAGCCTGCAGTGTAAATCAGGCACCAGTGTGTGGATAGGCCTCTCTGCTAGACATGAATACACACCCCCACACACACACAAACACAGGGCCACCACCGGACAATATGTCGTTTGTCATATAATTAGGGAGCCATATGGAAGAGTCAGCACCCGGCCTATTAATGCATGTCACCTGTGACAAGGCGTCGACACGATGTCACAGTGAGGTGAGTTACAGCAGCATGCCTACCTCAGCCTGTAGAGAGGTTTTGCAAAGGTTTTGAGGATGGTGAAGGTGGAGCAGTGCTTCATTTCTATCACAGTCCCACCTTGATGCCTGGAATGAACGATGGGAGGGAGAGCGGAGGGATGAGGTGGGAGGAGGAGGGCAGAGGTAACATCTCTTGTCATCACTCCTCTCCTGTGGTTTTCCATCAGCCTCTGACGGGCCCGCTCTGTTGTGCTTATAGCACAACCTCATTTTGCATGTGTCCATTTCACCGTCCTTTCTCAGTGCAGAGTGTGTTTAAATAGCCTGATGCAGAACAGACCAAGATTCCTTCTGGTCTTACACCCAGTCGATAGAGGAGGAAATACAGAGTAATAGAAAAGTGTGTGAGAGAGAGGAGAGTGTAAATAAAATTAGAGTCTGCAAATATTCGCACTTATGTGTAATGTTTTTTATTCCGACAAAAGTGTTATTTATTAGATATTCTGGACTCTAAAAGCTGATGTCAGAGCTTTACGGGAGGCTGGGTTGGGTCCAGAGGAGTCATGAGGAGAGAGGTCAGTTACCATGTATGTGTGTGTGTGAGTGGTGAGGGTATGTGTACATAGGTGCTGACTGCACTGTTCCATCACTGCACACCAAGGTTGGATAAGTGAACAAACACAATTTAAGAAAAGTGATTTTGCTTCCTTTACCCCTGAGTGGGACAAGGTTACAGACAGGGTTCTTTTGTGGCTTTTGTACAAGCCGGACAATAGATGTGTAAATAATTTTTCTCCTCCTTTCTTTCCATGCTCACCTGTTACAGCCTCCTTTTTATTTTGTCACTTATAAAATTCAATAACCCCTCCTTTGAGTAAAAAATTCTGTGCTGTGTGTAAGACAGAGAGAAGTGATGCCTCTTCCTACTGTGAGAGTTCAGTGATTGCTTCTGAGTCTCCAACTGGGGCCCAGAACCCTGCTGGCAGTATTAGCATCATGTGTATGTGTGAGTGGTGTGTCCTGCAGCCTCCTGCTAATGATGTTTTTGACCTGCTCTTTGTCTGAAACAAAGGAGTGCTTGTAGGCCATGCTCTCTGTCACAGACATTATGCAATAATTTCTATTGGGAGACAGCTCTGAGTGAGAGTGTGTAATATATTTGTATCTATCTTGACAGCTGCGCCCACGTTGAGGACACTTCATTGAGATGTGCATTGAAATATTGAAATTATTTGGGATGTGTGTCTGAAGTGTGCCTTTCAAACACAGCCCCCGCCCCCCTCCCAAATCACTCTTCATTAAACACTGCGTGTGTGCCTTGTGAGAGAGATGTGTGTGTGTGTGTGGCATAATGCATGAAACTAGGCTGCTGATGTAATTTCCATAAATGATGACTTGAGAGTGCAGACACATTTTGAGGTAGTTATCTCTGTTGGTCAGTGTTGCCTTTATACACACACACACACACACACACACACACATGACACACACACCTAACAGTGGACTGTTGGATTGAACCTAAACTAACCAATATTTTCTAGTAACTTCAAAAAAAAAAAAAAAGTGCAAGGCTGCTATTGTTATTTTCAAACCAACTAAAAATTGTCAGAAGAGAACTGTGTGTGGTGAATACAGACTAGGACATGAACACATAAAGGTTTTAAATGTCGCTCAAAATGAATACGTCTCTTAACATTAAACAAAACATCTTTCTTTGACAAAGTTCTAAAAATAATCATGTAGTATTGCACCTATTCACACTAGAGTAGCCAAAAGTACTATTTAACATCCTGAGGTATTTATTTGAGACTCAGAGCTGTAGTCTTAGGCATTTGAGTCTTGGGTGTTGGACCTGCAACTAGAGAGCCAAATAAAATCAAACAATGTCCTTCAAACAACTTTCTAAACTAAAAGAAACTTTAATATTTGGTAGAACCTTTGGGTTTTACTTTAGATATTACTAAAGTGCAACACCTGAGGATTGAATCAAGATTTTGGGTAACTTGTAGAATGGTCCTCTAAATACTTGAGCCATATTGGACCAGACACACTTAATCTTAATTTCTTTGCTTTTGACTCTTTCCTATGGACACTGAATTAAAATTTAGTGAGCATCACACTGTTTGTACACTTGACCTCAAAATCACATGTCCTCTGACTCCTCGAGCCATTTGTTCAGGACCATTTGAGCAGTGTTTCTTTGACCTTTGTTCCATCGTTTGCGGCTGATCACATTCACTGGGCTGACCAAAGCTCGGGAACCCACACCCTAAATTTCAAAACTGTTCTGTACACCAGAGACTTAACATGTATTACTCGCTTTTATCTTTAAGTGTACCTAGAGTTTTCAAAACTATTGACAGAGCCCAAGCACTCCTAAAATGCTGATTATTTAGTCTTTTCTTAGAGTTTTGACTCTTTCCTATCCAAAGGAAAGTTAGACCACTTTTGCAGGTTGGAAGTTTTGAGGTTGTGGATTTGATCCCAGGCAACTTGTTGCACTTTTGGAGCCCCACCAAGAGGAAAGAGACTGAAAGGCTACAGGATATAGAGTAAGTTTTTCTGGTCTACAGCCTAGGGAATCAGTATGACTGTTTGGTATCTTGAGGGTTGTAGCTGAAGTTCAATACCCAAAGTAATATTGAAATGTTTTAGGAAATAAGGGCGCAATTGTCTGACCAACTATATCATGGTATTAGAGGACCGTATGGAAGATTTGAGGCGTGAGTTCGAACTTATAAGGCTCAGTGAATTCTGAAGTCCATAAAACCAAGGAAAAAATGAAAAGCATTCAGAGAGAAGCTTCCAGCAGTGGCATGAAGGATTTGTTTGCAACTGTGGCACCAGTGGTGCAGCACGGTTAAACTTGCCTGCTGTCAGTACCTGGAGCATCAAACCAGCCTCCCTTGCACTGTAGCCTCCACACTACTGCTGCCCCAGCAGGCCTTGCTGGTGAGTGTGTAACGGTGGGGAGGTCCAAGTATTGATAGCTGTGCAAGCTCACCACACATAGACACACAAAAAGACCTCCATGGAGGTGTGTGGCTCAATTATCACCAAAGTCACAGGGTGCTAAGCTCACGTAAACACATTCCAGTCCTTATCTACATATCCAGTGAGTGAGCAGCCACAGACACATGCTCTCATTATACATGAATGTAATCATATGCCATATCTCACCAAACAGCTGAAAGTAAAGTAAATACAGCAGTATGCAAAGTCAGATATGACTGCTTACTGTGGGCGCCAGGCAGTCCAGACTTCAATCTGTCAAGGAAACAATATAAATAATATCAAACTCAATATTAATGTTTCATAAACTTTGCCTAATGCAGGTAAGCATTGTAATGTACCGTGGAAGCAAACACCAACCCCAGCTTGAGAGTTTGATGAACAAAAAAAGTTTGGGGAATTTTGGGCCCTGTGATGGACTGGAAATCTGTACAGGCAGTACCTACCTCGCCCAGGTTGATAGACTCTATCTCCCCACAACCCTTGGTTAAGGTTTAGAATGGATGGATGGATAGGATGGATGGATGGATGGATGGATGGATGCTTCAGGAACTTAGGGCTTGAATGATGAAATTGAGGGACAAACAGTCATCAACCAGGAACAGAATGTCTATATGTTACGAGCCAAAGTTGAATACAAATCAATTCAATCAGCTCTACACAGTCAAAACTGTCATTGCAACAGTATATGGTAAGGAGCCCAGACTATGCCCATTTGCAGCATCTGAAACAAATGCTGTCTGTTTCCGGGAATTTGGAGCGTTAAACCATCTTCTTGGGCGTTAATGGGTGCTATATATAATATAATTTTACACTATTTAGTTAGAACAACGATGATGGTTTTCTAAATAGTCGTATTTTGGCTACCCTAGTGTGAATAGAGTGCAATACTATGATTATTTTAGCTTCTATAAAGAGATGAGTCTGTCTTCACAGGCTGCTGCCCCAAAGGTGTGTGTGCTGTCTGTACTGTCAAACTTTCAAGCCTTATTTAGTGCTATTCCCAGCGTGAAACAGGTAAAAACACCAGTGCCCCACAAATGTGCAAGACTGGCTGTTAGTTTCATGCATCATGTTACATGACTTAAACACTCCCTACATATTTTGTGAAGATGCAGTTTGTTCTCGCCAAAATATCAATTTATTTAAACTGAATGATAAATAGTAGAATTCAATTCTCAACTGAAACCTAAATGTACTGTTAGTTTGAAATAGCTTGTCTGCTTTGACAGGCTGGAGAGTAGCTTGATTATTTAGCTGTAACGCACAACCTGAGAAAAGCAACGTCATCTAGACTGCTGGACTTGAGAAGATTATTAAAGCTATCTTGGTGTTTATTACCTTGACCTTACAGTTGTTGTGAGCTTTTGAAAGGTCAATTCCCTTCATTCACCCTTTGTTTCTCGTCCCAGATTCATTTTGAAACAAAGTCAACATCCTTTGCAGTTTCTTTTTGATCATTATGAGATGAATTTTATGCTTCCAAAATACCAGATGACGCAGAGTTTTGGCTGTGTGCCAAAAGGCTTCAGTGGGTACTTTTGCAGGAGGTCTTAAAGCTCCAGATAATATATCCCCTTCACACACACAATCCTGCACACCGCTGCCTGACTAGTGGGGGGGAGGGTTATCTTCAGTCCTGCCAACAGCCGGACCCTAAATAATTATATGCACTCTATGTGTGTGTGTGTGTATGGGAGTGTGTATAGTCACGACTTCCTTTCCCGCCATCTCTCTCTCTCTGTATCTGCTGGGGTTGACAGAGGACATGAGATGTGTTGCTGAGCGCTGGACTTCAGCAACTGTGCAGAAATCAGGTGTGTGTGTCCATATGTGTAGTCAGGGATAGCTATGGGAAAGGATTAGGACAGCTTTAGACAGGCTTTGTTTAATAAGCAGCACAGCGGCTGCTCCGGATGGGAAACCACCCAACTCCAAAAACACACATACACATGCACACACACTTAACAAAACACCATAAACACAGGTAAGATACCAGGCAAGTTTGGACCCTTTTTTGTTATGGCGGAGCAATAAGGGCACTGCATTTTGTGTGTGTATGTGTGTGAGGTCTTAGGGATTGGGGTCCCCATGGTAATTAACTACGGAGCTGAAAGCGAGGGATGAACCATGACAAAGGAGGATAATGAAAGGATGGAACCAGCACATTGCCTGGTTGAGCCCAGCCGATTGGCGAGTGACCAAATATAAAGGCAAATGCTGGTGTGTGTGTGTGTGTCTCATGTGTGCATATATGTATGTATCCCCAAGATGTGAACAGCTTAGTGATTTTCTCATGGACTGATGAAGGAGTTTGGTCCCCAGGTGGTTTCACTCTGGTAATAGAGCTGATTGTGGGTGTATTAACTGTGTTTTAGCCAACATGAAAGTGCAAGGCAAGGAGAGGGAAAGATTAAACTTGGATGCCAGTGATTTGAAGAGATACTTGTGTGGGTATATCTGGTATGTCTGAGTCAAGTCAGTGAAGATGCTAATCAGCTGGAAGTTTAAACGCTGAAATCCCTCCTGTCATGGCAGTGCAAATAGACTCCTACTGTGTTCACCAAAAACAGATTTCAAGATCAGAACATTGTTTCTCAACCACAGCGGACTACAGGGAAGAGATTTGGAGCCAAAGACAGAGAGCTACTTAACCAATGTATCAAATGCTGTTGTTATCCCACAAAGGCTAAAAGAAAACCAACAGCTCCAGTAACGGAGAGAGAGATGATAAACTGTGATGGGGGGCAAGCTCTGAAAGAGGAAGGATATAAGATATTAAAAAGAGATGGAGAGGCAAGAGGAGAGAGAGGAGGCCTGCTTCTGAGCACCACCTGGGAGAGCCTAAACGCTTCCTCATCACAAACAGTGAATAATTCATCTAGTTATTTATAGAGAGACATCACTCGCACACACACATCTAGACAGAACATACACACACACACACACAAAAACCATATCTCATGCTTCAGACAGGCCATTTTACACAGACAGACACCCGGGTCCAGTGTGGAGAGCTTTTATTATTCACTAGCTTATGAACTGGGGACCCTTCAATTTTTGACTGTCTGCATGTGTATGTGTACGTGTGTGTGTATTATGGGCTGGGAGTTTACTTTTCAGACCTGTAAGGGTGAAAGGAGGACAGAGACGAGAGGCAACGAATATCTCCCTATCTGTAACCTGAGTACTGCACACACACACACACACATTATTGTTCTGCATGCACGCACACACACACGTACATATGTAAATGACTCAAACAGATATTTCGACTGCCTGGTTTATCCCAGAAACAAAACATACAGCCCCGCCTCGTGACCTCCTGGGCATATTATAGCGATTGAACTATCGATCCTCAGGGTTACACAAGTTGTATAAAATAATAATATATATACATATACACACACAACATGCCATTAATATTGTCCCTTGCACACACACTTAACAGCAGAGAGGTGGTGCAAGAAGCGAGGTTTCACTGGCCTGTCCCAATTCATATTTGTCATGTATACAACTGGCTGTCTTAGCAGAATACCGCTGCGTATGTGTGTGGTATCAAGAACAATACTTTTATTTCATTTGCACCTTAGCCTGTGACTATTATTATTATGCCACTGCGCGTCAGAGCCACCACCACAGTGCGCAGGTGCCAGCTCATGGAGAACTGAAAGAAGAAAACACAGTGAAACACAATATTGCACACCCAATGTAAACTGTTTATAAAAGCGGTTTGTATTGTTTTTGCTTCAATATTTGATCACAGCAGATTTCTGCGACGAAATGAAACCAAATATGAAGTAGAGGCCTGTGACATGGTAATGAGGCACAAGAGGAGGAAATGGGTTTTGTCTCTGGTTAATTTCAACCATGCCCAAATGGCGTGTCCAGGAGTGCCAAGGAAATGACTGATACGCCTGACTGTAACCTCTGGCTCTAGAATGCTGTGGACACCTGTCTTCCCAATGGATCCTCCAGGACCCTCCGTTCAATGCAGGCCTTGATTTATTAGAATCCTTAAGCTCTCTCTTTGCTTCTTGTTCACCCACTTTCTCTCACTCACCTCTGAAAACACACACACACACACACACACGGAGAGAGACAACCATCACCCTGAAGGACCATAGAGAGAAAAGAGAGAAATGGCCCTGTCATTTTTTCCTTTTTAACTCAGGGCTCCAGCGGTCTCTGTCACAGAACCTGTGAGGACATCAAACAAAGGAAAACCTTCACTTCTTTATTGTCTTTTACCACAGAGGAGTTCGTACCCCTTCACTTTCACTTTTTTTTTTACACTTCATGTTCTATTCATCTTCCCTCCTCAGCCTCTAAAGATCTCTTTCATATCTATATTTCTGAGAAAGTTTTGATGCCTCGAGTGTGCCAGTCAGTCAAAATACAGAGAGGCAAGATGTAAGGAGAGAGACTGTGAGCAGAGAGAGAGACGCCGAGTTGGAGGGTGAAAGAGATGACAGCTGTCTGATCCAAACAGCAGTCGAGGGATGTTTAAGGTAAGTCTCATATCAGCACACAGAAACCATCTAAATTCTAGATGTTGGGCATGAGCATATGGTACTACTCCAGGCATCGTGATGACAAGTAAAGATCAGACAATCCAAAGATCATTATGTTGATGTTTTTTCGAAGTAAGTTTGTCGCATTTATTTCTCTTTAAGTTTCAACAGCACTACATTAGTGCCCAGATTTCAAGAAATCGTCGATGAATGGGTTTTCCAGATTACGCGTGTGCCCATAATACACACAAATTTTGTAAGGCCACAGGTGAAGACGTGATTTACTGCATGGTCCCCGCTGAAATTAAAAGCCACTTTATGTGTAAGCCCTAATCTGAAGATGGTTCACAGGAGCCGACCTTTGCATACGCTCACTGTGGTCCTGCAGAATATCTATCATATGTTGGACTTTGGTATTACTTATTTCGCTGCCTAAGTTTCTACACATGGGATTATTTATAGATTTCAGGAAATGAATAATTTATCTAGGATGCAGAGGAAAGTAAACTGTGCTGATAGAAGTTACAGGAAACAGCTTTTTAAAAAGTGAAAATAAAACTTATTTTGTGGTGAGAATATAATAATTAATATACCATAGTGCTGGGCAATAACCTTCACCACATGTTGTTAATGCACAGATCATATCTTCTATTTAACACATGTAGAAATAGAAAGACACTAAGGGTTTGAGTTAACCAGCTAACATTTTGAGGTAAGCTACGGACCTTTAACACCCAGCTTAATGTTAGCCACAGCAACTGAATGCAACATAAAAGAAGTCCCCACCCTGGTAGTGAAACAGCAGGGGTTAATATCCTCTAACTTTGAACAAAAGCAGGATTTCTGAATGTAGGTTTATACAACCTGCTACACTTGTAGTCTAAGCATTGAGTACATACTATCATCTACATCACTACATCATCAAGCTGTCAGCGGAGTGTTACTGACTAATAACTGTAATAATTATTCCCCACATAAGCTTGAGTTACTTAGAGAAAGTACACTGTACTTTCTACATTCAGTATTTCTGACACCTATTTTCCTGTTTCTGTTTCTTGTTATTGCTTTTATTGTCTGCTGAGAAGATGATGTGATTTTTTTTTTAACACCAAAGAGTTAAACATTAAAGTCTTAAACAGCTCCACCTACTGTAAATCAGATTAACTGGGACTTCATCATAGCCTCCAAACATGCTTTTTTCCTAACGGTGATATAATGTACGACTGTTTTGGTGAAAGATGCGTTTTTCATGAGAAAATACTATCAATAGCAATTGTGGTTTTGAACTCACTGGATTTGTTCCATGATTCACCCAAGACAATCTAGTCTTTTCATTTCATCCTATTTCTAGCTATGTGTCAGATTTTAAGAAGATCAAAAGGTTTCAGATGGATACTGTGATTTTTTGTCTCAGTACCCGACATACAGTGTGATGATAAAAAGTAGAAAATCTGGAAGTCCTAAATGTAAAAGAGCAGCTTATTAATTTTTCAAGTCGCCTAGTAAATCTGCAGTTCCCAGCTTGTAACTTTGCAAAAGAAAAGACCATGTTTTCATAAATCATGTAAAATATTGCGCTGTCCTAGGAGAATAAAATATCAAAACTAAAATTAAATAGAATCTTGATGTTATTTCCACATGTATTCGAGTGTGTGTTTTGTATTAGTGTGTGCACACCAAATTATACAAAGCCGAATACTACAAGACACACACAGACAGACTTGCTGATCACATATACACCCACATACCCAACTTGATGAGACAGAAGTCTGTGAGAAGCTACACAGTATATTACACACATTAAACACACACACATTCAGAAGTGACCAGGCAGGGGTTAAAACAAATGGCTAGGAGCACCTCCTTCTTCTGAGATAACTGTTTCGTGGGACTTCCTGCCCTTTTGCAGCCAGCAGAATTGGCTGAGAGAAGACGCCGAGCCATTATTTTCATACTTCTTCATGGTGAGACGGGGCACTTTAGAAGTAAACACCAACACAGCTGGTATCTCTGGTCTGAGTTGGGGGTAGGTTAATCACATTGAGGAAGATCAATCCTGCTGTGTTTGTCTCCAGTGGTGGTTTCACACTGCTTATGTGTGTGCGGTGTGCCATTTCAGGTGTACGTGGTGTTTAGCTGTTATGAGACCTAATGGGGAGACCTCCGTTAGGGTTTCAAGACACCGCCCAAACACCAGGGTTTAAAAACACAATCTGATTGGCTGCTGGAGATTGGATATTATTTCAGTGCTTTGTCCTTGTGCGTTGTGTGTATATTTGTGTGTGTGAGGGGGAATGTACACATTTGTGCATAGACACACATTTGTGCGTAAGTCCTGTGAGTGTGCATGTTAAGAGTTGTACGAGAACATGTTGTGGGGTGAGAGGTGTTTGAGTTTGGGAGGTGTGTATGTCTGGGTGTGTGAGGGGATGACAGGGTATCAAGAGGATTCTTTTCCCAAAATCCCCAGCACAAGAAATACACACCCAAAATATTGTGTTAGAGGGGGGAAAAAACAAACAAGTAGAGCTTGAAGGTATTTTGCAAAATTATGATCATTCACTGAATTAGAATGTTGAATGACTGGGAATTAATAAAATTCTTCTGTACAAAGGTTATACTGCAGGCTTTTGATTATATGATAAATAGGATGTACGTGTAGATAGTGATGTTGCATAAAGAGTCTTTGCATTGTCTTTAGGGATGTCCTCCTGTAGCTACACTCCTGGTGGGAAAAATATTATGTTGAATACTGAGGAAGTTACGATTTGCATTTTATTTGTGTTTGTTCTTATGGATCTAATATTTTAAAGTCTACATGCTCTGAAAGTGCAATGTTTCACTCATGAAACCACATCTTTTAAAAGAAATTCTCAGAGTGTGTGGATCCACCTTGTTAAACCTGCATAACGGTATGCGTTTAGAGGAACATTTTGACAGGTTGTTGTTTTTTTCTTGGGCGTGACTCCTTTTGCTGTTTTGTATTTTTAGCTATGATTCAGATGAATTAGCTGAAATCTGCCTATAAAATGAAATGGAAAGGCTGCAGGCAAGGGAGAATAACGTGACACTAAAATGCGGAGTGAGACAGACAAAGAGATCGAGAGTAGAAGAGACACCTCGCAGGCCTTACCTCCCTGTCTGCTATTCCGCTTAGCCTCTGCGATTGGGCGGTGTGGTGTGACACGAAATAAAACAAAGGGAGTGCACACATGCGCACGCATACACACACACACTCTGCAGCCCACAGACAACCCGGGAGATAAACACGTGCAGATGCAATGGTGTCTGAAGATTTCTGTCACTCAGGCCTGAGGAGAGCAGGACAAATCATGTGGCAAATATTTGGTTCATAGCCCATCCCATCTGAATAAGTCATCAGTTGGAAGTGTACGGTGATTGCAGAATATGTATGTGTCTGCTTTTTGCTTTTGTGTCTTTGATTTATGTAGATACATGAATTGTGTAGACCCAAGCTTGCTTTTCCATGAGCTTATCGTGAAACAAAAAAAAAACAACAACAAAAAGCCAGATTCCTCCTAAAATTTGAATGAAACCTGAGGGAGATGAAAAAGAGAGGAGTGTATGTTGTTAGAGTCATTATGTAATTTCATGGTAATGATAACAAGAATAAGTATGTGATATGAAACTGTGAAAGAATAATCAGAAATATACACATTTTATTTTAAAAAACCACATAAACTATAACTTCTTAGCTTCTTCGCTAACCCCAGCTACAAGTTTATATTTGGTCTGGTTCTACTTTTGATATACATATTTACAGTCTGTCTCACTAATTAATTAGACCCACTTATCATCATGTTGCACCGATGTTTTGCTGACAGCCCAGGTCAGTCATCAGGTCAGTACTTTCTGTGGGTCTTTTAAAAACTGAGTTAAAATGAGAAAATTAGACATGAAATTATCCCTGATGGAGCGATGTCTTTTGAACTTTGAGCATGATTATGTGCTTCTTCCAGATTAAAACTGCTTACCTCTCTCATGTTCACCAAATGAGTAGTTTTAGTCTGCACTGTGGTGATGTTATTCAAAACTGATCATTGTATGACTTGCACCAGAGAGATATATGTGTATATCTGTATCCTGTTTTTTCCTGACTGCTAAACATAGTTTGAATGGCAGTCATCGAATTATATCTCAAGACTGAGTTTTTTATCCCAAGAGACAACACTGACCTCCATATTATATGAACCACCATTTTCACATTTTTTTTTTCAAGTTTCTAGCTCTAACAGCCATTGTTAAATGGGTTTCACAGACCCCACCTCAACCTGCCTAAAATTAACAAAGCAGGGGGTGTCTCTGTACAACGATGAATCTGACATGTTTAAAATGATCTGAAATTTATTCATGGTTTTGAAAGTCAGTATTCAGTCAGTGATGATGTCTGGTTAGTAACATGAACATCAAGTAGCAACAT